>OY783226.1:94052615-95252615 GCA_963678685.1 Patella ulyssiponensis
TTAACAATGAAAGGTGACGTTTTCAATTTTCGATCCCTTTGTTCTCACACTCCTGATATTTCTAACTGTTGCGCAATCGTTTCATACCTAAGACTACCGATAAAACTATCTGTAGAAGAAGTTCAAAAAAAAAAATTACGTTGACTTTTCGAGAAAAAGGCGTCTAAAAATGCTCCAAATGGTAAAAATACGACGTTTTGGATTTTCAATCTCGTTTTTCGACTACTCATGACATTTAGAAAAATTGTACAATGGTACCACACAATACACTACCAATTAGACTCTCGATTGAGAAAGTTAGAAAAAAATCGTTTGCGGCGTTTCCGAGAAACGGGCGTTTAAACTTGATCGAAATCGTAAATAACCCCGCTTTTGAAAGTGCCATAACTTTTTTATTTTGCAATAGAAACATATCGCTATAGTACCATCCGGTGGAGAATTCAAGTGGCTATCAAACGACTTAGTACTTTAACTACTCGTTAAACAACCAATTGATACATCGCATTTTGCGCATCAGCACCCATTTTTCAGAATTTTGTCAAAGTTGGGATACTTTTCTTGACTACTTCCGGTGATTAGAGGATTTTCATCCATAGTCTAAGGACTGGAGACGTCTCTTAACTTCATATTCCTGAAGTTTCAGAAAAATCGCAGGCGCCGTTTTAAAAAAATAAGAACTCTACGATTTGACCAAAATGCGTAAAAAAGTGAAAAATCAAAGTTAACATTTCAGAAATAAACTTATATTGTTGGAATCGGATTGATGTCAGCTATCCAAAAATGTAAGTCATATTTTTAAATTCCCAAAAATAACAATTTTAGAAAATTTTGAAAATTTTCCATTTTTCACCCAAAAAATGAAAGCGACAAAGTTTCCAAATTCTACGTATTTGAACTGCTGTTTTCTCGGAAATGTCTCCAGCTAACCAAAAATGTAAATTTTAAAAAAATCGGTTGAGAATTAGCAGAATTATGGCAGATTTTCAATTTGCGTGCACTCTAAAGATTTGACGCATTTCCGCTATGCGCACAAATTTCGTTTTACATTTAAGCACTAACCACCACCCAGTTTCCCGAGAGAAAATCAAATTTCAGACCTCTATCTCTTATAGTTTCTGAGATCTAGCTTCCCCCAATAAAAAAAAAATAATAATAATAATCTTAGTAATAACAATAGTCTTTCACCATTGAAAATGGTGAAAGCCTAATAATAATTTTAACAAAAACAATAGTGTTTCACACAAGCTTCGCAGTGTGAAACCCTAATAATTTTAACAAAAACAATAGTGTTTCACACAAGCTACGCAGTGTGAAACCCTAATAAATTCAAGCGCTACGTGTTAAAGGTTCCTATAGACCGGGTGGGCACACAAAATATAATAAATACAAACTACGGCTTAACGGTGTCTGTGGACATAAACGTTGAGAGACCGGGCATACACTGACCCACAGTCACAAAGCGGAAAATTTAATATTCATTCCACCCTTAATAATGTCGCAAGAACCGATATGAAATGTGGTTTAACGTCCCACCTTTTGCACGGACTTGGCTAATGAAGGCTGGGCTAATAGTGGGGCTAATGAAGGCTGGGCTAATAATGGGGCTAATGAAGGCTGGGCTAATAATGGGGCACAGGCACTTGGAGGGATTAAAATAAAACTTCTTACTACTGCTTGACTATATATACAATATAATACAAGGTATTACAGACGACATCTTTGTTATGACTTTTTTATGATATATTGTCTGCTGTCATCTCGCAATACTCACTAGTTCTAACACTTCATGTCATTTTTATTGCCAACGAGATTTCATTTGATCATTATTCACATTCAGATGTAATTAAATTGGTCCTTTTACAGCGTTATTGATAACAAATCAAATCACCTAGTCCCTTTATAAACCTATCATTACTCGATATGTGCATAGGAACTGGGTGATCAAGTCTCACTCAACAGCGGCCTCGCTTCGTAAGTTCTATCACGTGATAGAGCCTACGAAGCGAGGCCGCTGTTGAGCGAGACTTGATCACCCAGTTCCTATGCACATATCGAGTAATGATAGGTTTATAAAGGGACTAGGTGATACAGACTTCTTTTGACCTTATTTCGGGTTACTTCCGGGCTCGGCAAGTTGAATATCGATAGCTTTTTAAGTTTGATTTGTTATCAATAACGCTGTAAAAGGACCAATTTAATTATATCTGAATGTGAATAATGATCAAATGAAATCTCGTTGGCAATAAAAATGACATGAAGTGTTAGAACTAGTGAGTATTGCGAGATGACAGCAGACAATATATCATAAAAAAGTCATAACAAAGATGTCGTCTGTAATACCTTGTATTATATTGTATATATAGTCAAGCAGTAGTAAGAAGTTTTATTTTAATCCCTTCAAGTGCCTGTGTAATGGGGCTAATGAAAACTGGGCAAATGAAGGCTGGGCTAATGAAGACGGTCATATGCCATTCAGTGTGCTATGAAGGAAATTCATCTCGTCAGCAGTGTTTCTTCATACTCTTTCAAGAATTCCAATGTCACGGGTTCAGTTCTTTTTTGTATCATCCGAACTACTAGACCGTGTTTCTTGCCAGGCCTACCTTGCTGCACCATTCACCACAAGTCGAAACCACCCTGCTGCACCACTCACCACAAGAGGAAACAACCTTACGGCATATGCCATTCAGTGTGCTATGAAGGAAATTCATCTCGTCAGCAGTGTTTCTTCATACTCTTTCAAGAATTCCAATGTCACGGGTTCAGTTCTTTTTTGTATCATCCGAACTACTAGACCGTGTTTCTTGCCAGGCCTACCTTGCTGCACCATTCACCACAAGTCGAAACCACCCTGCTGCACCACTCACCACAAGAGGAAACAACCTTACGGCACCATTCACCACAAGGGGAACAACCTTGCTGCACCACTCACCACGAGGGGAAACAACCTTACGGCACCATTCACCACAAGTCGAAACCACCCTGCTGCACCACTCACCACAAAGGGAAACAACCTTACGGCACCATTCACCACAAGGGGAAACCACCTTGCTGCACCACTCACCACAAGCGTAAAAACAACGAAAAGGGTGGTTATAGTACAAATTACTCAAACGAGCTAAGTCGCTAATATTTGGGATCTAGAAATTGACACAAATGGTCGCAACGCATAATAATGTAATCTGAATGTATACATCGTCTGATTATTCAAGTCTATTACTCATGTTCTCCAGATAAGAATATGCTTTCACCGTTTCTTGCCCCTTAATTACAAACGGCGCTGAAACGCATTATGGTATACGATTCGTGTACCGATGGTAAATTGTTTATTTGTCTTAAATATTGGATATCAGAAGCCCATCTTTTCTCGGAAGATCACAACATCAATGTTGGTTTAATTTGACAAATGATTCGTGTTTTCAATGGGGAAAACTTTAGAGGATATTGAGCTAGAGACTTCGCTTCTTTAAAGGGCCATTGCGTAAGAGTAGATAACGAGCTGGCAGTTGCCGCTATAAAAGTTGGAAAATAAAAAATGAAAACAAAATATGCCCAAAATTGCAGACAAAATGCTACAAGCTGAATAGAGATATCCGCGGTTTAATTTTACGCTAGTACGATACATTGCATTTTAACCCCAAAAGGGTTGAAAAGGCTTTTGAATTCTAGCTTTGCGTAATAGAGCAGTTAGCAGGGTGGTATTGTTAAAATGCCTTTCAATGTAGTTATACACAAACGTATTTACAAAAACACCCAAAACCCATCCCCAAAAAAGGTGGTGGGATGGCCTAGTGGTCTAGAGTGTCGCGCTTCGACCTCTAGCTGGCCGGTCACCTCTGGCTTGCGGCTGTCGTTTCGATCCCTGGTGTGAGCGTATGTGGCATGGAGATAGGGGCGCCTTCTCAACCTCGTGGGTTTCCTCCGGGCACTCCGGTTTCCTCCCACTGCTAAAGACCCCTACGCGCAAGCGAATTATTGAAATGAAAATGAAACCATATGTTAGTCCCAAAATGGCCTAGTTTGTGTCGAGTGGACGTTAAACCCCATTTCTCTCTCTCTCTCTCTCTCTCTCTCTCTCTCTCTCATATAATCATCTGAAGCCATTGATTTTAAGTGGATTATTTCAATAATTTGCATGCGCGTAAGGGTCTTTAGCAGTGAGAAGAAACCGATGGAGCCGGAAAAAACCCATGAGCTAACCCTAGTCCTTGTCATGTACTACCCGAGAATCGCAGCCACGTCAGTTGACTCAATGACAGACCATATCAAATAGCGCGAACGTGCTAACCATTCGAGCCCCCCCCCTCCACTATTTTAAATAGGGAATATCTCTATTGAAACAAAAGCTGCCCGGGCCAAATGTATTTCCCTGACCATAGTACACAGCACGGTGCACTCCCGTCCTCATTAAGCTAGCCCTAGTTGGTGCAATGTCGTATAATGTTAAACCCTATTCCATTTATCTCGTTTTCTCTTTAACACTGATGCAGAAGGAGGGCTTGACAAGGACAGTTGCCTAGTCGTTCGGATGGGACGAAAAACCGAGGTCCCGTGCACGTAAAAGATCCCTTGGCAGTTGGAATTCGATATAAGAGTAGGCCGTAGCGCCGCTGCCCGGGCAAAATTTCACTCATAGCACACTGTGTGGCGTATGCCCGTCTTCCATTAGCCCAGGTTAGGTGCAAAAGAGTAGGACGTTAAACCCCATTTCATTTCATTTCATTTCTCTTTAACACAGTTTTATTAACAGGTGATGACGACACATGCCCACATAAATATCGTTTAAATAGCTGTTTATCTCTCCGTTTATTCTATATATCGTGAACTCGATAACAGACAGACGTCTAATCAGTTTCGTTCTATAATTTCAAGGAGTGGTTGTTTTGGTTGAAACAACACATATTTCTCCGACCGCAAATCTTAAGCCGAATCGGCGCGGAATAGTAGTAGTACGTTAGATATCATTACATTTCATTTTGTATAATCTGATTTAAATACAGATGTATGTTTCGTTTTTTTTTTATATTTTCGAAGACATACGGACACAGATCACCGAATATTCATGGGCAGTCACCCACGAAACAAGGGCGAAAGTTATTTTTAGTCCTTCTCTCCCTTTCCCGTTTTCCCCCTTTTGCATGGCGATTTTTGTTGAATTTTTGGTGTAGAATCGAAGAAAAGGGTTTGAAAATACATTTTCTGCCAGGTTTTGGTGAATATTCATGATTTTGAGGCGGAAGGATACAAGAGTTGTGAGGTTGGTTACGTTGAAAGGGAGGGCCGAAAATTGCAAGGTCAGCTGTCTCTACTTCCAGCTTGTCTATCTCAAGTTTTTCATGAAGAACCTCATACATGCTTTTGGGCAAGAGTCTGCCACATGTTGCTCCATCTGTGGCAGAAAGCGTTTTGCCCAACGAATATTTGGGAAAAAGTTACAACCGGTCTAAGAGACGAGAATTAACATTAAAGTCAATGGGGCAATAATTAGTGATCTGTGGCCATACAAATACAATATATATTAAGATCTGACCGGTTTTAGTAGAAAGTCGTGCCAGACTTCATACGAGAGGCTTTTGGCCCTATGACGTCAGACATTGATTAATCGACCAGGTTTGACGTTTCTAGTGGCATCGCACACCCCGAACTCGCCGTAACAGACCGTTTCATTGGTTAATCCCTCACTTCGTGTTGTGACGACAAGTAAAACTAAATTTTGAACTATAAAAAAACGAAACGAAATAAGTTCTGTGTTTTAATCCTTTGAAGATGTTTTAAAACAATGTTATCCTTTTAAAAGTATGTAATCCTTTACTACTACTTTAAAACGAAGTACGCCCTTTACAACTGTTTTAAAACGATGTACGCACTTTACAACTGTTTTAAAACTATATACGCCCTTTATAACTGTTTTAAAAATATGTACATCCTTTACAACTACTTAAAAAAGATAGGTTGCCAGGCAACGAAACATACGCCCACAGCAGCTAAATCGTCCGGGCAGTCAACAAGAGTTGTCGCATATTTTTACTTTTTTTGATAATGAAACACTTATGTTACACTCAAATCTGATTAAGAGTGACAACTGAGAAAATCATTAGAATCTGTTTGGTTTTTATAAAGTTCTGGCACATGCTAACATTTAGTATGGTATACAAAACATTTAATATCATGGATTTAGCTGTTCAGTTATCAAAATTCATTGAAAATTAATATACTAGTTCATCCCAAGGCCTTTAACACTGTGTATCAATTTAAAGTCAATCGGATATCACCTTTGGCCTCTAGAGCGTCCACAAGATTTTTTGAAGTGATCAAGGGCCATAACTCTGGCAGTTTAGTAATTATCGGAAATCTCTGAGAATCAATAGGAATCTTCGCCTCAAGACCTTAAACACTTTGTATAAATCTAAAGTAAATCGGATATTAACTTTGGCCTCTAGATCATCCACATGATTGTTCAAGTGATCAAGGGCCATAACTCTGGTAGTAATTATCGAAAATCTCTGAAACTCAATAGAATTCTACGTCTTATGACCTAACACACTGTGTATAAATTTAAAGTCAATCGGATAATATTTTTGGCCTCTACAGCGTCAACAAGATTTTTTGAAGTGATCAAGGGCCATAACTCTGGCAGTAATTATCGGAAATAATAGGCGTCTTCGTCTCATGACCTTAAGCACTGTGTATAAATTTAAAGTCAATCGGATATTAACTTCAGCCTTTACAGCGTTCGCAAGATATTTCAAAGTGATCAAGAGTCATAACTCTGGCAATAATTATCGGATATCGCTGAAAAGCAATAGGTTTCTTCGTCCCACGAACTTAAACAATATGTATAAATTTAAAGTCAATCGGATATTAACTTTAGCCTCTAGTGCGTTCACAAGAAATTGTGGACGATGAACGGACAGACGGAGGGACCGACGGACCGACAGACGGATGGACGGGGGCGACGGCAATATACGTCCACATTTCCATGTGGGCGTATAACAATGCACATTATTTACAACAGTTTTAAAACCATGTACGTCCTTTAAAACTGTTTTAAACTGTGTACGCCCTTTGCAACTGTTTTAAAATAATGTACATCCTTTGAACCCGTTTTAAAACAATGCACGTCCTTTACAACTGTTTAAAACGATGTACATCTTGTACAGCTATTTTAAAACGATGTAATCCTTTACAACTGTTTTAAAATCAGGTACGTCCTTTACAACCGTTTTAAAACCGGGTACGCCCAAACCATGTACTACAAAAACAACCCAATATGCACTTTCTGCTGTTGAAATCGGAAAACTAGTTTAGACACGTGCGCGGCAAATCTATTCAACAATTCGACCTATGTATTCAATAAATGCATAACATGTCGCTTACATAAATCCGAGCAATTGGGGGTCGGGTCAAATCATTTATATACAGATTTGAATATGCAATATGCGGTTATTTTTTTTATTGAAAGGGACTTTCATATTGAACAAGATTAATTCTGAGCTGAGATGTCTCCATTGAAAGACTAAAAATGTCATGATTTTTATTACTATCGTTGTTACACTAATAAACAACGTCTCGGTTTGTAATAAAATCAAAACCACATTAAGTCTGTTGAGAATCACAACCATCTGAAGTTCTAGAGAGTTGAACATAGGCCGAACAAAAGATCTGCATTAAACAGATTAAGCTCTTGCATAATGCATCTTTAAGAAGTAATAAATCCATAAAGTTATTTATTATGAATGTTATATCTCTACTTCTAAATGCTATTAAAGGCTATTCCCATGTAAATTTAACAAAGAATTGGGAGTTGAAAGGGAATGCCGACAGATATTAATCACGACTAGGCGATAAACACAATAATGACTAGATTTCATGTCGTGGTAACCCGGATGTTCAGCCACCATGCAAAATAACAAGTATGTTTTCCATGATCAAGTAGTGCAGAAAAGTAGATCGTTAACCCTATTTCATTTCCAATAACAACCATACTTGTACTTATAAATACTTGTACTTATAAATATGGGAATCACGGTGGCTAAGTGGGCAAGGCGCTGGCTCGTTAGCCTGGAGGTCGGGTATTCGATCCCTGCATTGGCCGAGAAAGTTCATCTCGATTTTCCGGCGTGGTTTCCCCTTGTCAGTGATGCAGAAGGAGGGTCCTGACAAGGACAGCTGCCTAGTCGTTCGGATGGGACGAAAAACCGAGGTCCCGTGTACACATTGGAGTGCACGTAAAAGATCCCTTGGCAGTTGGAATTCGATATAAGAGTAGGCCGTAGCGCCGCTGTCCGGGCAAAATTTCCCTCATAGCACACTGTATGGCATATGGCCGTCTTCCATTAGCCCAGGTCAGGTGCAGAAGAGTAGGACGTTAAATCTCATTTCATTTCATTTCATTTCATTTCATTTACTTATAAATATATACTACAGGTTTGGTTTAATTTATCTATACCCGTGACGAGCGACCATGTACTATATGGTGGTACTGACGAGTAGGGCGTTAAACCCATTTCATTTTTAATACTTGTACTAGTCGTTCGGGTGGGACGAAAAACCGAGGTCCCGTGTACACATTGGCGTGCACGGAGAAAGATTTCGAAATAAGTGTAGGCCGTAGAGCTGCCGGGGCAAAATGCCCCTCATAGCACACTGTATGGCGTATACTCGTCTTCATGAGACCAGGTTAGGAGCAGAACAGTAGGACGTTAAACCCCATTTCATTTCATTTAATTTAACTACCCGTTAAGTTCGACCATGTACTATATAGGACGTTTATAAAACTCTCCGGAGACCATTCGTATGACTACTTCAAAGAGTTGAAGATCAGGTAAAAGTCACTAAATGAGTCCAAGGTAAATAGGGAATAGACCACTTGTATATGAATCAACACGTTTTAACATTCACCCAGTAAATACCACACTGACCACAAGATTAAAATAAACCCCGGTTTAAATATAAATTAACAACTTAGCACTGTGGATATTAAATAGAGAGAGAGAGAGAGAGAGAGAGAGAGAGAGAGAGAGGTGCGGTTTATTACGAACTAACCGTTGTTAAAATTGGATATGAACGTAGGCGTACGGACTCGATGACAGTTACGAAGGAGGGGGGGGGGGGCGAACCCGAAATGCCCGAAAAAATTTCGGGTTTATAAACAGCGGCGCTGGTCTTCCTCGAGAGGCGAAGGAGCGGGGTTTGCCATGTATTGCCCAAACTCCCCCTCCCCAAGAACCTTTTCCTGCTATATCAGCCCGTGAACAAAGCAACTTCAAAGTGGTTTAATATAGCCTAATTAAGGTGGCTGACTCGAATTCCAATCAGTCGTCTACAGGCCACGAAGACGGGACCGTTGGGAGAAAATTTTGAAAATTTAACTGCCGCAAACGTGTTTTCCTGCTATTCCAGCCTGTGAATACAGCAACTTCAATATGGTCCAATATAGTCTACCTAGGTGACCCGAATTCCAAACAACCAACAGATCGTCGCGTTTTCTGCTATTCTGGCCATGTAAGCAACTCCAAAAGTATCCAATGGTTTTAAAACCGAAATCACAGTCTGATTTTCCAACCATTGAATCAGATTGTTGCATTCACAAATACTAATCGATGCTCGAATAATGTCGCACAAAGTAGAGTGCCTCCAGGCAATATGTTTTAATCCATAGCAACCTAGTATAAATTCGTGGTATTCAATCAAAAAAAAAGTAAAATTAGTGTTTTATTAGGGCTCGATGACATTTAGGGAAGCAAAACTAGAAATCCCCTAAAAAAAATCAGGTTTACAGACAGCGGCACCAATTTTCTTCGAGAGGCAAAGAAGCGGAGCTGACCTTGTATGGACTCACAAGAAAATTTTGACAGCCGCAAACGCGTTTTACTGCTATTCCAGCCCGTAAAAATAAGTGTTTTATTAGATTTCGGGCACTTTATTTTGCCAAGTAGATGAAATAAATTTTTTTTTCACTTTTCCCGTTTGCCCGAAAAGTCAGCTTACCCAAAAGTTAGCCCCCCCCCCCTCATGTCCCCCTGGCTCGTACGCCTATGGATACGAGAAAGAAGGAGACACTGGATCATAAAAAGATACCGGCGGGTCAAGGTGTAGAAAGAAATAAATCAAAAGATCCCCACTCAACAGTAGGACTTGGTACATGGTAAGATTTTTTTGTATAATTGCTTGATACCAGCAAAATTGAATGTTGATAAGACGGATAATCCTCTTACGAGACATCTTAAATCGGGAAAGTTTAAAGCTCGCTTGTGACATCGGAGTTCGTGTCGTTGAAACACTGTCATAACTTTATTCAGGTTTAAGAAAGTTGAAGGTCAACAAGCCTATGCCGTTCTAATTACTCTGATAGTGATATCATCTTCCCCTTCTCTAGAAGGTATAAACAAGTACATGAACTACTTCTGAACGGACGTCAAACCGGTATATAATATCAGTGGTCTGTATCCTAAATATGTTCATATCTGAAATGAAATGGGTTTAACCTACTGCTGTTCTGCTACGAACTGGGCTAATGAAGACGGGCATACGTTATGCAGTGTGCTATGAGGGAAATTTTGCCCAGGCAGTGGCACCCCGGCCTACACTTATATCGAATTCCAACTGTCAAGGGGTCTTTCACGTACACGCCAATGTGTACACGCAACCTCGGTTTACGGTACCTTCCGAACAACTAGGCCGTTTTCCTTGTAAGGGCTTCTGTCCTGCATCGTGGACAAGGTGAAACCATGCCTGAAAATCTGGATGAACTTTCTCGGTCAATGCAGGGATCGAACACCCGACTTCCAGGCTAGCGAGCCAGCATCTTACCCACTTAACCGCCGTGACCCCCAATTCATATCTGTATTCTGATATACTGTTCACACGTTCTAGTGTATGTGATTTAGGGTATGATATTATCAGTAATAATGTCCGAGCACGTTCGACATATAAACCTACTTTATCCTAATATTTGTTTTAAAAAAGGGGGTTATTTAAACTATTCGGGTAACATGTTGACATCGGACGGTTATTGTCGGGGCAGAGTCGGGCGTTTTCTTCTCTTAATCATTTTGTATTACCGATAACACTCTATCTTAGGTCAATTGTAGTTTCTACTTGCTGTGGATATAGAATGTGACTCTCATAGTCATAGAGAGAGAAACGGGGTTTAACGTCCACTCGACTCAAACTAAGTCATTTCTGGACTAACATATGGTTTAATTTTATTTCAATAATTGGTTTGGGCGTAGGGGTCTTTAGCAGTGGAAGGAAACCGGAGTACCCGGAGAAAGCCCACGAGGTTGCACAGGCGACCCTACTCCTTGCCACGTACAACCGGGGATTTAAAACCACGCCAGCTAACTCAATGGCAGGCCGTATGATACAGCGCGTGCACACTAACCATTCGCCCTCCCCCCTACGACGCCGGTTAAAAAAGAAATGAAACGGGATTTCATGTCCTACTGTTCTGCTCCGACTGCAGTGTGCTACTAGGGACCTTTTGCACGAACAGCAGCGGTACGTCCTCCTCTTACATCGAATTCCAACTGCCAAGGGATATTTTACATGCACGCCAATGTGTTGCAGTATACGTTCTTCAAGACCCAACTCTTTTTACAGCTCCATAAAAACTTTTATTGTGCTTCAAATATAAAACTTCTTATGGTTAAACACCCCGTAATTAGCTTGTGTTGGTGAGCCATGGTCCCCGATTGGCTTGGCACCTTTATCAACCCCCAACTAACTTTAATTGAAGCTCTCCGGTCTTAACTTGACACAAACTAGGTCATTTCGGGACTAACGTACGGTTTAATTTTATTTCAATAATTCACTTGCGCGTAGGGGTCTTAACTATGGGCAGAAACCGAAGTACACTGAAAAAACCCACGATATTGGACAGGCGAGCCTACCCCTTGTCACGTAAAACCGGGGATTCGAAACCACGCCAGTTGGCTCAATGACAAGCTTTATGATAGCGCGCGCACGTGCTTACCGTTCAGCCATTCCCACAACTCTTTTGTGTTCTAATTATAGCCTGCTTGTTTACCAAACTATTAGAGAATTTTTGCCAGTCAAATTGTTCCCATCCGTTTCGCGTAACCGTACGGATACGTGAAACGTTGCGTCAATGCAGATTTAGACTCTTGGAAAAATTTCGCGCCGCGTTCGTATGAGTAACGGAGTTGAGCTTAGTTCTATGACAGCATGATGACAATACTAGTCAATAGTCTATCCCACAAACTACTGGAGGAAGTGATGTCACTCGGCAGTTGCAAAGCTATTAAAAAATAATTTCAAATCTTATTCAAAATCTTCGACTTCGTGTCGACAGCAATTTTTGGTTTCACTCATGTATCATTTCAGAAAGTTTTACATCTTTAGCATGGAATCACATCATTTACAGATTTGCACGGTCCCATCTATCTAAATTTAGCGCGTACACCAACCAGCATACATACAGGAAAAATATGAAAATTCTGAGAAAAAACTCATAACAAAATGATTAAATTCCAGTCTTCATCATGGTTAAAATCACATAAAATATGCACCTTTGTGTTCTAGGAAACACATAGATTCATAAACATGCTATTGCACAAGATTTCAACTTCTAAAACTAGCATAAAAGACGGTAAAAAGACGACGATGTTATACGGACCTATTCGATACGTGCTGCCGTATACGTTGCCGTATCACGTATGAGAAATACACACACATTGAAGACGTCACACCCAAAGTCGATACGAATACGCGATACGAACCAGGAATTTACGCTTGCCAAATGTACCTACTCTATATGGAGTATGGCGTATTTTAAATAATGCCGTATGGTTTCCCGTTGTCAGTGGTACTAGTCGTTCGGATGAGACGAAAAACCGAGGTACGATGTACAGATTGACGTCAATGTAAACAAACCCCTGGTTGAAATTCGATATAATCGTACGCCATGACCCGTTGTCCGGGCAAGATTACGCTCATAGTGCAGTGTATGTCGTATATCCACCATCATTAGCCCAGTCGGGGCAGACCAGTAGGACGTTAAACCGCATTTAATTTACGTAAAGAAGAACAAAAGTGCGCATTAAATCTACTAAGCCAAGTGACGTGGTTTAGATTTCAAGTACGTGAAAATGAGTTTGGTCGCCTATCCAAGATACATTATGTAAGATTTAAGTAAAGAACTTGCCATTCTTGCTATAATAATTCGAAAGTATGGTTTGACAGACGTGTGCAATAATTTCAATCACGGTACTGGTTGATCGAAGCTAAGTCTCGGTCCTCGATATCTGATTAAATCAAACGATCGCTGAACCGTTCTAATCTGTTTAATATCGGAGAAATCTGATGCCACCGAGAGATGATTAAGGCCTGGATCAGTTAATTAATGTCTAATTAATACTTTAGAAAACATTACAGACCTAAAGAAAAACCTGCAATATGAAGATTTAGCTAATGCATAATGCATGTTTAAGGTACGTGAATTTTTTTCTGTCGTAATTCTGCCCTGCTTTTTGCTAAACAATTAAACATTATCATAATAGATTTATTGATTCAAGATCGTTGCCATGGAATTTAAGTCAAGTCAAGGGTTATTTTAAGTCTCAACGTGCTCTCTGACAAGGAAGTGTCGATTCTTTATGATAAATCTCAGAAAACAGATGGCCGCAGAAATCACGGTGCTTCAAGTTGACGATTTGTCCACAAACAAACTGACATGTCTCGTTTCTAAACAATAAATATTCCGGCACGGAACTTATTCCACGACAACCACCCTGGTTTGTTTTTCTGGTTTTGTTTCACGCATGTCTCAACCTTGATATTACGTGCTGATCGCGAGCTGCGCGTGGACGACGACAACCAACAGATGTGTAGCACTTCAAGGTTTTGAGATTTGATTTGGGTTTGTTTTTGTCAATAAATCTTCCGTGAGATACACCAGACAGCAAAACGTAAATTGGGCCTATCATTGTTGTTCTCAGGGTCAAGGTGGTTGTGTGGTAATGGCCGTAAGATTAACAGTGCTAATGCACTAATACAAAATGTACATCAAATCATACGGGGCATAAAGGGCGCCTTCTCAACCTCGTGGGTTTACTCCGTGTCTTACGGTTTCCTCCCACAGCAAAGACCCCCGCGCGTGCGCTAAGATAATAAAAATGACTTGTCTGCGATATCATCTTATGTGGAAGAGAAGGTTAATCACTTATAACAACAACAACAACAACATATGGGGCATAACATCCGAGCAAAATGTCCGTCAGAGAATATGTTAATTAATCTGGATGATGCAGCACAGTAGGTTGTAAGAACCCTTTGAATGGGGTCTATCCCTGGGCTAGGCTCAGGGCCCCGAATCTGCCCCAGTCCGCCCATGTTGTAATAAACCAAGGTATTATACAAGTAGAGTATTTACATGTTTTGTATGTTTATATATTGGGTGTGTATTAACATAGGCCGAGGGGTTTATGTGATGAGGCGTGTATTAACACAAGGCCTCAAGGTCAATACATCTAGATATTGTTAAAACTGTCGTCAGTAAACATTATATGATGGCGTATAGATGTCAGTTTATTTGATATAAGATTAGACCGGTGTGTGTTTACACCTGAAACAATTATACTACTATAACATGACTGTAGCAGAGAGAGAGAGAGAGAGAGAGAGAGAGAGAGAGAGAGAGAGAGAGAGAGAGAGAGGGTGTAACGTTGGTGTGTTTAGAAGTGTGAGGACCCGGAGAGATGCAATGAGATTGAACGTCTTATTTTTCTGGACAACGCAGGCTAAAGACACGTGCCCGGGTTTTCTAGCCTCGTTCTGCCCTCGCGGCACTGCAACAGTAGATATGACTAGGGTGGGGGGTCCAAATCTTGGGCGCCATCCACAATCCCACCCAACAATGGATGCGAAAAAAATACTGGTTATAACGCTGTCTGAGCGCCCGGGTAGAACATACGCTAGTAGATCGTATTGCCTTTATAGTTGTTTGCCGATCGTTATATCGCCGAAAGGCAATTTTATTCAAGTTGACGTTTATTTCATGTCATATCATGATTGTCATTGATTTTTGTCAACCTTAGAGAAGTAACTTTAACACTGAACAACCTGAAGGCAAGGATGGTTGGGGGTCCTGAGGGTGGAAGAATGATGATATAATGGTACCGAGCGCCGTAGACGCGAAAAAATTTCAGACAGCTACGTCTACTATGTAATTAATATTTCAGATATTATGTGATTTGGGACTGGGTCTGAGGGGACTTTGTTTCACGGGAACGCCTACTTATTCTCATGGGGGGGGGGGGGCGACCGTCTCCCCACCCCCGCTAAATCCACGCCTGTACTGTTGGACGGAAAGTCTGACAAAAGAAAAACCGACGAGAACCTCCAGTTTTAGTTAACCATTTTCTACATAACAACAAGAACGCTACGGGGCAGGCAAAGCCGTAGGTGGAGAGTCTATCCTTGAAACCTCATCCCTTGCTTTTACCCAAATTGATTTATGACGTCAGTGTACCTTATATACCTGTCATTAATGACACGTGCACCTGTTTAAACCTACATCTATCTTGTTACGTATTTCATTTATCTAAAAGCGCAGTTTATTTACCGTAACAATGTCAGCGTAACTTGTCTCACTTGCTGAACGCACCCACCCTTTCAGTTTAGGTTTAAACTGTCGACTTACTGTACGATTTTGACGTCCGATTAACTGATTAAAAATCAATTTGATAGTTAATTCTCTGGATAACCCCATCCTCTGTATTTGACGTGTTTGTCAGTAGGGAACCTTAATACTTTTATGCATCCACATCTGTTAATTATGCTTGTAAAATAAGTGTGGCAAAGTGTAGACAGTGTGCATCTTGCATACAAATGTTTACTGACTCCCGTCTGACTTCTGATTATACGTCTATGAAATCATCACGATTTACTGGCAAAATATTGTAGAGTGAAAGTGGTTCCCCCTTGTCAGTGATGCAGGACGGAGGGCCAGACAAGGACAGCTGTCTAGTCGTTCGGATGGGACGTAAACCCGAGGTCCCGTGTACATATGGCGGTAATGAAATAACGGGACTTACCTCATAAGCACTGGTAACTTGCATTCTATAAAATATTGGTATAAAAATATGAGCTGCTGCTGCTACCACGAATAAATAGGACAACCCAATCCACCAATATATCGTAGTATAGCTATAAATATATAGGTAAAACAATAAATATTCTGTCATATATATACACTACAAACACAGGCTAAAGCGTTTAACGTTTCCTTAATTAATTTGATTTTGGTGGTCATTGTCATCGCTGACGGCCACTGAGACGAATTAGTATCCTGTTTATTGGAAGTTAAAGGTGCGGGAGTCCTTGGGATTTTCCCTTGGATTCCTTATTTCATGTATGAGAGAGAGAGAGAGAGAGAGAGAGAGAGAGAGAGAGAGAGAGGAGAGAGGGGGGAAGAGGGGGTGAGGGTACACAAATGGAGAGAGATCTTTAATACAGAAATTTATCTGTGAAATGTCTGTATGTCTTTATCTACAACTTCTATGTCGCAAGTTGTGTACCACAGATTTGAACTGACGCGATATGAACCAATAACTCAGCTATGACGTCATCACATCCGCAATTGTCATAGGAACAATTGTTCAAAACACAAGCGTGTCAAGTTTGATGCCGATTGTATTCGATTGGATAAAGACCTGTTTGGCTTTATTTTTCATTCGGTGTAAAAAAAACCACCTAGCTACCTAATATTTAAACCCAATATGGGACACACCACCACTCAACAGTTTCATATTATATAAAAACCAACATTAGTATTTTCCAATCATATTTTAAACAGGGCACATTTATGAAAATAAGCGTGTGGATATTTATATAGAATTGTCCATTTATTGATTAACTCATGAATAAAAGTTGAGCAGCAAATCAGATTCTAATCAAGTAAATATTGCAGGCTAGCGATGACATCGAGAGTTGATTATTGTCTGGATAAGTAAATTAATTCCAAATTAATAATTTAGATATCATTTCAGGCAGAAAGAAAGACCTGCAATAGGCAAATTTAGTTCTTGCATAATGTATGTTAAAATGTAGTTTATGATAAATATTAAAATATGTGTACTTACTTATACATTTCAGCGGGTGTACCAAGCAGAGTAATGGCGGACATGAAACTAGCCAATAGGGAGAGCGCTACGGGATAAGGACTCATATTTCTCCCTGCTAGTAAAAAGTCATGAATATTCTTCTTCTTTCGGTCCTTAAACGCAAAATAAAATCCAATTCCCGCCGAAACTACCAAAATGGCGGCAAATATTACATAATCCCATGGTGTGAAAGAATTAACTTTTCCCGTTACGTAACTATATGTGGCTGGGTCAACCATGTTGATTTATTTTAGCCTATTCCTTTCGGAATGGAAATTAGTCCACTTTTTATTTATCCCGAAGTAAATCACGTGGTTATAGCGTAGGCTTTGGTGACGTCACTTTACCGCTGCCACATTCATCCAATCAAGACTTTATGAAGGCAACTTAGCTCCCACGTATTGATGACGTCACAATAAACACACAACTTGTAATGGAACTCACTCAGATTTGAAAACTACTTTTTTGTTCTTCCATATGATATTCGCATCCAATATACGAGACTTTATTTAAACTGAAATAACAAACAAACATTCCATATTAAATGTTTACTTAGAAATACCAACAATAGCAGTCTATACAACAAATTGTATAATTTCTTTGGTGTGTTACATAGACGAACACTGTTTCCCAGCCGCGGGAGATAAATCACCTTAATAACCTTCCCAAATTATTCCAGGATACCTGAAATCTCGGAGAAAATCTCTGTCCTATTTGGTGGCGTTTCTTATGCCCCCCACCCCGCGCCTGATAAAAGTCCCGCCATACAGACGCACAAGTGAATAATTGAAATAGTTTGGACAGTATGTATCAATAAGTGTTCAATGTCCAGTACCGTGGCTACGTTAATAGGGAGAGAGAAATGGGGTTTAATGTCCACTCGACACAAACTAGTTCCTTTCGACACTAACATATGGTTTAATTGTTATTTCAATAATTCTCTTGCGCGTAGGGGTCTTTAGCAGTGGGAGGAAACCGGAGTACCGGGAGAAAACCCACGTGGTTGGACAAGCGATCCTACTCCTTTCCACGTATAACTGGGGATTTGGGCTACGTGAATAAATGCTCTACGCTACATCTTCAAACAGTCATAACTTCGCCTAGAATAAAGTAATTTGACCTAAATTTTCGATGCATTCATTTCCCGTTTTATTATGAAATGATTATAGTAAGAACTACCAGCTCTTACACTAAATCTTAATTTGATTATTACGTCTTCCGGTTCTTGATTATAAGTAACCATACCTTGTTTCATATTTCAAAACATAGAAGTTGAAACTTCATGTATCTTTTTTTGAACTGCGCCTTTAAATAGGCCCAAGAGAAAATCGGGGTCCCTGTGTGGCAAATCGGCCTTGAAGCTCGAGACAACACGGAATGTTATTATTAAGAAAAAAATTACATTATGTCATGGGAAAATCCACTTTCAAAAGACGTCAATGACCCCATTTTTTTGGAGTGACGCGAATAAAATGTTATATCAAATTTTATAGCTACAAAGAGAATCCTTGTCTGATTATACTTGTAAATGTTTCTTGATGTAGTGATGAATACGAAAGGTACGACGTACTAAATAAGTGTTTATTCTAGATAAAAAAACACGCAAATACTGAAATAGTTAAAAAAAAAAAAACCCAAAAAACAAACGGGTCTTAATGGTGCCATAACCCCTAACTTAAAATTTGAAATAAAAATACGAATTCGAATTCAATATCGGTCCATTTCAATCAATATTGATGATGTTATTTTGCCGAGAAAATATAGGGTCCTGATATATAATATTTATGACACGAGTCGTGTATTCCATGATTTCAGGCACCATTTGTAATAAACAAAGAAAAACACATCCCATAAGACAACGCGGAAGTAATAAGTGACGACTGATCTACAAATAAAAACCATCGGATAGAATTGAAGTAAATGACTGCCTCTCAATTTGGACCGTTCACATACTTCACCGAACATAATTGGTTAGAAATTATAATCAATTTGTCAAAAACTGAATATAAATCCCTTTATATACATTCATAAAAAATTAAAATGTGCTTTTAGACCCCGTTTTGTCTATATGAAGGTCCCAGTGAATATAGCTATTGGCCCTGTTTGATTTCGGTCATAGTATTTATACGTGAAATGACTTGGAATCGGATTGAACTGCCTACTGTTGTATCCAGACTGGGCTAATGGAGATGTACGTACGCCATACAGTGTACTATGAGAGAAAATTTGCCCGGGCAGCGCCAACTGCTAAGGGATCTTTTACGTATATGTCAATGTATACATCCAAACGCCCAGACAGCTGTCTAGTTGTTCGGACACACTGCCGTGCACGTAAACGATCCCTTGGCAGTTGGAATTCGTTATAAGTAGGCCATAGTGCCAGTGTCCAAGCAAATTTTTCTTCGTTGCACGGCGTAAGTAGAACAGTAGCACGTTAAATCCATTTCATTTCTCTGTGTTGGTTTCTTGGTAACTAATAAAGGTCGTACTATGTTTATAAAGAATGTATATATAAATTGAATAGAGGGCACAGGTCGTGTAATAATACCACCAAGTTTATAATAGTTATCTCTTAAATCTCGATAGGTTGCTGAGTGTGTACACATGAATAGCAATTATATTTACTTTAAGAAATATATGAAATCTATACAGTTATTATTCAAATATTGAGCAATAACAGACTTAGTTTTTGGATACTTTATTTTAAAAAAATTGTGTTTTTCAAATTTTGATTTTTTTTGTATATTATTTACAGACCGATAGACGACAGCTCTATCGCCCCAGGGTTAAATTAACCTGCACAAACAATTTGTGAATTTCGCCTGTTTTGATATTTCTATTTTTTTTTTACCTTTTCTCATGGGCCCCATAGTTTTCTCATATTTTAGAGATACGATGTTTTACGCTTATTGATTATCGAAAATATTTCGTACATTTCTGCGAGCGGCGTGGTTTCACCATGTCAGTGATGCAGAACGGAGGGCCTGACAAGGACAGCTGTCTAGTCGTTTGGGTGGGACGAAAAATTGAGGTCCCGTGTACACATTGGCGTGCACGTAAAAGATCCCTTGGCAGTTGCAATTCAATATAATAGTAGGCTGTAGCGCCGCTTCCCGGGCAAAAATTTCCCTAATAGCACACTGTATGGCGTATGCCCGTCTTCCATTAGCCCAGGTCAGGAGCAGAAAAGTAGGACGTTAAACCCCATTTCATTTCATTTCCTTCCTGCGATCTAGCTATAGAAGATCCGAGGTAACTGCGTTTTCACACCTATTCAATATAATGAAATGAAATAGTGTTTAACGTCCTACTGTTCTACTACGAACTGGACTAATGACGACGGACATACGACATACAGTGTGCTATGTAATGGGGGAAATTTTGCACGGACAGCGGCTCTACGGCCTACTATTATATTGAATTGCAACTGCCTAGAGAATACTTGTCGAAACGTCGTACTGTATGTGTATAAATCATTGATTGTTTTCTATATAAATTGTGCTATATAAAAAGTTTTTCCTGTCTGGGCAATCAAAGGATCCACGATTTCCAAAAAGCGGGTTACCATCTAGGCAGTGTGGGTAGCTACCCACGACCTCAGCAACAAATCGGTACCCCAAAACCCGGTTTGACATACTTTTAATCACGAACGACAGCACACAACGTGAGGCCGCCATCGCGCTCCAAATAACCTATTTTAATGATTGCAGGAGGATCACGCTACCTGTTAATTGAGCAGAGTACGTTCCTCGTTTATTTTCACACATGGTTTCCCTTTCATAGTGGTTTAGGACCCGGGCATGTTATGGAACAGTATTTATTCGTTTGAATGGGGCACCCCCAGGCCCCATAAAAGTTAACGAACCCTACCCTGTGACAACACCAAACGCCCTCACAACACATTGCTTGACTGAATGTCTAATTACATCACAGAACTTGTATTACGACCGATCGTTATCTTTATCTATATGCACTTCTTTTCTCAAGGTGTTGAATTTCTACCATTTTTTCATGGGTATAGGATGATGAGTCTATTTATAGACAAATAGGTTCAATGGCGATAAATACTAGAACACATTCTCATCAAGATACGAGTTAATCTAGAATTTGATATGGCGCCAAACTATGTGATAATCATATTAAACGGTCTTAAACTCACGCGAATAGTGGTAAATAGTTTACTGGGTAACCTTACAGTAGGGTTGGGAGTCATAATGGCTCAGTGGGTAAGACGTTAGCTCGCTTGCCGGGAGGTTCCTTGTTCGAGAAGTTTCATCGGGATTTTGTAGCGAGGTTTCCAACTGTCAGTTATGCAGGACGGAGAGTCTGACAGAGCACATAGAATAGCCCTTGACACTTTGAATTCGATATAAGTGTAAGCCGTAGCGCCGCTTGCAGGGCCTAAATTCCCTCACAGCCCATTCATTAGTCAAGTTGGCGCGGAACAGTAGGCCCCTCATAGATCACTACTGACCAGTTCGAGTTTACTGGAGACAAGGGCGTCTTCTAAACCTCGCAGGTTTACACCGGGTACGCCGATTTCATCTCACAGGACACACCCGTGCGCGCGCTAAGATAATAAAAATGAAAATAAGACTTGTCGGCGATGTCGCCTTCGATGGAAGCGGACGTTAAATACTAAGAACAACAACGAGTTTACTGGGTAACCTGTTAGTAGCGTTAAACGTTGTAAACACTGGCGTGGTTCTCAGTTTCAAGATAAGACATTTTAACACGGTTTTAACAAGGAAGGAGTTTAAGTGGAGATAAACCAAGTTGTAATTGTATCAGCTTTGACACGAATTCACCCTAGAGATCGTAATGGAGAGAGAGATAGATAGAGAGAGAGAGAGAGAGAGAGAGAGATAGATAGAGAGAGAGAGGGTAATAGCAAAGGTATGTAATGTATACATGTAAAGAGTTTGACGTCCAGTCCACTTGACACAAAGTAGTTCATCTTGACACGAACTCGCCCTAACCAGACAGATGGATTTATATAAAATTTATTGTACTAGAACATAAATAAAGTACAAACGGATTGGGACAAAAGTTTCGAAAACTTACCGATACCCTCTAAACATACATTGTAATTGACAGTCATAATAGTACAATTGTTAAGAACACCCAAAAACGAAGGATATAAATAGTTAAAAATCCCATTATAGAGAAATTCTTAAAAATTTGGTCTATGAAAGTAATTTTTTTGATCTGCCCAAAGAATCTCGCAGTAGTGCAAATATACTACACTACACACACAGTTGATCATTTAGTTTATTTAATGTATTATTGTACTTGATTAAAGATATAAATGTTATTGTCAGAATTAAACTAAAATCACCCCAAAGAAGTATATTTAAAGGGACAATAACACTCTTGTTGGCTTGGCAGCTCTAGAAAATAAATAATAGTCTTATTCTAAGTACCAGATGTTTATGTGTCCTACCTGTTGTGTAAATTATCCATTACATCATATTTTACTTGTCCAGAGGGTTGGAAAATATTTTAAAATCCAAGTCACATTCGAAAAGGTTTACGTTAACCTTTTCAAATCATGTAGAGAGAGAGAGAGAGAGAGAGAGAGAGAGAGAGAGAGAGAGAGAGAGAGAGAGAGAGAGAGAGATGGTTTAACTCTTGCGGTGGGATGAAAACGGAGCACCCGGAGAAACACACGAGGCTGGACCGACGACCATACTCTTTATCCCGTACACCGGGGATTCGAAACCACACCAGTTGACTCAATGACAGGCTTTATGATACAGCACGCACGTGCTAACCTTTCGGCCATACACCCCCATAAGATATAGATTCAAAGTGTAAATTAATACTAGAATAATTTGTAAACATAATTCTAAAATAATTAACTAGAGAAATACATTGCTTACCTTACAGAGAAAAATTTAAATAGATTACTATCAAACTCACACACACATACGGGTATAAAACTATCCGCGGGAAAGTGTATGCTACACAATAATAACACAGTATCGTTTAACCAGCATGTATACTTTATGTATTAATAACAACTCCACAGCACACCCGCTGCACAATATAAAATATTTCCCCCACACAAACAACTCCACTAGCTGGTAAAACCACGCCCCTCACTTGTCAAACTCTGACAGGTAACTTGAATGAAAGGCAGATGTTACTGTTACACATGTAGTAGGTGTACTCTTATCTGGACTTCACACCAGGTAAAAGTAGGTCATGTCTACACATCCTGGTAGCCCATAGAATATTACCTTTACCACAATAAATATGTTTGTCGAGACGAAAAATAATACCAGTGGCGTGATAAAAGAGGGGGGGGGGAACTAAAATATATTTGGTGTACAATTTAATTTTAATAATTCCCTCGCGTGTCGGGGGGTTGGGATGGCCTAGTGGTCTAGAGTGCCGCGCTTCGCCCTCTAGCTGGCCGGTCACCTCTGGCTTGTGGCTGTGGTTTCGAGCCCTGGTGTGAGCATATGTGACATGGAGATAGGGGCGCCTTCTCAACCTCGTGGGTTTCCTCCGGGCACTCCGGTTTCCTCCCACTGCTAAAGACCCCTACGCGCAAGCGAATTATTGAAATAAAATGAAACCATATGTTAGTCCCAAAATGACCTAGTTTGTGTCGAGTGGACGTTAAACCCCATTTCTCTCTCTCTCTCGCCTGTCGGGGTCTTTGGCAGTAGTAAGAAACCAGTGGACAACTCACGAAGCAAGGCATGCGATCATACCCCTTATCAGGACCATATGACTCAATGACCGACCTTATAATCCAGCGCGTACGCATTAAACCATTCGGTCAACCAACTCGCGGATTAACAAAGAAGTATTCGAAACTGGATAATAGAAAAAAAAAAGAAATATTCGTTGTAATTGTATAAAAGTAAACAAGCTGGATAATCTTCAACAAACACCGAATGTGATAAAACCAGCTGATCGTATAAATAGGTTGATTTTGAATTAGCCCTAGGAGCGCCCCCCGTTAAAATCTCAAATGTCAAAAGTTCACCCGAAATATAACGATGCCCATAATAGTTTTTATAATAGATCAATGATGTATTGTTGTCATTCTTCTGTAGAATCTGAAAGGTCAGATCGTTTCGTCGGGATGTCCAGCATAGCCTGTAAGTCAGACTGTTTTGTGGGAACATCCCGCATAGCCGTACGTAACTAACGTACGAAAATTAATTTGGCTAGCTTTTTTTTCGCACTACGTATACAGTGAATGGCCATTTTGCTCAGTAATCCCAGCCAGAATTAGGCTATTTTTTTTTAAATTTGGGTTAAATTTTAAATATTTGTTTTAAAACTGAAATAAATTGACTATTAGTCAATCCCCACGCTAAAAACATTAACAGAATTGATTGTGTATATCTGAAATTGACACGACCGACGCCCAAATTAGTGCAAATATGGCAGCCTATTAAACAACCACTCGCAGACGCTGTCATTGAAGACGACGCCAATTCGATGAGTAGATGTTATTTTTGTGAAAAATCATTGCAAGAAGCGAGAACATTTTGGGGCTGTACGAAATATATAGTCCTAATGGGTGCAAAGGAAACAATGCTGAAGATAGACCTATTGTTTACAATGGAACCAAAGCCGTATATAGATAAAGTTGCGACAACTGTGAAGCCAGAAAATTCACATGACGTCATGAAAATATGACGTTATGTGTAAAAAGACGCCATCTTGGGTCCCAAGTACCTACGCACTATCTATTTATGATATGCCCTATTTTATTGTTGTGTCGCAATTGGCTGCCCAGACATACAGGGTGTGGATAGATATGTCATAGATTTCTGCGAAAAAGATTCTATTGAAGATAAAACATATATAGACTGTCGTCTGTATAGGGAAAATGTGCTTAAAAATCGATTTTTGTTGCACCCCCCCTGGGTCTAAAAAATGTTGCCATTTTCTTATAATACAAGGTTTCTAGTGATGGAAAATCCATATTCCCACCTTCAGATATTGCCAGTTCTTAAAATATTACCCATTTACCCAGGGTCTCGGTCACTTTATCATGCTTGTCTAACATGACTTTGACGTCGTGATTTTGGATGATAAAATTACTGCAGGTGAATAATTTTTTTCGTGTGTACTGCCCAAATGCACAGCAACATTTGAAAAAAAAAATCATGGAAATATCTCAATTTGTATATGCACAGGACCAATTATAAGCGTCCACAAAGCAGTAATGTTGCATATCGTAGCATGTTTTTGTCTATTTATGAAAATACAGCGTCATTGTATTGATATTGAATTTAATTTATTATCAGAAATTATACATAAATTTGATAATCGCATAGACATATTTGATTTCAACCAAAAAAACAATACATAAACGTGATATTTCAAAGAGGGGTCCCAGGTAAAAAGGTATAAGGGGAGATAACTCGTATCATAAATGACCTATAAATATTAACAAAGACTAAATTTCTCCTTGGCAACCCACCCTATCACCAAACAAAGAATGAAAACAAATTTAAAACATTAATCTTTTATGTAATGACTAGTATTAAAGGTTTAAATAGATATAAATTAGGCCTTTGTATTGCAATTTACAACAACATTTCAATATCAATATTTTTTTAAAATACAGAAAACATTTTTTTCATTTTTAATAACTGTTATATCAATAATTTTTTTAAATGTTGCTGTAACAGTTGTGCAATAATTAATGCTTAAATAGTTAAAATATAAAATATAAAAACAGTTAAACAAAGTACTAAAATCAACAAATGGAAAAGTATTTACACATTTATTTATCTTTCGATATATTGTTTGGTTATCTTTTAAAGATATGAATCATGCCTGTGTATTATAATTAAAAACAACATTTCAAAACTAGTTTAAAATACAGAAAACCCTTTGTTTTGTTAAAATAATAATTCAATTAAATCTGGACATAAAGTAGTTGAATATTATACATGTAGTTAGTATGTAAAATACAGGTAAAACAAACAGTTAAACAAAATACTAAAATCAAAAAATGGAAAAGTATGTACATATTTATTCATCTTTATCTAGTGATATATTTTTTTTAAAGGTTAAAATAGATATAAATCATGTCTGTGTAGTGTAATTTAAAACATTTCAAAACTAGTAAAAGTGCTAATAAAAAATGTTGACACATTCTTAGAACGGATGTTTTAGTGAATTTGGACACCACAATCTAGTCATTTTGTGCCAATTCACTTGCCATCAAATATACCAGCACTACTTATACTATAGAGTATAGAATAAATCGGCTACTCCCACACCTTGTCATTGAGGTCGCTGATAATGGGATTCGAAATCAAGTCCATTGATGACAGAC
This sequence comes from Patella ulyssiponensis, assembly GCA_963678685.1. Classification (NCBI taxonomy): domain Eukaryota; kingdom Metazoa; phylum Mollusca; class Gastropoda; family Patellidae; genus Patella; species Patella ulyssiponensis. The sequence goes on from OY783226.1 coordinate 94,079,058, forward strand.
CTTTTTGTAACCACTTGGCTATATAAATCCCTTCCCACCCACTAGTTGCCTATGTAGGCCTATGATATAAAATAGATATAACAACAAGCCACAAGGACACAACAACTACTACAAGTATGAAATAAATTCACCCTGACGACTGAACTGTGGGTTTTCTTGTTGGGAATCGAACATAATCCTTGTAGCATCGTAGATGGTACCTAACTTCAACAACAACACAGTCTTTATCTCTGATGTGCCAAAGAATGGTTTCATCTTCTTTCTTAATTGCTGCTTCTCTAAGTCGCCCTAAAAAGATATGGAAAATTGTAAATATCATGGATATCATAAACCAACTAGAAGTAGAATGCATATTCGTTTTCTGGTTACATATGCATAAATAAAAAACCCCATAAAATTCTTTATGCAACAGTTTTTATGTGTATAATAGGCTTTGTATGGAGCAGCCTACTTTTAACAATGAACTAGACAACTTTTGGCAGACCAGGTAAATACATGTACATAACCCTGCGTGTTCGGATAGGCTACTCCCACACGTTTTCACTGAGATCGCAGAGAATGAGACTCGTACCCTCGACTATTGATGACAGACTGATAGATAACACCTATCGGCCACCCGACCACTCTCCCCAATAAACGCCTTTTACGACACGCTGAGGAGGGTCGATGGACCTATTCCACTAGGTAACACTGGGCATAGCCAGGAAAGGAGGGTGGGGGGGACAATATTAAATCACAACAGTTGAACAAATAATAAAAACTTACCCCCATCTTTAATTTCTGCTAAAACCAGCTTATCAGAGACAGTCTTATTCTGACACCTGTAGAACAAAGGTACTTTTTTGCAGATAATGCACAGGAGGAAAGACATGTCCCCGCAGGTGGACAGCTTGGGTGGTTGATGATTTAGTGGAGGCTGATCTCAAACCTTGTCTAGAGGTGGATTGACTCTCATCACTCGTTTGCTTCTCACCAGACTGTAGCCTAATGCAACTCTTTTAGTAGCTCGTTTAATCTTTGTTCTGTCTGTGAATCTCGAATAACACTTGGAATGCTAGCCATAAACCCATAGTCACATAGTGCATCATCTTTATTCCCTATAAATACAAACATACTGACTCCTAATTTTATTGCACACATAAACAAAATAAGCAAATTAGAACCTGAGAGAAGAATTTAGGTGGCAACAAATATCCATAATAAAAATTACTTTTCTTTTATGAAAAACAATAAGACACTGCCACCTGTTTGCACTTGATTTGTGAAAAGACACTTAAGACAATCTGGGGTTAATAAAATAAAACCAAAGGCTAGGGTGAATGCTATCGATTTGATAACAAACCTATAGTATATGAACTATATAACGAGACTATAGGCCTACAATGTGAACGTCAACAAACATTATTATTATTTATCGTAACTTGCACACAGCAATGACAACAAACAAGAAATATTATATACGGACGTAAGCTCTCGTTGCGTTGTACAGTCCATATTCCTGAAGCAATGGCCCGAGAAATCTCTCTCTGACCATTGCTGGATTGACTTCTGATTCTTGAACTTTTGCGGGAGTGTGTCTATTCTCCCCGTTCAATGAAAGCTATCACTTAAGTACAGCAACATGACAGTCCTTCGTTTAATCTAAGTCTTCCCTAAAACTTTGGACAGTGATTTAAGGTATTAAAAAAGGTATAAGTATGTTCGTTTCCAAACAGTATTGTTTACATTTCATTCGACTTGATAGCCTCGTTTGTCACACAATTAGTTTTACTGCAGTATTCTCCTATGCACGGGTTAATTGGGCATAATAAAAGCGTGAGCCATGACGTAACGTTATGTAAACATATTTGGTCCAATACTGGCACTCGTTTTAAATGTAAAGCGTTTGTATGGTAGGTAGTGATAGGTTGGTAGTCGGACTACTGACTAATCAAAATTTAACACAACAATATCCACTCAGAGTAGCAGTGTGTAGTGAGATTACCTATAATCAAACGAAACGCTGCGCGGAGTATGTGTACAGTCCGGATCATTTGTGATGAGTACAGGTGTCTATAAAATTTAATCCGCCTATCATTTTGTGTTTCGCTGAAAAATAAAATGGCGACTCTACTTTCAATTTTAGTTTGATTTAGTTGATAAACTTACCATCAAATACATCTTTATATTGTTGGCACACTTTTAGCTCGTTTCCATCAAGATTTGACCATTCTTTAAAACTTAAAACAACCTCATTCCAACTGGTATCTGTAAATTTAATCAGCTTTCCACAATCTTTGTCTACGAGGTGGATAAGGCACTTACATCGTCTTAAAGTAAACACGCTAACTCGACTCACCTTTTGACCTGTGAACTTGAGGTCAAATTGGCTCTAGAGTGTTTTTGATTGGTTGTTTGTTTTAATGATATGCATCAGGTGTAAATAGTGGTTGATAAACTTCATGGCGCGAACAGAAACTTACGACGGCTCGTTTATAAAAACTGGGACATTCTAGAAGCGGGAAGGCGGCTTTTTATCCATATAAATTCACATTTTACTAATGTGTGACTTTACAACTAAACCCATTTTATAGAAATTTTTTGAAACGATAGCTACTGACAGACGACAGTCTAATATTTTTAAAACGAAAAGTAGCTTATAGCTGAACATACTATCATTATTATTATACAACGCAAAGAGTATATTATTGTTTTATAACTTACTCATAAGAAAATAAAATAGAAGATCACCAAATAAGAGCACTATGTTATAAATAAATTTAAAAATCAGATTCATCTGAACAATTCTGAATAGGCTAAATAGGGCAAGTTCACCTTGATGTTGACAAATACGTAAGACTATATGAAATAAGATATTTTTATGATATGATTCAACTATACAAATGGTATGCAACAAGATGGCATTGTACATGTACGTCTTATGTTGAGCTGAATAAATTATGATTTTTACAATCTATTTACAATCTGTTTCACAGAGAATTACTTACGAATTAACTCTGTAACAGATGAGTGTAAACAACACGTGCGTTGACTGCACACGGCCCTAGTCATTGGCTCAACGGCTCGTGCAATGTTTACGTAACACCTAACTGCTTCGGGCAAAATGATGCATTTTACTCATTTTAATACCCATTTACACTAAATAGGAAATATTTTTTAACTTCAAATACTTCAAACGTCTTTATTTATTTTTCTTTTACCTCAAAAAAATGTTTGAGAATTTAATTTGTCGGGGTAAAAAAGTTAATATGCCGTACTTATTAAGCCTCGTCGATGTCATGCTTATCAGTGATTGTGGCGGCCAAGCGAATATTCACTGCGGGATCAGTTTGGTCTATTTACTGTCTTGTCCGCAAATTTATCTTTAAGATTTTCTTGGGTTTGCGTGTAGTGCGATCCTGCTGTACTTACCATTTTTGTCATTAAAACATCTATGGGTGGTTAACAGTGTGTACCTCGAATTTTCTACACCAAGTCTATTGCGTCGAGATATTTAAAGCGCGTTAACAATATATTCATATAAGAGTAACTATATATATCATTTCTGGGTAAACATATCGTAGGCTACATTTCATATTTACAAAACTATGGTTTATCCCAACTACAGGGTACATCATGTTTTGGAGACTACCTGGTAGATCATGGCTTAGAGACTGTCCTAACTACAGGATAGGCAGGCCTACATCATGGTTTAGAGTCTCAGTGTCATGGTTTAGAGACTCTACCCGAACTACAGTTTAGGTTCCCACGACCCCCGATCCGTCCTGGTAGCTGTGTTTGAGGAATTTAAAAAGAAATTATTTATCCTCCCACCACCGAAAGACACTGATTACGAGATATCGCTCTCCGATAATCTCCGGAGAAAGCGACGCCGTATTGAATTATGTTAATTACGTCATTTTTTCCTCGGCCGAATTCGGCCGATTTTGAGTATGAATTTGTCTGATATTTTTATCATTGAACCTAACAGCATTGGTTTCTTTTCCAATTAGTTTATCATAAATTGTAGCCCGTAAAACGTAACCCCAAGAAAAAGATAAAAGGTTTTGTTAAGTAAAGCTATATGACGCCATGACGTCATATTTTTTATGGCGTCATAGTTGGGACCCAAAATGGCGCCTGTAAATGAGTTGTCGTAACTTTCCCTATACAGGGCTTTGAATGGAACGTGTTGGTGACCTCATCACCCATTGACGTCAATGTCATATGACCTGTGATGTGTAGATCACGTGATATGGATATCATGGCTATTGACTTTGTCTGAGATACTTCTCAGCAGGTATCGTGTCTCAGATGTTCAGAATGCCCGCATAGCCTGTAGGTCATGAGACCGTTTTGTGGGGACATCCAGCATAACCTGTAGGTCAGACCGTTTTGTGGGGACATCCACCATAGCCAGGGCGGTTGGATGGCCAAATGGTTAGCATGCGCGAGCTGTATCATACGGCCTGCCATTGAGTCAACTGGCGTGGTTTCAAATCCCCGGTTGTACGTGGCAAAGAGTAGGGTCGCCTGTCCAACCTCGTGGGTTTTATCCGGGTACTCCGGTTTCCTCCCACTGCTAAAGACCCCTACGCACAAGCGAATTAATGAAATAAAATTGAAACCATTTGTTAGTGCCAAAATGACCTAGTTTGTGCCGAGTGGACGTTAAACCCCATCTCTCTCTCTCTCTCTCTCTCTCTCTCTCTCTCTCTCATTTTTACGCCTTCAAATCAGCCATTGGCTATTATTTGTACTATAGGATTGCCGTGGATTTCCATTCGACATTTCTTCAGACTGTCGATAGCAACAATCGGCAGGAATGCGTTTTAATTCTGCAACAAATCAGCAACCCAGTTCGCGCCTCGCTGACTAAGTCTCGGATGTGAAAAACTGAATTTAAAATAAATATTCACAGGCAAACCAGTCTGTGCTCGACACAGCGTGACGGCTGTGAGACATTCTGCAGGACTTGTTTGACAGCCTCGTTTGATTGTCAAGACATCAGGTGTAAATAACCGAGTAAAATAATAAATCAGCGAGTTCACCTACCAGGATAAAAGAGAGAGAGATTATTATTATATTTACACCAGTGTTGTTGTCTAGTTTTTCTTCCAGATATAGACCTGACAAGGACAGCTGTCTAGTCGTTCGGATAGGGAAAAAAACAGGTCCCGTGTACCCTTTGCAATTGAAAATTGATATAAGAGTAGGCCGTAGAGCCGCTGTCTTGGCTAAATTTCCCAATAACACACTGTATGGCGTATGCCCGTCTTCATCACTCCAGCAAAGGAGCAGAACAGTAAGACCCTCTTAAACCCCGTTTCATTTCATCTAATCCTAAAATGTTATTGAATAGGTGTGAAAACGCAACAACCAAGCCCCTCCGAATATCTTCTGTTGCTAGATCGCAACCATATACCAAATATTTTCGATATTCAACAAGCGTTAAAATATAGTAATCCAGCCCCTGAAAACATCGTATAGCTAAAATTTCTGGTAGAATATGAGAAAACCATAGGGTCCATGAGAAAGGAAAAAAAATGAAATATGTCAAAACCGGCAAAATTCACAAATTAAGAAATGCAGCTCGTACAACCATGTTAACAGCGATATTTTTAAATATTAAAAAAATCCACTTAATTTGATTGGATTTGACCCCCTGTAAGATGCATTAGGGGGCCTTCGCCCCCTCTCCCGCTTACCCCAGTCTTTGTCTTCGGAAGAGACTGAGCCAAAATCAAGCCCATTAGAATATTCCGAATTGCATCAAGGGTTCTTCTACGTGCACACACGTAAGGTAGATTTTTTGTCCTATCCGAAAGACTATACAATTTGTTTCTTGAAAGGGGGTTCTTCCAACACCACTGATACTAGGGGAACCACACTAGAGTATCACGATGAACTTTCTCGGCCAACATCGGGACCTACAGGTTAGCAAACCAGCTTCTTACTCGTGAGTTACCGTACGTAACACCTCTAATATCTTCTAAAAACCTATGAAACGGTTTTTTACCTCGTATGTTTACAGTTCACCTATTTACATGTAGGACCCGAGAGAATATCCTTAATCCAAAAGCACAATAATTAATATAGCTGTAACACTACACGAGTTACAGTCAATAGTGAACGAACGTCAAAAGAAAGTTATCAAATCCCTGAACGTAAGAGACGAGAGAGAGAGAGAGAGAGGTAGTCAATATTGAACGAGTGTCAAACCCTTTATCGAAGGATACCAGAGAGGGAGGGAGAGAGGTCATATGGGGATTAAACCATATATGAAATATAGCCCTACTTTCAAAATATATGTAAAGCGGTTATTCACCTGGTGTGGGATCTTATGTTATTTATTTATATGTAAGACTTTAAGAGTATTTTCACTGGTAGATCGGTTGTTGGTCTGTCATATCGTTTGATTCCAGCAATGGGCGGGAAATACCACGATACTAACACCATGATTTGTGTGGATGTACTTTTAGTTGAGAGTTTAGCACTGTAACAGTCGAAATGTTTATGTAGTATATATGTTTTTTTGTAACACTAGATGAACTTAACAGTCGACACCGTTATACCAATATTAGAAAAAAAACCATTAGTATGTTTTGTGGAGAATGTACAGTCGATACCGTTACACCAATACTAAAAATACAAAACAATTGTGTGCTTTGTGGAAGATGAAAAACTCTCGCACGAAAATAAAACTGTGCAAAGGCAGTGGGGTCTAGGTAATCCCCTTATCAAATGAATTGGTTTATTTGGTTCAAATGAAATGGGACTTAACGCCCTATACAGGACAATGAAGACGGGCTGACGTCAGGGAAATTTTCCCCGGATTGAGGCGCTACGGCCTACTCGTATTTCACAAGCCTACTGTCAAGGGTGAGCAGACAGCAAGGGCTTATGGAATTTGGGCGAAAGCCCGCGTTTTGTGTCCCGGTTGAGAGTTAATTACACCCCCTTGGGGTTCCCGCCCATTATGAAATTGACAACCACATGGTTCCAATGCGGTGCTCAACGCTCGTGTAATATTGCCGCCGCACCCAGTATATGAAGTAGGGTGGGCACAACTTCCTTAGAGGGCAATTTCTCATTCTTATATCTCCGCATACGTCTGTCCTAAAGGGTAGAAAAACCAAGGCCTCATGTGAACATTGTCGTGTACACAAAAGAACCATTCATAGTTGGAATTCGATATAAGAGTAGGTCGCAGTGCGGCAGTGAGGTCAAAATTTCCCTCATAGCACACTGCATGACGTACATCCGTCTTTATTAGCCCAGTCGAAGCAGAAGAGTAGGACGTTAAACTCCATTTCATTTCATTTATTTTTCCCTTGTCATTGGCACAGGCCATTTGGGACGTGAAATCGACGTCAAGTGTAGGCCTACATATTGAAGTGCACGTAAAAGAATCCTTGACAATATAAGGGCACTGTATAGCGTATCCCCATATATCCCAGTTAGAACAGAACAGTCGGGCGTTAAACCCTATTTCATTTCATCTTTAAACAATATAGAATTTGGACAGAAGCACACTACGATAATATTGGGTTGGGACATTTAATAAATTCTGGATTTCACTAATCTGTTCTTCCTTTAGTTCGTTTCTATTTCACTGCCCTTGACTTAACGGCGACTTCGATCAAATACTTTCAAGTAAGCTCAAAGTTTCTAATGAATTATTTCTTTGATATTTTTAATAACCCTATTTGATTTTATTTTGAAAAAAAAAGAAACTGACATTTATGTTTATTCATGAAAACGTTCTCAATTGATATAAGTAAAATGTTATTTAATGGCACATCAGCTCCAACCGGGCTATATTGCTCCTAACATATGGTGATTATTTCGACTAAATTATATCACAGAAAAAATTACATGCATAAATAAAAACAATATCACGCCAAATAAAATTAAAAATCAAAAACATATTTTATGCATATAAATAATTAAATACAAAATGTTATGTTATATAAATGTATAAAAAGTGTATCACTTTTAAAAAGTGTATCACTTTTAAAAAGTGTATCACTTTACCGTATAAACCCAGTTGGAGAAACATGTGGTGTAACTACGGGCAACGGTAAAACGGTGGTATAATTACATGTCTAGTCCTTCGGTTGGGACTAAAACCCGGGGTCCCATGATGTCTTGATTTTATTCTGTTGTATTATTTTAATTTTGTTTTTAATACGACCTATTTATAACCATAATATCTTATCTTATCTTAAGATAAGATAAGATAAGAAGTTTATTGGATCAAAACTTACGGCAGGTTAAATTCCCACCGTCGTGCGGTACGTTACAACAGGATTGTTCCTGTTGAGTCAGCGATTCTCTACGTGTATATAAGTTCGGATACGTTTCGATATGATCAACACGATTGCTGCAACTGACCCCAGTGTATAGGACAACAACGATTACTCCACTATTATAACCACGATTTCTAATCGTAGCATGAATTGTGATACCATTACTAAGAGTATTAAAGGTACATAGACATAGTTACAATAACATTTAAATGACTGGTAATATATGTCTATCTATATATTTTTTTATCCAGCGCATTATTACTACTAGATAATTTATCGTAATGGTATTCTATTTATACTACCTTATCTGTGATGACGGCGGCCACCAAATATACAAAATATAGTCCAAAATCGATCAGCCAACAACTTTACTTTTACAAGAGAAAATCAACATCACTGACACACCATTCACCCGTTCATTCAAAGACCAACGTGTATTTTTCTTTGTTCCGACTGAACGCTGGTCTTATGAAGTCTGTTTTTGTGCCAGGAATATTGTGGGAGGAATGATCTAAAAGTACAGTTGGCTCTAATGTTTACGGTCGTACCACTGGTCTATATAGTTCTACGAATCCATTTAGTGCCGTGACCTTCACCCTTTTAGCACCGCCTGTTTATATTCTAAGACTAGGAGGCGATGACTTTAACCTATATATATACATTAACCGACAAAAACAAAAATATCAGCCGGGGTCAGGACGAGCACAAGTTCAATGTATTATACCGACAACGGAAAGATATGCGACATCTTAAAATTTAATTTATCATAGAATTGGAAAACTTTGGAGTGAAATTTCTTTTAGATATTCAACTCTTACCATTTTCAAATATATCGTTTGTCCAATTGTCATAACGGAATTTACAACGTGGTTGATCTACATCCCAGAGAGAGAGAGAGAGAGAAAGAGGAGTGGAGGGAGATATCGAGAGAGAGAGAGCTTCATACACCCATTCGACACAAACTAAGTAATTTCGGGACTAACTTTAATTATTTTTCAATAATTCGCTTAACAGTGGGAGGAAACCAGACCCCGGGTCCGGAGAAAACCCACGAGGTTGGACAGGCGACCCTATTCCTTATAACGCACAACAAGGGATTCAAAACCGCGCCAGTTGACTCAATGACAGACTTTATGATACAGCGCGCACGTGCGAACCATTCGGCCACCCAACACCCAGAGAGAAAGAGGGAGAGAGAGAGAGAGAGAGAGAGAGAGAGAGAGAGAGAGAGACTTTAACATCCACTCGACACAAACTAGGGCATTTCAGACCAAAACATGGTTCAATATTATTTCAATAATTGCGCTTGCGCGTAGGGGCCATTAGCAGTGGGCGAAAACCGAAAGACCCACAGAAAACACACGAGGTTGCACTGGCGACACTACTCCTTATCACGCACAACCTGGGAATCGAAACAACCCCAGTTGACTCAATAAAAACAACGGGCAGACGTTAACCATTCGGCCATCACACCCCACTGTCTGAACTAGACCCCATAGTAGTTTGTAATAGAACCGCTATACAACGTTAATCAATAGAGAACAAGAGCTTGCCATAGTATTCAAAAACATTTCCCACTCGCCGTTCCTATTGCTGTCTCTCATTCACGACTGGTATTCCTATACGTGTACTAGTATGTCTTCTAGGCGGTGCGTTAGTCTGTGATGCGACACCCCCTTAGGTGGAAGCGGACGTAAACCCCTAGAAGAAGAAGAAGAAGAAGAGGATAGAAAGTCACATGACAGAAAGTAAATATGGACGTGTACACCAATTACAAAACTAACTGAAAGACAAATGCATGATTACTAAGTCTCCAGAAAAGTATAACCTTGGCATATAGAGACACCCAGAGAAACGCCATGGACTCAGACTAGAAATTATTTGCTGACTGACTTCAATGTTCCAATCTCTTTAAACACACGGGGGACCGCATTTGGCGCTCTCCCCATCATAACTGTGAAGCTAGACAAAAAGGCATCCAAAAAATGCAGGAAAAGGGGAGAATAAATCAAGGCAAAAATGTATATTTATAACTAGTACTGCGTTCGTGAAATAAAGGGATGTAATTACTAGGCTTAGTGGAGCAAAAGATCACAGATCACCAATGATTTCCCTATTGACTTTAATCTTTATTCTCGTCTCTTGGACTGGTTCTAACTTTTCCCCAAATTTTTGTAGGGTAGAACGCTTTCTGTCACAGATAAAGCCATATGTGATAACGTCTTGCTCAAAAACACGTATGAGGGTAATCATGAAAAACTTGAGATACACAAACTGGAAGTAGAGACTATTAAACATGCAATTGTCCACATTTCCACCTAACCACCCACTTAACTCTGGAATCCTACCGCCTCAAAATCATAAAAAATCACCAAAACTTGGTAGAAAACGTATATTCAAAGCATTTTCTTCGATGCTATACCAAAACGTCACAAAGGATAACCATGAGGTAAAAGGCTAAAATTGTTCAAAAAATATAATACTGCATCATGATTACTGTTTTACAGGGTTTTCTTGTTGAATTTATAATGAAATTATCTTATCTATTAATAGAATGCATTTATTTTTAAAAAAAATAATGTCCCATGGACATCAAAATTCATGTGCTTTTAAGTTTTTGTCTGAAAACCCGCAGTTTGCTGGTGTATTATATATAGTCCTTGCAGAATGCCGCACTGCTATCTGAAAGATTTTCATAATCTTTGGCCAGGGAACTGCATATATATGTAGAGAGAGAGAGAGAGAGAGAGAAATGGGGTTTAACGTCCTCACGACAGAAACTAGGTTATTTTGGGACTAACATATGGTTTTTATTTTATTTCAATCATTGACTTGCGAGTAAGGGTCTTTAGTAGTGGGAGGAAACTGGAGAGAAAAAAAATGCCGAAATGGTTGTATCCTTTAAACTCAAACGTGGCAAGTCTTATCGTATAATTGTTAAAATAAGTCGCGTAATGGCTAGAGTGGGATTAGACGGCAACGTTGATTTAGCACGTTATTCGGGATTAGAATAATCGTCAATAAAACCGACCCGTCTACCTTGCATCCGACCATTTCCCCGCTACTCGCTACGGACACTCTCAAAAGTACGACGCGGCATCGCCGGATGACACCGTATGTTCCAACACGTACTGTCCACAGTGGATTGAAGGGACCCTAATGTCCAGGACACCAATGCCCGTAGCTATGAGATGGAGTCCACGGTCAGACCATGCTCATATCGCTTTATGTGCAAGTGCGATTGTGTGTGTGTGCGCGAGTGTGTCACACTGATGAGCAGTGAATATTCGCTAGGCCGCTACAGTCACTGATAAGGATGACATCGACACGACTTCATGAGTCCCCCATAGAACTTTTTTCTTCCGACAAATTAAATTCTAAAACACTTTTTGTATGCATTAGAAAAATAAGTAAAGACGTTTGAAGTATTTGTAATTAAAAAGTATTTTCTTTTTAGTGTAAATGGGTATTACTATGAGTATAAGGCATCATTTTGTCATTGCACGTGTTGAAGACAGTCATCTGTGACAGCGAAATTTCGTAATTGTCTCTGTGAAACAGATTGCGAGTGTGTGTATGTGTGTGTGCGTGGGGGGTGGATTATGTGTTCCGATGTTAATCCTGGGCTCCTGGAAAAAAATCTCAGGAATGTATCATTCACCATAACAATATTTTTATTAGCTGCATCATTTGATCTACGATGATCCATGGGAGATAACTCTTTTTTTGACCACAGATCCCCAATGTTTCCCAATTGTTTATTTTCGTCTGGCAAAAAGACCGAACACAAATTGGCCACCTATTCGGCTAGCCAGCTATTCGACCGATCCAGCTGGCCACCTTTTCGTTGGCAACCTATTCAGAATTAAGACAGTCGCCCAAACTCATCTATTTTTACCAACCAATAAAATCAAACGTTACGTCTATCAAATGAAAGTAGAATAATATATTATTTTTTATCCATTCCTTTAGCTCAGAATAGAGGTGTAATTTCGCATTATCGTACAAAATTCTAGACATTCAACTAAATATATTCCGAAAGGTAATTAAATAGGCTTTCCAGATATTATTAGTAAAAGTTGGCACAATCATATTAAAGGGATGCGCTCTCATCCTAAACGTCGACAATTTTTCAATATTTTAAACTCAAAGAACGGTAATATTCCGAGTCAAAATTCGCACCATCGTACAAAATTCTTAGCAACCAGCTATATATATTCTGAAAGGTAATTGATTACGCTTTCCAAATATTATTAGTAAAAGTTGGCACAATCATATTAAAGGGGCGCGCTCTCAACCTGAATATAGCCAATTTTTCAATATTCTATATGTAAAGATAGACCGGTATTTTATTCGAAGTCCAAATTCGGACCATCGTACAAAATTCTGAGCAACCAGCTATATATATTCTGAAAGGTAATTGAATAAGCTTTCCAAATATTATTAGTAAAAGTTGGCACAATCATATTAAAGGGGCGCGCTCTCAACGTGAACATAGCCAATGTTTCAACATTTAAAGTGAAAGAACGGTAATATTCCGAGTCGAAATGCGGACCATCGTACAAAATTCTGAGCATCCATCTATATATATTCTGAAAGGTAATTGGATAAGCTTTCCAAATATTATTAGTAAAAGTTGGCACAATCATATTAAAGGGGCGCCCTCTCAACCTACAAATAGCCAATTTTTTAATATTTTAAAGTGAAAGAACGGCAATATTCCGAGTCGAATTCGGACTATCGTACAAAATTCTAAGCATCCAGCTATATATATTCTGAAAGGTAATTGCATAAGCTTTCCAAATATTATTAGTAAAAGTTGGCACAATCATATTAAAGGGGCGCGCTATCAACCTGAACATAGCCAATTTTTTAATATTTTAAAGTGAAAGAACGGCAATATTCCGAGTCCAAATTCGGACTATCGTACAAAATTCTCAGCATCCAGCTATATATATTCTGAAAGGTAATTGGATAAGCTTTCCATATATTATTAGTAAAAGTTGGCACAATCATATTAAAGGGGCGCCCTCTCAACCTGAACATAGCCAATTTTTCAATATTCTGAATGTAAAGACAGACCAGTCCAAATTCGAACTATCGTACAAAATTCTAAGCATCCAGCTATATATATTCTGAAAGGTAATTGCATAAGCTTTCCAAATATTATTAGTAAAAGTTGGCACAATCATATTAAAGGGGCGCGCTCTCAACCTGAACATAGCCAATGTTTCAACATTTAAAATGAAAGAACGGTAATATTCCGAGTCGAAATTCGGACCATGGTACAAAATTCTGAGCATCCATCTATATATATTCTGAAAGGTAATTGGATAAGCTTTCCAAATATTATTAGTAAAAGTTGGCACAATCATATTAAAGGGGCGCCCTCTCAACCTACAAATAGCCATTTTTTAAATATTTTAAAGTGAAAGAACGGCAATATTCCAAATCGAATTCGGACTATCGTGCAAAATTCTAAGCATCCAGCTATATATATTCTGAAAGGTATTTGCATAAACTTTCCAAATATTATTAGTAAGAGTTGGCACAATCATATTAAAGGGGCGCGCTCTCAACCTACAAATCGCCATTTTTTCAATATTTTAAACTGAAAGAATGGTAATATTCCGAGTCGAAATTCGGACCATCGTACAAAATTCTGAGCAACCAGCTATATATATTCTGAAAGGTAATTGCATAAGCTTTCCAAATATTATTAGTAAAAGTTGGCACAATCATATTAAAGGGGCGCGCTCTCAACCTACAAATCGCCATTTTTTCAATATTTTAAACTGAAAGAATGGTAATATTCCGAGTCCAAATTCGGACCATCGTATAAAATTCTGAGCAACCAGTTATATATATTCTGAAAGGTAATTGAATAAGCTTTCTCAATATAATTAATAAAAGTTGGCACAATCACATTAAAGGGGCGCACTCTCAACCTTAACATAGCCAATTTTTCAGCTATATATATTCTTAAAGGTAATTGGATAAGTGAAAGAACGGTAATATTCCGAGTCAAATTTCGGACCACCGTACAAAATTCTCGGCATCCAGCTATATATATTCTGAAAGGTTGAGAGCGCGCCCCTTTAATATGATTGTGCCAACTTTTACTAATAATATTTGGAAAGCTTATGCAATTACCTTTCAGAATATATATAGCTGGATGCTTAGAATTTTGTACGATAGTTCGAATTTGGACTTCGAAAAAAATACTGGTCTGTCTTTACATTCAGAATATTGAAAAATTGGCTATGTTCAGGTTGAGAGTGCGCCCCTTTAATATGATTGTGCCAACTTTTACTAATAATATTTGGAAAGCTTATCCAATTACCTTTCAGAATATATATAGCTGGATGCTGAGAATTTTGTACGATAGTCCGAATTTGGACTCGGAATATTGCCGTTCTTTCACTTTAAAATATTAAAAAATTGGCTATGTTCAGGTTGATAGCGCGCCCCTTTAATATGATTGTGCCAACTTTTACTAATAATATTTGGAAAGCTTATGCAATTACCTTTCAGAATATATATAGCTGGGTGCTTAGAATTTTGTACGATAGTCCGAATTCGACTCGGAATATTGCCGTTCTTTCACTTTAAAATATTAAAAAATTGGCTATTTGTAGGTTTAGAGGGCGCCCCTTTAATATGATTGTGCCAACTTTTACTAATAATATTTGGAAAGCTTATCCAATTACCTTTCAGAATATATATAGATGGATGCTCAGAATTTTGTACGATGGTCCGCATTTCGACTCGGAATATTACCGTTCTTTCACTTTAAATGTTGAAACATTGGCTATGTTCACGTTGAGAGCGCGCCCCTTTAATATGATTGTGCCAACTTTTACTAATAATATTTGGAAAGCTTATGCAATTACCTTTCAGAATATATATAGCTGGTTGCTCAGAATTTTGTACGATGGTCCGAATTTCGACTCGGAATATTACCATTCTTTCAGTTTAAAATATTGAAAAAAAGGCGATTTGTAGGTTGAGAGCGCGCCCCTTTAATATGATTGTGCCAACTCTTACTAATAATATTTGGAAAGTTTATGCAAATACCTTTCAGAATATATATAGCTGGATGCTTAGAATTTTGTACGATAGTTCGAATTTGGACTTCGAAAAAAATACCGGTCTGTCTTTACATTCAGAATATTGAAAAATTGCCTATGTTCAGGTTGAGAGCGCGCCCCTTTAATATGATTGTGCCAACTTTTACTAATAATATTTGGAACGCTTATGCAATTGCCTTTCAGAATATATATAGCTGGATGCTCAGAATTTTGTACGATGGTCCGAATTTCGACTCGGAATATTACCGCAATTGCCTTTCAGAATATATATAGCTGGATGCTCAGAATTTTGTACGATGGTCCGAATTTCGACACGGAATATTACCGTTCTTTCACTTTAAAATATTAAAAAATTGGCTATGTTCAGGTTGATAGCGCGCCCCTTTAATATGATTGTGCCAACTTTTACTAATAATATTTGGAAAGCTTATGCAATTACCTTTCAGAATATATATAGCTGGATGCTTAAAATTTTGTACGATAGTCCGAATTCGACTCGGAATATTGCCGTTCTTTCACTTTAAAATATTAAAAAATTGGCTATTTGTAGGTTGAGAGGGCGCCCCTTTAATATGATTGTGCCAACTTTTACTAATAATATTTGGAAAGCTTATTCAAGTACCTTTCAGAATATATATAGCTGGTTGCTCAGAATTTTGTACGATGGTCCGAATTTCGACTGGGAATATTACCATTCTTTCAGTTTAAAATATTGAAAAATTGGCTATTTTTAGGTTGAGAGCGCGCCCCTTTAATATGATTGTGCCAACTTTTACTAATAATATTTGGAAAGCTTATGCAATTACCTTTCAGAATATATATAGCTGGATGCTTAGAATTTTGTACGATGGTCCGCATTTCGACTCGGAATATTACCGTTCTTTCGCTTTAAATGTTGAAACATTGGCTATGTTCAGGTTGAGAGCGCGCCCCTTTAATATGATTGTGCCAACTTTTACTAATAATATTTGGAAAGCTTATGCAATTACCTTTCAGAATATATATAGCTGGTTGCTCAGAATTTTGTACGATGGTCCGAATTTCGACTCGGAATATTACCATTCTTTCAGTTTAAAATATTGAAAAAATGGCGATTTGTAGGTTGAGAGCGCGCCCCTTTAATATGATTGTGCCAACTTTTACTAATAATATTTGGAAAGTTTATGCAAATACCTTTCAGAATATATATAGCTGGATGCTTAGAATTTTGTACGATAGTCCGAATTCGACTCGGAATATTGCCGTTCTTTCACTTTAAAATATTAAAAAATTGGCTATTTGTAGGTTGAGAGGGCGCCCCTTTAATATGATTGTGCCAACTTGTACTAATAATATTTGGAAAGCTTATTCAATTACCTTTCAGAATATATATAGATGGATGCTCAGAATTTTGTACGATGGTCCGCATTTCGACTCGGAATATTACCGTTCTTTCACTTTAAATGTTGAAACATTGGCTATGTTCACGTTGAGAGCGCGCCCCTTTAATATGATTGTGCCAACTTTTACTAATAATATTTGGAAAGCTTATTCAATTACCTTTCAGAATATATATAGCTGGTTGCTCAGAATTTTGTACGATGGTCCGAATTTGGACTTCGAATAAAATACCGGTCTATCTTTACATATAGAATATTGAAAAATTGGCTATATTCAGGTTGAGAGCGCGCCCCTTTAATATGATTGTGCCAACTTTTACTAATAATATTTGGAAAGCGTAATCAATTACCTTTCAGAATATATATATAGCTGGTTGCTAAGAATTTTGTACGATGGTGCGAATTTTGACTCGGAATATTACCGTTCTTTGAGTTTAAAATATTGAAAAATTGTCGACGTTTAGGATGAGAGCGCACCCCTTTAATATGATTGTGCCAACTTTTACTAATAATATCTGGAAAGCCTATTTAATTACCTTTCGGAATATATTTAGTTGAATGTCTAGAATTTTATACGATAATGCGAAATTACACCTCTATTCTGAAATAAAGGAATGGATAAAAAATAATATATTATTCTACTTTCATTTGATAGACGTAACGTTGGATTTTATTGGTTGGTAAAAATAGATGAGTTTGGGCGACTGTTGTCTTAATTCTGAATAGGTTGCCAACGAAAAGGTGGCCAGCTGGATCGGTCGAATAGCTGGCTAGCCGAATAGGTGGCCAATTTGTGTTCGGTGGCAAAAAGACACTAACGTTTAACCCACCCTCTTACCTTTTGTGTCCTTCCGCCTCAAAATATCACAAATATTCACCAAAACCTCACAGAAAATGTATTTTCAAAAAAAAACTTTTCCTTCGATTCTACACCAAAAAGTCAACACAGATAACCATGCAAAAGGGGAGAAAGTGAAAGGGAGAGACAGACTAAAAGACTGACGGCGTAGGAATTACATTACTGGGTTTCGTCAGTGAGCAGACTATTTTATTTAAGGAAGTATTTATCGTTGGTGTTTAAACTTTATACTAAGTAAAATAAATTTAAGGTAAGTTTTTTTTCCGTTACAGATATTGTAAACTTCTACAGGTGTAAATAATATACATATTTATATAAACAATAGTTTATTAATTAATACAGTAGGAACATATTACAAATTGGGGGGGGGGGCTACGGAATTTTATGGAGGGGCTGAGGATGTGGCTAAGAAAACTCCAAAGAAATCATTATCGTTGGCGTAATATTGGGGGGGGGGGTTAATCCGATTTTTTTTTGTGGGTGAGGTAGGCCCCCCATAGCCCCCCCCACCGTGGCTACGGGGCCGTATTACAGTACCTTAAAGATACTATATCAACCACTGTTACTAATGTAATCGCTGCTTAGATTAATCATTTTATTTTGGTGGTTATAGGTTCCACGCTTATCTTAAACTTTGGGATGGCCAAGTGGTCTAGAGTGCCGCGCTTCGACCTCTAGCTGGCCGGTCACCTCTGGCTTGCGGCTGTGGTTTCGAACCCTGGTGTGAGCGTATGTGTTAAATACCCCTACGCGGAAACGAACCAGACGTTAGTTTGTGTCGGGTGAATAATCAGAACGTCTGTCATTGATCCAAGTGGCGAGGTTTTGATTTCCTGTGTGTAGGGTCGCACCCCCCCCCCTCTCTCTCTCTCTCTCTCTCTCTCTCTCTCTCTCTCTCTCTCATTGAATGAAGTATATTTGTGTTTATGGCATAGTGACACTGAATGTGTTATTTGAAATGATATGTTTTTATGTTATTGGATATGTATACCAGATCAACAACAAGTATCTGTGGTGGATTTGTGTGAATGGATGTTAAGCCTTTTGATATGAATATCTTTATTCTCCTATGGTATTAAATATCTTTAGTTATATATAGTATGTTTACCGACAACCGCGCATATCGAACAGTGTATTATTACCGTACAATGATAAGTCGATGTATACATTATACCTGCATTACATGTCACATTGTACCCGTTAGTTGTATAGGAAAGCTTGAAAACGTTTGTATAACGTATATGGTAATATAATATGGTAAATAAAAGACAATCAGTCTTTACATGTAATGATAAATAATTGTTGATGATCACACTACATCTAAACATACATATTCAAGAGGTGAATCCTTTCCTTAGTCCTGAAATGTTATATAAACTATTAACATGATAAGTACAAGACCATAATAAACACTCGATGCAATCTCATGCTCTCGATGTTTATTAGATTTGAATCCGATCTACCGGGTTCAGCAGCCGTTGATGATTAAACGCAAATATTGATAATCTAGACCTTTTTTTATTTGCCATCACAATGACAATCGAGGCTATTTAAAAAAGGTATCTAGACCTTTTTTTTATTTGCCATCACAATGGCAATCGAGGCTATTTAAAATAGGTATCTCTCGGCTTAGACTGAATTAATTTGACTGACAAGAAGTAGGATCGCCTGTCGTTGGTTTCCTCGGACTATTAAAGACCCCTACGCGGAAACCAAGTTTTGAAATAGAATTGTACCATGTATTAGTCCTGAAATGACCTAGTTGGAGTCGCTCATATTTTTAAATAGACACATCTATACAATATCTCCCCATTGAAAGTGGCAGTTAATAAACCTAGTGAATGTTATCCATAAAGTTTTCGTTGTATTATATCCTGTTTGTTTCATATTATAAATAGCTATTCAATATATCCTGGTTGTCTCATATTATGAATAGACACAGCTATGCAATATGTCATGGTTGTCTCATATTATAAATAGACACAACTATACTATATCTTGTTTGGCTATTTCATGTTATAAATATATGACGTCGTTTTTCCAGATAAAAGTAGACCCTGTGTTGTTAGTCAGGAGGTTGAATAATGTGATACTGTGAGCAGAACACTAAACGGATCAACTGTTGTTTGACAGCAGGTGACGTAAATACGTAAATATTATTAACTTAATTAATCTATATACGTGTATATTTAAATTATAAAAAAAACATCATCGATTTGACCAAACCAATCATCAGTTGTAAACAGATTGACCATTGGATTCTATCTTTGTACGCTGAGTAAAATACTGAAAAAACATCTACAGTCACTTAAAATATGGATTGCCGAATTAACCTACACTCTAATAATTTTGGATACTTACGATCTAACTATCTATAGCTTAAATTGAATTGTTAGATTTAATTCTAAATAAATATACAAAAACTTCTGTAAATCTTAAAATACATTATGCAAGCGATA
Source organism: Patella ulyssiponensis (assembly GCA_963678685.1). Lineage (NCBI taxonomy): Eukaryota > Metazoa > Mollusca > Gastropoda > Patellidae > Patella > Patella ulyssiponensis. The sequence continues at coordinate 94,099,137 of OY783226.1, forward strand.
AATTTGCCTAGTTGTGGGTATTTTTTTATTCGGGAAAGAGCTCTGACATATTTATGGAATATAAAATTGTAAAAAAGGACACCTTGTGATAAGGAGAAACATAACTACACAATACTATTACACATAACATAATTTTTATACGCCCATATGGAAATGTAGTCGTATATTGCCGTCGCCCCCGTCCGTCCGTCTGTCTGTCGGTCCGTCGTCCGTAATTTCTTGTGAACGCTCTAGAGGCCAAAGTTAATATCTGATTGACTTAAAATTGATACACAGTGTTGAAGATCATGAGACGAAGAAGCCTATTAATTTTCAGCGATATCCGATAATTGCTGCCAGAGTTATGGCCCTTGATCACTTCAAAAAATCTTGTGGACGCTCTAGAGGCCAAGTTAATATCCGATTGTGTTTAAATTTGTACACAGTGTTTAAGGTCATGAGACGAAGAAGCCTATTCATTTTCAGCAATTTCCAATAATTACTGCCTGACTTATGCCCCTGACCACTTCAAAAAATATTGCGGATGCCCTAGAGGCCAAATTTAATATCAGATTTACTTGAAATTTATACACAGTGTTTAAGGTCATGATCGAGACAAAAAAGCCTGTTGATTTTGAGTCAATTCCGATAATTACTGCTAGAGTTATGGCCCTTGATCACTTCAAAATATCTTGTGGACGCTCTAAAGGCCAAAGTTAATATCCGATTGACTTCGAATTTATACCCAGTGTTTAAGGTCATGAGACGACGAAGTATATTGATTTTCAGCAATTTCCGTTAATTACTGCCAGAGTTATGGCCCTTGATCACTTCAAAAATCTTGTGGACGCTCTCGAGGCCACAGTTTATATCCGATTGACTTCGAATTTATAGACAGTGTTTAAGGAAGTGAGACTATTGATTTTCAGCGATTTTCGATAATTACTGCCAAAGTTATCTCTCTTGATAATCTTGTGATGCTCTAGAGACCAAACTTATCATCCGAATGACTTCATATTTATACACAGTGTTTAAGGTCTGGAGATGAACAAGTATATTAATTTTCGATGAATTTTGATAACTAAACAGCTAAATCCATGATATTGAATATACTAAACATTAGCATGGGAAGAAACTTTATAAAAACCAAACAAATTCTAATGATTTTCTGATTATTACTTAATGAGTTGTTACTCTTAATCAGATATTAGTGTATTATAAATGTTTAATTTCTGAAAATAGTAAAAATATGCGACATCTCTAGTTGACTGCCCAGACTATTTAGCTGCTGTGGGTGTATGTTTCGTTGCCTGGCAACCTATCTTATTATTTTACAGTGGTTGATTTATTTCATAACGAGATGGGAGAGAGGATACATGAGATGAATCCAGCTGATATTGAAGAGAGGTTACACGAGATGAATCTAGATGATACTGAAGAGAGGTTATCCGACATGAATCCTGATGATATGGGAGATAGGTTACACGAAATGAATCCGGGTATGGGAGAGAGGGTAACCGAGATGAATTCAGATGATACTGAAGATAGGTCACTCGACATGAATCCTGATGATGTTGGAGAGGTGAATCCAGATCAATCGATGTTGAATTATGACAGGTTGGTGTCTTATTTCATACGAATTCCGATCCGTTTGGTTTATGTGGTGAATGGTTGAGGCAATGAGCAGTTGCTCGTGGGTTGATGCATGTAGGCGAATGTGATGATAGTGGATTATAAACAACTGGACTGTATCAGATTTGCTATGAAAATATGAAATTATCGCTTTAAATAACTAGAAGAGATCGATGTATAAGTATTTGTGTGATGTATTTAGATTATGGAATAAAAACTTATTGTGATGTATTTAGATTACTGAAAGATATCAATTGTATGAAACCGGATTGTGATGTATTTAGATTACTGAAAGATATCAATTGTATGAAACCTGATTGTGATGTATTTAGATTACTGAAAGATATCAATTGTATAAATTGTATAAGATCTTAGGTTGATGTATTTGGTGCTATAAGCTCTGTACACACTGTCAACATGTTGATCAAGTGCGATATTTTAAAGTTGATACTGTGTATACTACGGAAGTGTTCTGCAGCATGTTGTCCAAATCCTTATGATATTGCCGAGTTTTATCCACTCAAACATGTTTTATCCACTCATACATCACATGATCTACCCGGAGTCAATTGATGTAGACAAACTGGCAGGCACCAGCAAGGAAGTTCCCCAACATGCTGTTGAAATGTTGCCGTGTGTATACTGGCCAACTTGTGCTGCCCAGATGTGATGCCGAGATTTTTCCCAAAATGTTACCGAAAATGGTGGCAGTGTGTACAGAGTTTTAGGTTGGTATACTCTGGATACTAAGTGAGATCGAGATATAAGCCGTTATGTTGGTGTATTCGGGTTACTAAGTGAAATCAAGGTATAAGTCGTGCAAGTGCTAGTGATTTATGTTAGATGTATTGCTTGGTGGTGTGAGTGTGTAAATGTGTGTGTTTTTTGTTTTAAAATGCGCGAGTTTGTGATCTCTGTGATGTACATTGTTTGATGATCAAGTTAAAAATGTGTAGAGGGACTACAATAGTGGGGGTGTGGTGGCGGGCAAACCAGGTAGAAAATAAGACGATGGGAGCTATTCGGGATTAAAGATAACACATTCCCAGAAACGTATTTTCAAGGATCTTAAAACGGGGAGAACTGGGGCCATTATGGCGGGAATGCAATGTAGTTCGCAATTTGACCACTGTGCCACGACGATTTACTATGCTGTAGCCAGGACACTACTACGGTTATTGCCACCATAAGCCACACGACATACCATTCAACCTGTAGCATTGTCTTGCTACTATCCCTCCGCGGATCACCCCGGTCTGGACACGTTTGGTCATTGCAGCGCCACCAGACCCATATACTTTGACTTAACTATATGTCATTAAAACTAAACCTTCTTTAATATATTTCAGATTAGACGAAAACGTTCCAATAGCTCACCAAAGTGGCCATACATTGTCACGTCAGGAAGTGATTGAAGATATAATTGATGCTGCTTTGAGTGGCGAGTATGGTTGTGTTATAGATCTGATAGATCATTGTGTTGATTTACCGGTACAGTACAAAGATTCTCAAGGTAACAATCTGTTACATGCTATTTTACGTTCTTATTATTTTCCATACCACCAAGAAGAAAGAGATAATATTTTAACGTGTGTAATTAAATTGGTTGAAGCTGGAGTAGATATCAACCATATGAATACAGACAGAGAGACACCTATAATGATAGCTGCTAACAAGGGGTTGTATAGCATTGTTATATATCTAATAGATCATTGTGCTGATATACAGTATACTGATGAGAACCAGAATAATGTCTTAAACTTAGTTTTAAATAGTGTTAGGAGATATGGTGAAAATGATGAGTTGTTACAGTGTGTCATTATATTGGTTGAAGCTGGTGTAGATGTCAATCATTTGAATACAGACAGAGAGACACCTATAATGATAGCTACTAGGAATGGATTGTATAACATTGTTATATATCTAATAGACCATTGTGTTGATATACAGTATACTGATCGGAACCAGAATAATGACTTATACTTAGTTCTATATAGAGGAAGGTATTGTGATGAAATAGAAAGAGATGAGTTGTTACAGCGTGTAATGAAATTGGTTGCATCTGGTGTAGATGCCAACCATATAAATACAGACAGAGAGACACCTATAATGCTAGCTGCTAGGTACCGATTGTATAACATTGTTATATATCTAATAGATCATTGTGCTACTATAGAGTATACTGATGAGAACCAGAATAATGTCTTACACTTAGTTTTAAATAGTGGTAGCGGATATGGTGAAAGTGATGAGTTGTTACAGTGTGCCATTAGATTGGTTGAAGTTGGTGTAGATGTCAATCATTTGAATACAGACAGAGAGACACCTATAATGATAGCTGCTAGGTACCAATTGTATAACATTGTTATATATCTAATAGATCATTGTGCTACTATACAGTATACTGATGAGGACCAGAATAACGTCTTACACTTAGTTTTAAATAGAGTTAGCAGATGTAGAGAAAGTAATGAGTTGTTACAGTGTGTCATTAGATTGGTTGAAGCTGGTGTAGATGTCAACCATATGAATACAGACATAGAGACACCTATAATGATAGCTGCTAACAAGGGATTGTATAGCATTGTTGTATATCTAATAGATCATTGTGTTGATATACAGTATACTGATAAGGACCAGAATAACGTCTTACACTTAGTTTTAGCTTGTGACTGGAAATATGGTGAAAGTAGTGAGTTGTTACAGTGTGTAATGAAATTGGTTGAAGCTGGAGTAGATATCAACCAGATGAATACAGACGGAGAAACACCTATAATGATAGCTGCTAACAAGGGATTTTATAACAGTGTTATATATCTAATAGATCATTGTGTTGATATACAGTATACTAATAAGAACCAGAATAATGTCTTACACTTAGTTTTAGCTTGTGACTGGGAATATGGTGAAAGTAATGAGTTGTTACAGTGTGTCATTAAATTGGTTGAAGCTGGAGTAGATGTCAACCATATGAATACAGACAGAGAGACACCTATAATGTTAGCTGCTAAGAATAGATTGAATAACATTGTTATATATCTAATAGATCATTGTGCTACTATACAGTATAATGATGAGGACCAGAATAATGCCTTACACTTAGTTTTAAATAGAGTTAGCAGATATAGAGAAAGTAATGAGTTGTTACAGTGTGTCATTAGATTGGTTGAAGCTGGTGTAGATGTCAATCATTTGAATACAGACATAGAGACACCTATAATGATAGCTGCTAGGAATGGATTTTATAACATTGTTATATATCTAATAGATCATTGTTTTGATATACAGTATACTGATGAGAACCAGAATAATGTCTTACACTTAGTTTTAAATAGTGTTAGCAGATATGGTGAAAGTGATGAGTTGTTACAGTGTGCCATTAGATTGGTTGAAGCTGGTGTAGATGGCAATCATTTGAATACAGACAGAGAGACACCTATAATGATAGCTGCTAGGTACCAATTGTATAACATTGTTATATATCTAATAGATCATTGTGTTGATATACAGTATACTGATGGGAACCGGAATAATGTCTTAAACTTAGTTTTAAATAGTGTTAGGAGATATGATGAAAGTGATGAGTTGTTACAGTGTGTCATTAGATTGGTTGAAGCTGGTGTAGATGTCAACAGTATGAATAAATACAGAAAAACACCTATATATACAGCTGCTGATAGAGGGTTGCATAAGGTTCTAATTTATTTGTTTGTACATTGCGCGCATGTAGATTATGTTGCTATTAACGACCAATGTGTTCTGCACCGTGTATTAGATAGCATAAGATTTATGAACGAGGAAGATGTAAACCAGTATTCAGACGATTGTATTCAGGTTGTTAAAACATTGATAACCATGGGCGTAGATGTAAACAAACCCGACATTGATGGTAACACTCCACTGTTTCATATTGCAAAATACTCAATCGTGACAGAATTGTCCAGATTAAAGTTTAATAACAAGTTCAGATTACACTGTGATTTGATCACTGCTTTGATCGATGCTGGTTGTAATGTAGATCATCAAAATAATAAAGGCCAGACGCCATTAATGTACTACACAAGAAAGGAAGTTGATATCCGTATCCTTAAACTGATGATTGATCTTTCTGGTGTAAACCTGACAGATAATAATGGTGATACAGCTTGTAGTTACTTTGTTGAATATTACTTGTTAAATTCTGCTGATATATTAAAACCGTATCCTGTCGGTGTATTGATGTCACCTATCAACGGAGTGAAATTATTTCACCAGATTCTTACTTGTAAGAGGTTGGAGCTGTTTAATTATTATATGAGATTACAGTTGATTGTTAATGGTGTTACAACAGAAGGGGAACATATGCTACATCTGTTAGCTAGAGTAAAGTATAATTATTCTCAAGGCAGGTTTCACTGGTTGTTTAATAAAAAGCTAGACATAAACCATCGATGTTCTAAAAACAACACACCTATTATGATAGCTGCTCTGTTATTGAATAGTAAATATTTACAACTATTCACACGTCATCCTAGAATAGACATCAATGCACAGAATAACCAGGGCCACACAGCTCTTCATCTGTGTATCATTGGATTTACTATGGTTAAAGATGGCTTGAATAAGAGACAGGGAAGTGACGTTTACTGCGAACAGAAATATCTAATATACATAGAGTGTGTTGGTATTTTATTGGCTGCTGTTGGTATCGATGTAAATATTCAAGATGGAAGAGGTAGAACTGCTTTAATGATGGCGGCAATGAAGAATGATAGATTTCTGATAAGGAAATTACTTAATGCTGGTGCACTGGTTAATAGCGGGGATGAATCTGCTTTACACCATCTTGATGTTTTTGAGAGTGTTTTTGATATTACATTTAAATTACTGGTTTCTGCTGGAGATAATATGCTTCTCAATTTACCATGTATAAATGGTAACACGCTGATCCAAGAGACCTTGCGTTTTCCACGTTGTTGGGATCCTCATACCGCTGTTAGTTTTATCAAGTATTTAGTCGGTGAAAACGTCTGTCTTCAGTCTCTTGTTACATCTTCAGTTGAAAGTAGTTATAACCAGATTGATATGAGAGAACTTAGCAGTCAAGAGAGAGATAAATTAAGAAAACTTTTATATCTAAGTGGCGCTCCCGAAAACCAAATCGTAGCAACATTAAATTTTGAGAAGGAAGATACAAATGTAGAGAGAGATGAGGTGAGAACACTTTTATTAATTACAGGGGCACACGAAGAAAAAATAATACAGGATGGAGATAGAGATGATCAAGAAGTTGGATTCCACTCACGACACCAGGAAATATTCACTAACTACTGCTGTAATATATCTCTCCTGTCTCAGTGTAGGAGAACCATCAGGCAGGAGCTGGGATTGGGTATAAAGGCGAAGGTTGTGGATTTACCTCTGCCTAGAATAGTTAACGACTTCCTTCTGTTAACAGACGTTCTTCGTCCGAAAGATTTCAACATAGATAATATTGATGATGGTTGTAATGATTATGATGATGATGATGGTTATGACGGCTATGATATAGTTAAAGATAGAGATGCTGATTATAGTCAGTATGACTACCAGTATTTTACCCTCAATACTGATGATGATCTTAGAGGCGAGTTCTTCAAAATCCATACACTTGCCAAATTTCCAAGCTTGTTTAGTGATGATGATGATGATGATGATGATGATGATGGTGATGGTGATGATGATGATGATTTTTAGCACTTATTTGTGGTACCTATTATCCTGGTTATTCCAATGGCGACTCGATAATTTGGATATCGAAATAATTATGGTAGAATCGTAGAAATTTTAAAGTTGAGATAATTTCAGCCTAGCTTTAATTTTTATAATACTATTATTGTTAATGTTAATAATATAAATCTGAATACTAATGGTAGAATAGTAGATATTTGAAAGTTGAAACCTAATTTTAATAACACTATTATTGTAGAACAAAACACATGTGTTCAATTAGTTCATAAAATAATAGTCGTGAGAGTATTAAATGTAGCTGCCATGTTTACAGATAAATATTGATCTTGTATATAAAATATATTCTGTCATGATTATAAATATATATTATTTTTTGTATATAAAATACATTCTGCCATGTTTATAAATATATACTATTCGTGTATATAAAATATATTCTATCATGTTTATAAATATATATTGTTCTAGTATATAAAATATATTCTGTCATGTTTCTAAATATATATTGTTCCTGTATATAAAATATATTCTGATAAAGTTTGCACGACAAGTCCTTTTTTGAAACTCGAGGACTTTATTTACTTAGTGAGAATATGAATTCCTACAGCATAAAAACATATCTCGGTCAGTAATTCAAACACACAATAAAACACCTTAAAAAGGCAGATTATGATTTGAACAAGATGTTCTTGAAGCATTTAGGGTTTATTGCCACCATGGAGCCTGTCAACTCAATTTTCATCAATCCAACCTGGCAATATATTCTAATTTGGGAACTGAGTTAGTTTTGAGGAAATCAGGACAAGTTTACCCAATCAACATACCAACCATGTATGGTTACCATGTATGGTTGAAATCCACCAATGAAGATGTTGGAAATTAAAGAAATGTGCTTAATGAATGGAGTGGGATTTATTGTTGTGAATAAACCAGCGGAGTTTCTGCCCTTCACTTGTGAGCCCTTCAGCGATTTCCTCCCCTTTAGGTCCCTTCCCTCGTGAACGCTACATCGAGTTCCCCCGCCCCCCGTCCTTGTGAGACCTGCAGCGCGAATTTTCTCCCATTCGCTTGTGAGCGTTACAGCGATTTTCTTACCTTTGTGTCCCCTCCCTTTTGAGCGCCACAGCGCTTTTCTTCCCTCCAGGTCCCTACCCCTGTGAGCCCTACAGTCGGGTTTTTATACCCTTCCCTTGTGAGCCCCACAACGATTTTCTTTCCATGTGAGCCCTACAGCGGTTGACGGTGATAAAAGACCGGATTTGAAAAATCCAGGTTTATCTCGGTATACACAACAATTCGGACTCGGGACGTTACAGTTCTAATACCCCTTGCCTAATGAAGGTGTCCTGGTCCAGTCCCTTGCCTAATGAAGGTGTTCTAGACCAGTTCCTTGCCTGATGAAGGTGTCCTAGTCCAGTCCCTTGCCTGATGAAGGTGTCCTAGTCCAGTCCCTTGTCTGATGAAGGTGTCTTTGACCTGTAACTGTGATGTCAAGTTTCTTCCAGTGAACATCTGGATAACCCACCATAAGCAACATAATTACACCCATCCACACCACTTTGCTTTTATCAAAATCAAGAGCTTTCAGAAAGTACACGCATAAGTTAGTAATATTTAAGAGAGAGAGAGAGAAATTGGGTTTAACGTCCACTCGACACAAACTAGGTCATTTCGGAACTAACATATGGTTTAATTTTATTTCAATAATTCGCTTGCGCGTAGGGTTTTTTAGCAGTGGGAGGAAACCGGAGGAATCCCACGAGGTTGAGAAGGCGCCCCTATCTCCATGCCTGGGATCGAAACCACAACCGCAAGCCAGAGGTGACCGGCCTGCTAGATTTCGAAGCGCGGAATTCTAGACCACTAGGCCATCCCAACCTGCCAGTAATATTTAAATCTGCCCATCTGCGATGTCCCCTGTCATCGTCTGCCCTTACAGCTCTTTCATTTTAGCAAACGTTTAATCCGTCGATATCGTTATAAATTAAACGTTCCCTTTAAAGGTGGCCCTGGTCCTGTTATTATTTGAACAGATCTGTATGAACACCACTGTTTCGAAAATGACTTATTATTAATGACGGGTTGAAGTGAATACGGAAGCCATATATTGACGTTGTTAAAGGGCACTTTGAAGCTTGTTCGGTTTTCATTTCAAGCGAATCGGAATAAATAAGAAGCTCGTTTTTCGATATTGAGATTACCCCCCCCCCCCCCAACAGATTTCAGGGATGGATAGAGAACAACTAAGAAACACATTTATTTTGTCAAATAATAAATCAACTATACTAGATAACAAAATCCTGGATAACGTTACCTGAGGACTGTATTAACAGAATGTCTCCAACACACATTTCATTTAATCATGTTTTTGAAACGAACAAACTATATAAATGAGAATTCCTAATCAGTTGCTTTAATTAAAAACTACACCTTCTCCTTGTTTTTAGATGTTGTAACTTGAATCTCAAAATAGCGGATTTTAATGATGTATATCTACAGAATGTCCCCAAAACAAATGTGCTTAAAACAGCCTTTTTGTTATTCGCCAATGTCGAGAAACAAGCTACTTGTTATTCAAAATAACGTAAACAAAAATTGAGCTATCGTGACACTGCCTTGAATCAAAGCCTGCAGATTATCTAGCATTGGTATATTGTAGTTTGTGATCTATTTAGTGTGTATTAAGCCGTGAGAAATTTGATATTTTAAGTGTTAAAATCGATGAAAGTCTATTATTATTAAAACAAGATTTGGTAGACGTTTGTTGTTTATCTGGCTGTAAATCCACCATCTATCAACATAGAAGTACCGGTGACATTACAAGCTGCCGGTGAACACAAGTATAACACCATCTCACTGATCTACCAGAAAATAATAAAATAATATCTCTATTGGTATAACACATCAGAATTCAAATCAGATGGAGTTTAAAGTCCTACTGTTCTGATGTAGTGTGCTATGAGGGAAATTTTACCTGGATAACAGAACTAAGACCTACTCTTATCAATTTTCACGTTCCAACTGACTTTCACGTACAAGTCATTGTGTTCACGGGACCTCGAATTTCCAGGTGTGTGTGACCAGGAATGCATTTTTTTAATTTAAATATGTAAAATGCAATCTGATTAAAACACAGATACTTTTACGTATTTAGGATCTGGAAGATGTGAGGGGTTAGGCAATGAAACGGTTTGCTGAACTCCCGGTACAAGTTTATACCGCATACTAATACACTGATTATCCTATATAATCTGTACTACTATATATATATATATATATATATTTACCTGGTCTATATATACTATTCAAAAAAAGTAGGGGATATTTGATTTTGGGGGCATAATACTAAAATATGCAAATGACTACGAAAAAAGTCACTATAGATCCTAACAGAAGAAACATTTCCAGTGTCATGTGACGCCCCAACGCACCAATAGCTACCGCATGGAATGCAGGTGATGCTTGGGATCATCATGGGGGTCCAACCCAAGATTTGCACGACTCTGACTTTGAATGTTACAGTCATTGTGGCATTGAATTCCAGGGTGGAAACATCAGTTTAATTGTTTTAGTGACCAGAAAACAAATTTTGATATGCGTCGGCTTACCCAAAATGAAAGGTTACGTGCCCTTGGCATGCTACAGATCGGCACAACACAGGCGGTTGTGGCGCGGACGATGAATGTTTCTCAGTCTGTCATAAGCAGGCTATGGTCCAGATACCGTGATACACAATCTGTACAGGACAGACCACGCTCAAGTCGACCAAGGGCGACAACTCAAGCCCAGGATCGATTTATCCGTACCTTGGCCTTGAGAAATCGTGTCATCACAGCAAATCAGATCAGCGCTCGTCTTCAAACAGTCACTGGTGTGAGAGTGAGTGGCCAGACGATTCGGAATCGACTGCATAGGGGTCACCTACGCGCCCGACGTCCTCGCGTGATCCCTTGTTTGAGAGATCATCACATTCAGGCAAGACGTCGTTGGTGTAGGGATCGTCAACACTGGGATAATCGACGCTGGAGCAATGTGATGTTTTCAGATGAGTCAAGGTTCACTGTTGATTTTTTGGACAGACGTAGGAGGGTGTGGCGTCGTCGAAACGAGCGCTTCCAAGACGTTAACGTCATCAGACATGATCGATTTGGGGGTGGTTCTGTTATGGTGTGGGGAGGCATCACTGTTGCTGGAAGAACGGCTTTACATGTTGTTGCAGGGCGTGTTACAGGCCAGTACTACCGGGACAACATCTTGGAAGTCCATGGTGTACCGTTCGCACGACGTCATGGCCGCCGTTTCATCTTCCAGGATGACAACGCAAGATGTCACAGGGCCAGGATCGTTACAGGTTACCTCCAACAACAGAACATCACCACATTACCTTGACCAGCACTGAGTCCCGACCTCTCCCCCATCGAGCATGTCTGGGACATGCTTGGACAGAGGTTACGTCAACGTCAACAACGTCCTGCCAATGTCCAAGAACTTGTTGCTGCGTTGCAACAGGAATGGGACAATCTGGACCAAAATGACCTTAGACGTCTCATTAGGAGTATGCCACGTCGGATCAATGCTTGTTTGGCAAACAGAGGAGGATTTACCCGTTACTAACTTTGTTGTGATGCTGTGGTAACTTTGCTGTTTGACCCCGGGTATCATTTTACCCTTATAATGGTTAGTCTGTGCCTTACTTAGTCTAACGATCATTTGGAATAAATCGATGAATGTGAACTTCATTTCATTTTGTCATTTGTTTCTTCGTCAGTTTCATTTGGTGACTTTAATAACACTTAAAAATCAAATATCCCCTACTTTTTTTGAATAGTATATATATAAAACGTCTGAAGAGGTTCCGTCGGAACTGAAAGCGCTAGTTTGTTTTCTTTTCAAACATATTATTTATTTATATATCACCTGAGAGCTGTTTCCAGAACTGTTTGTATAAATAATTGAAATTAAAGATGGCAAAATAAAACTACATTTATATGCTAACGTTTTCACCGCGATAGCGGATCATCAAGCGTTTTATTAAACAATAATTCAATTGAAAATGTAGTTATATTTTGCCATCTTTAATTTCAATTATATATTACCAAAGAACAGCTTTAATTAACTACATGTATTCTACTATATATAATATAAATATATATTTATTTACCTGATCTATGGTAATTAACTGTCCTGTTGGTACCTTAGATGCATACTGGGCCTGTAATATAAACGGTATACAACTAGATTAATTAGTCCTCATAAACCCGATTATCATAAACCAATGTTAGGCTACGATCTCAATTAGAGATCCCGAGCTACAAGTGTGTCATGTAGGATGTAGGGTATTATGACATGCGTAATATTTTTCGAACATTTGATACCTCTTGTGACTTGAATTATTTTGAAAGGGACGTGGTCTTGATTTAAAAAAGTATTTATTCAGAATTCTTATATACAATCATAGAGGGAATAATATGAATAAATTGGATACACTAACAATCAACTTTATACTTATATACAAAGGAAAAGAGAGAAAATTGGAAAAGGACCGGGGGCGCGTGTACCGATTTGGATAAGAAAGCTGAGAATGCGATGCCAAAGTAAAAAAAAAAAACAGCAAACAAAAACCCCGCACCAACCTACTATAGTTTAATGGTATTGGTATACATATATCTCACATTTGACTTGGTTACTGAGGCTAGGTCGGGGAAGTTTGTATGTAGTCAGACATTGAATAGACGGTTTTTACATATAAAATTTGAAGGATACTTTAGATAGTGGCATCTTAGAGAATGATCGATTAAACATCTTTATTTCGGAGAATTGAAGCGTTTAGTGAAAGTAATATATTGGTGAACGACTGAGAGTAAACAGATATTTTTATTTTTAGAAAGACTGTCATTTCCAAATAAAAGTGAATTAATATTCTTGTAATGGTAGTCCAATGTATCGATAGTGGATTCGCTCTGTTCTAAGAAGAGGCTACAATGAAAGAAGAAGTGTTCGCTAGTTTCACATTTATTTCCGCACAGACAGGATGGGTCGTCAGATATATGCATGAGGTATTTATAATAATTTAAGTCAGATTTAGAATTGCGTAAATTGGAGAGAATAATCTGGAGAGTCCTGTCGCCAAAGTTGAAGAGATCGTTGTATTTAGGTTTACCGTATGCTTGTCTAATTTTAAATTTGAATGAAGAGATCGAGTCAGACGTTTTGACGATTCCATTCCAGTACTGACGATGGAAAAACAAATTTTTATAAAGGTTGGATTTACAGCTAATACTAATTAGATTATTGGAGTTTCTGAGTTGGTACGGTTGACTTGACGCTATAGTTAGAGGGACTAAATCCAATAGGAACGACGGTGTTTGTATATTAATAATTTTGAAAAATAAAATCATTTTTTGTTCGTAACGTCTTTGTAAAAGGCTGGTGAATCCAGATTCAGAATAAAGTATATTATGGGAAGTACCGCGAGGAAGGCCTGTAATGGTTCGAATGGCGTCTAAATGTAGCAATTCTAGCTGGCCACTTTTTTCTTTTGCGCAGTTATTCCACACACAATCAGCGTAGTCGAAAAGCGGTAGGATAAAAGATTTGAAGATAATTTCAAGGGATTTACCTTTAAGCCGATATTTTAACGTGGTCTTACTGCCAATCGATTTGAATTCATTTCGACATTCTCAATTTGTACAAGTTCGGATTGTAATTTTGATCCGTTATAGAGCTCGGCCAGGGTTCGACTATTATACCTAGATTTGACTATATTCTGGTATATGTGTCAGGTCTGGAGTTCTTCTGTATTTGTGTAGTGTTGATGGGCGTGGTTTTGGATCTATCTACTTGTTTATTTACTCGGAGTCTAGTGAGACAAAGCCTAAATAGTAGATGTATCTAGAACCGCTATAAGTAATTCACAACACAAATAAATGAAATGAAATGGTGTTTAACGTCCTACTGTTCTGCTCCTAACTGGGCTAATGAAGATGGGCATACGCCACACAGTGTTCCATGAGGGAAATTTGTCCCGGACAGAGGCACTAACGCCACTCTTATATCAAGGGTTATAAGTAATCAAGGGATCTTTAACGCGCACAGCAATGTGTACACGGAATAAGACAGCTGTCATAAATCAAACAAATACATACCTTTACATCTTCATAACTAATGTTCTTTTCCTCAGCTTCAGCTTTTACAAATGAATGTAAAACTATAAAATTATAAATTAATTATGGAACATTAGTAATCATATATCAGAGAGAGAAACTAACAGTGGGAGAAACCGGAGAAATTCCACAAGCAAGCAACCACGTTATTTGACCCAATGGTAGTACCTTATAATCTAGAGTACATGCACCCTTCTCCCCCACAAGATAATCAAACCATGGTCGGATAGAGTGGAGACAGAAAAGCCTAAAACACAATACAAATATTATATCTATTTCTGTTAAAAATAATTACGACAATTTAATTGTAGTAAAAATAATATTCTGGTAAAATAGTTGTACTGTACTGTTACTGAAACATGAGGTTGACCGAATAAAATATGTGGATTAGGACTCGCATACGACTCTCTATGAATATTTATCAGTTTAACTATACTGGAACGTTCTTACTTTTCATTCAGTTCAATCTTTTCAACATGATGGTACGTCGTTTTATGACCAGTTCTGTACCTTTTCTTTTCTATTATTTGTTAAATGGAGTGAACCCCCCTCTTTCAATTAGTTTTGTTTACATTGCCACAGAAAGAGAGAGGGAGGACGAAAAATGGGGTTAAACATCCACTCGATCAATACAAGCTACGTCATTTTTGGACTAATACATGATCCATTGTTTTTTATTTTAATAATTCGCTTGCGCGTATGGGTCTTTAGGAGTGGCCGGAAAAAACTCACGAGGCTGGACAGGCGACGCTACTCCTTGTCCCGAACAATCGGGAAATCGTAACCACGCCAGTTGACTCAATGACAGACGATTGTAACAGAGGAATATAAGTTTAATATACAGTCCTCGGTAGTACAGTGGTGTCATATAAGTGTGTCGTCACATTATACTGGTTCTCTATTATTGATATATAACGGTGAATAGTCTACCAATATTTATTTGTGGTATTTAGCGCTGTTAAAAGAAATATGCTTACTGGGTGCGTCAGCGAAACTGGGACATATAGCATTAACAGTTACACCATGTGTTGCTAATTCTAGCGCTACACCCTGAAATATTCGTATACAAAGTACAGATACCAATATACCATTATTTGGCAGATCTTAGCTTGCGGTACATCAACGAAAGGAAAGCCAATGAATATTTTTACAACAATATCGTGCTCTTATATAACATGATCATTGACATGAAATTAAACTGTTCGTGTTTGATGAGTAAAAGCTAGTTTCCACTGAAACAGAACATAACGAATTCTTGATATCCGTTTAGCAAAGGAGAAGGTGTAAATAATACATCCATTCGATTAGAATTAAGCCCATTTTTTGAAAACACTATGAAGAAGACCATTATGAGTCTTCGTATGTGTTTTACTGGATTCCTTGGCCTCAGAACATAGGTATAGACATCAAGATCATTGAAATCGGGGTACTTACAGAAATTTTATGGACGAGAACGTGTTTTATGGTGCCCATTTTGAATTTCTCAATTTTTGTTTTACTGGATTCCTTGGCCTCAAAAACATAGGTATAGACATCAAGATTATTGAAATCGGGCCACTTACAGAAATTTTATCGACGAGTACGTGTTTTATGGTGGCCATTTGGAATTTCTCAATTTTTGGCGGGAACAGCTGGAGTGACGTCGTGGTTCCCGTCATTTTCGAATTCAGCATACCCAAAACCCCCCTAGGCCAAATTTTCATGCTTCTTTCCGGAAGTGCACACCCATTTCACATACCCGCCCCATGTGACAAAGTAATTTTTACATAGAACTTTGCTAGATTTGACATTATATGATATTGGACGTTTTCAACTATATACAACTTCTGCTAATGTGTTCAATATGTTATTTACGGGCAACACACGAATGACCTCTGCTCGTTTTGACAAAAGGCACGATCTCATTAAATATCTTATTTATTTATATGTTATTTATAACCTACACATGATCTATGTGTTTAACACTCAGCAGAACTTCGCGACATTAAAGGAAAGATGCAGTGCAGTTATAGAAACTATACTCTCAATTCCAAATAAGTTAATCTGTCACGTATCATTATTCTTAATGGCCGTATGCTTTATAAAGCCAGAATTAACTGACAGTAAGTCAGACTTAAATAGAGCTCCTTCCGATCTATGTCTATTCCATGTTCTAAATAAAAGATCTACCAACCATGCTGATGGTCTGAAATCTGTAGTGTTACACCCACTATTAATTTAGTCCCCCACATTAACTTTTTTCTTCCGACAAATTAAATTCTAAAACATTTTTGTATGCATTAGAAAAATAAGTAAAGAAGTATTTGTAATTAAAAAGTATTTTCTTTTTAGTGCAAATGGGTATTACTATGAGTATAAGGCATCATTTTGACATTGCACGTGTTGAAGACAGTCATCTGTGACAGCGATAATTCGTAATTGTCTCTGTGAAACAGATTGTGAGTGTGTGTATGTGTGTGTGTGTGTGGGGGGGGGGGATTATGTATTCCGATGTTAATCCTGGGCTCCTGGAAAAAATCTCATTGTTTATTAGACAGGAATGTATCATTCATCATAACAATATTTTTATTCGCTACATCATTTGATATACGATGCTGATCCATGGGAGATAACTCTTTTTTTGACCGCATATCCCCAATTTTTCCCAATTGGCCACAGATCACTAATTATTTCCCCATAGACCGGCTGTAACTTTTTCCCAAATATTCGTTGGGTAGAACGCTTTCTGCAACAGATGGAGCAACATGTGGCAAACTCTGGCCCAAAAGCATGTATGAGGTTCACCATGAAAAACTTGAGATACACAGGCTGGAAGTAGAGACAACTAAACAAGCAATTTTCGGCCCTCCCTTTCAACGTAATCAACCTCACAACCCTTGTATCCTTCCGCCTCAAAATCATGAATATTCACCAAAACCTGGCAGAAAATGTATTTTTAAACCATTTTCTTCAATTCTACACCAAAAAATCAACAAAAATCGCCATGCAAAAGGGGGAAAAAGGGAAAGGGAGAGAAAGACTAAAAATAACTTTGGCCCATGAATATTTAGTGATCTGTGTCCAATTGTTTATTCTCGTCTGGCAAACCGACACTAACGTTTAACCCATCCTCTTAACTTTTGTGTCCTTCCGCCTCAAAATCACGAATATTCACCGAAACCTGACAGAAAATGTATTTTCAAAAAAAAATTTTCCTTCGATTCTACACCAAAAAGTCAACACAGATTACCATGCAAAAGGGGAGAAAGTGAAAGGGAGAGACAGACTAAAAGACTGACGGCGTAGGAATTACTGGGTTTCGTCAGTGAGCAGACTATTTTATTTAAGGAAGCATTTATCGTTGGTGTTTAAACTTTATACTAAGTAAAATAAATTTAAGGTAAGTTTTTTTTCCGTTACAGATATTGCAAACTTCTACAGGTGTAAATAATATACATATTTATATAAACAATAGTTTATTAATTAATACAGTAGGAACATATTACAAATTGGGGGGGGGGGCTACGGAATTTTATGGAGGGGCTGAGGATGTGGCTTAGAAAACTCCAAAGAAATCATTATTGTTGGCATAATATTGGGGGTGGGGGGCATAATACGATTTTTTTAGGGGGGGGGGGCTAATCCGTGGCCCGTATTACAGTACCTTAAAGCTACTATATCAACCACTGTTACTAATGTAATCGCTGCTTACATTAATTATTTTATTTTGGTGGTTATAGGTCCCACGCTTAGGCTATCTTAAACTCACTTGCTTTCGACTTCTAAAATCAATGTTCAAAATAGATGTCATGTTAGTTGTTCATATGACTGACAACGCTTGTACGTGACAAGGAGTCGGGTCGCCTGTCCAACCTCGTTGGTTTCCTCGGACTGTTAAATACCCCTACGCGGAAACGAACCAGACGTTAATTTGTGTCGGGTGGATAATCAGAACGTCTGTCATTGACCCAAGTGGCGAGGTTTTGATTTCCTCTGTGTAGGGTCGCACTCTCTCTCTCTCTCTCTCTCTCTCTCTCTCTCCCTCTCTCCTCTCTCTCTCTCTCATTGGATGAAGTATATTTGTGTTTATGTCATAGTGACACTGAATGTGTTAATTGAAAAGATATGTTTGTATGTTATTGGATATGTAAACGAGATCAACAACAAATATCTGCGGTGATGCGTGGATTTGTGTCGAGGTGGATGTTAAGCCTTTTGATATGAATATCTTTATTCTCCTATGGTATTAAATATCTTTAGTTATATATAGTATGTTTACCGACAACCGTGCATATCGAACAGTGTAGTATTACCGTACAAAGATAAGTTGAAGTATACATTATACCTGCATTACATGTCACATTGTACCCGTTAGTTGTATAGGAAAGTTTGAAAACGTTTGTATAACGTATATGGTAATATAATATGGTAAATAAAAGACAATCTGTCTTTACATGTGATGATAAATAATTGTTGATGATCACACTACAACTAAACATACATATTCAAGAGGTGAATCCTTTCCTTAGTCCTGATATGTTATATAAACTATTAACATGACAAGTACAAGACCATAATAAACTCTCGATGCAATCTGATGCTCTCGATGTTTTATTAGATTTGAATCCGATCTACCGGGTTCAGCAGCCGTTGATGATTAAACGCAAATATTGATAATCTAGACCTTTTTTTTTATTTGCCATCGCAATGACAATCGAGACTATTTAAAATAGGTATCTATCGGCTTAGACTGAATTAATTTGAATGACAAGGAGTAGAATCGCCTGTCGTTGGTTTCCTCGGACTATTAAAGACCCCTACGCGGAAACGAAGTTTTGAAATAAAATTGTACCACATGTTAGTCTTGAAATGACCTAGTTTGAGTCGCTCATATTTTTAAATAGACACATCTATACAATATCTCCCCATTGAAAGTGGCAGTTAATAAACCTAGTGAATGTTATCCATAAAGTTTTCGTTGTATTATATCCTGTTTGTTTCATATTATAAATAGACGCAGCTATTCAATATAGCCTATCCTGGTTGTCTCATATTATGAATAGACACAGCTATGCAATATGTCATGGTTGTCTCATATCATAAATAGACACAACTATACTATATCTTGTTTGGCTATTTCATGTTATAAATATATGACTTCGTTTTTTCAGATAAAAGTAGACCCTGTGTTGTTAGTCAGGAGGTTGAATATTATGATACTGTGAACACAACACTAAACGGATCAACTGTTGTTTGACAGGTGACGTAAATACGTAAATATTATTAATTTAATTAATCTATAATCTAAATCATCGATTTGACCAAACCAATCATCAGTTGTAAACAGATTGACCCTTGGATTCTATCTTTGTACGCTGAGTAAAATACTGAAAAACATCTACAGTCACTTAAAATATGGATTGCCGAATTAACCTACACTCTAATAATTTTGGATACTTACGATCTAACTACCTATAGCTTAAATTGAATTGTTAGATTTAATTCTAAATAAATATACAAAAACTTCTGTAAATCTTAAAATACATTATGCAACCGATCAATTGTGGGTATTTTTTTATTCGGGAAAGAGCTCTGATATATTTATGGAATGTAAAATTGTAAAAAAGGACACCTTGTTATATGGAGAAACATAACTACACAATACTATTACACATAACATAATTTTTATACGCCCACATGGAAATGTGGTCGTATATTGCCGTCGCCCCCGTCCGTCCGGCTGTCTGTCTGTCTGTCGTCCGTCGGTCCGTCGTCCATAATTTCTTGTCAAAGCTCTAGAGGCCAAAGTTAATATCTGATTAACTTAAAATTGATACACAGTGTTTAAGATCATGAGAAGAAGAAGCCTATTGATTTTCAGCGGTGTCCGATAATTACTGCTAGAGTTATGGCCCTTGATCACTTCAAAAAATCTTGTGGACGCTCTAGAGGCCCAGTTAATATCCGATTGAGTTTAAATTTGTACACAGTGTTTAAGGTCATGAGACGAAGAAGCCTATTCATTTTCAGCAATTTCCAGTAATTACTGCCTGAGTTATGCCCCCTGATCACTTCAAAAAATCTTTTGGATGCTCTAGCGGCCAAATTTAATATCAGATTTACTTGAAATTTATACACAGTGTTTAAGGTCATGAGACAAAAAAGCCTATTGATTTTCAGTGAATTCCGATAATTACTGCTAAAGTTATGGCCCTTGATCACTCCAAAAAATCTTGTGGATGCTTTAGAGGCCAAAGTTAATATCCGATTGACTTCGAATTTATACCCAGTGTTTAAGGCCAAGAGACGACGAAGTCTTTTGATTTTCAGCAATTACTGCTAGAGATATGGCCCTTGATCACTTCAAAAAATCTTGTGGACGCTCTTGATGCCGCAGTTTATATCCGATTGACTTCGAATTTATAGACAGTGTTTAAGGAAGTGAGACGAAGAAGTCTATTGATTTCCGATAATTACTGCCAAAGTTATCTCCCTTGATAATCTTGTGATGCTCTAGAGACCAAACTCATCATCCGATTGACTTCATATTTATACACTCTTGAAACGAACAAGTATATTAATTTTCGATGAATTTTGATAACTAAACAGCTAAATCCATGATATTATAAATATACTAAACATTAGCATGGGGAAGAACTTTATAAAAACTAAACAAATTCTAATGATGTTTTGATTATTACTTAATGAGTTTACTCTTAATCAGATATTAGTGTATTATAAATGTTTAATTTCTGAAAATAGTAAAAATATGCGACAACT
This sequence comes from Patella ulyssiponensis, assembly GCA_963678685.1. Classification (NCBI taxonomy): domain Eukaryota; kingdom Metazoa; phylum Mollusca; class Gastropoda; family Patellidae; genus Patella; species Patella ulyssiponensis. The sequence continues at coordinate 94,120,379 of OY783226.1, forward strand.
CTAGTTGACTGCCCGGACGATTTAGCTGCTGTGGGTGTATGTTTCGTTGCCTGTCAACCTATCTTATTATTTTACAGTGGTTGATTTATTTCTTAACGAGATGGGAGAGAGGATACATTAGATGAATCCAGCTGATATTGATGAGAGGTTACATGAGATGAATCTAGATGACATCGCGCCTGGTACGTTCGTGCATTTTTTATGCGCGAACTCTTAGTTTTTCTATTACTGGCACGCGCACGGGCACTATTTTTTTTTTGTTTTCCATGTACCAAAATCGGGGATTTCGCGCGTAGGTACTTTTGAGTTATTATTCTGTGAAGCATAACACTTGCCACTGTACCTGTGTATCGCTAATTATAAACCGAATGTCTGAAGACCGTTCATATTTATTACGCGAAAATTTTTTAGGACTGAGTTGATGCGCGCTACATTTGTTGCAAAGCAAACCAACGGTATTATTTTCTCAACAGTGTATGAATTTATTCATAGCGATAATATCCTTACACCGAGAGAAATTATCTAGTCTCGGTGAATAGAACCATGGTTGTCTGGTAGAAAATTACTTTTGTATTTTTTGGAACGGAGAACAGCGATTTTAGAAGCAAAATAACCTGCCGCACATGATACTCATAATAAAAGGCGAGAATTCTTTTTGCAGCGGAAGCTTATCACTGAGTAATAGGTCAAGGTTTTATACGTTTGCCGTATAAAAATCTAGCAAACAAGGTAAATACCTACGAATGTCGATAAAAAAAAATAACATTCGGATTATAACTCTAGACAAGGTGTGTTAATTAAAAAGGGTGTAAATTGAATATTATAATATGTATAGGAAGCCTAGTGACGAGTGTAGTAAGTGCTGTCCGTCCGTCCGTCGGTCCGGCGTCCACAATTGCTTGTCGACGATCCAGAGGCTAAAGTTAATATCCAATTGACTTTAAATTTATACACGGTGTTTAAGGTCATGAGACAAAGAAGCCTATTGATTTTTAGCAATTTCCGATAATTACTGTCAGAGTTATGGCCCTTGATCACTTCAAAAAATCTTGTGAATGCTCTAGAGGCCAAAGTTAATATCCGATTGACTTTAAATTTATACACAGAGTTTAGGTCATGTGACGAAGAAGCCCATTGATTTTCAGCAATTTCCGATAATTACTGTCAGAGTTATGGCCCTTGATTTTTTTTTTTGTAAACAATATTTTATTTCAGAAATACATGAAATGGGATCAGGGAACAGGCAAAGCCTATATCACCCCTCTCCTCTGATCACTTCAAAAAATCTTGTGGACCCTCTAGAGGCTAAAGTTAATAACCGATTGACTTTAATAATCATATTTTAGTGTATTATAAATGTTTCAATACCGAAAAAAGTAAAATATGCGACAACCCTTGTTTACTGCCCGGACGATTTAGCTGCTGTGGGCGTATGTTTCGTTGCCTGGCAACTCTCGTTAAAAGTTGTACGCGAACTAAATGCGTTTGTTAGATACTGACAGAGCAGCCCGGAGTCGAGATATCGCCGCCCGAGCTGTCTTCGTCAGCTAGTTTCAAAATGGCGTACAACCAGTGCAAGTGGGAAAAGACGACAATAAAATCAGAAATATGTTATTTATTATTGTCGCACTTATTACATCACTCCTGTCCAACAAATCATAAAGCTGTGGTGTTACGGTGGCGGCATAGTATTTCACCGTAACACCACAGCCACTCTAACCATTCATAATACATCTAACCATCACTCCCTACACTCCCTCGTCTACTTTCCCAAACGTCAACAACACATCTCATACATCCATTTCGCTGATTAACCCTTGTACCATGTCTACTGGATGATACTGAAGAGAGGTTATCCGACATGAATCCTGATGATATGGGAGATAGGTTACACTAAATGAATCCGGGTATGGGAGAGAGGGTAAACGAGATGAATTCAGATGATGCTGAAGATAGGTCACTCGACATGAATCCTGATGATGTTGGAGAGGGGAATCCAGATCAATCGATGTTGAATTATGGCAGGTTGGTGTCTTATTTCATACGAATTCCGATCCGTTTGGTTTATGTGGTGAATGGTTGAAGCATTGAGCAGTTGCTCGTGGGTTGATGCATGTAGGCGAATGTGGTGATAGAGGATGTTAAACAACTGGACTGTACCAGATTTTTTATTTGCAAAATCTTAAAAATGAATAATAGTGACGAAGAGACTACGAGGTTATTAAGATAAAGCCTTATATTATAATTGATAAAAAACTAAAGCATAATAAAAAAAACCTTAAAGGATAATAAAATCTTAAATGATGTTATAGCCATAAAAGATGATAAAGCGTTAAAGGATAAATGAAGCATTAAAGGATAAATGAAGCCTTAAAGGATAATAAAGCTTTGCAAGACAATAAAGCATAAATCATTATAAAAACTGAAAGGATTACAAAGCCTTAAAGGATTATAAAGCTTTAAGGGATAAAGCCTAAAATTGTCATAATGCCTTAAAAGATAATAAAGCCTTAACGTATAATAAAGCAGAAGGATAGCAAAGCCTTAAAAGTTAACAATGTTTAAACAATTATATTATAAAGCCTTAAAGGAATATAAAGCCTTAAATGACTATAAAGCTTTAAAGGATTATAAAACCTTATTGGATAATAAAGCCTAATTGGATAATAAAGCCTTATTGGATGATAAAGCCTACTGGGTAATAAATCCTTATTGGATAATATATTCTTAAAGTATTATATTTTCTGAAAGGATAATATATTCTGAAAGGATAATATATTCTGAAAGGATAATATATTCTTAAAGGATAACAAAGCTATGCCGGACAATAAACCCCAACATGACTAAATAATTTTAAAGCCTTAAAAGACAATACAGTCGTAATGAATACTAAAGCCTTAAATGATAATAAAACCTAAACGGATTACAAAACCTTAAAGGATAATATATAACCTTAATGGATATAATAATGCCTAAAATGATAATTCAGCCATAAACGATGATATAACCTTATATGACAATACAGCCTTAAAAGATGATAAAGCCTCAAAGGATTATATTATAAAGCATTAATTGATAATATAGCCTTAATTGATAACAGAGCCTTAAAGAATAGAATGCATTACAAAATAATAAAGTTTTAATGGATAATAGGGCCGAAATGATAAAAAAAACTAAAAGGATAATAAAGCCTTAATGGATAATGCAGCCTTAAATATGACAACACAGTGTAACGGAGTGAGTGAGTTCAAGTTAGTCAATATGCTGACCTTCCACTGACCATGCTTATAATATAAAATCTATCAGTGACAGCTGATTCATTGTGTAGTTTTTTATATGATATATTTAATATCAATAATATATGTATATGCATGCTTTAATTAACTTTACACGACATCTAAGTTTGGTATAAATTAGCTGTGATTGTTTAGACAAATGGGTGGAGCTTGGAAGCTCACCGGAGAAGGGTCTCTCATTTGAGAGAGACGCACAGACAAGCGTATGGACTCACCGAGTTCAGCCGCTGCCTTGGCAGAGAGACGGAATGGAAGATGCAATATGTTTAGATGTGTTCCTGTAGATAGTTTCAGTATATATAGACTAGTTTTTGTAGTGTGGGTGTAGTCCTATTTATGTATCTATTTAATATTCTGTTCCCGTTGTAAATAAAACCATACATTTATGAAACCGATTGCTGTCATCACTTACAAATAGTGTTACAGTAATTAGATTTGGTGTCATCGACCAACGAGACCCTTGGGTGTGTTCCCGTGTTACTGAAGAAAATCCCGCGTGGCAGACAAAAGAAGTTTCACCGCTAGACATCAGATGAGTTGGTGAAAAACGAAATTTACCAATGCAGGACTGAAACGTTTATTTGTAAACCGTGGGTGGCAGACACGGTTTCATAAGAAAAGAACATGAAGAAAGAACCGAGAAATCATAAAAAACACTTTCAGATCAATGGCGACGGAACAGCGGGGAACAAAAAAAGTGTGTGATTGTTGTTTTACGGTGAGTCATTTTGTTTTTAAAAGAATGTAAATTATAATTGTTTGTTTTTGAGCACATATTTTGGCTTTTAAAATGAATAGTAACAAAGTAATAAAAGTTTTATATTTATAAGTAAAATATTTTGTGATTGTTTGGCTGGAATTGGGTTAAGCTCCGAATTAGGAAATTATTGAATAGACGGTTGAATAGATTTTTCATCGTCCATCGCTGTATTTGCGGTGAAGATATTAACTCACAAACATTCACATAGTATTCACGGTTTTATCTCCTATGGATTTTTTTTGTATAATATGTGTGTTTTGTATTTACCCCGATGTAACGGGAGGGTTTTTAAAGGGTTTTTGCCTCGTAAATTCGAGAGATTTGTATTCTTATTAAGAAGAATCGGTATACCTTCAAAGAAGAAGGGTTGCGCTTAAGTTAGAAGCGTATATGTGTTTTTTTGTGTTGTGTATTGTTTAAGATATAGAGAGATAAACCGTTTTTAATTTTATAGGTTCTTTAAAAATATCTTATTTAAGATTTGTAAAATGTGTTCAAAACATGCATTATCATTTATCTCAAGTCAAAAACAAAATGACAAAATCCTATGTTCAATTTTTTTATATATATATGTACCTTTTCTGTTTTTATAATATACTTGCTATCTTTTCTTAAATCATATTTGATTGTATGAATTTCTATTTTGTAATGGTTATATTTTTTTTAGTTTGTTCAAACTTTTAACATGGGGAGGAATTGTAACGGAGTGAGTGAGTTCAAGTTAGTCAATATGCCTACCTTCCACTGACCATGCTTATAATATAAAATCTATCAGTGACAGTTGATTCATTGTGTAGTTTTTTATATGATATATTTAATATCAATAATATATGTATATGCATGCTTTAATTAACTTTACACGACATCTAAGTTTGGTATAAATTAGCTGTGATTGTTTAGACAAATGAGTGGAGCTTGGAAGCTCACCGGAGAAGGGTCTCTCATTTGAGAGAGACGCACAGACAAGCGTATGGACTCACCGAGTTCAGCCGCTGCCTTGGCAGAGAGACGGAATGGAAGATGCAATATGTTTAGATGTGTTCCTGTAGATAGTTTCAGTATATATAGACTAGTTTTTGTAGTGTGGGTGTAGTCCTATTTATGTATCTATTTAATATTCTGTTCCCGTTGTAAATAAAACCATACATTTATGAAACCGATTGCTGTCATCACTTACAAATAGTGTTACAACAGCGTTAAATGATAACAGAACCTTAAAAGATGATAAAGTCTTGAAGGACAATACAGCCTTAATGGATAATAAAGTTTTAAAGGTCGTTAATTGTATTTAACAACTAGGCTATGTTGGTTTATTTAAAGCTGCAATTTCATATTTTTAAGTTATTTTTTTAAAATCTATTAAAATAAAGCCTCAAAAGAGATGGTATCTATCTATAAACAGTCCTACCTTGTTAAAGAAAAATCCTATTAATCCAATAATTCACTATTGCCAGTTGAGAAATTTGCAAATATATCATTTTCAACTTCAAATTCAAACGTTGGAAGATAGCTATACCATGGGGGGAATGGAAAACAAGGGAGGTAATTGTGTTATTATTTCCTGTTTCAGTGATTTATTAGTGTGGGGAATAATATGCCTATGATCGTATAATAGTGAGTTGACAACCTATTGGGCAAACAACAGAGAAATAATTAGTTTTTGAATTTCTTTGAAAATATGAAATTATCGCTTTAATAGCCTGAATAAACCAATCTAACATTTCATACCTAGACCTCACTTAGTAACCTAAATACACCAACCTAACAATTTACACCCAGTTGAGAAATTGGCAAATTATATCAATTTCAACTTCAAATGCAAACGTTGGAAGATAGCTATACCTCGGGTGGAATGGAAAACAAGGGAGGTATTTTTTTTATTATTTCCCGTGTCAATGATTTTTTAGTGTGGGGAATAATGCCTATGATCGTATAATAGTGAGTTGACAACCTATTGAGCAAAGACATAGAAATAATTATATTTTGACTTTCTTTGAAAATATGAAATTATCGCTTTAAATAACCAGGAGAGATCGATGTATAAGTATTTGCGTGATGTATTTAGATTATGGAATAAAAGCTTATTGTGATGTATTTAGATTACTGAAAGATATCAATTGTATGAAACCTGATTGTGATGTATTTAGATTACTGAAAGATATCAATTGTATAAATTGTATAAGATCTTAGGTTGATGTATTTGGTGCTATAAGCTCTGTACACACTGTCAACATGTTGATCAAGTGCGATATTTTAAAGTTGATACTGTGTATACTACGGAAGTGTTCTGCAGCATGTTGTCCAAATCCTTATGATATTGCCGAGTTTTATCCACTCAAACATGTTTTATCCACTCATACATCACATGATCTACCCGGGGTCAATTGATGTAGACAAACTGGCAGGCACTAGCAAGGAAGTTCTCCAACATGCTGTTGAAATGTTGCCGTGTGTATACTGGCCAACTTGTGCTGCCCAGATGTGATGCCGAGATATTTCCCAAAATGTTACCGAAAATGGTGGCAGTGTGTACAGAGTTTTAGGTTGGTATACTCGGGATACTAAGTGAGATCGAGATATAAGCCGTTATGTTGGTGTATTCAGGTTACTAAGTGAAAATATACAACTGGTAGTAGTTTTTTTCTTTGATTTCCATAGCAGTTATATCTTATAACAACCTCTCGTGACGTCATCAGAGGTTGATATAATCGGTTCATATCAACCGCTGATGACGTCCTGAGAGGTTGATATTTCATATCAACCGCTGATGACGTCATTACAGGTCGATATATTCGGCTCATATCAACCGCTCTTGACGTAGATGATCGAAATAATACAAAGAACACAGAAATAAAATTTTATTCTTTTGACAATAAAAACAAAAATTGTTTTGGTACAGTTTGTAGCATTCAGGACCTAAATAGACGGCGTACTTATCGGCTTACTTAAATCGGTTATCCACACTCCAGTCCATGTCTAAGATATCTTTCAGAATTTTCTTTCTGCCCAAATCATTTCTCCACACATCCCAAGACGTGAAAGTATTTATCACCCAAGAGTTCCTTTGTAAAGTATTTTTGGCTACGGCTACAATCCACTCAAAACAGTTGGTCAAATCTGTCTCTGAACATACCGAAAAGTAACCTTCAGTCACGGTTCATTGTCAGAATTATCGGAAAAGATTGCCTTTTGATCCAAATTTTCTTCAGGCTTTGTATAGATCCTCATCACAGTTGCATTCACATCTATTCTATCGTCAATATGATGTCTAAAAAGAATTGATTGTTCGTCTGACTTCGTTTTACTATCCATTTTGTTTTAGCTTTCGTCAGTTCAATTACTACAAAATGGCGTCGTATAAACAAACACGTCACGTGCTGTCGAGCAATTAACCAATCACTGTTGCCTTTTTTTAGAAGAGTCCATTAAATTTAAGGGTGAACGTTGTATATGTTAGATATAAACCTACTCTCCCTCGGATTGATACACAGTCAAAAGGATAGTGTTACTTTACACCCGTAGGAGTGGCAACTGAGCTGCCACTTGCAATAGCGTATATAAGCACTTCATTGAGTGTAATTAATTACACTTATTTGAGGATATGAGAAATCATCTAAAAGTGTAAATGTCTTCTTTATACCGTGAAATTATATCTAACAAAATTGTAAAATGTTCCTTTAAAAATATAATTAAACACTATTTAGGGTGTACGTATATCCTCTCAATGTGTAAACAAACACCATCTAGGGTATAGATATATCTTCTGAAAGTGTAATTCAACACTATTTAAGATATAGATATATCTCGTGAAAGTGCAATTCAACACTATTTGGGACTTTGGTTTATCTTCTGAAAGCGTAATTCAACACTAATCAGGATGTAAGTATATCTCCCGAAAGTGTAATTCAACACTATTTAGAATATAGCTATGCCTTTTTAAAGTGTAATAAACACCATGTAGGGTATAGCTATATCTTCTGAAAGTGTAAGTGGGTAATATATAGGATACACTTTATCTTCCACAGGGTGTAATTGGATACTAAATAAGTGTAATAGAAACACAGCTCTGGGGTACAATATACACTTGTGGGGGTGGCAACTGAGCTGCCACTTGCTCCGGTGTACATAAACACTGTACTTGGTGCATGTGAATGCTTACAGTGTGACCACTTTTTATAAACAATACTAAGGATCTAAGTAAAGAGTAAAAATAACGTTAAATTGAAATGAACAATACTTTATTAACAAATAACTGAAAGATATGGATAAAAAGTTTTTTATGTACACACGTCTATTGCTGATAATTTCACTAAATATTTAATAAGGAATAAAGAGTAATACCACTGGACACCACCCTATAAGTATAACCTCAGATACCCCAAATCTTTTCATATCCATTATGAATGGTATGCAACCAGTTATGGGGCAGATATGTTAGCAATAAAGGTCTGACATAAACAGTAATTGTGATAAAAGGCTGAGGGTACCCAATAATAGTATCAATAAACATGTGTAGTAATAATGAAAAAACTCATAATAAATCAAATTATCATTAATAATCAAATTAAAAGATTAATGGACATACATATTGCTTACCTTTTACTTATTTGTACAAGAAAACACATTGGTTACCAGACATCAAAACATGCCCACAACAACTATGTAGTCTGAGTATTCCACAAAAGTTGTCCCATATTAATTATTTTGTAGGTAAAAATGGGAGTCTTACAACAAACTAAAAACTATCAGGACTAATGACCAATGAAGTAATAATTAAAATCTGATTGGCTTCTAGTTCTTCCTAAAGCTAACAATTACATGTATTATACAAAACATGAACTGGAAATCAGATGAAAACTTTCCCTGGTTTTAGTAAAACTTTGTAATTCAATAGACATAAGTAATGTGTATATATTTCAAATCAATCAAAAAATAACAGCTATAAGGTCCACAGAATTTTAAAAATTGATCAAGGACAATTACCCCAAAAGTAATTATGGACTTCTTGATCTGATGAACATAGACATTGTATATATTTAAAGGCAAAGTTTTTTCAAAGTGATCAAAGGCAATAACATTGGAAGTAATTATAGAATTGTTGAAATATGCTGCCTTGCTTAAATTTATAAGATAACTTTAGCCTTTAGATGTCCACAAAATCTTTCAAATTGATCAAGGGTCATAACTCCCATCTGTAATTATCAGAAATAGCATTGAACATAAACACCATGTATAAATTTCTAGTCAATAAGATGATAACTTTAGCTTCTGATGGATGGTCAAGCGAAGGGTGATAACAATTATACAACCACATTTCAATATGAGTTAACAAATAAAACCCATAATATTACAATAATAGATCAATGTAATTTACATAATGATTGATTCAAAAATTCAATAGACATACTACTTCTCCACTTTTAGGTATTTCAGCAGGGAACTGCATCTAGTAAATTGTCAAGGCATGTTAGTAGCCTATTTGTCCATCAATCATATAAAATATGCGGGTTACATTCATCTGTCCTACTGATGCTATGTGTGGCGTTAGAATTGATTTCCTCAAAATATCATCCTTGGTTGCAATTACCTGAAATATATAAACATGAAATAATTAGAATTATAAGATACATTTAGCAAATCGTATTTGGGGAGAGGGGATTACCGTGTTATCATAGATAACATTGTGAGCTCTGACGACAATGGAATGGCACGTTGTTCACCACTAATATTATTAGGCCTACGTCAGAAAATATTGATGACAACTTATTCATCCAGTGTAATATATTTGTAAGTAGGCCTATAGTAGAATTAATTAACGATTACCCCCACCCTGACACATGTCACCGTGTGTAATTAATAACAACATAATTTAATAATAAAGTAGGCTTAGTACTCTAGTAACCTACAGTCTTGACTTGTAATAGGCCTAGCAGCAGTGCAAATACGTATACAGTAAATTAATTGTACCGGTAGGCCAACTGTTATTCTAATCGGAGTTACCCATGCTGACTGTGCAAGGGCTACCAATAAATCATTGTTCCTAGAAGTGTTTCGAGGTAGACAAGATCAAGCTTTAATTACTGATCCTGATGATTTCGTCACGTGATTACTGGTGTGTTGCACTGTGCACACGACTCTTACTAAGTCTTATAAGTCTTGGCTTGCTGGATACCTCCTTTTCTATTAGAACCCTACCCGAATTATATTATATCAGCGTGAATTCAAACTATATCGAAACTTTGTTGATTCGTGACGCAACCCTAAACTGACTATAATAAATTAAATAAGATGATATATTCGAAGACAAGCTCGATTTGTGTCACTTTTCCAGACCACTATACTATTGTGCATTGGAAATTAATTTTATTTATTATTATGGCGGTTTGCGAGGTTCCAATTCTGTTTAAAATACCATTAACACTGACTGAACTCTGCTTTACTAACCTTGTTCTGTGCACTTTGTTCCTATGACATCTTGGCCGGCGATAGGTTAACAATTCTCCAGCAACATCCATCAACGTACCGGTAACGAAACTCAGATAGCGTTCAAAAGTAGAGCGTTTCGGTGGGAGGAGCTCGATCAGCAGGCATCATGGGAGATTTGGTTTTATTTTAAAAGATATTGAATTATTAAAATAGACGACTTCAAATACTAGAATTAATAATTTTACGATTTATGTAAAACACTTCCACTCGTTATTCAGATTCGTATCATGACATTAGGGCTTAATCTTTCTCGGCTAATGCTTATAATAACACTTTTTAAGAGAGAAGTTTCTCTTTGTGACTGCAAACATTTCCCCAGTCAATCGAATTTTCGGATGAGTAAGGAAAATGTTTCTCTTTATGATTGCAAACATTACACCTTTTAAAGACAAATACAAATTTAGTGAAGACAACTCTAGCTGTCAGGTAATGCTACACATTCTAAGAGTAAGCATTTCCTTTGTGAGTGAAAAGTTACGCCTTTTAATCGAAGCGTTTCTTTTTTCCGATGACGTAACACCTTCTAAGGGAAATGTTTCTAGTTATAATTGCAAACATTATATGCAATAAATTAAAATACAATTTTCCGGTGAAGTAACACGATCTAAAGGAAAGGTTTCCCTTTATGATAGCAAACATCACACTTAGTGAAGATAAATACAGCTACTGTATAATGCTACACTTTCTACGAATAAGGATTCTCTTTGTGGGTAAAACGTTACACAGTCGAAGTTAAATTTATTTCTCGAAAAGTGTATCCTTAGAAACAGTGTGGGATCACACTAAGAATGTTATCAGGTGTAACCGGTTACACCATTGCCAGTGTATGTTGTGATCTCACACTTTAAAGGCCAAACTTTACACCAAAACAAGTGTTTAATTACACATATTTTTAACAGTGTATGATAGAGAACACTTGGGCTGCGCCCTCGTGTTCTCTATCATATCAACCTCGGGTAGGTTAATATCCTATACTCAAGGTATAAGTCGTGCAAGTGCTAGCGATTTATGTTAGATGTATTGTTTGGTGGTGTGAGTGTGTAAATGTGTGTGTTTTTTGTTTTAAAATGCGCGAGTTTGTGATCTCTGTGATGTACATTGTTTGATGATCAAGTTAAAAATGTGTAGAGGGACTAGAATAGTGGGGGTGTGGTGGCGGGCAAACCAGGTGGAAAATAAGACGATGGGAGCTATTCGGGATTAAAGATAACACATTCCCAGAAACGTTTTTTCAAGGATCTTAAAACGGGGAGAACTGGGGCCATTATGGCGGGAATGCAATGTAGTTCGCAATTTGACCACTGTGCCACGACGGTTTACTATGCTGTAGCCAGGACACTACTACGGTTATTGCCACCATAAGCCACACGACATACCATTCAATCTGTAGCATTGTCTTGCTACTATCCCTCCGCGGATCACCCCGGTCTGGACACGTTTGGTCATTGCAGCGCCACCGGACCCATATACTTTGACTTAACTATATGTCATTAAAACTAAACCTTCTTTAATATATTTCAGATTAGACGAAAACGTTCCAATAGCTCACCAAAGTGGTCATCCATGGTCACACCAGGAAGTGATTGAAGATATAATTGATGCTGCTTTGAGTGACGAGTATGGTTATGTTATAGATCTGATAGATCATTGTGTTGATTTACCGGTGCAGTATAAAGATTCTCAAGGTTATAATCTGTTACATGCTATTTTAAGTACTTACCATTTTTCATACGAAGAAAGAGATAATATTTTAACGTGTGTAATTAAATTGGTTGAAGCTGGAGTAGATATCAACCATATGAATACAGACGGAGAGACGCCTATAATGTTAGCTGCTAGGAATGGATTGTATAACATTGTTATATATCTAATAGATCATTGTGTTGATATACAGTATACTGATGAGAACCAGAATAATGTCTTAAAAGTAGTTTTAAATAGTGTTAGGAGATATGGTGAAAGTGATGAGTTGTTACAGTGTGTCATTAGATTGGTTGAAGCTGGTGTAAATGTCAACAGTATGAATAAATACCAAAAAACACCTATATATACAGCTGCTGATAAAGGGTTGTATAAGGTTCTAATTTATTTGTTTGTACATTGCGCGCATGTAGATTATGTTGCTGTTAACGACCAATGTGTTCTGCACCGTGTATTAGATAGCATAAGCTTTATGAACGAGGAAGATGTAAACCAGTATGCAGACGATTGTAGTCAGGCTGTAAAAACATTGATAACCATGGGCGTAGATGTAAACAAACCCGACATTGATGGTAACACTCCACTGTTTCATTTTGCAACACACTCAATCGAGACAAAATTGTTAAGATTAAAGTTTAATAACAAGTTCAGATTACACTGTGATTTGATCACTGCTTTGATCGATGCTGGTTGTAATGTGAATCATCAAAATAAAGACGGACAGACGCCATTAATGTACTACACAGGAAAGGAAGTTGATATCCGTATCCTTAAACTGGTGACGCCTCTTTCTGATGTAAACCTGACAGATAATAATGGTGATACAGCTTGTAGTTACTTTGTACAATATTACTTGTTAAATTCTACTGATATATTAAAACCGTATCCCCTCGGGCTATTGATGTCACCTATCAACGGAGTGAAATTATTTCACCAGATTCTTACTTGTAAGAGGTTGGAGCTGTTTAATTATTATATGAGATTACAGTTGATTGTTAATGGTCTTACAACAGAAGGAGAAAATATGCTACATCTGTTAGCTAGAGTAAAGTATTATTATTCTCAAGACAGGTTTCACTGGTTGTTTAATAAAAAGCTAGACATAAACCATCGATGTTCTAAAACCAACACACCTATTATGATAGCTGCTCTGTTATTGAATAGTAAATATTTACAACTATTCACACGTCATCCTAGAATAGACATCAATGCACAGAATAACCAGGGCCACACAGCTCTTCATCTGTGTATCATTGGATTTACTATGGTTAAAGATGGCTTGAATAAGAGACAGGGAAGTGACGTTTACTGCGGACAGAAATATCTAATATACATAGAGTGTGTTGATATTTTATTGGCTGCTGTTGGTATCGATGTAAATATTCAAGATGGAAGAGGCAGAACTGCTTTAATGATGGCGGTAATGAAGAATGATAGATTTCTGATAAGGAAATTACTTAATGCTGGTGCACTGGTTAATAGCTGGGGTAAATCTGCTTTACACCATCTTGATGTTTTTGAGAGTGTTTTTGATATTACATTTAAATTACTTGTATCTGCGGGAGATAATATGCTTCTCAATTTACCATGTATAAGTGGTAACACACTGATCCAAGAGACCTTGCGTTTTCCACGTTGTTGGGATCCTCATACGGCTGTTAGTTTTATTAATTATTTAGTCGGTGAAAACGTCTGTCTTAAGCCTCTTGTTACATCTTTAGTTGAAAGTAGTTATAACCAGATTGATATGAGAGAACTTAGCAGTCAAGAGAGAGATAAAGTAAGAAAACTTTTATATCTAAGTGGAGCTCCCGAAAACCAAATCGTAGCAACTTTAAATTTTGAGAAGGAAGATACAAATGTAGAGAGAGATGAGGTGAGAAGACTTTTATTACTTAGAGAGGTAGACGAAGAAAAAATAATACAACATTTAAATTCCCAATCAGGACACCAGCAAATATTCACTAACTACTGCTGTAACATATCTCTCATGTCTCAGTGTAGGAGAATCATCAGGCAGAAGCTGGGATTGGGTATAAAGGAAAAGGTCATGGATCTAGATCTGCCCAGAGCATTAAACGACTTCCTTCAGTTAAAAGACGTTCTTCGTCCGAAAGATTTCAACATAGATAATATTGATGATGGTTGTAATGATTATGATGATGATGATGGTTATGACGGCTATGATAAAGCTAAAGATAGAGATGCTGATTATAGTCATTATCACTACCAGTATTTTACCCTCAATACTGATGATGAACTTAGAGGCGAGTTCTTCAAAATCCATACACGTCCCAAATTGCCAGGCTGGTTTAGTGATGATGATGATGATGATGATGATTTTTAGCACTTATTTATGGTACCTATTATCCTGGTTATTCCAATGGCGGCTCGATAATTTGGATATCGAAATAATTATGGTAGAATCGTAGATATTTTAAAGTTGAGATAATTTCAGCCTAGCTTTAATTTTAATAATACTATTATTGTTAATGTTAATAATATAAATCTGAATACTAATGGTAGAATAGTAGATATTTGAAAGTTGAAACCTAATTTTAATAACACTATTATTGTAGAACAAAACACATGGGTTCAATTAGTTCATAAAATAATAGTCGTGAAAGTATGAAATGTAGCTGCCATGTTTACAGATAAATATTGATCTTGTATATGAAATATATTCTGTCATGTTTCTAAATATATATTATTTTTTGTATATAAAATATATTCTGCCATGTTTATAAATATATACTATTCGTGTATATAAAATATATTCTATCATGTTTATAAATATATATTGTTCTAGTTTATAAAATATATTCTGTCATGTTTCTAAATATATATTGTTCTTGTATATAGAATATTTTCTGATAACGTTTACACGACATGTCCTTTTTTGAAACTCGAGGACTTTATTTATTTAGTGAGAATATCAAGTCCTACAGCATAAAATCATATCTCGGTCAGTAATTCAAACACAATTAACCACCTTAAAAAGGCAGATTATGATTTGAACAAGATGTTCTTGAAGCATTTAGGGTTTATTGCCACCATGGAGCCTGTCAACTCAATTTTCATCAATCCAACCTGGCAATATATTCTAATTTGGGAACTGAGTTACTTTTGAGGAAATCAGGACAAGTTTACCCAATCAACATACCAACCATGTATGGTTGAAATCCACCAATGAAGAAATGTGCTTAATGATTTATTGTTGTGAATAAACCAGCGGAGTTTCTTCCCTTTACTTGTGAGCCCTTCAGCGATTTCCTCCCCTTTAAGTCCCTTCCCCCGTGAACGCTACATCGAGTCCCCCCCCCCCCCCCTTTGTGAGACCTGTGGCGCGATTTTTCTCCCATTCGCTTGTGAGCGTTACAGCGATTTTCTTACATTTGTGTCCCTTCCCTTTTGAGCGCCACAGCGCTTTTCTTCCCTCCAGGTCCCTACCCCTGTGAGCCCTACAGTCGGGTTTTTATGCCCTTCCCTTGTGAGCCCCACAGCGATTTTGTTTCCATGTGAGCCCTACAGCGGTTGACGGTGATAAAAGACCGGATTTGAAAAATCCAGGTTCATCTCGGTATACACAACAATTCGAACTCGGGACGTTACAGTTCTAATACCCCTTGCCTAATGAAGGTGTCCTGGTCCAGTCCTTTGCCTGATGAAGGTGTCCTAGTCCAGTCCCTTGCCTGATGAAGGTGTCCTAGTCCAATTCCTTTTCTGATGAAGGTGTCTTTGACCTGTACCTGTGATGTCAAGTTTCTTCCAGTGAACATCTGGATAACCCACCATAAGCAACATAATTACACCCATCCACACCACTTTGCTTTAATCAAAATCAAGAGCTTTCAGAAAGTACACACATAAGTCAGTAATATTTAAGAGAGAGAGAGAGAGAGAGAGAGAGAGAGAGAGAAATGGGGTTTAACGTCCACTCGACACAAACTAGGTCATTTCGGAACTAACATGTGGTTTGATTTTATTTCAATAATTCGCTTGCGCGTAAGGGTTTTTAGCAGTGGGAGGAAACCGGAGGAAACCCACGAGGTTGAGAAGGCGCCCCTATTTCCATGCCACATAGGCTCACACCAGGGATCGAAACCACAACCGCAAGCCAGAGGTGACCGGTCTGCTAGATTTCGAAGCGCGGCATTCTAGACCACTAGGCCATCCCAACCTGCCAGTAATATTTAAATCTGCCCATCTGCGATGTCCCCTGTCACCGTCTGCCCTTACAGCTCTTTCATTTTAGCAAACGTTTAATCCGTCGATATCGTTATAAATTGAACGTTCTGTTTAAAGGTGGCCCTGGTCCTGTTATTATTTGAACAGATCTGTATGAACACCACTGTTTCGAAAATGACTTATTATTAATGGCGGACTGAAGTGATGGGCGAAAACGGAAGCCATATATTGACGTTGTTAAAGGGCAGTTTGAAGCTTGTTCGGTTTTTATTTCAAGCGAATCAGAATAAATAAGAAGCTCGTTTTTCGATATTGAGATTAAAAATCCCCAACAGATTTCAGGGATGGATAGAGAACAACTACGAAACACATGTATTTTGTAAAATAATAAATCAACCATAGTAGATAACAAAATCCTGCATAACGATACCAGAGGACTGTATTAACAGAATGTCTCCAACACACATTTCATTTAATCATATTTTTGAAACGAACAAACGATATAAATGAGAATTCCTGATCAGTTGATTTAATTAAAAACTACACCTTCTCCTTGTTTTTTGATGTTGTAACTTGAATATCAAAATAGTGGATTTTAATGATGTATATCTACAGAATGTCTCCAAAACAAATGTGCTTAAAACAGCCTTTTTGTTATTCGCCAATGTCGAGAAGCAAGCTACTTGTCATTCAAAATAACGTAAACAAAAATTGAGCTATCGTGACACTGCCTTGAATCAAAGCCTGCAGATTATCTAGCATTGGTATATTGTAGTTTGTCATCTATTTAGTGTGTATTAAGCAGTGATAAATTTGATATTTTAGTGTGTTTTAAGTTTTAAAATCGATGAAAGTCTATTATTATTAAAACAATATTTGGTAGAAGTTTGTTGTTTATCTGGCTGTAAATCCACCATCTATCAACATAGAAGTACTGGTGACATTACAAGCTGCCGGTGAACACAAGTATAACACCATCTCACTGATCTACCAGAAAATAATAAAATAATATCTCTATTGGTATAACACATCAGAATTCAAATCAGATAGAGTTTAACGTCCTACTATTCTGATGTAGTGTGCTATGAGGGAAATTTTACCTGGACAACAGAACTGCTACTACTCTTATTAATTTTCACGTTCCAACTGACTTTCACGTACAAGTCAATGTGTTCACGGGACCTCGAATTTCCACGTGTGTATGACCAGGAATGCATTTTTTTTATTTAAATATGTAAAATGCAATCTGATTAAAACACAGATACTTTTACGTATTTAATAGAACAGAATTTTGTTTTACTTCACTTTATTACACTAGGATCTGGAAGATGTGAGGGGTTAGGCAATGAAACGGTGTGTTGAACTCCCGGTACAAGTTTATATCACATATTAATACACTGATTATCCTATATAATCTGTATTACTATATATATATATTTATTTACCTGGTCTATATATATATAAAACGTCCGAAGAGGTTCCGACGGAACTGAAAGCGCTAGTTTGTTTTCTTTTCAAACATATTATTTATTTATATATCACCTGAGATCTGTTTCCAGAACTTTTTGTATAAATAATTGAAATTAAAGATGGCAAAATAAAACTACATTTTTATGCTAACGTTTTCACCGCGATAGCAGATCATCAGGTGTTTTATTAAACAATAATTCAATTGAAAATGTAGTTATATTTTGCCATCTTTAATTTCAATTATATATTACCAAAGAACAGCTTTAATTAACTACATGTAATCTACTATAAATAATATAAATATATATTTATTTACCTGCTCTATGGTAATTAACTGTCCTGTTGGTACCTTAGATGCATACTGGACCTGTAATATAAACAACTAGATTAATTAATCCTCATAAACCCGATTATAATAAACCAATGTCAGGCTACGATCTCATTTAGAGATCCCGAGCTACAAGTTATGATGGTTGTCATGTTCGATGTAGGGTATTATGACATGCGTAATATTTTCGGAACATTTGATACCTCTTGTCACTTGAATTATTTTGAAATGGACGTCGTCTTGATTTAAAAAAGTATTTATTGAGAATGCTTATATACAATCATAGAGGGAATAATATGAATAAATTGGATACAGTAACAATCAACTTTATGCTTATATACAAAGGAAAAAAGAGAAAACTGGAAAAGGACCGGGGGCGCGTGTACCGATTTGGATACGAAAACTGAGAACGCGATGCCAAGGTAAAAAAAAAAAAATAAAAAAAACCCGCACCAACCTACTATAGTTTAATGGTATTGGTATACATATATCTCACATTTGACTGGGTTACAGAGGCTAGGTCAGGGAAGTTTGTATGTAGTCAGACATTGAATAGACGTTGTTCACATATAAAATTTGAAGGATACTTTAGATAGTGGCTCTTAGAGAATGATCGATTAAACATCTTTATTTCGGAGAATTGAAGCGTTTAGTCAAAGTAACATATTGGTGAACGACTGAGAGTAAACAGGTATTTTTATTTTTAGAAAGACTGTCATTTCCAAATAAAAGTGAATTAATATTTTTGTAATGGTAGACCAATGTATTTGAAGATAATTTCAAGGGTTTTACGTTTAAGTCGATATTTTAACGTGGTCTTACTGCCAATCGATTTGAATTTATTTCGACATTTGTACAAGTTCGGATTGTAATTTTGATTCGTTATAGAGCTCGGCCAGGGTTTGACTATTATACCTAGATTTGACTATATTCTGGTATATGTGTCAGGTCGGAGTTCTGCTGTATTTGTGTAGTGTTGATCGGCGTGGTTTTGGATCTATCTACTTGTTTATTTACTCGTAGTCTAGTGAGACAAAGACTAAATCGTAGATGTATCTAGAACCGCTATAAGTAATTCACAATACAAATAAATGAAATGAAAGGTGGTTTAAGATCCTACTGTTCTGCTCCTAACTGGGCTAATGAAGACGGGCATACGCCATACAGTGTTCCATGAGGGAAATTTGTCCCGGCAATGTGTTACACCCACTATTAATTTAGTCCCCCACATTAACTTTTTTCTTCCGACAAATTAAATTCTAAAACATTTTTGTATGCATTAGAAAAATAAGTAAAGACGTTTGAAGTATTTGTTATTAAAAAGTATTTTCTTTTTAGTGTAAATGGGTATTACTATGAGTATAAGGCATCATTTTGACATTGCACGTGTTGAAGACAGTCATCTGTGACAGCGATAATTCGTAATTGTCTCTGTGAAACAGATTGTGAGTGTGTGTATGTGTGTGTGTGTGGGGGGGGGGGGGCGGATTATGTATTCCGATGTTAATCCTCGGCTCCTGGAAAAAAATCTCATTGTTTATTAGACAGGAATGTATCATTCATCATAACAATATTTTTATTCGCTACATCATTTGATATACGATGCTGATCCATGGGAGATAACTCTTTTTTTGACCACATATCCCCAATTTTTCCCAATTGGCCACAGATCACTAATTATTTCCCCATAGACCGGCTGTAACTTTTCCCCAAATATTCGTTGGGTAGAACGCTTTCTGCCACAGATGGAGCAACATGTGGCAAACTCTGGCCCAAAAGCATGTATGAGGTTCACAGACTGGAAGTAGAGACAACTAAACAAGCAATTTTCGGCCCTCCCTTTCAACGTAACCAACCTCACAACCCTTGTATCCTTCCGCCTCAAAATCATGAATATTCACCAAAACCTGGCAGAAAATGTATTTTTAAACCCTTTTCTTCGATTCTACACCAAAAAGTCAACAAAAATCGCCATGCAAAAGGGGGAAAAGGGAAAGGGAGAGAAAGACTAAAAATAACTTTGGCCTATGAATATTTAGTGATCTGTGTCCAATTGTTTATTCTCGTCTGGCAAAAAGACACTAACGTTTAACCCATCCTCTTAACTTTTGTGTCCTTCCGCCTCAAAATATCACGAATATTCACCAAAACCTCACAGAAAATGTATTTTCAAAAAAGAACTTTTCCTTCGATTCTACACCAAAAAGTCAACACAGATTGCCATGCAAAAGGGGAGAAAGTGAAGGGGAGAGACAGACTAAAAGACTGACGGCGTAGGAATTACTGGGTTTCGTCAGTGAGCAGACTTTTTTATTTAAGGAAGTATTTATCGTTGGCGTTTAAACTTTATACTAAGTAAAATAAATTTAAGGTAAGTTTTTTTTTCCGTTACAGATATTGCAAACTTCTACAGGTGTAAATAATATACATATCTATATAAACAATAGTTTATTAATAAATACAGTAGGAACATATTACAAATTGGGGGGGAGGGCTACGGAATTTTATTGAGGGGCTGAGGATGTGGCTAAAAAAACTCCAAAGAAATCATTATTGTTGGCGTAATATTGGGAGGGGGGCCTAATACGATTTTTTTAGGGGGGGGGGGCTAATCCGTGGCCCGTATTACAGTACCTTAAAGCTACTATATCAACCACTGTTACTAATGTAATCGCTGCTTACATTAATTAATTTTTTTTGGTGGTTATAGATCCTAGGCTTATCTTGAACTCAGTGACTTTCGACTTCTGAAATCCATGTTCAAAATAGATGTCATGTTAGTTATTCATATGACTGACAACGCTTGTACGTGACAAGGAGTCGGGTCGCCTGTCCAACCTCGTTGGTTTCCTCGGACTGTTAAATACCCCTACGCGGAAACGAACCAGACGTTAGTTTGTGTCGGGAGGATAATCAGAACGTCTGTCATTGACCAAAATGGCGAGGTTTTGATTTCCTGTGTGTAGGGTCGCACCCTCTCTCTCTCTCTCTCTCTCTCCTCTCTCTCTCTCTCTCATTGGATGAAGTATATTTGTGTTTATGTCATAGTGACACTGAATGTGTTAATTGAAAAGATATGTTTGTATGTTATTGGATATGTAAACGAGATCAACAACAAGTATCTGTGGTGATGCGTGGATTTGTGTCGAGTGGATGTTAAGCCTTTTGATATGAATATCTTTATTCTCCTATGGTATTAAATATCTTTAGTTATATATAGTATGTTTACCGACAACCGTGCATATCGAACAGTGTATTATTACCGTACAAAGATAAGTTGATGTATACATTATACCTGCATTACATGTAACATTGTACCCGTTAGTTGTATAGGAAAGCTTGAAAACGTTTGTATAACGTATATGGTAATATAATATGGTAAATAAAAGACAATCAGTCTTTACATGTGATGATAAATAATTGTTGATGATCACACTACAACTAAACATACATATTCAAGAGGTGAATCCTTTCCTTAGTCCTGAAATGTTATATAAACTATTAACATGACAAGTACAAGACAATAATAAACACTCGATGCAATCTGATGCTCTCGGTGTTTATTAGATTTGAATCCAATCTACCGGGTTCAGCAGCCGTTGATGATTAAACGCAAATATTGATAATCTAGACCTTTTTTTTTATTTTCCATCGCAATGACGATCGAGGCTATTTAAAATAGGTATCTCTCGGCTTAGACTGAATTAATTTGACTGACAAGAAGTAGGATCGCCTGTCGTTGGTTTCCTCGGACTATTAAAGATCCCTACGCGAAAACGAAGTTTTGAAATAAAATTGTACCATGTGTTAGTCCTGAAATGACCTAGTTTGACTCGCTCATATTTTTAAATAGACACATCTATACAATATCTCCCCATTGAAAGTGGCAGTTAATAAACCTAGTGAATGTTATCCATAAAGTTTTCGTTGTATTATATCCTGTTTGTTTCGTATTATAAATAGCTATTCAATATATCCTGGTTGTCTCATATTATGAATAGACACAGCTATGCAATATGTCATGGTTGTCTCATATTATAAATAGACACAACTATACTATATCTTGTTTGGCTATTTCATGTTATAAATATATGACTTCGTTTTTCCAGATAAAAGTGGACCCTGTGTTGTTAGTCAGGAGGTTGAATATTATAATACTGTGAGCAGAACACTAAACGGATAAACTGTTGTTTGACAGGTGACGTAAATACGTAAATATTATTAACTTAATTAATCTATAATCTAAATCATCGATTTGACCAAACCCAATCATCAGTTGTAAACAGATTGACCAATGGATTCTATCTTTGTATGCTGAGTAAAATACTGAAAAAACATCTACAGTCACTTAAAATATGGAATGCCGAATTAACCTACACTAAAATAATTTTGGATTCTTACGATCTAACTATCTATAGCTTAAATTGAATTGTTAGATTTAATTCTAAATGAATATACAAAAACTTTTGTAAATCTTAAAATACATTACGCAAGCGATAAATTTGCCTAGTTGTGGGTATTTTTGTATTCGGGAAAGAGCTCTGATATATTTATGGAATGTAAAATTGTAAAAAAGGACACCTTGTGATAAGGAGAAACATAACTACACAATACTATTACACATAACATAATTTTATACGCCCATATGGAAATGTAGTCGTATATTGCCGTAGCCCCCGTCCGTCCGTCTGTCTGTCTGTCTGTCTGTCTGTCTGTCGGTCCGTCGTCCATAATTTCTTGTGAACGCTCTAGAGGCCACAGTTAATATCTGATTGACTTAAAATTGATACACAGTGTTTAAGATCATGAGACGAAGAAGCCTATTGATTTTCAGCGGTATCCGATAATTACTGCCAGAGTTATGGCCCTTGATCACTTCAAAAATCTTGTGGACGATCTAGAGGCCAAGTTAATATCCGATTGAGTTTAGATTTGCACACAGTGTTTAAGGTCATGAGACGAAGAAGCCTATTCATTTTCAGCAATTTCCAATGATTACTGCCTGAGTTATGCCCCCTGATCACCTCAAAAAATTCTTTGGATGCTCTAGAGGCCAAATTTAATATCAGATTTACTTGAAATTTATACACAGTGTTTAAGGTCATAAGACAAAAAAGCCTATTGGTTTTCAGTGAATTCCGATAATTACTGATAGAGTTACGGCCCTTGGTGCTTTAGAGGCCACAGTTAATATCCGATTGACTTCGAATGTATACCCGGTGTTTAAGGCCATGAGACGACGAAGTCTGTTGATTTTCAGCAATTTCCGATAATTACTGCCAGAGATATGGCCCTTGATCACTTCAAAAAATCTTGTGGACGCTCTTGAGGCCGCAGTTTATATCCGATTGACTTCGAATTTATAGACAGTGTTTAAGGAAGTGAGACGAAGAAGTCTATTGATTTCCGATAATTACTGCCAAAGTTATCTCCCTTGATAATCTTGCGATGCTCTAGAGACCAAACTTATCATCCGATTGACTTCATATTTATACACAGGGTTTAAGGTCTTGAGACGAACAAGTATATTAATTTTTGATGAATTTTGATATCTAAACAGCTAAATCCATGATATTAAATATACTAAATATTAGCATGGGGAAGAACTTTATAAAAACCAAACAAATTCTAATGATGTTTTGATTATTACTTAATGAGTTGTTACTCTTAATCAGATATTAGTGTATTATAAATGTTTAATTTCTGAAAATAGTAAAAATATGCGACATCTCTAGTTGACTGCCCGGACTATTTAGCTGCTGTGGGTGTATGTTTCGTTGCCTGTCAACCTATCTTATTATTTTACAGTGGTTGATTTATTTCTTAACGAGATGGGAGAGAGGATACATTAGATGAATCCAGCTGATATTGATGAGAGGTTACATGAGATGAATCTAGATGATACTGAAGAGATGTTATCCGACATGAATCCTGATGGGAAATAGGTTACACAAAATGAATCCGGGTATGGGAGAGAGGGTAAACGAGATGAATTCAGATGATACTGAAGATAGGTCACTCGACATGAATCCTGATGATGTGGGAGAGGTGAATCCAGATCAATCGATGTTGAATTATGACAGGTTGGTGTCTTATTTCATACGAATTCCGATCCGTTTGGTTTATGTGGTGAATGGTTGAAGCATTGAGCAGTTGCTCGTGGGTTGATGCATGTAGGCGAATGTGGTGATAGAGGATGTTAAACAACTGGACTGTACCAGATTTTTTATTTGCAAAATCTTAAAAATGAATGATAGTGACGAAGAGACTACGAGGTTATTAAGATAAATCCTTATATTATAATTGATAAAAAAAACTAAAGCATAATAAAAACCTTAAAGGACAATAAAATCTTAAATGATGTTATAGCCATAAAAGATGATAAAGCGTTAAAGGATAAATGAAGCCTTAAAAGATAAATGAAGCCTTAAAGGATAATAAAGCTTTGCAAGACAATACAGCATAAATCATTCTAAAAACTGAAAGGATTACAAAGCCTTAAAGGATTATAAAGCTTTAAGGGATAAAGCCTAAAATTGTCATAATGCCTTAAAAGATAATAAAGCCTTAACGTATAATAAAGCAGAAGGATAGCAAAGCCTTAAAAGTTAACAATGTTTAAACAATTATATTATAAAGCCTTAAAGGAATATAAAGCCTTAAATGATTATAAAGCCTTAAAGAATTATAAAACCTTATTGGATAATAAAGCCTAATTGGATAATAAAGCTTTATTGGATAATAAAGCCTTATTGGATAATAAAGCCTAATGGGTAATAAATCCTTATTGGATAATATATTCTTAAAGGATAATATATTCTTAAAGGATCTTAAAGGATAATATATTCTTAAAGGATAATATATTCTTAAAGGATAACAAAGCTATGCCGGACAATAAATCCCAACATGACTAAATAATTTTAAAGCCTTAAAGAATAATAAATCCTTAAAAGACAATACAGTCGTAATGGATACTAAAGCCTTAAATGATAATAAAACCTAAACGGATTACAAAACCTTAAAGGATAATAGAACCTTAATGGATATAATAATGCCTAACATGATAATTCAGCCATAAACGATGATATAACCTTATATGACAATACAGCCTTAAAAGATGATAAAGCCTCAAAGGATTATATTATAAAGCATTAATTGATAATATAGCCTTAATTGATAACAGAGCCTTAAAGAATAGAATGCATTACAAAATAATAAAGTTTTAATGGATAATAGAGCCGAAAGGATAAAAAACACTAAAAGGATAATAAAGCCTTAATGGATAATGCAGCCTTAAATATGACAACACAGCCTTAAATGATAACAGAACCTTAAAAGATGATAAAGTCTTGAAGGACAATACAGCCTTAATGGATAATAAAGTTTTAAAGGTCGTTAATTGTATTTAACAACTAGGATATGTTGGTTTATTTAAAGCTGCAATTAATCCAATAATTCACTATTGCCAGTTGAGAAATTGGCAAATATATCATTTTCAACTTCAAATTCAAACGTTGGAAGATAGCTATACCATGGGGGGAATGGAAAAACAAGGGAGGTAATTGTGTTATTATTTCCTGTTTCAGTGATTTATTAGTGTGAGGAATAATATGCCTATGATCGTATAATAGTGAGTTGACAACCTATTGAGCAAAACACATAGAAATAATTAGTTTTTGACTTGTTGATCAAGTGCTATATTTTAAAGTTGATACTGTGTATAGTTCGGAAGTGTTCTGCAGCATGTTGTCCAAATCCTTATGATATTGCCGAGTTTTATCCACTCAAACGTGTTTTATCCACTGATACATCACCTGATCTACTAGGAGTCAATTGATGTAGACAAACTGGCAGGCACTAGCAAGGAGGTTCCCCAACATGCTGTTGAAATGTTGCCGTGTGTATACTGACCAACCTGTGCTGCCCAGATGTGATGCCGAGATATTTCCCAAAATGTTACCGAAAATGGTGGCAGTGTGTACAGAGTTTTAGGTTGGTATACTCGGGATACTAAGTGAGATCGAGATATAAGCCGTTATGTTGGTGTATTCAGGTTACTAAGTGAAATCAAGGTATAAGTCGTGCAAGTGCTAGTGATTTATGTTAGATATATTGCTTGGTGGTGAGAGTGTGTAAATGTGTGTGTTTTTTGTTTTAAAATGCGCGAGTTTGTGATCTCTGTAATGTATATTGTGTGATGATCAAGTTAAAAATGTATAGAGGGACTAGAATAGTGGGGGTGTGGTGGCGGGCAAACCAGGTAGAAAATAAGACGATGGGAGCTATTCGGGATTAAAGATAACACATTCCCAGAAACGTTTTTTCAAGGATCTTAAAACGGGGAGAACTGGGGCCATTATGGCGAGAATGCAATGTAGTTCGCAATTTGACCACTGTGCCACAACGGTTTACTACGCTGTAGCCAGGACACTACTACGGTCATTGCCACCATAAGCCACAAGACATACCATTTAACCTGTAGCATTGTCTTGCTACTATCCCTCCGCGGATCACCCCGGTCTGGACACGTTTGGTCATTGCAGCGCCACCGGACCCATATACTTTGACTTAACTATATGTCATTAAAACTAAAACTTCTTTAATATATTTCAGATTAGACGAAAACGTTCCAATAGCTCACCAAAGTGGTCATACATTGTCACGCCAGGAATTGATTGAAGATTTAATTACTGATGCTTTGAGTAACGGGTATGGTTTTCTTAAAGATCTGATAAATCATGGTGTTGATTTACCGGTACAGTACAAAGATTCTCAAGGTAACAATCTGTTAAATGTTATTTTACGTTCTTACTGTTTTGCATTCCACCAAGAAGAAAGAGATAATATTTCAACGTGTGTAATTAAATTGGTTAAAGCTGGAGTAGATGTCAACCATATGAATACAGACAGAGAGACACCTATACTGATAGCTGCTAACAAGGGATTGTATAGCATTGTTGAATATCTAATAGATCATTGTGCTACTATACAGAATAATGTCTTAAACTTAGTTTTAAATAGTGCTAGGAGATATGGTGACAGTGATGAGTTGTTACAGTGTGTAATTAAATTGGTTGAAGCTGGAGTAGATATCAACCATATGAATACAGACGGAGAGACGCCTATAATGATAGCTGCTAGGAATGGATTGTATAACATTGTTATATATCTAATAGATCATTGTGTTGATATACAGTATACTGATGAGAACCAGAATAATGTCTTAAACTTAGTTTTAAATAGTGTTAGGAGATATGGTGACAGTGATGAGGTTTTACAGTTTGTCATTAGATTGGTTGAAGCTGGAGTAGATATCAACCATATGAATACAGGCGGAAAGACACCTATAATGATAGCTGCTAGGAATGGATTGTATAACATTGTTTTATATCTAATAGATCATTGTGTTGATATACAGTATACTGATAAGGACCAGAATAATGTCTTAAACTTAGTTTTAAATAGTGTTAGGAGATATGGTGAAGGTGATGAGTTGTTACAGTGTGTCATTAGATTGGTTGAAGCTGGTGTAGATGTCAATCATTTGAATACAGACAGAGAGACACCTATATATACAGCTGCTGATAGAGGGTTGTATAAGGTTCTAATTTATTTGTTTGTACATTGCGCGCATGTAGATTATGTTGCTATTAACGACCAATGTGTTCTGCACCGTGTATTATATAGAATAAGATTTATGAACGAGGAAGATGTAAACCAGTATGCAGACGATTGTAGTCAGGTTGTTAAAACATTGATAACCATGGGCGTAGATGTAAACAAACCCGACATTGATGGTAACACTCCACTGTTTCATATTGCAAAATACTCAATCGTGACAGAATTGTCCAGATTAAAGTTTAATAACAAGTTCAGATTACACTGTGATTTGTTCACTGCTTTGATCGATGCTGGTTGTAATGTGAATCATCAAAATAATAAAGGCCAGACGCCATTAATGTACTACACAAGAAATGAAGTTGATATCCGTATCCTTAAACTGATGATTCCTCTTTCTGATGTAAACCTGACAGATAATAATGGTGATACAGCTTGTAGTTACTTTGTTGAATATTACTTGTTAAATTCTACTGATATATTAAAACCGTATCCTCTCGGTGTATTGATGTCACCTATCAACGGAGCGAAATTATTTCACCAGATTCTTACTTTTAAGAGGTTGGAGCTGTTTAATTATTATATGAGATTACAGTTGATTGTTAATGGTGTTACAACAGAAGGAGAAAATATGCTACATCTGTTAGCTAGAGTAAAGTATTATTATTCTCAAGACAGGTTTAACTGGTTGTTTAATAAAAAGCTAGACATAAACCATCGATGTTCTAAAAACAACACACCTATTATGATAGCTGCTCTGTTATTGAATAGTAAATATTTACAACTATTCACACGTCATCCTAGAATAGACATCAATGCACAGAATAACCAGGGTCACACAGCTCTTCATCTGTGTATCATTGGATTTACTATGGTTAAAGATGGCTTGAATAAGAGACAGGGAAGTTACGTTTACTGCGGACAGAAATATCTAATATACATAGAGTGTGTTGATATTTTATTGGCTGCTGTTGGTATCGATGTAAATATTCAAGATGGAAGAGGTAGAACTGCTTTAATGATGGCGGCAATGAAGAATGATAGATTTTTGATAAGGAAATTACTTAATGCTGGTGCACTGGTTAATATCGGGGATGAATCTGCTTTACACCATCTTGATGTTTTTAAGAGTGTTTTTGATATTACATTTAAATTACTTGTATCTGCGGGAGATACTATGCTTCTCAATTTACCATGTATAAATGGTAACACATTGATCCAAGAGACCTTGTGTTTTCCACGTTGTTGGGATCCTCATACGGCTGTTAGTTTTATTGATTATTTAGTCGGTGAAAACGTCTGCCTTCAGTCTCTTGTTACATCTTTAGTTGAAAGTAGTTATAACCAGATTGATATGAGAGAACTCAGCAGTCAAGAGAGAGATAAATTAAGAAAACTTTTATATCTAAGTGGAGCTCCCGGAGACCAAATCGTAGCAACTTTAAATTTTGAGAAGGAAGATACAAGTGTAGAGAGAGATGAGGTGAGAAGACTTTTATTACTTAGTGGGGCACACGAAGAAAAAATAATACAGGATGAAGATACAGATGATCAAGAAGTCGGATTCCACTCAGGACACCAGCAAATATTCACTAACTACTGCTGTAATATATCTCTCATGTCTCAGTGTAGGAGAATCGTCAGGCAGAAGCTGGGATTGGGTATAAAGGAGAAGGTCATGGATCTAGATCTGCCTAGTGAATTAAACGACTTCCTTCTGTTAAAAGACGTTCTTCGTCCAAAAGATTTCAACATAGATAATATTGATGATGGTTGTAATGATTATGATGATGATGATGGTTATGACGGCTATGATATAGTTAAAGATAGGGATGCTGATTATAGTCAGTATAACTACCAGTATTTTACCCTCAATACAGATGATGATCTTACAGACGAGTTCTTCAAAACCCATATACTTTCCACATGGCCAAGCCGGTTTAGTGATGATGATGATGATGATTTTTAGCACTTATTTATGGTACCTATTATCCTGGTTATTCCAATGCCGGCTCGATAATTTGGATATCGAAATAATTATGGTAGAATCGTAGATATTTTAAAGTTGAGATAATTTCAGCCTAGCTTTAATTTTAATAATACTATTATTGTTAATGTTAATAATATAAATCTGAATACTAATGGTAGAATAGTCGATATTTGAAAGTTGAAACCTAATTTTAATAACACTATTATTGTAGAACAAAACACATACGTTCAATTAGTTCATAAAATAATAGTCGTGAAAGTATGAAATGTAGCTGCCATGTTTATAGATAAATATTGATCTTGTATATGAAATATATTCTGTCATGTTTATAAATATATATTATTTTTTGTATATAAAATATATTCTGCCATGTTTATAAATATATACTATTCGTGTATATAAAATATATTCTATCATGTTTATAAATATATATTGTTCTAGTTTATAAAATATATTCTGTCATGTTTCTAAATATATATTGTTCTTGTATATATACTATTCAAAAAAAGTAGGGGATATTTGATTTTTTAAGTGTTATTAAAGTCACCTAATGAAACTGACGAAGAAACAAATGACAAAATGAAATGAAGTTCACATTCATCGATTTATTCCAAATGATCGTTAGACTAAGTAAGGCACAGACTGACCATTATAAGGGTAAAATGATACCCGGGGTCAAACAGCAAAGTTACCACAGCATCACAAAGTCAGTAACGGGTAAATCCTCCTCTGTTTGCCAAACAAGCATTGATCCGACGTGGCATACTCCTAATGAGACGTCTAAGGTCATTTTGGTCCAGATTGTCCCATTCCTGTTGCAACGCAGCAGCAAGTTCTTGGACATTGGCAGGACGTTGTTGACGTTGACGTAACCTCTGTCCAAGCATGTCCCAGAAATGCTCGATGGGGGAGAGGTCGGGACTCAGTGCTGGCCAAGGTAATGTGGTGATGTTCTGTTGTTGGAGGTAACCTGTAACGATCCTGGCCCTGTGACATCTTGCGTTGTCATCCTGGAAGATGAAACGGCGGCCATGACGTCGTGCGAACGGCACAACATGGACTGCCAAGATGTTGTCCCGGTAGTACTGGCCTGTAACACGCCCTGCAACAACATGTAAAGCCGTTCTTCCAGCAACAGTGATGCCTCCCCACACCAAATCGATCATGTCTGATGACGTTAACGTCTTGGAAGCGCTCGTTTCGACGACGCCACACCCTCCTACGTATGTCCAAAAAATCAACAGTGAACCTTGACTCATCTGAAAACATCACATTGCTCCAGCGTCGATTATCCCAGTGTTGACGATCCCTACACCAACGACGCTTTGCCTGAATGTGATGATCTCTCAAACAAGGGATCACGCGAGGACGTCGGGCGCGAAGGTGACCCCTATGCAGTCGATTCCGAATCGTCTGGTCACTCACTCTCACACCAGTGTCTGTTTGAAGACGAGCGCTGATCTGATTTGCTGTAATGACACGATTTCTCAAGGCCAAGGTCTGTCCTGTACAGATTGTGTATCACGGTATCTGGACCATAGCCTGCTTATGACAGACTGAGAAACATTCATCGTCCGCGCCACAACCGCCTGTGTAGTGCCGATCTGTAGCATGCCAAGGGCACGTAACCTTTCATTTTGGGTAAGCCGACGCATATCAAAATTTGTTTTCTGGTCACTAAAACAATTAAACTGATGTTTCCACCCTGGAATTCAATGCCACAATGACTGTAACATTCAAAGTCAGAATCGTGCAAATCTGGGGTTGGACCCCCATGATGATCCCAGGCATCACCTGCATTCCATGCGGTAGCTATTGGTGCGTTTGGGCGTCACATGTAACTGGAAATGTTTCTTCTGTTAGGTTCTATAGTGACTTTTTTCGTAGTCATTTGCATATTTTAGTATTATGCCCCCAAAATCAAATATCCCCTACTTTTTTTGAATAGTATAGAATATATTCTGATAACGTTTACACGACATGTCCTTTTTTGAAACTCGAGGACTTTATTTATTTAGTGAGAATATCAAGTCCTACAGCATAAAATCATATCTCGGTCAGTAATTCAAACACACAATAAAACACCTTAAAAAGGCAGATTATGATTTGAACAAGATGTTCTTGAAGCATTTAGGGTTTATTGCCACCATGGAGCCTGTCAACTCAATTTTCATCTATCCAACCTGGCAATATATTCTAATTTGGGAACTAAGTTACTTTTGAGGAAATCAGGACAAGTTTACCCAATCAACATACCAATCATGTATGGTTGAAACCCACCAATGAAGAGGTTGAAAATTACATAAATATGCTTAATGAATGGAGTCAGATTTATTGTTGTGAATAAACCAGCGGAGTTGTGAGCCCTTCAGCGATTTCCTCCCCTTTAGGTTCCTTCCCTCGTGAACCTACATCGAGTTCCCCCCACCCCGCCCTTGTGAGACCTGCAGCGCGATTTTTCTCCCATTCGCTTGTGAGCGTTACAGCGATTTTCTTACCTTTGTGTCCCTTCCCTTTTGAGCGCCACAGCGCTTTTCTTCCCTCCAGGTCCCTACCCCTGTGAGCCCTACAGTCGGGATTTTATACCCTTCCCTTGTGAGCCCCACAACGATTTTCTTTCCATGTGAGCCCTACAGCGGTTGACGGTGATAAAAGACCGGATTTGAAAAATCCAGGTTCATCTCGGTATACACAACAATTCGAACTCGGGACGTTACAGTTCTAATACCCCTTGCCTAATGAAGGTGTCCTGGTCTAGTCCCTTGCCTAATGAAGGTGTCCTAGACCAGTCCCTTGCCTGATGAAGGTGTCCTAGTCCAGTCCCTTGCCCGATGAAGGTGTCCTAGTCCAGACCCTTGTCTGATTAAGGTGTCTTTGACCTGTACCTGTGATGTCAAGTTTCTTCCAGTGAACATCTGGATAACCCACCATAAGCAACATAATTACACCTATCCACACAAGAGCTTTCAGAAAGTACACGCATAAGTCAGTAATATTTAAGAGAGAGAGAGAGAGAGAGAGAGAGAGAAATGGGACTTAACGTCCACTCGACACAAACTAGGTATTTCCGAACTAACATGTGGTTAAATTTTATTTCAATAATTCGCTTGCGCGTAGGGCTTTTTAGCAGTGGGAGGAAACCCACGAGGTTGAGAAGGCGCCCCTATCTCCATGCCACATACGCTCACACCAGGGATCGAAACCACAACCGCAAGCCAGAGGTGACCGGCCTGCTAGATTTCGAAGCGCGGCATTCTAGACCACTAAGCCATCCCAACCCCCCAGTAATATTTAAATCTGCCCATCTGCGATGTCCCCTGTCATCGTCTGCCCTTACAGCTCTTTCATTTTAGCAAACGTTTAATCCGTCGAAATCGTTATAAATTAAACGTTCCCTTTAAAGGTCGCCCTGGCCCTGTTATTATTTGAACAGATTTCGAAAATGACTTATTATTAATGACGGACTGGAGTGATGGGCGAAAACGGAAGCCATATATTGACGTTGTTGATGGGCAGTTTGAAGCTTGTTCGGTTTTTATTCGAAGCGAATCAGAATAAATAAGAAGCTCGTTTTTCGATATTGAGATTAAAAAACCCCAACAGATTTCAGAGATGGATAGAGAACAACTAAGAAACACATTTATTTTGTCAAATAATAAATCAACTATACTAGATAACAAAATCCTGGATAGCGTTACCTGAGGACTGTATTAACAGAATGTTTCCAACACACATTTCATTTAATCATATTTTTGAAACGAACAAACGATATAAATGAGAATTCCTAATCAGTTGCTTTAATTAAAAACTACACCTTCTCCTTGTTTGTTGATGTTGTAACTTGAATCTCAAAATAGCGGATTTTAATGATGCATATCTACAGAATGTCTCCAAACCAAATGTGTTTAAAACAGCCTTTTTGTTATTCGCCAATGTTTATTTATTCAAATAAACGTAAACAAAAATTGAGCTATCGTGACACTGCCTTGAATCAAAGCCTGCAGATTATCTAGCATTGGTATATTTTAGTTTGTCATCTATTTAGTGTGTATTAAGCCGTGATAAATTTGATATTTTAGTGTGTTTTAAGTGTTAAAATCGATGAAAGTCTATTATTATTAAAACAATATTTGGTAGAAGTTTGTTGTTTATCTGGCTGTAAATCCACCATCTATCAACATAGAAGTACCGGTGACATTACAAGCTGCCGGTGAACACAAGTATAACACCATCTCACTGATCTACCAGAAAATAATAAAATAATATCTCTATTGGTATAACACATCAGAATTCCAATCAGATAGAGTTTAAAGTCCTACTATTCTAATGTAGTGTGCTATGAGGGAAATTTTACCTGGATAACAGAACTACGACCTACTCTAATTAATTTTCACGTTCCAACTGACTTTCACGTACACGTCATTGTGTTCACGGGACCTCGAATTTCCACGTGTGTGTGACCAGGAATGCATTTTTTTATTTAAATATGTAAAATGCAATCTGATTAAAACACAGATACTTTTACATATTTAATAGAACAGAATTATGTTTTACTTCACTTTATTACACTAGGATCTGGAAGATGTGAGGGGTTAGGCAATGAAACGGTGTGTTGAACTCCCGGTACAAGTTTATATCACATATTAATACACTGATTATCCTATATAATCTGTATTACTATATATATATATATATATATATATATATATATATATATATATATATATATATATATATATATATATATATATATATATTTACCTGGTCTATATATATATAAAACGTCTGAAGAGGTTCCGACGGAACTGAAAGCGCTAGTTTGTTTTCTTTTCAAACATATTATTTATTTATATATCACCCGAGAGCTGTTTCCAGAACTTTTTGTATAAATAATTGAAATTAAAGATGGCAAAATAAACTACATTTTTATGCTAACGTTTTCACCGCGATAGCGGATCATCAAGCGTTTTATTAAACAATAATTCAATTGAAAATGTAGTTATATTTTGCCATCTTTAATTTCAATTATATATTACCAAAGAACAGCTTTAATTAACTACATGTATTCTACTATATATAATATAAATATTATATTTATTTACCTGATCTATGGTAATTAACTGTCCTGTTGGTACCTTAGATGCATACTGGGCCTGTAATATAAACGGTAAACAACTAGATTAATTAATCCTCATAAACCCCATGCGTAATATTTTCGGAACATTTGATACCTCTTGTCACTTGAATTATTTTGAAAGGGACGTGGTCTTGATTTAAAAAAGTATGTATTCAGAATTCTTATATACAATCATAGAGGGAATAATATGAATAAATTGGATACAGTAACAATCAACTTTATGCTTATATACAAACGAAAAGAGAGAAAATTGGAAAAGGACCGGGGGCGCGTGTACCGATTTGGATAAGAAAGCTGAGAACGCGATGTCAAGGTAAAAAAAAAACAAAAAAAAAACCCGCACCAACCTACTATAGTTTAATGGTATTGGTATACATATATCTCACATTTGACTTGGTTACTGAGGCTAGGTCGGGGAAGTTTGTATGTAGTCAGACATTGAATAGACGTTGTTCACATATAAAATTTGAAGGATACTTTAGATAGTGGCTCCTAGATCGTTTAAACATCTTTATTTCGGAAAATTTAGGCGTTTAGTCAAAGTAATATATTGGTGAACGACTGAGAGTAAACAGATATTTTTATTTTTAGAAAGACTGTCATTTCCAAATAAAAGTGAATTAATATTCTTGTAATGGTAGTCCAATGTATCGATAGTGGATCTGCGTTGTTCTAAGAAGAGGCTACAATGAAAGAAGAAGTGTTCGCTAGATTCACATTTGTTTCCGCACAGACAGGATGGGTCGTCAGATATATGCATGAGGTATTTATAATAATTTAAGTCAGATTTAGAATTGCGTAAATTGGAGAGAATAATCTGGAGAGTCCTGTCGCCAAAGTTGAAGAGATCGTTGTATTTAGGTTTACCGTATGCATGTCTAATTTTAAATTTGAATGAAGAGATCGAGTCAGACGTTTTGACGATTCCATTCCAGTACTGACGATGGAAAAAACGAATTTTTATAATGGTTGGATTTACAGGTAATACTAATTAGATTATTGGAGTTTCTGAGTTGGTACGGTTGACTTGACGGTATAGTTAGAGGGACTAAATCCAATAGGAACGACGTTGTTTGTATATTAATAATTTTGAAAAATAAAACCATTTTTTGTTCGTAATGTCTTTGTAAAAGGCTGGTGAATCCAGATTCAGAATAAAGTATATTATGGGAAGTACCGCGAGGAAGGCCTGTAATGGTTCGAATGGCGTCTAAATGTAGCAATTCTAGCTGGCCACTTTTTTCTTTTGCGCAGTTATTCCACACACAATCAGCGTAGTCGAAAAGCGGTAGGATAAAAGATTTGAAGATAATTTCAAGGGTTTTACCTTTAAGCCGATATTTTAACGTGGTCTTACTGCCAATCGATTTGAATTCATTTCGACATTCTCAATTTGTACAAGTTCGGATTGTAATTTTGATCCGTTATAGAGCTCGGCCAGGGTTTGACTATTATACCTAGATTTGACTATATTCTGGTATATGTGTCAGGTCGGAGTTCTGCTGTATTTGTGTAGTTTTGGATCTATCTACTTGTTTATTTACTCGGAGTCAAGTGAGACAAAGCCTAAATCGTAGATGTATCTAGAACCGCTATAAGTAATGCACAAAACAAATAAATGAAATGAAATGGGGTTTAACGTCCTACTGTTCTGCTCCTAACTGGGCTAATGAAGATGGGCATACGCAATACAGTGTTCCATGAGGGAAATTTGTCCCGGACAGCGGCACTAACGCCATTCTTATATCGAATGCCAACCGTCAAGGGATCTTTAACGCGCACGGCAATGTGTACACGGAATAACACAGCTGACATAAAACAAACTAATACATACCTTTACATCTTCATAACTAATGTTCTTTTCCTCAGCTTCAGCTTTTACAAATGAATGTAAAACTATAAAATTATAAATTAATTATGGAACATAAGTAATCATATATCAGAGAGAGAAATTAACAGTGGGAGAAACCGGAGAAATTCCACAAGGCTGGAAGGCGATCATACGCCTTGTCACTTACAAGCAAGTATAGAAACCACGTTATTTGACCCAATGGTAGACCTTATAATCTAGAGTACATGCACCCTTCTCCCCCACAAGATAATCAAACCATGGTCGGATAGAGTGGAGACAGAAAAGCTTAAAACACAGAATACAAATATTATATCTATTTCTGTTAAAAGGAATTACGACAATTTAATTGTAGTAAAAATGATATTCGGGTAAAATAGTTGTACTGTACTGTTACTGAAGCATGAGGGTGACCGAATTAAATATGTGGATTAAGACTCGCATACGACTCTCTATGAATATTTATCAGTTTAACTATACTGGAACGTTCTTACTTTTCATTCAGTTCAATCATTTCAACTTGATGGTACGTCGTTTTATGACCAGTTCTGTGCCTTTTCTTTTCTATTATTTGTTAAATGGAGTGAACCCCCCTCTTTCAATTAGTTTTGTTTACATTGCCACAGAAAGAGAGAGGGAGGACGAAAAATGGGGTTAAACGTCCACTCGATCAATACAAGCTACGTCATTTTTGGACTAATACATGGTCCATTGTTTTTTATTTCAATAATTCGCTTGCGCGTAGGGGTCTTTAGGAGTGGCCGGAAAAAAACTCACGAGGTTGGACAGGCGACCCTACTCATTGTCCCGTACAATCGGGAAATCGAAACCACGCCAGTTGACTCAATGACAGACCATTGTAACAGAGGGATATAAGTTTAGTATACAGTCCTCGGTAGTACAGTGGTCTAATGGTGTCATATAAGTGTGTTATCACATTATACTGGTTATCTATTATTGATATATAACGGTGAAAAGTCCACCATAATTTATTTGTGGTATTTAGCACTGTTAAAAGAAATATACTTACTGGGTGCGTCAGCGAAACTGGGACATATAGCGCTACACCCTGAAATATTCGTATACAAAGTACAGATACCAATATATAATCAAGTCCATTATTTGGCAGATCCTAGCTTGCGGTACATCAACGAAAGGAAAGCCAATGAATATTTTTACAACACTATCGTGCTCTTATATAACATGATCATTGACATGAAATTAAACTGTTCGTGTTTGATGAGTAAAAGCTAGTTTCCACTGAAACAGAACATAACGAATTCTTGATATCCGTTTAGCAAAGGAGAAGGTGTAAATAATACATCCATTCGATTAGAATTAAGCCCATATTTTGAAAACACTATGAAGAAGACCATTATGAGTCTTCGTATGTGTTTTACTGGATTCCTTGGCCTCAAAAACATAGGTATAGACATCAAGATCATTGAAATCGGGGTACTTATAGAAATTTTATGGACGAGAACGTGTTTTATGGTGCCCATTTTGAATTTCTCAATTTTTGTTTTACTGGATTCCTTGGCCTCAAAAACATAGGTATAGACATCAAGATCATTGAAATCGGGCCACTTACAGAAATTTTATCCATGTGTACGTGTTTTATGCTGGCCATTTGGAATTTCTAAATTTTTGGCGGGAGCAGCTGGTTTGACGTCGTGGTTCCCGTCATTTTCGAATTCAGCATACCCAAAACCCCCCTAGGCCAAATTTTCATGCTTCTTTCCGGAAGTGCAAACCCATTTCACATACCCGCCCCACTATTAATTTAGTCCCCCACATTAACTTTTTTCTTCCCACAAATTAAATTCTAAAACATTTTTGTATGCATTAGAAACATAAGTAAAGACGTTTGAAGTATTTGTAATTAAAAAGTATTTTCTTTTTAGTGTAAATGGGTATTACTATGAGTATAAGGCATCATTTTGACATTGCACGTGTTGACGACAGTCATCTGTGACAGCGATAATTCGTAATTGTCTCTGTGAAACAGATTGCGAGTTTGTGTATGTGTGTGTGTGTGTGGGGCGGGGGGACGGATTATGTATTCCGATGTTAATCCTGGGCTCCTGGAAAAAAATCTCATTGTTTATTAGACAGGAATGTATCATTCATCATAACAATATTTTTATTCGCCACATCATTTGAGATACGATGCTGATCAATGGGAGATAACTCTTTTTTTGACCACAGATCCCCAAATTTTCCCAATTGTTTATTCTCGTCTGGCAAACCGACACTAACGTTTAACCCATCCTCTTAACTTTTGTGTCCTTCCGCCTCAAAATCACGAATATTCACCAAAACCTCACAGAAAATGTATTTTCAAAAAAAAACTTTTCCTTCGATTCTACACCAAAAAGTCAACACAGATTGCCATGCAAAAGGGGAGAAAGTGAAAGGGAGAGACAGACTAAAAGACTGACGGCGTAGGAATTACATTACTGGGTTTCGTCAGTGAGCAGACTATTTTATTTAAGGAAGTATTTATCGTTGGTGTTTAAACTTTATACTAAGTAAAATAAATTAAAGGTAAGTTTTTTTTCCGTTACAGATATTGCAAACTTCTACAGGTGTAAATAATATACATATTTATATAAACAATAGTTTATTAATTAATACAGTAGGAACATATTACAAATTGGGGGGGGGGGCTACGGAATTTTATGGAGGGGCTGGGGATGTGGCTAAGAAAACTCCAAAGAAATCATTATTGTTGGCGTAATATTGAGGGTGGGGGGGGCTAATTCAATTTTTTTTGTGGGGTGGGGTAGGCCCCCCATAGCCCCCCCCCCACCCGTGGCTACGGGCCCGTATTACAGTACCCTAAAGATACTATATCAACCACTGTTACTAATGTAATCGCTGCTTAGATTAATCATTTTATTTTGGTGGTTATAGGTCCCACGCTTATCTTAAACTTTGGGATGGCCTAGTGGTCTAGAGTGCCGCACTTCGACCTCTAGCTGGCCGGTCACCTCTGGCTTGCGGCTGTGGTTTCGAACCCTGGTGTGAGCGTATGTGTTAAATACCCCTACGCGGAAACGAACCAGACGTTAGTTTGTGTCGGGTGGATAATCAGAACGTCTGTCATTGACCCAAGTGGCGAGGTTTTGATTTCCTGTGTGTAGGGTCGCACCCCCTCTCTCTCTCTCTCTCTCTCTCTCTCTCTCTCTGTTTCTCTCTCTGTTTCTGTCTCTCTCTCTCTCTCTCTCTCTCTCTCTCTCTCCCCTCTCTCTCTCTCTCATTGGATGAAGTATATTTGTGTTTATGTCATAGTGACACTGAATGTGTTAATTGAAAAGATATGTTTGTATGTTATTGGATATGTATACGAGATCAACAACAAGTATCTGCGGTGATGCGTGGATTTGTGTCGAGTGGATGTTAAGCCTTTTGATATGAATATCTTTATTCTCTTATGGTATTAAATATCTTTAGTTATATATATATATAGTATGTTTACCGACAACCGTGCATATCGAACAGTGTATTATTACCGTACAATGATAAGTTGAAGTATACATTATACCTGCATTACATGTCACATTGTACCCGTTAGTTGTATAGGAAAGCTTGAAAACGTTTGTATAACGTATATGGTAATATAATATGGTAAATAAAAGACAATCAGTCTTTACATGTGATGATAAATAATTGTTGATGATCACACTACAACTAAACATACATATTCAAGAGGTAAAACCTTTCCTTAGTCCTGAAATGTTATATTAATAAGACATGTATTAACACAAGTGGGATCGCCTGTCGTTGGTTTCCTCGGACTATTAAAGACCCCTACGCGGAAACGAGAGAGAGAGAGAGAGAGAGAAATGGTGTTTAACGTCCACTCGACACAAACTAGGTCATTTTGGGACTAACATATGGTTTCAATTTTATTTCAATAATTCACTTGCGCGTAGGGGTCTTTAGCAGTGGGAGGAAACCGGAGTGCCCGGAGGAAACCCACGAGGTTGAGAAGGCGCCCCTATCTCCATGTCACATACGCTCACACCAGGGATCGAAACCACAGCCGCAAGCCAGAGGTGACCGGCCAGCTAGAGGTCGAAGCGCGGCACTCTAGACCACTAGGCCATCCCAACCCCCCTACGCGGAAACGAAGTTTTGAAATAAAATTGTACCATGTGTTAGTCCTGAAATGACCTAGTTTGAGTCGCTCATATTTTTAAATAGACACATCTATACAATATCTCCCCATTGAAAGTGGCAGTTAATAAACCTAGTGAATGTTATCCATAAAGTTTTCGTTGTATTATATCCTGTTTGTTTCATATTATAAATAGACGCAGCTATGCAATATGTCATGGTTGTCTCATATTATAAATAGACACAACTATACTATATCTTGTTTGGCTGTTTCATGTTATAAATATATGACGTCGTTTTTCCAGATAAAAGTAGACCCTGTGTTGTTAGTCAGGAGGTTGAATATTATAATACTGTGAGCAGAACACTAAACGGATAAACTGTTGTTTGACAGGTGACGTAAATACGTAAATATTATTAACTTAATTAATCTATAATCTAAATCATCGATTTGACCAAACCAATCATCAGTTGTAAACAGATTGACCAATGGATTCTATCTTTGTACGCTGAGTAAAATACTGAAAAAACATCTACAGTCACTTAAAATATGGAATGCCGAATAAAGCTACACTCTAATAATTTTGGATACTTACGATCTAACTATCTATAGCTTAAATTAAATTGTTAGATTTAATTCTAAATGAACATACAAAAACTTCTGTAAATCTTAAAATACATTATGCAAGCGATAAATTTGCCTAGTTGTAGGTATGTTTGTATTCGGGAAAGAGCTCTGATATATTTATGGAATGTAAAATTATAAAAAAGGACACCTTGTGATATGGAGAAACATAACTACACAATACTATTACACATAACATAATTTTTATACGCCCATATGGAAATGTGGTCGTATATTGCCGTCGCCCCCGTCCGTCCGGCTGTCTGTCTGTCTGTCGTCCGTCGGTCCGTCGTCCATAATTTCTTGTGAAAGCTCTAGAGGCCAAAGTTAATATCTGATTAACTTAAAATTGATACACAATGTTTAAGATCATGAAACGAAGAAGCCTATTGATTTTCAGCGGTGTCCGATAATTACTACCAGAGTTATGGCCCTTGATCACTTCAAAAAATCTTGTGGACGCTCTAGAGGCCAAGTTAATATCCGATTGAGTGTAAATTTGTACACAGTGTTTAAGGTCATGAGACGAAGAAGCCTATTCATTTTCAGCAATTTCCAATAATTACTGCCTGAGTTATGCCCCCTGATCACTTCAAAAAATCTTTTGGATGCTCTAGAGGCCAAGTTTAATATCAGATTTACTTGAAATTTATACACAGTGTTTAAGGTCATGAGAAAAAAAAATCCTATTGATTTTCAGTGAATTCCGATAATTACTGCTAGAGTTATGGCCCTTGATCACTCCAAAAAATCTTGTTGATGCTTTAGAGGCCAAAGTTAATATCCGATTGACTTAGAATTTATACCCAGTGTTTAAGGTCATGAGACGACGATGTCTATTGATTTTCAGCAATTTCCGATAATTACTGCCAGAGATATGGCCCTTGATCACTTCAAAAAATCTTGTGGACGCTCTTGAGGCCGCAGTTTATACCCGATTGACTTCGAATTTATAGACAGTGTTTAAGGAAGTGAGACGAAGAAGTCTATTGATTTCCGATAATTACTGCCAAAGTTATGTCCCTTGATAATCTTGTGATGCTCTAGAGACCAAACTTATCATCCGATTGACTTCATATTTATACACAGGGTTTAAGGTCTTGAGACGAACAAGTATATTAATGTTCGATGAATTTTGATAACTAAACAGCTAAATCCATGATATACTATTCAAAAAGAGTAGGGGATATTTGATTTTGGGGGCGCAAATGACTACGAAAAAAGTCACTATAGAACCTAACAGAAGAAACATTTCCAGTTACATGTGACGCCCAAACGCACCAATAGCTACTGCATGGAATGCAGGTGATGCTTGGGATCATCATGGGGGTCCAACCCAAGATTTGCACGACTCTGACTTTGAATGTTACAGTCATTGTGGCATTAAATTCCAGGGTGGAAACATCAGTTTAATTGTTTTAGTGACCAGAAAACAAATTTTGATATGCGTCGGCTTACCCAAAATGAAAGGTTACGTGCCCTTGGCATGCTACAGATCGGCACAA
Organism: Patella ulyssiponensis; assembly: GCA_963678685.1. NCBI lineage: Eukaryota > Metazoa > Mollusca > Gastropoda > Patellidae > Patella > Patella ulyssiponensis. The sequence goes on from OY783226.1 coordinate 94,163,454, forward strand.
CACAGGCGGTTGTGGCGCGGACGATGAATGTTTCTCAGTCTGTCATAAGCAGGCTATGGTCCAGATACCGTGATACACAATCTGCACAAGACAGACCACGCTCAGGTCGACCAAGGGCGACAACTCAAGCCCAGGATCGATTTATCCGTACCTTGGCCTTGAGAAATCGTGTCATCACAGCAAGTCAGATCAGCGCTCGTCTTCAAACAGACACTGGTGTGAGAGTGAGTGGCCAGACGATTCGGAATCGACTGCATAGGGGTCACCTTCGCGCCCGACGTCCTCGCGTGATCCCTTGTTTGAAAGATCATCACATTCAGGCAAGAGGTCGTTGGTGTAGGGATCGTCAACACTGGGATAATCGACGCTGGAGCAATGTGATGTTTTCAGATGAGTCAAGGTTCACTGTTGATTTTTTGGACAGACGTAGGAGGGTGTGGCGTCGTCGAAACGAGCGCTTCCAAGACGTTAACGTCACCAGACATGATCGATTTGGGGGTGGTTCTGTTATGGTGTGGGGAGACATCACTGTTGCTGGAAGAACGGCTTTACATGTTGTTGCAGGGCGTGTTACAGGCCAGTACTACCGGGACAACATCTTGGCAGTCCATGTTGTGCCGTTCGCACGAAGTCATTGCCGACGTTTCATCTTCCAGGATGACAACGCAAGATGTCACAGGGCCAGGATCGTTACAGGTTACCTCCAACAACAGAACATTACCACATTACCTTGGCCAGCACTGAGTCCCGACCTCTCCCCCATCGAGCATGTCTGGGACATGCTTGGACAGAGGTTACGTCAACGTCCTGTCAATGTCCAAGAACTTGCTGCTGCGTTGCAACAGGAATGGGACAATCTGGACCAAAATGACCTTAGACTCATCATTAGGAGTATGCCACGTCGGATCAATGCTTGTTTGGCAAACAGAGGAGGATTTACCCGTTACTGACTTTGTTGTGATGCTGTGGTAACTTTGCTGTTTGACCCCGGGTATCATTTTACCCTGGTCAGTCTGTGCCTTACTTAGTCTAACGATCATTTGGAATAAATCGATGAATGTGAACTTCATTTCATTTTGTCATTTGTTTCTTCGTCAGTTTCATTAGGTGACTTTAATAACACTTAAAAATCAAATATCCCCTACTTTTTTTAATAGTATATATCGTTACATTAAGTATGAACCCAAACAGTTAAAAGACTTGGTAGATTAGTGAGATATCAATTCTGACATTGGTCAATTTAGTAATAAAATATATACAAAGATACACTATAACAGAATAATAAAGCTTTAAAGGATTGCAAAGACTTAAATAAATAGAGCTTTATTGGAAAATAAAAGCTTAATGGGTAATAAAGCTTTAAATGGTAATCAAGCCTTAGACTGTAATAAATCCTTATCATAGTTAAAAAGTTCGGAAACATTCTGCAACGTGTTGTCCAAATATTGACGAAATAAATAAAAGATCAATTTTGTTGCCGAGATGCTCATGATATTGCCGAGTTTTATCCATTCAGAAATATTCTATATAAGTTATGTAGACAAACTGACAGCTACCAGCAAGGAGTGGTTGTTAAGTTGCCCAACTTGTTGTCAAACTATTGCCGTGTGTGTGTATACAGGGCAAAATTTATGTCGCCTAGATGTTTCCGAAAATGGTGGCGGCCGGGTACAGCGTTTTAGGTTGGTGTATCCAGGTTACTAAGTGAGATTGAGGTATAGATTGCTAGGCTGGTGTATTCAGGTTACTAAGTGAGATCGAGGTATAAAGTGTGTTCGTGATTTATGTTATATGTGAATGTTTGTGATTTGTGCGATGTATACTGTTGGATGCTTAAGATAAATGTATACAGCGTGACGGGATAAGTTGGAGGGGGGGGTGTACCAAGTGCAGCAATTAGATGCTGGAAGCTAGTCTTAATTAAAGATGGCACATTTCCTGAAACGGTTTTCCAAGGATCTTAAACCGGGGAGAACTGGGGCTAATGGACTACCGTGCCCTAACGGTTTACAGCACTGTAGCCATGGCAACACCACGATTATTGCCACCATAAGCCACATTTGTCCCTCTACAGATTTAGCGACATACCATTCATCCTGTACCATTGTCTTGCTACTTTAAACGGATCACCTCGGTCTGGTCACGTTTGGTCCCTTGTAATACATAAACCTTCTTTAATATATTTCAGAGTAGACGAAAACGTTCCAATAGCTCAACAAAGTGGTCATACATTGTCATACCAGGTAATGAATGAATCTATAATTAAAACTGCTAGGAGTGGAGAGTATAAACGTTGTATATATCTGATAGATCACTGTGTTGATTTACCGGTACAGTTTATAGATTATAAAGGAAACAATCTGTTACATATGGTTTTATATAGCTACATTCGAGCTAACCTCACTGAGAATAGTGATGAAATCATACGCGAATATCATGATACAGACAAAGATGAGTTGTTACAATGTGTAATGAAATTGGTTAAAGCTGGTGTAGATGTAAACCATCCGAATAAAGATAAGCAGACTCCTATATTTATAGCGGCTAGGTATGGGTTGCATAACATTGTTGTATATCTAATAGATCATGGTGCTGATATACAGTATATTGATAAGAACCAGAATAATGTCTTACATTTAGTTTTCAAGAGTTACACCTCAATATATGAATATCATAAAATAGACAGAGATGAGTGCTTACATTGTATAATTAAATTGGTTGAAGCTGGTGTAGATGTCAGCCATATGGTTAGAGACGAAGAGACACCTATAATGAAAGTGGTTAAGAAGGGATGGAATAACATTGTTATATATCTAATAGATCATGCTGTTGATATGCAACATACTTATGATGCAATACAAAATAATACCTTACATCTGGTTGTTGAGAATTACACTTCATCATATCGGACTGGGAACATAGATGGGATTTCACGTTGTGAAATTAGATGTGTTGAAGCTGATGTCATCGATCTGAATAAATTCAAAGAAACACCTATATCGTTAGCTGTTATTTGCAAGTTGTATAAAGTTCTAATGAATGTGTTCGTACCTGGTGCACATGTAGATTATGTTCTTTATAACGACCAAGGTATTGAACATCATGTAATATATAATAGACACGATATTAACAAGGAAGATGAATCGCAGTACATAGGAGATACTAAACGGGTTGTTAGAACTCTGAAAAATATGAGAGTAGATGTAAACAAACCTGACATTGATGGTAACACTCCGCTGTTCAATGTAGAATTCAACCGAAACCCGACAAAATCATTAAAACATAGTAATGTATTATTCAGATTACAATATAATTTGATTACTGCATTGATTTATGTTGGATGTAATGTGGATCATCAAAATAAATTCGGACAAACGTCATTAATGCACTACACAAGAAATCAAGCTGACATCAGGATCTTAAAACTGCTGATTCAACGTTCTGATGTAAATCTAACAGATAATAATGGTGATACAGCTTGTAGTTATTGTGTTCATTATCACGTGTTAAATTCTACTAATATATTTGAACTGTATCCTATCGGTGTATTGATGTCACCTATCAACGGAGCGAAATTGTTTCACCAGATTCTTACTTGTAAGAGGTTGGAGCTGTTTAATTATTATATGAGATTACAGTTGATTGTTAATGGTGTTACAACACAAGGAGAAAATATGCTACATCTGTTAGCTAGAGTAAAGTATGATTATCCTCAAGACAGGTTTCACTGGTTGTTTAATAAAAAGCTAGACATACACCATCGATGTTCTAAAAACAACACACCTATTATGATAGCTGCTCTGTTATTGAATAGTAAATATTTACAACTATTCACACGTCATCCTAGAATAGACATCAATTCACAGAATAACCAGGGCCACACAGCTCTTCATCTGTGTATCATTGGATTTACTATGGTTAAAGATGGCTTGAATAAGAGACAGGGAAGTGACGTTTACTGCGGACAGAAATATCTAATATACATAGAGTGTGTTGATACTTTATTGGCTGCTGTTGGTATCGATGTAAATATTCAAGATGGAAGAGGTAGAACTGCTTTAATGATGGCGGCAATGAAGAATGATAGATTTCTGATAAGGAAATTACTTAATGCTGGTGCACTGGTTAATAGCGGGGGTAAATCTGCTTTACACCATCTTGATGTTTTTGAGAGTGTTTTTGATATTACATTTAAATTACTTGTATCTGCGGGAGATAATATGCTTCTCAATTTACCATGTATAAATGGTAACACACTTATCCAAGAGTCCTTGCGTTTTCCACGTTGTTGGGATCCTCATACGGCTGTTAGTTTTATTAATTATTTAGTCGGTGAAAACGTCTGTCTTCAGTCTCTTGTTACATCTTCAGTTGAAAGTAGTTATAACCAGATTGATATGAGAGAACTTAGCAGTCAAGAGAGAGATCAATTAAGAAAACTTTTATATCTTAGTGGGGCTCCCGTCAACGAAATAGTACAAACTTTAAATTTTGAGAAGGAAGATACAAATGAAGAGAGAGATGAGATGAGAAGACTTTTATTACTTAGAGAGGCAGACGAAGAAAAAATAATACAACATTTAAATTCCCAAGATGAAGATAGAGATGATCAAGTAGTCGGATTCCAATCAGGACACCAGCAAATATTCACTAATTACTGCTGTAATATATCTCTAATGTCTCAGTGTAGGAGAAACATCAGGCAGAAGCTGGGATTGGGTATAAAGAAGAAGGTTATGGATCAAGATCTGCCGAGAGAATTAAAAGACTTCCTTCTCCTTAAAGACCGTCTTCGTCCGAAAGATTACTACATTGATAATATTGATGATGGCTGTAATGATTTTGACGATGATGATGGTTATGGTGGCTATGATACAGTTAAAGATAGAGACGATGATCATAGTCAGTATAACTACCAGTATTTTACCCTCAATACTGATGATGAGCTTACAGACGAGTTCATCAAAACCGATAAATATCCCAATGGTGAAAGCCGGTTTGAGCTATGATTCAAGTTTTATTCTGTACTTTGTAAAATGTATCAACATGAATTATTTATTTTAAGTTGATAAAGGGGTTAATAAAAGATGGTGATGATTATAGTCAGATTGACTAAAAATATTTTACAATCATAGACTAGTTAAATTAGCTGAAATAAAGCCATAAAACTGAAAACAAATTACAATGTAACAGTTATCTAATGTTTATGATTCAGTGGGGTATTTTGTGTGTACGAATAAAAGTCTCCAGCAATCGGACATCTTGTAGGGTTCTAATTAGTAGGAATTCAAAACGTGAAGAACATTCAAAGAATGTACACAAAGAGTTTAAATATGGCGTCATTTTATGTCATGTCAGGCGTCATTATGCCATGTCTTCATTATGGCGCCATAATAACGTAGAACTAACGACGATCACACGAAGAAACGATTTTACGGTCTCTGGCATGTAATGCTAACGGGGCTATCATGTGATATGTAATGCTGACGGGGCTATCATGTGATATGTAATGCTGACGGGGCTATCATGTGATATGTAATGCTACCGGTTCTAGTAATAGATATAAGAAAGAACATCAAACAAAATCTCACAAAACTTGATATCTTGAGAATAAAATCAAGCCATCTTCTTTACCACTGCCTTTTTCTGCATGTAATAATTATCAGGACATTAATAGGCTATAATATAATCGGACTGTATGCACTCTGTTTTATGTTATGGGTAATTTGAGCTAATATTAAGAGCCTGAGCCAGGGACTAGGTTTAAAGGAGAATACAATGATTTTCTTCTACAAAGATTATAACGTATGTGATGATGATGACATCATCATTTATAGCATATATTTATGTTGCTTAAGGCCTAAAATCGGTGCTACAGGCTAACATATTTTCCTGGCTATTCAAATGGCGGTTCGATAATATACGTAGATATCGGAAACCTATGGTAGCAGCGTAGATATTTTAAACTTAGAGATATTTTGAACTTAGCTTTAATACCACTATTATTGTTAATGATAATAATAATAATCTGAATACTAATGGTAGAATCGTAGATATTTTAAAGTTGGAGATGCGTTCAAGTAGTTCAAACACTTGTCGTGAAAGTATGATATGTTTATAGATAAATATTATTCTTGTATATAAAATATATTCTGTCATGTTTATAGATAAATATTGTTCTTGTATATAAAATATATTCTGTCATATTTATAAATATATATTGTTCTTGTATATAAAATATATTCTGCCATGTTTACACGACTTATACTTTATTTGAACGATAAAACATAACGAGATACTCGAGGACTTTATTTACTTGGTGAGGGTATGAATTCCTACAGCATAAAATCATATCTCGGTCAGTAATTCAAACACACAATAAAACGCCATAAAAAGGCAGATTATGATTTGAACATAATGTTGTTGAAGCATTTACGGTTATAGCAAACAATGACAAACAATGCCATGTAAAGCTACATCTGCCTTGCTATCATGGACCCAGTCAACTCCATTTTCATAAATCCAACCTGGAAGTATATTCTAATGATGCCCAGATTTGTCATTTGGGAACCAAGTAAATTTTGGACAAATCAGTCCTGTACCTGTGATAACCCACCATAAGCAACATAATTACACCCATCTACACCACTTTGCTTTTATCAAAATCAAGAGCTTTCAGAAAGTACACACATAAGTCAGTAATATTTAAGAGGGAGAGAGAGAGGGAGAAATGGGGTTTAACGTCCACTCGACACAAACTAGGTCATTTCGGAACTAACATGTGGTTTAATTTTATTTCAATAATTCGCTTGCGCGTAAGGGTTTTTAGCAGTGGGAGGAAACCGGAGGAAACCCACGAGGTTGAGAAGGCGCCCCTATCTCCATGCCACATAGGCTCACACCTGGGATCGAAACCACAACCGCAAGCCAGAGGTGACCGGTCTGCTAGATTTCGAAGCGCGGCATTCTAGACCACTAGGCCATCCCAACCTGCCGGTAATATTTAAATCTGCCCATCTGCGATGTCCCCTGTCATCGTCTGCCCTTACAGCTCTTTCATTTTAGCAAACGTTTAATCCGTCGATATCGTTATAAATTAAACGTTCCCTTTAAAGGTGACCCTGGTCCTGTTATTATTTGAACAGATCTGTGTGAACACCACTGTTTCGAAAACGACTTATTATTAATGACGGGCTGAAGTGATGGGCGAATACGGAAGCCATATATTGACGTTGTTAAAGGGCAGAAAATAATAAAATAATATCTCTATTGGTATAACACACCAGAATTCAAATCAGATGGAGTTTAAAGTCCTACTGTTCTGATGTAGTGTGCTATGAGGGAAATTTTACCTGGACAACAGAACTACGACCTACTCTAATTAATTTTCACGTTCCAACTGACTTTCACGTACAAGTCAATGTGTTCACGGGACCTCGAATTTCCACGTGTGTGTGACCAGGAATGCATTTTTTAATTTAAATATGTAAAATGCAATCTGGTTAAAACACAGATACTTTTACGTATTTTATAGAACAGAATTTTGTTTTACTTCACTTTATTACACTAGGATCTGGAAGATGTGAGGGGTTAGGCAATGAAACGGTTTGTTGAACTCCCGGTACAAGTTTATATCACATATCAATACACTGATTATCCTATATAATCTGTATTACTATATATATATATATTTATTTACCTGGTCTATATATATATATAAAACGTCTGAAGAGGTTCCGACGGAACTGAAAGCGCTAGTTTGTTTTCTTTTCAAACATATTATTTATTTATATATCACCTGAGAGCCGTTTCCAGAACTTTTTGTATAAATAATTGAAATTAAAGATGGCAAAATAAAACTACATTTTTGTGCTAACGTTTTCACCGCCATAGCGGATCATCAAGCGTTTTATTAAAAAATAATTCAATTGAAAATGTAGTTATATTTTGCCATCTTTAATTTCAATTATATATTAGCAAAGAACAGCTTTAATTAACTTTTCTACTATATATAAAATAAATATATATTTATTTACCTGCTCTATGGTAATTAACTGTCCTGTTGGTACCTTAGATGCATACTGGGCCTGTAATATATAAACGGTATACAACTAGATTAATTAATCCTCTTTGGCGCAATATAGCCCGGTTGGAGCTGACGTGCCATTAAACAACATTTCATTTCATTTCAATTAATCCTCATAAACCCGATTATCATAAACCAATGTCAGGCTACGATCTCATTTAGAGATCCCGAGCTACAAGTTATGACGGGTGTCATGTACGATGTAGGGTATTATGACATGCGTAATATTTTTGGAACACTCGATACCTTTTGTCACTTGAATTATTTTGAAAGGGACGTGGTCTTGATTTAAAAAAGTATTTATTCAGAATTCTTATATACAATCATAGAGGGAATAATATGAATAAATTGGATACAGTAACAATCAACTTTATACTTATATACAAAGGAAAAGAGAGAAAATTGGAAAAGGACCGGGGGCGCGTGTACCGATTTGGATAAGAAAGCTGAGAACGCGATGCCAAGGTAAAAAAAAAAAAAAAAAAAACCCGCACCAACCTACTATAGTTTAATGGTATTGGTATACATATATCTCACATTTGACTGGGTTACTGAGGCTAGGTCGGGGAAGTTTATATGTAGTCAGACATTGAATAGACGTTTTTTACATATAAAATTTGAAGGATACTTTAGATAGTGGCTCCTAGATCGATTAAACATCTTTATTTCGGAAAATTTAGGCGCTTAGTCAAAGTAATATATTGGTGAACGACTGAGAGTAAACAGATATTTTTATTTTTAGAAAGACTGTCATTTCCAAATAAAAGCGAATTAATGTTCTTGTAATGGTAGTCCAATGTATCGATAGTGGATCTGCGTTGTTCTAAGAAGAGGCTACAATGAAAGAAGAAGTGTTCGCTAGATTCACATTTGTTTCCGCACAGACAGGATGGGTCGTCAGATATATGCATGAGGTATTTATAATAATTTAAGTCAGATTTAGAATTGCGTAATTTGGAGAGAATAATCTGGAGAGTGCTGTCGACAAAGTTGAAGAGATCGTTGTATTTAGGTTTACCGTATGCATGTCTAATTTTAAATTTGAACGAAGAGATCGAGTCAGAAGTTTTGACGATTCCATTCCAGTACTGACGATGGAAAAACTAATTTTTATAAAGGTTGGATTTACAGCTAATACTCATTAGATTACTGGAGTTTCTGAGTTGGTACGGTTGACTTGACGCTATAGTTATAGGGACTAAATCCAATAGGAACGACGGTGTTTGTATATTGATAATTTTGAAAAATAAAACCATTTTTTGTTCGTAACGTCTTTGTAAAAGGCTGGTGAATCCAGATTCAGAATAAAGCATATTATGGGAAGTACCGTGAGGAAGGCCTGTAATGGTTCGAATGGCATCTAAATGTAGCAATTCTAGCTGGCCACTTTTTTCTTTTGTGCAGTTATTCCACACACAATCAGCGTAGTCGAAAAGCGGTAGGATAAAAGATTTGAAGATAATTCCAAGGGTTTTACATTTAAGTCGATATTTTAACGTGGTCTTACTGCCAATCGATTGGAATTCATTTCGACATTTGTACAAGTTCGGATTGTAATTTTGATCCGTTATAGAGCTCGGCCAGGGTTTGACTATTATACCTAGATTTGACTATATTCTGGTATATGTGTCAGGTCGAAGTTCTTCTGTAGTGTTGATGGGCGTGGTTTTGGATCTATCTACTTGTTTATTTACTCGGAGTCTAGTGAGGCAAAGCCTCAATCGTAGATGTATCTAGAACCGCTATAAGTAATTCACAACACAAATAAATGAAATGAAATGGTTTTCAACGCCTTACTGTTCTGCTCCTAACTGGGCTAATGAAGATGGCCATACGTCATATAGTGTTCCATGAGGGAAATTTGTCCCGGACAGCGGCACTAACGCCACTCTTATATCAAGGGTTATAAGTAATCAAGGGATCTTTAACGCGCACAGCAATGTGAACACAGGAATAAGACAGCTGTCATAAATCAAACAAATACATACCTTTACATCTTCATAACTAATGTTCTTTTCCTCAGCTTCAGCTTTTACAAATGAATGTAAAACTATAAAATTATAAATTAATTATGGAACATAAGTAATCATATATCAGAGAGAGAAATTAACAGTGGGAGAAACCGGGAGAAATTCCACAAGGCTGGAAGGCGATCATACGACTTGTCACTTACAAGCGAGGATAGAAACCACGTTATTTGACCCAATAGTAGACCTTATAATCTAAAGTACATGCACCCTTCTCCCCCACAAAATAATCAAACCAAGGTCAGATAGAGTGTAGACAGAACAGCTTAAAACACAGAATACAAATATTATATCTATTTCTGTTAAAAGTAATTACGACAATTTAATTGTAGTAAAAATGATATTCGGGTAAAATAGATGTACTGTTTCTGAAACATGAGGTTGACCGATTAGGACTCGCATACGACTCCCTATGAATATTTATCAGTTTAACTATACTGGAACGTTCTTACTTTTCATTCAGTTCAATCATTTCAACATGATGGTACGTCGTTTTATGACCAGTTCTGTGCCTTTTCTTTTCTATTATTTGTTAAATGGAGTGAACCCCCCTCTTTCAACCGGTGAAACGAAGTTTAATAGTTTTGTTTACATTGCCACAGAAAGAGAGAGGGGGGGCGAAAGAAAAATGGGGTTTAACGTCCACTCAATACAAGCTAAGTCATTTCAGGACTGTGACAGTATTTCATTAGTTCTTTAATCGGGTTCTTTGATGACAACACTGGTATATACTTCTAATAATACTTTTATTCTGCTTCTTACAATAGGTACAAACATCGTGATGTAAACGACCGTAGAACTAACTATATGGAAGGAGTCATGACTTAATTAGCTTGGCTTAGCACGAGTGTGCTAACTCCAGAAGCTCTCGTCTCGTCTCGTCTCGTCTCGTGCCAGCAAGGCACCCATGGCCCGCCTAGCATGGCCTCCTGGACCTGACTGATTCTAAAACGGTTTGTCTAATCTTTTAATTCCTGGGCCGAATCCATGTCCAGCCTTGTTTTCTTGATACCACACCCATGCATCGTAACCTGATTGGTCAGTATCCGGTCGGGGTGGGTCAATAACCTGGACGTACATATAGTTATTGGCCAATCAACTAATTCCAGGTATTATATTTCAGATTATATTATGACCGGGATTGGCAGCTGGTCATTATATAATAACAGATTAAGCTTCTCGTGCAGATTGCTTTACTATTCAAGATCTTGCGTAACTCGGGACAGCTGTGATGATTAATGACTTCCTAACGACCTTTGTCTGTCTGTTAGACTTATCATGTTTACTGCCATCTTTTGACCACCTGCGATCTGTCTGCTAGCCCTGTGATAAGATTGCTAATTGATTTCGTGAGGGTATGCAATTATATACCCACCCAATTTTGTAACAGGACTAACACATGGTCCATTGTTTTTATTTCAATAATTCGCTTGTGCGTAGGGGTCTTTAGGAGTGGCCGGAAAATCACTCAAAAGGCTGGACAGGCGACCCTACTCCTTGTCACGTACAATCGGGAAATCGTAACCACGCCAGTTGACTCAATGACAGACCCTTGTAACAGAGGGATATAAGTTTAGTATACAGTCCTCGGTAGTACAGTGGTCTAATGGTGTCATATAAGTGTGTCGTCACATTATACTGGTTATCTATTATTGATATATAACGGTGAAAAGTCCACCATAATTTATTTGTGGTATTTAGCACTGTTAAAAGAAATATACTTACTGGGTGCATCAGCGAAACTGGGACAGATAGCATTAACAGTTACACCATGTGTTGCTAATTCTAGCGCTACACCCTGAAATATTCGTATACAACGCAAGATACCAATATATAATCAAGTCCAGTATTTGGCAGATCTTAGCTTGCGGTACATCAACGAAAGGAAAGCCAATGAATATTTTTACAACACTATCGTGCTCTTATATAACATGATCATTGACATGAAATTAAACTGTTCGTGTTTGATGAGTAAAAGCTAGTTTCCACTGAAACAGAACATAACGAATTCTTGATATCCGTTTAGCAAAGGAGAAGGTGTAAATAATACATCCATTCGATTAGAATTAAGCCCATTTTTTGAAAACACTATGAAGGAGACCATTATGAGTCTTCGTATGTGTTTTACTGGATTCCTTGGCCTCAAAAATATAGGTATAGACATCAAGATCATTGAAATCGGGGTACTTACAGAAATTTTATGGACGAGAACGTGTTTTATGGTGCCCATTTTGAATTTCTTAATTTTTGTTTTACTGGATTCCTTGGCCTCAAAAACATAGGTATAGACATCAAGATCATTGAAATCGGGCCACTTACAGAAATTTTATCGACGAGTACGTGTTTTATGGTGGCCATTTGGAATTTCTCAATTTTTGGCGGGAACAGCTGGAGTGACGTCGTTGTTCCCGTCATTTTCGAATTCAGCATACCCAAAACCCCCTAGGCCAAATTTTCATGCTTCTTTCCGGAAGTGCACACTCATTTCACATACCCGCCCCATGTGACAAAGTAATTTTTACATAGAACTTTGCTAGAGTTGACATTATATTATATTGGACGTTTTCAACTATATACAACTTCTGCTAATGTGTTCAATATGTTATTTACGGGCAACACACGAATGACCTCTGCTCGTTTTGACAAAAGGCACGATCTCATTAAATATCTTATTTATTTATATGTTATTTATAACCTACACAGTCATGATCTATGTGTTTAACACTCAGCAGAACTTCGCGACATTAAAGGAAAGATGCAGTGCAGTTATAGAAACTATACTCTCAATTCAAAATAAGTTAATCTGTCATGTATCATTATTCTTAACGGCCGTATGCTTTATAAAGCCAGAATTAACTGACAGTAAGTCAGACTTGAATAGAGCTCCTTCCGATCTATGTCTATTCCATGTTCTAAATAAAAGATCTACCAACTATGCTGATGGTCTGTTATCTGTAGTGTTACACCCACTATTACACCCACGTGTTGAAGACAGTCATCTGTGACAGCGATAATTCGTAATTGTCTCTGTGAAACAGATTGCGAGTGTGTGTATGTGTGTGTGTGGGGGGGGGACGGATTATGTATTCCGATGTCAATCCTGGGCTCCTGGAAAGAAATCTCATTGTTTATTAGACAGGAATGTATCATTCATCATAACAATATTTTTATTCGCCACATCATTTGATATACGATGCTGATCAATGGGAGATAACTCTTTTTTGACCACAGATCCCCAATTTTTCCCAATTGTTTATTCTCGTCTGGCAAACCGACACTAACGTTTAACCCATCCTCTTAACTTTTGTGTCCTTCCGCCTCAAAATCACGAATATTCACCGAAACCTGACAGAAAATGTATTTTCAAAAAAAATTTTTCCTTCAATTCTACACCAAAAAGTCAACACAGATTACCATGCAACAGGGGAGAAAGTGAAAGGGAGAGACAGACTAAAAGACTGACGGCGTAGGAATTACTGGATTTCGTCAGTGAGCAGACTATTTTATTTAAGGAAGCATTTATCGTTGGTGTTTAAACTCCAAACTAAGTAAAATAAATTTAAGGTAAGTTTTTTTTTCCGTTACAGATATTGTAAACTTCTACAGGTGTAAATAATATACATATTTATATAAACAATAGTTTATTAATTAATACAGTAGGAACATATTACAAATTGGGGGGGGGGGCTACGGAATTTTATGGAGGGGCTGAGGATGTGGCTAAGAAAACTCCAAAGGAATCATTGTTGTTGGCGTAATATTTGGGGGGGGGGGGCGGCTAATCCAATTTTTTTTTTGGGGGGGGGGGGGCTAATCCGTGGCTACGGGCCCGTATTACTGTACTTTAAAGATACAATATCAACCACTGTTACTAATGTAATCGCTGCTTACATTAATTATTTTATTTTGGTGGTTATAGGTCCCACGCTTAGGCTATCTTAAAATCAGTGACTTTCGACTTCTGAAATCCATGTTCAAAATAGATGTCATGTTAGTTATTCATATGACTGACAACGCTTGTACGTGACAAGGAGTCGGGTCGCCTGTCCAACCTCGTTGGTTTCCTCGGACTGTTAAATACCCCTACGCGGAAACGAACCAGACGTTAGTTTGTGTCGGGAGGATAATCAGAACGTCTGTCATCGACCCAAGTGGCGAGGTTTTAATTTCATGTGTGTAGGGTCGCACCCTCTCTCTCTCTCTCTCTCTCTCTCTCTCTCTCTCTCTCTCTCTCATTGGATGAAGTATATTTGTGTTTATGTCATAGTGACACTGAATGTGGTATTTGAAATGATATGTTTGTATGTTATTGGATATGTATACCAGATCAACAACAAGTATCTGTGGTGATAGGTGGATTTGTGTCGAGTGGATGTTAAACCTTTTGATATGAATATCTTTATTCTCCTATGGTATTAAATATCTTTAGTTATATATAGTATGTTTACCGACAACCGTGCATATCGAACAGTGTATTATTACCGTACAATGATAAGTCGATGTATACATTATACCTGCATTACATGTCACATTGTACCCGTTAGTTGTATAGGAAAGCTTGAAAACGTTTGTATAACGTATATGGTAATATAATATGGTAAATAAAAGACAATCAGTCTTTACATGTGATGAACTAAACATACATATTCAAGAGGTAAATCCTTTCCTTAGTCCTGAAATGTTATATAAACTATTAACATGACAAGTACAAGACCATAATAAACACTCGATGCAATCTCATGCTCTCGATGTTTATTAGATTTGAATCCAATCTACCGGGTTCAGCAGCCGTTGATGATTAAATGCAAATATTGATAATCTAGACCTTTTTTTATTTGCCATCACAATGACAATCGAGGCTATTTAAAATAGGTATCTAGACCTTTTTTTTATTTGCCACCACAATGGCAATCGAGGCTATTTAAAATAGGTATCTCTCGGCTTAGACTGAATTAATTTGACTGCCAAGAAGTAGGATCGCCTGTCGTTGGTTTCCTCGGACTATTAAAGACCCCTACGCGGAAACAAAGTTTTGAAATAAAATTGTACCATGTGTTAGTCCTGAAATGACCTAGTTTGAGTAGCTCATATTTTTAAATAGACACATCTATACAATATCTGCCCATTGAAAGTGGCAGTTAATAAACCTAGTGAATGTTATCCATAAAGTTTTCGTTGTATTATATCCTGTTTATTTCATATTATAAATAGACGCAGCTATTCAATATAACCTGGTTGTCTCATATTATGAATAGACACAGCTATGCAATATGTCATGGTTGTCTCATATTATAAAAAGACACAACTATACTATATCTTGTTTGACTGTTTCATGTTATAAATATATGACGTCGTTTTTCCAGATAAAAGTAGACCCTGTGTTGTTAGTCAGGAGGTTGAATATTGTGATACTGTGAGCAGAACACTAAACGGATCAACTGTTGTTTGACAGGTGACGTAAATACGTAAATATTATTAACTTAATTAATCTATATATATTTAAATTATAAAAAAAAACATCATCGATTTGACCAAACCAATCATCAGTTGTAAACAGATTGACCATTGGATTCTATCTTTGTACGCTGAGTAAAATACTGAAAAACATCTACAGTCACTTAAAATATGGAATGCCGAATTAACCTACACTCTAATAATTTTGGATACTTACAATCTAACTATCTATCGCTTAAATTGAATTGTTAGATTTAATTCTAAATGAACATACAAAAACTTCTGTAAATCTTAAAATACATTATGCAAGCGATAAATTTGCCTAGTTGTGGGTATTTTTGTATTCGGGAAAGAGCTCTGATATATTTATGGAATGTACAATTGTAAAAAAGGACACCTTGTGATATGGAGAAACATAACTACACAATACTATTACACATAACAAAATTTTCATACGCCCACATGGAAATGTGGTCGTATATTGCCGTCGCGCCCGTCCGTCCGGCTGTCTGTCTGTCTGTCGTCCGTCGGTCCGTCGTCCATAATTTCTTGTGAAAGCTCTAGAGGCCAAAGTTAATATCTGATTGACTTAAAATTGATACACAGTGTTTAAGATCATGAGACGAAGAAGCCTATTGATTTTCAGCGGTGTCCGATAATTACTGCCAGAGTTATGGCCCTTGATCACTTCAAAAAATCTTGTGGACGCTCTAGAGGCCAAGTTAATATCCGATTGAGTTTAAATTTGTACACAGTGTTTACGGTCATGAGACGAAGAAGCCTATTCATTGTCAGCAATTTCCAATAATTACTGCCTGAGTTATGCCTCCCTGAGTTATGTCTCCCTAGAGGCCAAATTTAATATCAGATTTACTTGGAATTTATACACAGTGTTTAAGGTCATGAGACAAAAAAGCCTATTGATTTTCAGTGAATTCCGATAATTACTGCTAGAGTTATGGCCCTTGATCACATCAAAAAATATTGTGGATGCTTTAGAGGCCAAACTTAATATCCGATTGACTTCGAATTTATACCCAGTGTTTAAGGTCACGAGACGACGAAGTCTATTGAATTTCAGCAATTTCCGATAATTACTGCCAGAGTTATGGCCCTTGATCACTTCAAAAAATCTTGTGGACGCTCTTTGAGGCCGCAGTTTATATCCGATTGACTTCGAATTTATAGACAGTGTTTAAGGAAGTGAGACGAAGAAGCCAATTGATTTTCAGCGATTTCCGATAATTACTGCCAAAGTTATCTCCCTTGATAATCTTGTGATGCTCTAGAGACCAAACTTATCATCCGATTGACTTCATATTTATACACAGGGTTTAAGGTCTTGAGACGAACAAGTATATGAATTTTCGATGAAATTTGATAACTAAACAGCTAAATCCATGATATTAAATATACTAAACATTAGCATGGGGAAGAACTTTATAAAAACCAAACAAATTCTAATGATTTTCTGATTATTACTTAATGAGTTGTTACTCTTAATCAGATATTAGTGTATTATAAATGTTTAATTTCTGAAAATAGTAAAAATATGCGACATCTCTAGTTGACTGCCCAGACGATTTAGCTGCTGTGGGTGTATGTTTCGTTGCCTGGCAACCTATCTTATTATTTTACAGTGGTTGATTTATTTCTTAACGAGATGGGAGAGAGGATACATTAGATGAATCCAGCTGATATTGATGAGAGGTTACATGAGATGAATCTAGATGATACTGAAGAGAGGTTATCCGACATGAATCCTGATGGGAAATAGGTTACACAAAATGAATCCGGGTATGGGAGAGAGGGTAAACGAGATGAATTCAGATGATACTGAAGATAGGTCACTCGACATGAATCCTGATGATGTGGGAGAGGTGAATCCAGATCAATCGATGTTGAATTATGACAGGTTGGTGTCTTATTTCATACGAATTCCGATCCGTTTGGTTTATGTGGTGAATGGTTGAAGCATTGAGCAGTTGCTCGATGGTTGATGCATGTAGGCGAATGTGGTGATAGAGGATGTTAAACAACTGGACTGTACCAGATTTTTTATTTGCAAAATCTTAAAAATGAATGATAGTGACGAAGAGACTACGGGGTTATTAAGATAAATCCTTATATTATAATTGATAAAAAAACTAAAGCATAATAAAAACCTTAAAGGACAATAAAATCTTAAATGATGTTATAGCCATAAAAGATGATAAAGCGTTAAAGGATAAATGAAGCCTTAAAAGATAAATGAAGCCTTAAAGGATAATAAAGCTTTGCAAGACAATACAGCATAAATCATTCTAAAAACTGAAAGGATTACAAAGCCTTAAAGGATTATAAAGCTTTAAGGGATAAAGCCTAAAATTGTCATAATGCCTTAAAAGATAATAAAGCCTTAACGTATAATAAAGCAGAAGGATAGCAAAGCCTTAAAAGTGAACAATGTTTAAACAATTATATTATAAAGCCTTAAAGGAATATAAAGCCTTAAATGATTATAAAGCCTTAAAGGATTATAAAACCTTATTGGATAATAAAGCCTAATTGGATAATAAAGCCTTATTGGATAATAAAGCCTAATGGGTAATAAATCCTTATTGGATAATATATTCTTAAAGGATAATATATTCTTAAAGGATAATATATTCTTAAAGGATCTTAAAGGATAATATATTCTTAAAGGATAATATATTCTTAAAGGATAACAAAGCTATGCCGGACAATAAATCCCAACATGACTAAATAATTTTAAAGCCTTAAAGAATAATAAATCCTTAAAAGACAATACAGTCGTAATGGATACTAAAGCCTTAAATGATAATAAAACCTAAACGGATTACAAAACCTTAAAGGATAATAGAACCTTAATGGATATAATAATGCCTAAAATGATAATTCAGCCATAAACGATGATATAACCTTATATGACAATACAGCCTTAAAAGATGATAAAGCCTCAAAGGATTATATTATAAAGCATTAATTGATAATATAGCCTTAATTGATAATATAGCCTTAATTGATAATATAGCCTTAATTGATAACAGAGCCTTAAAAAATAGAATGCATTGCAAAATAATAAAGTTTTAATGGATAATAGAGCCGAAATGATAAAAAAAACTAAAAGGATAATAAAGCCTTAATGGATAATGCAGCCTTAAATATGACAACACAGCCTTAAATGATAACAGAACCTTAAAGGATGATAAAGTCTTGAAGGACAATACAGCCTTAATGGATAATAAAGTTTTAAAGGTCGTTAATTGTATTTAACAACTAGGATATGTTGGTTTATTTAAAGCTGCAATTTCATATTTTTAAGTTATTTTTTTAAAATCTATTAAAATAAAGCCTCAAAAGAGATGGTATCTATCTATAAACAGTCCTACCTTGTTAAAGAAAAATCCTATTTATCCAATAATTCACTATTGCCAGTTGAGAAATTGGCAAATATATCATTTTCAACTTCAAATTCAAACGTTGGAAGATAGCTATACCATGGCAGGAATGGAAAAACAAGGGAGGTAATTGTGTTATTATTTCCTGTTTCAGTGATTTATTAGTGTGGGGAATAATATGCCTATGATCGTATAATAGTGAGTTGACAACCTATTGAGCAAAAGACATAGAAATAATTATATTTTGACTTTCTTTGAAAATATGAAATTATCGCTTTAAATAACTAGGAGAGATCGATGTAAAAGTATTTGCGTGATGTATTTAGATTATGGAATACAAGCTTATTGTGATGTATTTAGATAACTGAAAGATATCAATTGTATGAAACGTGATTGTGATGTATTTAGATTACTGAAAGATATCAATTGTATAAATTGTATAAGATCTTAGGTTGATGTATTTGGTGCTATAAGCTCTGTACACACTGTCAACATGTTCAACAAGTGCGATATTTTAAAGTTGATACTGTGTATAGTTCGGAAGTGTTCTGCAGCATGTTGTCCAAATCCTTATGATATTGCCGAGTTTTATCCACTCAAACATGTTTTATCCACTCATACATCACCTGATCTACTAGGAGTCAATTGATGTAGACAAACTGGCAGGCACTAGCAAGGAAGTTCCCCAACATGCTGTTGAAATGTTGCCGTGTGTATACTGACCAACTTGTGCTGCCCAGATGTGATGCCGAGTTATTTCCCAAAATGTTACCGAAAATGGTGGCAGTGTGTACAGAGTTTTAGGTTGGTATACTCGGGATACTAAGTGAGATCGAGATATAAGCTGTAATGTTGGTGTATTCAGGTTACTAAGTGAAATCAAGGTATAAGTCGTGCAAGTGCTAGTGATTTATGTTAGATGTATTGCTTGGTGGTGTGAGTGTGTAAATGTGTGCGTTTTTTGTTTTAAAATGCGCGAGTTTGTGATCTCTGTAATGTATATTGTTTGATGATCAAGTTAAAAATGTGTAGAGGGACTAGAACAGTGGGGGTGTGGTGGGGGCAAACCAGGTAGAAAATAAGACGATGGGAGCTATTCGGGATTAAAGATAACACATTCCCAGAAACGTATTTTCAAGGATCTAAAAATGGGGAGAACTGGGGCCATTATGGCGGGAATGCAATGTAGTTCGCAATTTGACCACTGTGCCACAACGGTTTACGACGCTGTAGCCAGGACACTACTACGGTTATTGCCACCATAAGCCACACGACATACCATTCAACCTGTAGCATTGCCTTGCTACTATCCCTCCGCGGATCATCCTGGTCTGGACACGTTTGGTCATTGCAGTGCCACCGGACCCAAATACTTTGACTTAACTATATGTCATTAAAACTAAACCTTCTTTAATATATTTCAGATTAGACGAAAACGTTCCAATAGCTCACCAAAGTGGTCATACATTGTCACGGCAGGAAGTGATTGAATATATAATTGATGCTGCTTTGAGATACAAGGATAGTATTGTTAAAGATCTGATAGATGATGGTGTTGATTTACCGCTAGAGTACAAAGATTCTCGAGGTAACAATCTGTTACATGCTATTTCAAATACTTACCATTGTTCATACGAAGAAAGAGATAATATTTTAACGTGTTTAATTAAATTGGTTGAAGCTGGAGTAGATATCAACCATATGAATACAGACAGAGAGACACCTATAATGATAGCTGCTAGGAATGGATTGTATAACATTGTTACATATCTAATAGATCATTGTGCTACTATACAGTATACCGATAAGGACCAGAATAACGTCTTGCACTTAGTTTTAGCTTGTGACTGGAAATTTGCTGAAAGTAGTGAGTTGTTACCGTGTGTACTTAAATTGGTTGAAGCTGGTGTAGATGTCAATCATTTGAATAAAGGCAGACATACACCTATAATGATAGCTGCTAACAAGGGATTGTATAACATTGTTATGTATCTGGTAGATCATTGTGCTACTATACAGTATACTGATGAGAACCAGAATAATGTCTTAAACTTAGTTTTAAATAGTGTTAGGAGATATGGTGAAAGTGATGAGTTGTTACAGTGTGTCATTAGATTGGTTGAAGCTGGTGTAGATGTCAACAATATGAATAACTACCAAAACACACCTATATATACAGCTGCTGATAAAGGGTTGTATAAGGTTCTAATTTATTTGTGTGTACATTGCGCGCATGTAGATTATGTTGCTATTAACGACCAATGTGTTCTGCATCGTGTATTAGATAGCATAAGCTTTATGAACGAGGCAGATGTAAACCAGTATTCCGACGATTATATTCAGGTTGTTAAAACATTGATAACCATGGGCGTAGATGTAAACAAACCCGACAATGATGGTAACACTCCACTGTTTCATATTGTACATTACTCAATCATGGCAGCATTCTCGAGATCAAAGTTTAATAAAACGTTAGGATTACACTATGATTTGATCACTGCTTTGGTCGATGCTGGTTGTAATGTGAATCATCAAAATAATAAAGGCCAGACGCCATTAATGTGCTACACAAGCAATGTACTTAATAACCGTATCCTTAAACTTGTGATTCCTCTTTCTGATGTAAACCTGACAGATAATAATGGTGATACAGCTTGTAGTTACTTTGTACAATATTACTTGTTAAATTATACTGATATATTTAAACTGTATCCTCTCAGGCTATTGATGTTACCTATCAACGGAGCGAAATTATTTCACCAGATTCTTACTTTAAAGAGGTTGGAGCTGTTTAATTATTATATGAGATTACAGTTGATTGTTAATGGTGTTACAACAGAAGGAGAAAATATGCTACATCTGTTAGCTAGAGTAAAGTATGATTATTCTCAAGACAGGTTTAACTGGTTTTTTAATAAAAAGCTAGACATAAACCATCGATGTTCTAAAAACAACACACCTATTATGATAGCTGCTCTGTTATTGAATAGTAAATATTTAGAACTATTCACACGTCATCCTAGAATAGACATCAATGCACAGAATAACCAGGGTCACACAGCTCTTCATCTGTGTATCATTGGATTTACTATGGTTAAAGATGGCTTGAATAAGAGACGGGGAAGTTACGTTTACTGCGGACAGAAATATCTAATATACATAGAGTGTGTTGATATTTTATTGGCTGCTGTTGGTATCAATATAAATATTCAAGATGGAAGAGATAGAACTGCTTTAATGATGGCGGCAATGAAGAATGATAGATTTCTGATAAGGAAATTACTTAATGCTGGTGCACTGGTTAATAGCGGGGATGACTCTGCTTTACACCATCTTGATGTTTTTGATAGTGTTTTTGATATTACATTTAAATTACTTGTATCTGCGGGAGATAATATGCTTCTCAATTTACCATGTATAAATGGTAACACACTGATCCAAGAGACCTTGCGTTTTCCACGTTGTTGGGATCCTCATACGGCTGTTAGTTTTATTAATTATTTAGTCGGTGAAAACGTCTGTCTTCAGTCTCTTGTTACATCTTTAGTTGAAAGTAGTTATAACCAGATTGATATGAGAGAACTCAGCAGTCAAGAGAGAGATAAATTAAGAAAACTTTTATATCTAAGTGGAGCTCCCGAAAACCAAATCGTAGCAACTTTAAATTTTGAGAAGGAAGATACAAATGTAGAGAGAGATGAGGTGAGAAGACTTTTATTACTTAGAGGGGCACACGAAGAAAACATAATACAGGATGAAGATACAGATGATCAAGAAGTCGGATTCCACTCAGGACACCAGCAAATATTCACTAACTACTGCTGTAATATATCTCTCATGTCTCAGTGTAGGAGAATCATCAGGCAGAAGCTGGGATTGGGTATAAAGGCGAAGGTTGTGGATTTAGATCTGCCTAGTGAATTAAACAACTTCCTTCTGTTAAAAGACGTTCTTCGTCCAAAAGATTTCAACATAGATAATATTGATGATGGTTGTAATGATTATGATGATGATGATGGTTATCACGGTTATGATAGGCCTATAGTTATTAAAGATAGAGATGCTGATTATAGTCAGTATAACTACCAGTATATTGATGATGGTTGTAATGATTATAATGATGATGATGATGGTTATGACGGCTGTGATATAGTTAAACATAGAGACGATGATTAGTCATAAGTACCAGTATTTTACCCTCAGTAGTGATGATGATCTTACAGACGAGTTCGTCAAAACCCATACACTTCCCAAATGGCCAAGCTGCGGCTAGTGATGATGATGATGATGATGATGATTTTTAGCACTTGCTTTCACTAAATGCCATTTAAAGATATCACTTATTTATGGTACCTATTATCCTGGTTATTCAAATGGCGGCTCGATAATTTGGATATCGAAATAATTATGGTAGAATGGTATAAATTTTAAAGTTGGAGATAATTTTAACCTAGCTTTAATAATACTATTATTGTTGATGTTAATAATATAAATCTGAATACTAATGGTAGAATAGTAGATATTTGAAAGTTGAAACCTAATTTTAATAACACTATTATTGTAGAACAAAACACATGCGTTCAATTAGTTCATAAAATAATAGTCGTGAAAGTATGAAATGTAGCTGCCATGTTTATAGATAAATATTGATCTTGTATATGAAATATATTCTGACATGTTTATAAATATATATTATTTTTTGTATATAAAATATATTCTGCCATGTTTATAAATATATACTATTCGTGTATATAAAATATATTCTATCATGTTTATAAATATATATTGTTCTAGTTTATAAAATATATTCTATCATGTTTCTAAATATATATTGTTCTTGTATATAGAATATTTTCTGATAACGTTTACACGACATGTCCTTTTTTGAAACTCGAGGACTTTATTTATTTAGTGAGAATATGAAGTCCTACAGCATAAAATCATATCTTGGTCAGTAATTCAAACACAAGTAAACACCTTAAATAGGAAGATTATGATTTGAACAAGATGTTCTTGAAGCATTTAGGGTTTATTGCCACCATGGAGCCTGTCAACTCAATTTTCATCAATCCAACCTGGCAATATATTCTTATTTGGGAACTAAGTTACTTTTGAGGAAATCAGGACAAGTTTACCCAATCAACATACCAACCATTGAAACCCACCAATGAAGTGGTTGAAAATTACAAAAATGTGCTTAATGAATGGATTGGGATTTATTGTTGTGAATAAACCAGCGGAGTTTCTTCCCCTCACTTGTGAGCCCTTTAGCGATTTCCTCCCCTTTAGGTCCCTTCCCTCGTGAACGCTACATCGAGTCCCCCCCCCCCGCCCTTGTGAGACCTGCAGCGCGATTTTTCTCCCATTCGCTTGTGAGCGTTACAGCAATTTTTTTACCTTTGTGTCCCTTCCCTTTTGAGCGCAACAGCGCTTTTCTTCCCTCCAGGTCCCTACCCCTGTGAGCCCTACAGTCGGGTTTTTATGCCCTTCCCTTGTGAGCCCCACAGCGATTTTCTTTCCATGTGAGCCCTACAGCGGTTGACGGTGATAAAAGACCGGATTTGAAAAATCCAGGTTCATCTCGGTATACACAACAATTCGAACTCGGGACGTTACAGTTCTAATACCCATTGCCTAATGAAGGTGTCCTGGTCCAGTCCCTTGCCTGATGAAGGTGTCCTAGTCCAGTCCCTTGCCTGATGAAGGTTTCCTAGTCCAGTCCCTTGCCTGATCAAGGTGTCCTAGTCCAGTCCCTTGTCTGATGAAGGTGTCCTTAACCTGTACCTGTGATGTCAAGTATCTTCCAGTGAACATCTGGATAACCCACCATAAGCAACATAATTACACCCATCCACACCACTTTGCTTTTATCAAAATCAAGAGATTTCAGAAAGTACACACATAAGTCAGTAATATTTAAGAGGGTGAGAGAGAGAGAGAGGGAAATGGGGTTTAACGTCCACTCGACACAAACTAGGTCATTTCGGAACTAACATGTGGTTTAATTTTATTTCAATAATTCGCTTGCGCGTAAGGGTTTTTAGCAGTGGGAGGAAACCGGAGGAAACCCATGAGGTTGAGAAGGCGCCTCTATCTCCATGCCACATACGCTCACACCAGGGATCGAAACCACAACCGCAAGCCAGAGGTGACCGGTCTGCTAGATTTCGAAGAGCGGCATTCTAGACCACTAGGCCATCCCAACCTGCCAGTAATATTTAAATCTGCCCATCTGCGATGTCCCCTGTCATCGTCTGCCCTTACAGCTCTTTCATTTTAGCAAACGTTTAATCCGTCGATATCGTTATAAATTAAGCGTTCCCTTTAAATGTGGGCCTGGTCCTGTTATTATTTGAACAGATCTGTGTGAACACCACTGTTTCGAAAACGACTTATTATTAATGACGGACAGAAGTGATGGGCGAAAACGGAAGCCATATATTGATGTTGTTAAAGGGCACTTTGAAGCTTGTTCGGTTTTTATTCCAAGCGAATCAGAATAAATAAGAAGCTCGTTTTTCGATATTGAGATTAAAAACCCCCCAACAAATTTCAGGAATGGATAGAGAACAACTAAGAAACACATTTATTTTGTCAAATAATAAATCAACTATACTAGATAACAAAATCCTGGATAACGTTACCTGAGGACTGTATTAACAGAATGTCTCCAACACACATTTCATTTAATCATTTTTGAAACGAACAAACGATATAAATGAGAATTCCTAATCAGTTGCTTTAATTAAAAATGACACCTTCTCCTTGTTTTTTGATGTTGTAACTTGAATTTCAAAATAGCGGATTTTGATGATGTATATCTACATAATGTCTCCAAAACAAATGTGTTTAATACAGCCTTTTTGTTATTCGCCAATGTTTATTATTCAAATAAACGTAAACAAAAATTGAGCTATCGTGACACTGCCTTGAATCAAAGCCTGTAGATTATCTAGCATTGGTACATTTTAGTTTGTGATCTATTTAGTGTGTATTAAGCAGTGATAAATTTGATATTTTAGTGTGTTTAAGTGTTAAAATCGATGAAAGTCTATTATTATTAAAACAAGATTTGGTAGAAGTTTGTTGTTTATCTGGCTGTAAATCCACCATCTATCAACATAGAAGTACCGGTGATATTACAAGCTGCCGGTGAACACAAGTATAACACCATCTCACTGATCTACCAGAAAATAATAAAATAATATCTCTATTGGTATAACACACCAGAATTCAAATCAGATGGAGTTTAAAGTCCTACTGTTCTGATGTAGTGTGCTATGAGGGAAATTTTACCTGGACAACAGAACTACGACTTACTCTAATTAATTTTCACGTTCCAACTGACTTTCACGTACAAGTCATTGTGTTCACGGGACCTCGAATTTCCACGTGTGTGTGACCAGGAATGCATTTTTTTTATTTAAATATGTAAAATGCAATCTGATTAAAACACAGATACTTTTACATATTTTATAGAACAGAATTTTGTTTTACTTCACTTTATTACACTAGGATCTGGAAGATGTGAGGGGTTAGGCAATGAAACGGTTTGTTGAACTCCCGGTACAAGTTTATATCACATATTAATACACTGATTATCCTATATAATCTGTATTACTATATATATATATATATATATATATATATATTTATTTACCTTGGTCTATATATATATATATAAAACGTCTGAAGAGGTTCCGACGGAACTGAAAGCGCTAGTTTGTTTTCTTTTCAAACATATTATTTATTTATATATCACCCGAGAGCTGTTTCCAGAACTTTTTGTATAAATAATTGTAATTAAAGATGGCAAAATAAAACTACATTTTTATGCTAACGTTTTCACCGCGATAGCGGATCATCAAGCGTTTTATTAAACAATAATTCAATTGAAAATGTAGTTATATTGCCATCTTTAATTTCAATTATATATTACCAAAGAACAGCTTTAATTAACTACATGTATTCTACTATATATAATATAAATATATATTTATTTACCTGATCTATGGTAATTAACTGTCCTGTTGGTACCTTAGATGCATACTGGGCCTGTAATATAAACGGTATACAACTAGATTAATTAATCCTCATAAACCCGATTATCATAAACCAATGTCCGGCTACGATCTCAATTAGAGATCCCGAGCTACAAGTGTGTCATGTAGGATGTAGGGTATTATGACATGCGTAATATTTTCGGAACATTTGATACCTCTTGTCACTTGAATTATTTTGAAAGGGACGTGGTCTTGATTTAAAAAAGTATTTATTCAGAATTCTTATATACAATCATAGAGGGAATAATATGAATAAATTGGATACAGTAACAATCAACTTCATACTTATATACAAAGGAAAAGAGAGAAAACTGGAAAAGGACCGGGGGCGCGTGTACCGATTTGGATAAGAAAGCTGAGAACGCGATGCCAAGGTAAAAATAAAAAAAAAACAAAAAAAAATCCGCACCAACCTACTATAGTTTAATGGTATTGGTATACATATATCTCACATTTGACTGGGTTACTGAGGCTAGGTCGGGGAAGTTTGTATGTAGTCAGACATTGAATAGACGTTTTTTACATATAAAATTTGAAGGATACTTTAGATAGTGGCTCCTAGAGAATGACCGATTAAACATTTTTATTTCGGAGAATTGAAGCGTTTAGTGAAAGTAATATATTTGTGAACGACTGAGAGTAAACAGATATTTCTATTTTTAGAAAGACTGTCATTTCCAAATAAAAGCGAATTAATGTTCTTGTAATGGTAGTCCAATGTATCGATAGTGGATCTGCGTTGTTCTAAGAAGAGGCTACAATGAAAGAAGAAGAGTTCGCTAGATTCACATTTGTTTCCGCACAGACAGGATGGGTCGTCAGATATATGCATGAGGTATTTATAATAATTTAAGTCAGATTTAGAATTGCGTAATTTGAAAAGAATAATCTGGAGAGTCCTGTCGCCAAAGTTGAAGAGATCGTTGTATTTAGGTTTACCGTATGCATGTCTAATTTTAAATTTGAATGAAGAGATCGAGTCAGACGTTTTGACGATTCCATTCCAGTACTGACGATGGAAAAAACGAATTTTTATAATGGTTGGATTTACAGGTAATACTAATTAGATTATTGGAGTTTCTGAGTTGGTACGGTTGACTTGACGGTATAGTTAGAGGGACTAAATCCAATAGGAACGACGTTGTTTGTATATTAATAATTTTGAAAAATAAAACCATTTTTTGTTCGTAATGTCTTTGTAAAAGGCTGTTGAATCCAGATTCAGAATATTATGGGGAGTATGGCGAGGAAGGCCTGTAATGGTTCGAATGGCGTCTAAATGTAGCAATTCTAGCTGGCCACTTCTTTCTTTTGTGGAGTTATTCCACACACAATCAGCGTAGTCGAAAAGCGGTAGGATAAAAGATTTGAAGATAATTTCAAGGGTTTTAAGTTTAAGACGATATTTCAACGTGGTCTTACTGCCAATCGATTTGAATTCATTTCGACATTCTCAATTTGTACAAGTTCGGAAAGTAATTTTGATCCGTTAAAGAGCTCGGCCAGGGTTTGACTATTATACCTAGATTCGACTATATTCTGGTATATGTGTCAGGTCGGAGTTCTGCTGTATTTGTGTAGTGTTGATGGGCGTGGTTTTGGATCTATCTACTTGTTTATTAAATCGTAGATGTATCTAGAACCGCTATAAGTAATTCACAAAACAAATAAATGAAATGAAATGAAATGGGGTTTAAGATCCTACTGTTCTGCTCCTAACTGGGCTAATGATGATGGGCATACGCAATACAGTGTTCCATGAGGGAAATTTGTCCCGGACAGCGGCACTAACGCCACTCTTATATCAAGGGATATAAGGGATCAAGGGATCTTTAACGCGCACGGCAATGTGTACACGGAATAACACAGCTGACATAAAACAAACTAATACATACCTTTACATCTTCATAACTAATGTTCTTTTCCTCAGCTTCAGCTTTTACAAATGAATGTAAAACTATAAAATTATAAATTAATTATGGAACATAAGTAATCATACATCAGAGAGAGAAATTAACAGTGGGAGAAACCGGAGAAATTCCACAAGGCTGGACAGGCGATCATACGACTTGTCACTTACAAGCAAGTATAGAAACCGCGTTATTTGACCCAATGGTAGACCTTATAATCTAGAGTACATGCACCCTTCTCCCCCACAAGATAATCAAACCATGGTCGGATAGAGTGGAGACAGAAAAGCTCAAAACACAGAATACAAATATTATATCTATTTCTGTTAAAAGGAATTACGACAATTTAATTGTAGTAAAAATGATATTCGGGTAAAATAGTTGTACTGTTACTGAAACATGAGGTTGACCGAATAAAATATGTGGATCAGGACTCGCATACGACTCTCTATGAATATTTATCAGTTTAACTATACTGGAACGTTCTTACTTTTCATTCAGTTCAATCATTTCAACTTGATGGTACGTCGTTTTATGACCAGTTCTGTGCCTTTTCTTTTCTATTATTTGTTAAATGGAGTGAACCCCACTCTTTCAATTAGTTTTGTTTACATTGCCACAGAAAGAGAGAGGGAGGACGAAAAATGGGGTTAAACGTCCACTCGATCAATACAAGCTACGTCATTTTTGGACTAATACATGGTCCATTGTTTTTTATTTCAATAATTCGCTTGCGCGTAGGGGTCTTTAGGAGTGGCCGGAAAAAAACTCACGAGGTTGGACAGGCGACCCTACTCCTTGTCACGTACAATCGGGAAATCGTAACCACGCCAGTTGACTCAATGACAGACCCTTGTAACAGAGGGATATAAGTTTAGTATACAGTCCTCGGTAGTACAGTGGTCTAATGGTGTCATATAAGTGTGTCGTCACATTATACTGGTTATCTATTATCGATATATAACGGTGAAAAGTCCACCAATATTTATTTGTGGTATTTAGCACTGTTAACAGAAATATACTTACTGGGTGCGTCAGCGAAACTGGGACAGATAGCATTAACAGTTACACCATGTGTTGCTAATTCTAGCGCTACACCCTGAAATATTCGTATACAAAGTACACATACCAATATATAATCAAATCCATTATTTGACAGATCCTAGCTTGCGGTACATCAACGAAAGGAAAGCCAATGAGAACCCGAGCTGTATACCAAACTTAGTATGGTCAATATAAGAAAGCCAGTTTGGTAAGTGGGTAAGGCGCTAGCTCGCTAGTCGGGGCGTCGCGTCTTCGATCCTTGCATTGGACGAGAGACTTCATTGGGATCTTCCTACGTGGTTCCCCTTCGTCAGTGGTGCCCTGCAGAGGGCCTTACAAGGACAGCGCATCTTCATTGCCCAGTTGAGACAGAACATAATGACGTTAAACCTTATTTCATTTCATTTTCAATACGACAGCAGTACAAACCCAGGTAAGGTCAATAAGATTGCAGTATACCAACCTAGGTAAGATACCATCAAGTCTATTATTTGTTAGACCTGGGTAAAGTCACTTAGAAAGTTGTATACAAACCTTAGTAAGACCAATGATGCCTGTCTTAACAGCTGAATACGGTGCTCGACCTGGTGCACTCACGTGACCCATCTGTGACGATATATTGATGATACGACCCCAACCTGGTTTATAATAAATTTACACATACAATTTATTTCATTCATTGTTGTTTAATTGCTACTGAAAGGGTTGGGAACCATGTTTGAAGCCTACTCACCACTCGGCATCAAGATTAACTTGTCAAGTAGCAGTGCGAAGAGCGAAACCTTTCGGACACCATCACTCTTCACCCAGACTAACTTGTCCAGTAGCAGTGCATCCCGGACAACATTCACCCCCACAGATCATGAACATGTATATTGTATTTGGAATAAAATAATGAGATTAATGGGGGAGGTTGGATTAGCTAATATATACAGTACACCAGTTGTTTTGTATTTGCAATGGATTAATGTGATTATTGAGTAGTGGGGGCCACAATAAACAGCTTGATTTAAACCAGTTGAGGAAGGAAAATGGTTATACTAAATAATTAGAGCTTGAATTAGCCACAAACAAATTAATAGGAATTTATTTTATTAAAACATATTTTATTGATTATAAATTATCACAGAATGGGAGACAAGTGAATTTACTTACAAAGCATATAATCATATATCCTATCTATATTTATTTAACAAATACTAGAAATAGGAAATAAAATAAAAACCTACATTTGGCCTTCATCTTTGGTATAAACTGGCGCATCAATATAAATGGTGCTGTTAATGAAATGGCCACCATGTCATTCCATTTCTGTACTGGATAATCTACCACGTTACAAACATGCTGTATACCTTTAACACACAACAGTACAGATAGTATACGATGTGAAATGGTATAGGATTTAAGGTCTCTTCAACACAAATACTTCGATCATTTTCATAATCTAGATTTCTATATGAAGAGCCAGGACACCGGCAGATCTCCGGTTTTTGATTTCCAACCGTCAGAGACCCAGGTCGTCCCATTCGAAGTATTAAGTGAAACTTTAAAACGTCCCAACGGTTCTTCTTAGTCAAAGCCGGAATTCGAACTTCATATATTCCTGTCACATTTAACACGAATGCTCTGAACTAAGTCACAACATACATAGATTAGCATGGGGCCCATATAGTCGTAGGGATCCCGTCCACTGCCCAGCGTCTCGATGACGACGACCCAGTGTTTCAAAATCGGAAGCCACGGCGATCAAATTCTACCTATGTCTCGGTAGTAAAACCACCCACCTCTGTGCTTTCCTGTTACATCTCTCAATATTGATTTCACTTTGGATTTTAATATTATTTCAATAACATTTCAGGTTGTGTATATTTTTATACCAAAACTCAAGAACATACTGCACTTATAAAATATGTTTTGTATAGTTAGGTGTATCACGGCATAAACGTTATAACAGCTAGGATTTTTAAAAGAATAACAAAATGACGAATTACCAGCGTTATTGATAAGTATATCAACACCATCAGGAAATAGTTGAAGAACCTTCTCACAGAGATTTAAAATACAATCTTCTTTTCTCAAATCACCTTCAACAAATTCATATCTACCATTGTATTTACTGTAAAAATAAATCATGCAGTACCCCAAACTTCGTGATGGAGAATTTTATGACACTACGATATATGAAACTTTGGAATGTCGAATTTAATAGAACTTAAGGCTGCGATTTGGATCCATTTTGAAGTGTCTGATACCCGTCACCATGTGAATGTAAATAGGAACGTTTATTTCGTGATAGGTCAGATTTTACTTCAATGGCAGGACAAGTTGACGGGTGCTTTTAATCGATGATCTGCACTACACATTCGAACATTCATATCCAGTTCTTTTTGTTTCAGAGAAATTAGGCCATCATAAACCATTTTTCATGCGTGTTGTCGTTGTCATCTGGTGTTGTTACGTTTGAAATTACCAGATTTAAGCAGTCCTTTATTTTGAAAGTGGTGCGTTTTCATTGCGTCTCCGTACATAGTAAACATATATTTATAACATGTCCCGGTAAACATATAATGCCAATCCAAAGCTACTTTATAAGAACGAAAGGGAATTACTAGTCCGCCACAAGCAAACGACTCGGCTCAAACCCTAACTCGTGGACATGTGGGTATTTGAGATTATGTAAGAACATCATTAAACAGAACAGCAAGTTGTAGTCTTACCCCCTAAAATCTTTTAAAATCGAATCGATTAAATCTTGTGAACCGAGTCCGGTAATAACAACAGAACAACCTTTAGCTGCTAGATGATGTGAAATACCCAATCCTATTCCTGTAGTTGATCCACTAACAACGGCTACTTTACCAGATAACTCCATATGAACACAGTGTTATTACTGAATAATAATAACACCACATTTAACACAGTTGGATACTGAATAATGACAGCATCATATTAACACAACGGGGTAGTGAACAATATTAATAACATCATATTAACACAGTTGGGTAGTGAATAATAATAACACGATATTAACACAGTTGGGTACTGAATAATAATAACATCAAATTAACATAGATGGGTAGTGAATAATAATAACATCAAATTAACATAGATGGATACTGGATAATAATAATAACACGATATTATTTAACACAGTTGGGTAGTGAATAATAATAACATCAAATTAACACAGTTGGGTAGTGAATAATAATAACACGATATTAACACAGTTGGGTAGTGAATAATAATAACACAATATTAACACAGTTGGGTAGTGAATAATAATAACATCAAATTAACAAAGATGGGTACTGAATAATAATAATAATAACACGATATTAAAACAGTTGGGTGGTGAATAATAATAACACAATATTAACACACTTGGACACTGAATAACAATAACACAACATTATTAACACAACGGGGTAGGGTTAACACAGTTGGATACTGAATAATAATAAAAACTCCATCTCAGCACAGTTTGGTACTGAATAGCAATAAGAATAACACCGTATTAACACAGTTGGGTACTGTATAAATTATAAATCAAACAATAAACATTGTATACATTGAGAATAATATACCGAGAATTGTCAATATTAGTCAATAAAACAGGTTACTGTGCAACTGTAAAGGAGTATGTGAATCTTTATGCCTACAGGTTTGTTATAAATTAATATCCTACCGGTTTGTTAAAAATATCCCACAGGTTTGTTATAAATATCCTACCCGTTTGTTATAGTATAATCATATTACCTATACATAGATGTACATACACAACCACCACTACTATGCAAATGACAGATAGTGCCCGGTGTGATGGCGAATATTAGTAGGCCTAAATATATTCCTTAACTGAGTTATGTTAACACATAATCTTTACAATAAAATAGTTATCTTTTAAGTGGCAGTTAGCCATTAAGGAACACATTAACAGAAAACAATTGTGGGCGGCCGCAAGCACTTGTTTTATTTTAAAAGCATGGCGTTTAGACATGTATCCTCTTATCGGTAGTGTGCTTGATAACGATAAGAGGATATTTGTCGAAACGTCCTTAAATAACATCGCTGTACTTTGTGACATGCAGCAGCCCCTGAATTGTCTGGCAGCATCGCTTTAAGATTACAACAGGCCTAGAATTTGCCAGCACCGTCGCTTTAAGATTACTACAGTCCTTGAATTCGGATCCATGACACATCAGCAGATAACTTTAAAGGGTATGACCTATCTTTGTTATCATATTCTTTTTTACCTACAAACAAGATTAAATATTTGATAGATAGATATGCCATGTAACTCATGTAAGATCGTTTAGGTCGATACGACGATATGTAGACTACACGAGTCCATGCATCTGTTTTCACCGATTATAAACAAGGACTAACTTACCGACATGAAATTAGAGAATATAGATCTATATATGCTACTTATCATAATAACCACAACATTAGTTGTTGCTAATGCGAAAATAATATCTATCATTAATCTTTGGAGTTTATCTGGTTAGCTTTAAGTAAATTGGAGCAATGTCTAACAAATGGGCCTCGCTTCAGAGGACCGGGGTGGGGCGGGGTATATGGTTATTAACTCTGGTACAGTGAAATTAAATAAAGTGAAATGGTGTTTAACGTCCTATTTCCGCACCGACTACTGAGTAGGGTCGCCTGTCCAACCTTGTGGGTTTTCGCCGGGTACTCCGGTTTCCTCCCGCTGCTAAAGACCCCTACGCGCAACCATATGTTAGTCCCGAAATGACCTAGTTTGTCTCGAGTGGACGTTTAACCCCATTCTCTCTCTTTCTCTCGCTAACCAAACGCCCTAACAATAAGACCACGTATTAAACCACGTGTTAGACCCGAAATGACCTAGTTTGTGTCAAGTGAACGTTAAACCCCATTTCTCTCTCCCCTTACTGTTCAAAGGGGGGGGGGGATGGCCTAGTAGTCTAGAGTGCCGCGCTTCGACCTCTAGCTGGCCGGTCACCTCTGGCTTGCGGCTGTGGTTTCGATCCCTGGTGTGAGCGTATGTGGCATGGAGATAGGGTAGCCTTCTCCGCCTCGTGGGTTTCCGCCGGGCACTCCGGTTTCCTCCCACTGCTAAAGACCCCTACGCGCAAGCGAATTATTGAAATAAAATTGAAACCATATGTTAGTCCCGAAATGATCTAGTTTATGTCGAGTGGACGTTAAACGAGATTGTTTGAGTCCAACCTTGTTCAACATATTCATTGATGATATAAACGAGGTTTTCAATGAAGAATGTAAACCAGTAGAACTAGATAATGTATCATTCAACAGTATTATGTTTGCTGATGATATCGTTTTGATCTCGAAAACTAAAGACGGTCTGCAAAAATGTCTCGACAACTTAGAAAATTATTCTGATGAGTGGAGACTAACTATAAATACTACGGTGGCTGATAAGGGACATGAAAAATAATATAATTTGATTTTTTTAATATTCACCCAAGTCAATTTTAATATAATTTGTTTTTTATAATTTTCACCCAAGTCAATTTTAATTTTCACCCAGGTCAATTTTAATATAATTTGTTTTTTATAATTTCCACCCAAGTCAATTTTAATTTAATTTGTTTTTTATAATTTCCACCCAAGTCAATTTTAATATAATTTGTTTTTTATAATTTTCACCCAAGTCAATTTTAATTTAATTTGTTTTTTATAATTTTCACCCAAGTCAATTTTAATTTCCACCCAAGTCATTTGTAATATAATTTGTTTTTTATAATTTCCACCCAAGTCAATTTTAATTTCCACCCAAGTCAATTTTAATTTCCACCCAAGTCAATTTTAATTTTCACCCAAGTCATTTGTAATATAATTTCGATTCTGTTGAATTTCCACCCAGCGCGTGACGTCATCAACCAGGAAATTTGATCATATCTCCCCAGTTCTCCGTTTCCTCCACAGACTGCTCGTCAAAAAAGGTTTAAGGGTTTTGACTTGGGGGTCCAATCCTCCAGAATGTTAGAAGGCATTACCAAGGCCTACCCTCGTGCCAAATTTGAGGCCCCTGGGTCCACGGGGGGGGGGCAGGGTTTAGAAAAACGTGACCTTGAGAAAAACATGTCTCGGCGGAGGGTGGAAACGGGAATATGGGGTTTAAGGAGGGGTAGCCTACCCCCCATCCCACCTTGGCCTATGAATTCTGGCTAAACCCCTGAATCTTCTAAAAATGACAAAAGTTTTGAGTTAAGGGCTTTTTCTAAGGGACACCGAAATGACAAAATTGATTTTTGTTCTGTTTTCGACCATTTTTCATGTGGATTATTGCTACGCCTGACCCTTCTCGAGGGTCAATTGACACCAAATTTTCAGGGCAGGTATTCCACCCAAGCACCCATCTTTCGACCAAACACATTTCCCAAAAAGAAAATGTTGATCCCGACCCATGGGGAGTGAGCGGTGGCCATTTTCCCGGGGGTACATAAAGTTAAAAAAAAAATAGAGATGGAACTAGATGTTTGATTTTAATTTTGAGACCATTTTTGGATGCCCCAATGTGGAAATGGAGGCCGGGGAGGTAGCCGAATTTTCGAAGAGATAGGACCATTTTTGAAAAAAATTCTGTCATAACAATGTAGTAAGCTGCGGTCAGGCAAAGAGGGCCTTTCAGGGCATTTTGATGCAAAAAATCACGATTTCCCCCACTACCGGTCACCGAGGCTGAAATGTGACGGCCCCGGGCGACTCCCCGGGTGACGGCCCCGGGCGACTCCCCGGGTGACGGCCCCGGGCGACTCCCCCGCGTCGATATACTTCAAGAATTTCCAACCTTGGAACCTCCCAATGGGTGCATCTGGGTGTTTACAGAACGAAATCGGGTGTTTTTTGGTCCAAATTGGCAAAGTTTGAGCGATTGCCTGAAACGAGGGGCCATGTTTGGGGCCCTATATCTCGGCCCCTATAAATCAGAATCCATTCTTTTCTTTCGGATCAGTAACCAGGCGTATTATCCTCCATGTATTAGAATTCCAAGTCACTGAGCACTACCACCGGGGCGGAGGGACGTCCCAAACATGGCTTTCCAAATCATCCGGATTACTTCAAAGGCCATACATCGGTTCCTATGGGGCGTGCAAGCTCGATTTTTGAGAGGGACATGGCCCGAGAGTTCAGAAAAAATTGTCGTTCGAATTTTTTGATAAAAAAAAAACACAAATGGGGAGCATGGACTCCCCCCCCCTTCCTGAATTTTTTTTTTTGGAACACCTTCAGAGAGTACAATGCGAGTAGGTGACCAAAGGTAAAAAAAAAATTGCGCATGCCCTCCCCGACCCCTTGGGAATACAACTCCATATCCCCCAAAGCTTGCCCTGATCATCCCCGGACCCCAATGGTACAAAACTCCAATTTGAGGTGACCGGGAGTCTCGTTTTGGCTAACACACAATTTTTTAATGTGGAGGGGGGGGGATCTGGAGACTATGCTCCCGCTCACAGTGACCTGGAGAAAAATGAACCAGCAACGCTAACAAACAATATCTCTCGATCACAAAACGTGAGCGAGGGCCAAAAAACCCTTACCCTTACCCTAACCCACAATCCACATATGACGTCATCATATCCCATTTTCGCGTTCTCCAATGTCATCAGGCGCTGGGTGGAAATTCAACAGAATCGAAATTATATTAAAATTGACTTGGGTGAAAATTATAAAAAACAAATTATATTACAAATGACTTGGGTGGAAATTAAAATTGACTTGGGTGAAAATTATAAAAAACAAATTAAATTAAAATTGACTTGGGTGGAAATTATAAAAAACAAATTATATTAAAATTGACTTGGGTGAAAATTATAAAAAACAAATTATATTAAATTTGACTTGGGTGGAAATTAAAATTGACTTGGGTGAAACTTATAAAAAACAAATTATATTAAAATTGACTTGGGTGAATATTAAAAAAATCAAATTATATTATTTTTCATGTCCCTTATCAGCCGCCGTAAAATACCAATAAAACCAAAACTATGTGCTTAACACACTGCAAATCAACAAATAACTCCCATAATTTTATATATAATGGAAAATATTTAGAAAACGTTCATGAGTTCAATTATCTTGGAACCGTCATTTCAGACACTGGCTCTTGTTTCGCTGCCATGGATAACTTGACACAGAAAGGAAGTAAAGCATTTAATATTATGATCAACAAGTTAACAAAAATAAATACAGATCCATATCTTGTAAGAAAACTTTTTATCTCCCAAATTCGACCGATCATAACGTATAATTCGGATATATGGTTTATGGATATGGACGAAAAACAACAGAAAGCTAAAAACAGATGTACTTTAAAAGACAAATATTTTGATCATCTTTCTTATATAGATACAACAATAATAGAAAAATTAAATATTAAAATGTGCAAATATGCCTTAGGAACAAGCAGAAAAAGTAGCAACATAGCTGTACGTGCAGAAATGGGATGCACACCAATTGAAAGTTTTATTAGAAGTTTAGCACTAAAAAATTATGAAAGAATTACAAAACTACCCACTTCAAACTTAACAAGACTTGCCTTAATTGAAAATCAAAAGATGCATGCTGACGGACGATATAGCTGGTTTTCATTTATAAAAAATTGTGAAGCTATAAAATCCAATGTACATGTAGATTTAAAATCATATTATAATAATTAAATAATATTAAAGGCCCAGATGGAACTTCCTTAAATAAGTTAAGGTCCTTATAAAAAATAACGTAAATTATGAAAATTATTTAGATGTGATAAGATATCCAAAACACAGAAAAGCACTAACAAATCTAAGAATAAGTGCACATAAATTGAAAATTGAAACCAGAAGATATTTAAAACTAGATGTAAAAGATCGTTTGTGCTGTATATGCCAGGAGGTAGATGACGAAATTCATTTCTAACAAATTGCAAACGACATGACAAAAATAGAATAGAACTGTTCAGGCTAATTTTATTCCAAGAGCCAAATTTTTATAAAATGAATGTTTCACAACAATTTAAAATACTAATGATAAATAAAAATGTAGAAATTTTGAAATGTTTAGGAGCTTTTATATACAATTCGTTCATGTCTCTGTAAAGTATGTATGTATATATAATTATGTACATGTATGTATTATGTATCCTTCGTTGTCTCATTTATATTTTATTAATTTCATCTGTATGTGCACATAACCTTGTAAGGTTTTTTATGCAAAAAGTTTCTTCTTCTTCTTCTATAGCCGCGTTTCTCAACCTGGGGTGAATTCACCCCCAAGGGGGGAATGGCTCGCGTCCAGGGGGTGAATGACCACACTCACAGTAACTTCAAAAATGAACATATAAAGGTTGTGCAGTTGAGATTAGCACTCTCATTCACTGTCCCGAGAATAAAAAAAAAATCGTTTGTGACAATCACCAGGAGCAAATTTCGCACTAACTGGAAACAGCGTATTTTCATTAAAATATAAATTTGGTGATTATTAAATCTCACCTTCGATCCGTATTCATTCGATATTTTTGTCAATGTGGTCAGGGGGTGCAGGCCCGTGCAAGGATCTGCGGTTCATGTCGGATGGCTTCTATAGAAAAAGAAGGCCATTTTCAAGTTCCTATCCTGAAGAGTGCCTGAAATGGCTGGAAATCACATTTCCGGGCTCTAATTTCTAAAAATTTGCTAGGGGGGAGACCCTCCCCCCCAGACCCTCCTCGACGGGCTTTGCGCCTACGGCGCACGCGGTGACAGTTTCGCCGGATACGGCTCCGCGATCAATAACCTCCTCAAAACTCTGGGGGTAAATGGGTTGGTTGAGAATTCATTTAGGGGTGAGCGGTGAGAAAAGGTTGAGAAACGTGGTTCTATAGTGATAGTAATAATAACAATTATATATTACGCAATATGTTATTTTCAACCTCCTGGTTCGCGAACATTCGGACAAAAGATGCTTAGCAACAGCCGTGAGTGAGTATACTGATTGCATCATGAAGAACACTAATCATTGGTTGAAAATTACGCCGAGTCATCGTAGCATTTATTATTTATATGTATTGAATTTCTTCGGTGATGTGCACAGTACGCAAAGTGTTTTTAATTTATATTTTATCACAAACGGACTACACACGATACGGGTAAGTTGTTACTATTTATTCACCTTTTATTATTAGGGGGTTGGATGGCCGAATGGTTAGAGAGAGAATGAGAGAGAATGGGGTTAAACGTCCACTCGACACAAACTATGTCATTTCGGGACTAATATATGGTTTATGTTTATTTCAATAATTCGCTAGCGCGTAGGGGTCTTTAGCAGCGGGAGGAAACTGGAGGACCTGGAGAAAACCCACGAGGTTGGACATTCGACCCTACTCCTTGTTATGTGGTATCGAATGTCCAACCACATGGGGGAGGGGTGGCCTAGTGGTCTAGAGTGTC
Organism: Patella ulyssiponensis; assembly: GCA_963678685.1. Taxonomy (NCBI): domain Eukaryota; kingdom Metazoa; phylum Mollusca; class Gastropoda; family Patellidae; genus Patella; species Patella ulyssiponensis. The sequence continues at coordinate 94,203,851 of OY783226.1, forward strand.
GCGCTTCGGCCTCTAGCTGGCCGGTCACCTCTGGCTTGCGGCTGTGGTTTCGAGCCCTGGTGTGAGCGTATGTGGCATGGAGATAGGGGCGCCTTCTCAACCTCGTGGGTTTCCTCCGGGCACTCCGGTTTCCTCCCACGGCTAAAGACCCCTACGAGCAAGCGAATTATTGAAATAAAATTGAAACCATATGTTAGTCCCAAAATGACCTAGTTTGTGTCGAGTGGACGTTAAACCCCATTTCTCTCTCTCTCTCTCCAACCTCATGGGTTTTCTCCGGGTCCTCCGGTTTAATCCCACTGCTAAAGACCCCTACGCGCAAGCGAATTATTGACATAAAATTTAGTCCATAAATGACCCTAGTTTGTGTCGAGTTGACGCTTAATACCATTACTCTATTTCCTTTTGTTGTTGCTGCGATAGTGGCAGTTGGCGCGTGGGAGGTGGGTGACCGGTTCTGGGTATGAGTTTTGTTGTAATGAATGTATCCGGGAAAACACCCTATTCGTATATCTGCTTAAGGCTTTATCACACTTCATACGGTTGCGTTGTTATAATGTGTTTACCTCTTATTACAGCAGAGGTGGTGGCGTTAAGCCTCATTTAATTTCATGTCATGTCTATTTGGCGCATGGTCGGTAGGTGACGGGCTTGTTCGGTGCATCGGGTATCGAGTTTTGTTTCCGTATTCTTGTGTAGTGCACAAGTAGTTTGTAGTAAATAGTTGACAACCAGTGGATGGCGCTAGCGGTGTAAACGTCACTTCCGGAATATTACCTGAATTATTTGTTTTACAAAATAATAATGACATGAAATGAAATAGTTCTTAATGCCATTCTTCTAAAAATAGGAATCTGTGGTATGGTTTTTCAACGTTTAAAACAAAGCCGAAATTCTTTAGTGCCGTATTTTTTGATCTGCCTTGATTTTCTTATGCAGTTTCCCCAGCCCCATTATCCAAAACAGTCAATGAGCACTATGTTATTATAAAATCTTCATTGTTGTTTCCTGTATCCAGGCATATCAGCACATCCAAACCAAAATGGCGATTCCAATGGTAACCTTTAACAATGGCAACAAATTCCCCATCCTTGGACTTGGAACTTTGGCGGTAATTATATATTCTATTTCAAGCCGATGCATTTAGATTGTGTAATTTTAACACTGATATGACGGTCGTTCCATTGTGGGTTATGGGACAGGCTGTGCTTTAATCCAAAGTCAGACATGGACAGACAGTAACCATTATCTCGTTTACACTAAATCAAGGACGAAAGCCGAAGTGTCGTATAAAATTTATAGTACATATAAAATATCGTTTGTGAATGCACCCTTTGCGCTGCACAAGTTACAACAGCATGTCTCAAAATACTTTAATTATTCTTTTCCTTATTCGGACACCATATAATTACCAAACTTTTGAGTTTGTATATAGTAATTGAGATCAGCCTTTGTTTAAACGCTAAAGATTTAGTAAGTTTATAGATATACTATAATTATGGTATGTTTTAACCCAATGCCAAGACTTGGGCTGTTTGGTTTATATAAATGAAAAGCAATACCACCACGTCGTTGACGATTCATATCTCATTGTATCACTCTTTAAACTCTGAAAATGAAAAACTCTGAAAATAAAACATGAAACACCCACAAAAGTCTTCACAATGTTCGATAGTTCGTTTTGAATATCATTAAAGTATATTTGAAATCATTGTGCCTGTTCAGCATGCAGTTGTTGGGATGGGACAAAAAATCTAACAAAACAGAACTCCTGACAGCTGGATTTCGAAATAAAGAGTAGGTCATAATGCCGCTGTCCGGACTAAAGTTCCCTCACAGCATTCACTGGTTTTCCTAAGCACGTAATGAGCAGAAAGGTGTTCCACCGAACCAAATTTCATTTTAAAGCTCAATTACCGCTATCAGTGTGTGTTCTCTCCGGGTTTCTCGTTTCCCCAGGGCTAAACACCCCTACTTGCAAGCGAATTATTATAATAAACTTGACCTAGTTTTTATACGCCCACAATTTCACGTGGACGTATATTGTCGTCGCCCCCGTCCGTCCGTTCGTCCACAATTGTTTGTGAACACTCTACAGGTCAAAATTTTTATCCGATTTTGATGAAACTTGAAATATAGATTTACCACCCTAAGATCCCGGTTCCTGCCGATATTGGCATGTATCGGACTGTAACTTTAGGGATTGTGGCCCCTGATTGTACGAAAAATCGCGTTTTTAGCTTGTGAACACTGTAGAGGTCACAATTTTGAACCGATTTTGATAAAACTTGAAATACATGTTTACAACTCAACGATTATCAGATTTAAGAAAAATAACGTCTAATTATATCACCGTATGACCGTAAAGAAGGTCGAGTTCGAATTTCGTGAAAATCGGACAAAAATTGCGGGACAAAATGGCCACCGCATGTACGCGAAAAGTGTAAAAAATATGGTATGTCAAGGTTGTGGACCCTGTAGAGGTCACAATTTTAATTCGATTTTGATGAAACTTGAAACGCGTGTTTGTAACCAAATGATCTTGGTTCCTTTCGATATTTGCGCATATCGAATTGTAACTTCATGAATTATGGCCCTTGATTGTAGGAAAAATTACTTTCTATTTAGCATGTTCTCTATCAAGAATGTGGGCGCATCCTGCTGGTTAAAGTGTAGAAGCGCCCCCCCCCCCCCACACACACACACCCTGATACGAGGTAAATATAACCGGCTGTATATACGCCATGGGTGCATATCGCGATTGCTACTTTAAATAACATACATCAACGAAGAAACCCTGGACTTTAGACATCCCATTTATTGACCTTCATACGTCATTATGAATCGCGATTGCTACTTTAAATAACATACATCAACGAAGAAACCCTGGACTTTAGACATCCCATTTATTGACCCTCATACGTCATTATGAATCATGTCTACATGTAAGATAGTTTACAGTAGAAAATAGAACATAATAAGTTTAAAAAGAGACGACTAAAGGGTTTTAGATCAACGTGACATTGCACAGACTGAGTACACACAGTGACACAATATCATAGTCAATAAATATCTTACATGCGCAGTTCTAAGATAATATTACATGTAAGAGTGACAAAACGACATATGAAACATCAACGACGTGGCTATTGCATTACATTTATAAAATCAACCAGGCTCAGTCTTTGTATTGGATTAAAACTAACCACGCCCAATTTGTGTTGAAGTAAAAATATTGTTATATATTTATATAAACCATACACGCCCAGTTAAAACATACTATAATATTACAGTCATCTACAATCTTAATAAATTTTTAAAGACTCAAAATAGCTTATGAAAGGATGTAAATGGAAACATTCCTTTTCGATTCTGAATCAACAATGACATGCAAACGTGAGAAATATACACAGTTATTCGGACACTAACATGGTTGGCCATTGGGGTCTTGTAATCAACATAGGAGCCCAAAATTGTATTTGTCCCAATTACGTATAGCAAAGCTTCGCGAGGTTTCATAGGACTAAGATAAAGAGTTTTTTATGGTCCTTATTGACACCTCGGGCCGCTAAATAATTCATTAAAGATGTATTATGTGAAATTTAGAAAGCGAGTTGGTCTTTTTAAGCGTAATAGTTGAAACAAACTAGGTCATTTTGGGACTAACATATGGTTTCAATTATACAAGAGCTAAATCTGCCTATTACAAGTCTTTCTTACGGCCAAAAATTTTATCTAAATTATTAATTAGACATGAATTAACTTATCCAGTCCATAATGAACACTCGATGTCAGCGCTAGCCTTCGATACTGACTTGATTGGAATCCTATATGATGCTTAATGCTCATTTATGATTTAATCAAAACGTAGATAATCGAGATAGGCTTTTTATCGTATTGACTTTAGTAATGATGATCGGGGATGGGCGGACCTTTCAATCACATAAACTGGGCTCATAGTGGATCTCTTTGACTGACATTTTCAGAAAATTACCTTTACATTATCTGTTTTTTAACTATTGTAGTGATAACTGCTAACTCTTTATCTAATCTCCAATACTGTATCTTTAATGTAGAATATATTTTAGGCCAATTCGGATGATTGCAAGAATGCTGTACGAGCAGCCCTGGATGCAGGCTACCGCCATATTGACACAGCATATGCTTACTTCAACGAGGCTGATATTGGGGAAGTTTTAGAGGAGTATATGAATGCGGGAAAACTTACAAGATCAGATTTCTTTGTCACAACAAAGGTGAATAAAATATATATTTATCTGTATTATTTATATCCTTAAAATATCTATATTGGATTTTACAACGTATTACTATTTCATAGCCGTGTTCGTTTGTTACAGTGGTTTTTTCAGTCTGATTAAAACACAGATCCAATTTCGTTTCGTTTTTTATAGTTCAAAATTTTGTTTTTCTTGTCTTCACGATAGTCTGGAAAGATTTGTTATGTTACAGACGTTCTAGTTGATGTAAGGAATTAACCAATGAAACTAAAGTTACGACATGTTCTTGGCGTGCTCTGTGCGGAACTGTGGGTAAACACCTAGAAACGTCAACGTTGATTGATTAATGAACGTCTGACGTCATTGGGTCAGAACCCTGACGCGACAACCCAGTACAACTGTTCAGATTTTCATGTAGTGTAGGCCATCGCAAGTATAAAAATACAACGAAATATTGGTACCCATGACACATATAAAATATAATAGTTCAACCTTTGCATTTGTACGTGACCATTAGATTGGGGGTAAAACACTGAGAAGCTTTAAAAATCTCTATTCTTTTGAACTTAAAATTGGAAATAAATTGATCGAATGTAATGTAAATAAAATTATTTAAATGTTTATTGTAATTTTTAATCAATAGTGTTCGGTGCGCTGTCGAAAGTGATTGGCAGTTGTCGATGGTGCTGATAAGGGCGATAACCCAGTTCGCCATGGTTGGAGGCAGACCACCATTAAATTTCACCATCTCGGTACCCACAAATTGTAGTTCGTATATTTATAGCAGTTCTCTCTCTGTCTCTTTTCTCCCCTTTTGCATGCCCATTTTTGTTGATTTTTTGGCCTACAATGGACTAAGAGGGTTTGAATTAATATTTTCTGCCAGGTTTTGGTAAATATTCATGATTTTGAGGCGGAAGGATAACGGTGTTATGAGGTTGGCTACAGTGTACGGACACTAGATACATGTTTTGAGTATGCTTCTTTAAGTTCGTGTATTTCAAAATTTTGGTTGTCAACCTCATAAAAATTTGAGTGCAAAGACATGGCCATTTGTTCCTCTGTCTGTAGTGAAAAGCATTTCGCCCAACGAAAATTTGGGGAAAAGTTGGAGGTGGGCAAAGAGTCCAGAATTAACATTGAAGTCAATGGGGAAATTAATGGTGGTCTTCCTCCGGTTGACGCTATGCTACAGGTTTACTTTGGCACTGTTCCTTTGAGACTCAACCTTTTTTCATTTTATTTCTAGCTATGGCTGACCTACCATCAACCAGATAGAGTATTAGAGTGTCTGGATCTATCTTTATCTAAACTTAAACTAGATTACGTTGATCTGTTTCTGATTCATAGTCCCTGTGCCTTTGAGGTAAGCAGTGTCCATTTGGGTAAATTGTGCACAGTGTAAAATCTGCAAGGTAAACCCAATATACTTGCTTGGCATTCCAATACACCCGCGTCAGATATTATGTAATGGAAGTAATGTTCCACTCGATTGATAGTCGTCTTAAGTCTGACAGGTTAGGTATATGGGTATGTATAAATAACCTTTAAATAACAGTTCAGCTTAACATTGTGTAATTAATTGAATTTACCATTTAATTTACCTTTTTAATTCATACCCCCCCCCCCCGCCCCGGTGTTGCTGACTCGGGAACGTATTTCAATAACAAAATGGAGCTTAATGGTATTGTAATACTGTAAGTTCACTGGTCGTCAAGACACCCGTTAGATCATTTTGAAACGATTACTTCGATGTTCTTATTTACTATAGTGACTTGAGAATATTACACTGTCGGTTTTATCCTTAGTAGGCCTTCTAGCAGATAATCACTAGACAAACCTCGGCAGATTCCAGTACCCTACACCTAGCCTCGGCTGTATGACGAAGTCCACCATTAGAACTACTTTCAAGTTCTCGGATTACCAACGACGTTGCCCATGACGACGCCTTTGAAGAATGTTCTATCTTACAAAGTTTTCAATGTTCGAAGCTGTTTTTCTTTCAAGTTTATCCTAGTTTCTGTAAACAAGGACAAGTTTGCACTGAAAATTCTACACACCCTTCGAACGACACAATTTTGAGAATTTCTTTCTTAAAGTGGCCAGTTTTCCTTATAAATAAATAAACCCGCGCCGCATCGTAATTGTATAGGCGTAGGTACATATCACTTACTGTCATACAGCCGAGGCTAGATGTAGGTTCCGGAATCTGTCGAGGTTTACCGGGTGAGCAGATAATAGCACATAAAGATTTACATAATTTTAGGACACAGGAAAGGGTTACTTCCCTGAAAGAGACGATGGAACACCAGCATTTCTCAATATCCCACCGGAAGAAACATGGAAGGTATGCTTATTAAATTATATTACGTTCAAAACGCTCCAGAGTCTGCACGAAATCAAGGGTACAATCATTTTATCTTTTAAGATTAAAGCAGATCTGGTATGGCAAAGAAAACATTCTGCTAATTAATGAATAATTTTCCATAATCATAGAATTTACGAGGACCAGGGTGTGGTTATTATCAAGTCTTCAAGTTGAAAGACATGGCCTCTATGACTAAAAGTTTAGATTTCATTTTAATTTGTTGATCTGCTTCATGATTTGCTTTATTATATAGGTTTCCGTCTACAAATCTGTCACTACATAAGAGAAAACGAAAAACTAGAAAAGGTCCATGAATAAAGCAAGGCAATGTGCGGGCTTTTTCTACTTTTCTCTATCTAGTGACATTCAATTATTTTTTTAATTGTCAGATATCCTTTCGACGGAATTATCAGTGAGCAGAAATCAGGCCATGTATCTGTTCTCGTTCATTACTTCACTCAGTTATATAGAAGGATGGCTTTTGTTTTCCATTTTTTGGGGCCTCACTTTCGTTTCTTCAAGTCTTCGTTAAGCATTTACCGTAAGTAGTGATCAGTGTGTTAAAATTATTTGGAATGGGATTAACCAGTTCTATCATATTTCTTTATATACGATTCATCACCTTCACTTTAGGACGTTATACAATAGATCTACATGTAGAACTTTACTTTTAGTTACAATAACAACAACAGTAGTAACAGACGGGTTTTACTACCAAAAAAAAGAAAATAATTTTAAGTTTGATGTATAGAAACATTTAGGCATAATCTACGCTTGCTTTGGATACCATAAATGAACATTAAATTGAATAATAATGTTACACTTACAGCTTGTGGGGACTGTAAAAACAACAGTCTCGTAATTAACGAAACGATAACATCTTAACAGAAAAAAAAAACATGACTGATATCAAGAACATGTGGTTACACACGAATCAAAAATATTGACTAGGACCAAGTAATAAATACAGGACTAGGATCCGTGAGAAAGAGTGGATGGCATAAATCACCACAAGTGGATTATTGCTGTAACAGTTGTAATGGCTGACACCAATATCGTTCTTTAAGCGTGGCAGACAGAGCTTTTATGATGACCCGATTCCTGGAAAGCCGTCAACATTGCTGATCGACGATTGACCACTCGATATATTACCATTGCTGTTGGCATCTTCCATGAGAAGGATGAACACATTATCGCCAACGAGTTAGGGATGACACGCGTTTCTACAAATTGGGTGCCAAAACTCAAGACTGGATCAGAAAAAGTGTCCGATTTCTGGTGTCCCATTACAATATGTGCCATTTTGAAGCAGAGCCCAACAATGTTTTTGAAACAATTGTTAACATGGATGCGACCTGTTAGGGGAGCTGAAGAAACGTCGTTGGCAAAAGTGTGTATGGGACTCGTGTGATAAAATAGAAGTGGACACTTTTCAGCCAGTCCTCGTATTTGTAACAAACTATAATTGTTTATTTGCAGGGAATGGAAAGAGCTGTGACAGATGGTAAAGCCAAAAACATCGGTGTGTCTAACTTTTCATGTGAACAAATCGAAAGAATTTGTAAAATAGCAACTATTAAACCCGTAACAAATCAGGTTGGTTTCCGCATCAGTCCAGATGGTGTGATATAAATTGATCTCAACCGAATATTTAACCACATGTCCAAGAAATAAATCGTTAAGTAACGTAATTAACTTTTGTCGGTTGCCACCACGGGGTTGTCTTGGCAGTGATCAAGCACAGCTAATCATATGCAATAAAGATCGTGGATTTGGGGACAAGGTTAATGAACCCGTGACGTAGCGCCACAAGCACCCAATATTTATATTGGTAGGAGGTCAGACGAAAGGGGGGGGGGGCTCTTTAAGCCCGATTTGTAGAATATCAGAGTCAGGGCATATTTGTGACACATGTTGGGCAACATGATTATGAATGCCAGTCTTTGCGCCCGGTCAGATTTTATAGACATGGCCAAATGCATATTTCCTCAAGGTCACGAGATGTAGACAAAGTTAGGGCAAGTGATTGTTGCGGAGGATTGTGGGTCAGGGTAGGTCTTGGAATATGTTAAAGAATGTGGGGGGGGGGGGGGGTAAGTCTCGACATTTGGCCTTTCAAATAGATCTAACCCTTCACGACCGCTATTACTTAGACGTGGATAAAGAAAGAGTACTGGGGTACTAGAATGTAACAATAAGTGGACGGGAACTATGGTACTAGTCTTATCTAAATAAATATCATTTGGACGAATACAGCACCCCGATTACTAAAATGTATAACGTGTCAATATTTATAGGTAGAATGTCACCCTTACTTCAACCAAGCGGAATTGCAACGCTTCTGTAAGAAACGGGGTATAATTCTAACATCTTATGGATCCCTGGGTTCGCCCGGCAGACCAGACGTGTTGTAAGTACCATGAATATATCAGTACAATAAACCTCCAATTTATATGGAAAGCAATGTACGGTTTGGGTACATTTAAAGCTACACTGAAAAAAAACTTGTGTTGAAACAACACAAACCTGTGTTGTTTTCAACACAAGTTGGGTGTTACTATTTAACAACACAAACTTGTGTTAAAATTTGTCAAACAACACAAGACTTGTGTTAAAATTTGTCAAACAACACAAGACTTGTGTTAAAATTTGTCAAACAACACAAGACTTGTGTTGAAACTTGTGTGAAAATCTACACAATACTTGTGTTAAAATTTCTGAAACTTGTGTTGAAATTTCTGAAACTTGTGTTGAAACTTGTGTTGGAAATTTCTGAAACTTGTGTTGAAATTTCTGAAACTTGTGTGGTTTCATACAAACTTGTGTATAACCATCAACAAAACCTTGGGTTGTATTTTCTCCCAATTTATATCCAGTATAGCAACCTTTCCCATGCAGCACCCCTCCTTTTGCTCTGTTTAATCTGCTAAGTTTGATAAATGAGGTAACAATATTTTTTTTTTGTTAAATTATTATTTATTCATAAAATGATAATGATAGGAAAAAGTAAATTAATACCGCCAAATAAAAACTAAATAGACATTTGGAATGTTAACAGAAAAACAGAGACATAATATTAATAAAATAATAAAATTGTGATTAAATAAGTTCTATCACGTGATAAAGCCTACGTACGAAGCGAGGCCGCTGTTGAGCGAGACTTGATCACCCAGTTCCTATGCACATATCGAGTAATGGTAGGTTTATAAAGGGACTGGGTGATACACACTTCTTTTGACCTTTTTTCGGGTTACTTCCGGTCTCGGGAAGTTGATCGTCGATAAATGATAGCGGTTCAAGTTTGATTTGTTATCAATAACAGTGTTAAATGACCAATTTAATTACATCGGAAGGTGAATAATAATCAAATAAAGTCTCGTTAGCAATAAAAATGACATGAAGTGTTAGAACTAGTGAGTATTGTGAGATGTATCAGACGATACATGGTAAATCAGTCAAAACAAAGATGGCGTCTGACTTACATTGTATTCTTGTATTAAGCAGTGGTAAGAAGTTTTATTTTAATTTATTTTAATCCCTTCAAGTGCCTGTGATTTCAACTGGAGTTCCAAGCATAGTTCGCCAATGTCAGTAGTGTAGGACATGGGAAAGGACAATATATAGTTGACAAAAAACCTAGATCTCATATATACACATTGCCGTGCATTTTAAAGAGAAATAGAAATGAGGTTAAGCGTCCACTTGACACAAACTGGGTCAATTGGGTACAAGCCCGGATCGAAGTCACCTCCACTGCATTCACTTTAAAGAACCCTTGACAATTGACTTATTTGACTCAATGACAGACCTTTTGATCCAATGTGTGCGTGTTAACCATTCGACCCCCTGGGTTCCCTTTAAAGAACCCTTCACAGTTGAAATATTTGATATAAGAGTAGGGCAGAATCACCCTAATAACACAGAAAAGTCAGATATTAAACCTTATTTCATTTCATAAGCAAGGAAAAGTCACCTTAATGTAAGTCAAGTTTTTTTGCAATTGTGGGTATATTGGATCTACATTGGGTTTCTAGATAATGGTTATTAAATACGTTAGGATTTCCGACCAAATTCTAAGTGATTTATATGTCACTTTACTTTCTATATTATACATAAATTTCTGAAAAGAATTAAAATCTAATTGTGTTTTGGAAGAATATTTAACATTAAAGACAAAAAATAAATATTTAAAAATTGGGTCAAAATGCGTTCTTTTCCAGAATTATAAAATAAATTGATGCTTAGTTTCTCTTGTTGTTAGCATTCATCAAATTCTCCTCCAAGGGTGTTTCGGCCTAAAAAATAAAATGTAGGCAATAAGAATACTTTCTATTGTTCATAATGTTTAAATAAGAGAGAAATGGGGTTTAACGTCCACTCGACACAAACTAGGTCATTTTGAGACTAACGTATTGTTTAATTTTATTTCAATAATTCGCTTGCGCGTAGGGGTCTTTAGCAGTGGGAGGAAACCGGACTTCCCGGTTGAGAAGTCCCCCCTATCCCCATGCCACATACGTCCACTCTGGGATCGAAACCACAGCTGCAAGCCAGAGGTGGCCCCCCAGCTAGAGGTCGAAGCGCGGCACTCTAGGCCAGTAGGCCATCCCAACACCCCATGTTTAAATAAACAATTTATTTTGCCACATCGAGACCTAGTCTTTATTTTGTTTCAACTTTGCCTAACACTCATTATTTTTTGTCCAGTTACAGACTCAGGTTAATTATCATGCTCAAATCAAATGGGTTAGAAGTCAGAGAAAGGGAGAGAAATGGAGTTTAACATCCATGTGACACAAACTAGGTCATTTTGGGATCAACATATGGTTTAAATTTATTTTAATAATTCGCTTTGCGCGTAGGGGTCTTTAGGAGTGGGAGTAAACCGGATGACCAGGAGAAAACCCAGGAGGTTGGACAGGCAACCCTTCTGCTTGTCACGCATAACTGGGGATTCGAAACCACTCCAGTTGACTCAATGACAGGCTTTATGATACAGCGTGCATGTGCTAACCATCCGGCCAACCCACCTGCCATTTAACTATACTAAATTAATTTTAAATTTCAAAATAATAAACTGAAATGTAGGCTAATGTCACATCCGCTCCAACTGGGCTATATTGTGACAAACACATTATGCCGGGATTCCAAATTACCATAAAAACAATCTTTTCTATTAGAATTGAACACTCACCTTCCAAACAACACATTTCTTCAGCTCTTTCTTCTCCCAAATTTGTTGGGTTTTTTTTGGTTTTTTATTACATGATCTTTGATTTGCTATGGCATCAAATATGGGAACTGAAAAATATGAAAACATATAATTAACTGTTTAAGATATGTTACCATATACAAACTGTGTGATATGAAATTGAAACTAAAATATCTATCCCGCAGAACTTACCTAAGCTGTGAAAATCTCTTTTAATAACCCTCCCTTGTTTGTCATTTGACAGGAATTAGAAGAGAGCCATGTGGCTGAGTGAGTAAGGCGCTAATCTGGAGGTCGTTGGTTCACTCCCAGTTTTTACCTAGAAAGCTCATTTGGATTTTTCAGCTTGGATGCGCTGTCTAGTCGTTTCGATAGAACAAAAAACCTGAGCTCCCATTGGCGTGCATGTAACTCGAGAGAGAGAAAAATAGGGTTTAACATCCACTCGACACAAACTAGGTCATTTCGGGACTAACATGGTTTAATTTTATTTCAATAATTCGCTTGCGCGAAGAGGTCTTCAGCAGTAGGAGGATACCGGAGAAAACCCACAAGGTTGGACAGGCGTCCTAGACTTCTTTCCACGTACAACCGGGTATTCGAAACCGCGCCAGTTGACCCAATGGCAGACCGTCTGATACAGTGTGTACATGCTAATGAATTCTAAAATTAGACAAATGCTTCGACAAAGCAGACACACCAATAAACAAGCCAACAGTGAGGCTGATGTCCCCGCCGAAATTCCAAAATAAATAGATGACACATATTAATTAATCGCACATTTATTTTTTTCAAACGTATCAAGCAATCAAACTGTACACGAAGTGTCATCCAAAAGTGTTTTATAAAGAAAAATGCTAAAACCGATGAGAAAAATGAAAATGTACCCTAGTTAGGGGGACCCTAAAGGCAGACAAAAGGGCCCCCACGCTTGAAAGGGCCCTCGTGTCTGAGTCAATCGTTTCTATACACTGTTACTGTCGAATCCATTACTGAATGAAAATGCAGTCATTGTATTAGCATAAAAATCATCAATCAAGATGAACCTAAGTTATCTTGTCCCAAAGTATCAACCAATCAAATTGCTTATCTCTGCCTACCCTAAGCAGAAAATGCTCATCTTCGAACTCCATCAAGGCATTGACCTAATAAGCATACACACCAATTTTGAACCTTTTAACTCAATTAGAAGGAGAGTTATTGTGTTCCAAAGTCTCGGTAAATCAAATTGCTTATCGCTTTGCTTACCTTGAGCAGAAAATGCTCATTATCGATCTTAGTCAAGGCATTACTGTAATGAAACTATACACCAAGTTTCATCACTCTCACTTTATTAGAACTAAAGTTATCGTGTCCCAAAGCATCAACCAATCAAATTGCTTATCTCTGCCTACCCTAAGCAGAAAATGCTCATCTTCGAACTCCATCAAGGCATTGACCTAATAAGCATACACACCAATTTTGAACCTTTTAACTCAATTAGAAGGAGAGTTATTGTGTTCCAAAGTCTCGGTAAATCAAATTGCTTATCGCTCTGCTTACCTTGAGCAGAAAATGCTCATTATCGATCTTAGTCAAGGCATTACTGTGATGAAACTATACACCAAGTTTCATCACTCTCACTTTATTAGAACTAAAGTTATCGTGTCCCAAAGCATCAACCAATCAAATTGCTTATCTCTGCTTACCCAAAGCGGAAAATGCCCATCTTCGAACTCCATCAAGGCATTGACCTAATAAGCATATACACCAAGTTTGAACCTTTTAACTCAATTAGAAGGAGAGTTATTGTGTTCCCAAAGTCTCGACCAATCAAATTTGCGTATCGCTCTGCTTACCCTGGGCAGAAAATGCTCATTATCGAACTTAGTCAAGGTATTACTGTAATGAAACTATACACCAAGTTTCATCACTCTCACTTAATTAGAACTAAAGTTATCGTGTCCCAAAGCATCAACCAATCAAATTGCTTATCTCTGCTTAATCTAAGCGGAAAATGCTCATCTTCGAACTCCATCAAGGCATTGACCTAATAAGCATATACACCAAGTTTGAACATTTTAACTCAATTAGAAGGAGAGTTATTGTGTTCCAAAGTCTCGACCAATCAAATTTGTGTATCGCTCTGCTTACCCTGAGCAGAAAATGCTCATTATCGAACTTAGTCAAGGTATTACTGTAATGAAACTATACACCAAGTTTCATCACTCTCACTTAATTAGAACTAAAGTTATCGTGTCCCAAAGCATCAACCAATCAAATTGCTTATCTCTGCTTACCCTAAGCGGAAAATGCTCATCTTCGAACTCCATCAAGGCATTGACCTAATAAACACATACACCAAGTTTGAACATTCTAGCTCAATTAGGAAGAGAGTTATTGTGTCCCAAAAAGTGTGACGGACAGACAGACGGACAGACAGACAGACGGACGAACCCATTTTAATGGTCCCCCAACTTTCTTCGAAAGGCGGGGGACAAAAATATAATTTAGCCGAATAATATATCAAACCTGTTTGATTTGGGCGATGTCATTGGACACACTACATGTATGTGAATTTTAGCGCCGACGATTTACGTTTATACTTTCTTTTTATATGCAAATATCATATTTTAAATAGAACCATGGACCTTATAGAACATACTTTCATGTGATTCACTGCTTGAATGTAACAAGTTGAATAGTCATAGTGTCATCTGTCCAGCCTTGTGTGTTTTCTCCGGTTTCGTCCCTTGGCTTACCCCTACCCGCAAGCAAATCATTCAAATAAAATTGAACCATATTTAGTCTCGAAATTACCAGGCGCCAGAAAGGATCTATCCAGCAAATACTAACAACAACTCTATGTTTACGACGAATTAATATAACATACACATTGTTTAGGAAAAGGCCGGAAACGAAAGATGTGTCCTGCTTGATTCTAGGACATATATCATTCATGGACCTACTTGATTCTACCAATTTAATACAAGGACATGTATATGGCACAGGTTTGTGTCAAGTGAATTTAAAACCCCATTTCCCCTCTCTCTCACTGGATATTACTACTGAGTGAGTGATAGTGATAAATACTTTTCGTGGAACTGTATTAGATAAAGAGTTGACAAGGTAATTTGCTGAAAATGCCAGTACAATTGATCCACTATGAACAGAGAACTAAGCTGTTGAAATTTCCGCCTAGCCTCGATCATCATTACTAAAGTCAGTAAACATCGTCTCGATTATCATTTTTTTAATTCAATTATCAATGAGCTTTAAGCAGCATATAGGATTTTCATCCAGCCAAGTCGAAGGCAAATATGGACACCGAGAGTTTATTATGGTCCTGTAATTTATACATCCTTTCAACTAAAGGTGGGCTTAGGCGGGTGGGGTGGCTATCAATGCGCCCTTTCAGATAAAAAACAAACAAACAAACGAAACTTCGGAGAGGTACGATTAACTGAAATATACAATAATAATACAATGAATTAGAGAAATTATTACAAGAATGATTAAAGGGAAATAACCACACTTAACATACAGGGTGTGTTTTGATGAACTTGGCAAAGACTTGTTTACAAAAGTCTAAATAATTCACCAAAAACTTACGCAATAGTAATAGCACTAAATAATGGGATATTTGCAAACAAACATTATTACTAAATTAGAGTGAATATGTGCACGCATCTACAACAACGAGGTGAATGTTTGCTAATAGTAATTAAATATGGGACACTAGTTACCAGATTTGTTATCCACCGTAGCTACACATATAGGCAAAACCACGAAATCTACCTATACATAAGTAAAAACCACGAACTTTACTTATACATTTGATGCGCAAAACCACGAACTTCGCTCATCTCATTCACTTCCAGCCCGCCAACAAGGCGGAAGTACAAAAAACACGACGCCTTGCCCTTCCAGACACTCAAGTTGAAAAATAATTAAATCTATTGGGAAAGCCACGAATTTCCAGACTCAAAAAATGTAGAATAGTTGAAACGTAATACAGCTGTAATACAACTCGGTGTATTCGAACCTTACAGGTCCAGATAAGTTAATTATGGTCTAATTAATAATTTAGATGACATTTCAGGCCTAAAGAAAGACTAGTAGTAGTAGACAGATTCAGCTCTTACGCATATGTATGCAAAAGCATCACAGATACGTGGTTAAGCCACCGGCCATTCTGTATTAATATTTGCTAACATATGCAATGTATTTTACAATTACCAGTCATTATAATATAATGTTTGCAGTAAGAAAGACAGCGACCCTGTTTTGATGGAAGATGCTTTAATTAAGAAGTTGGCCAAAAAATATAAGAAATCAGCTGGACAGGTAGGGCTTTCAATTCTCTAATTTGGTATCATTCACTGGTTTTAAACAAACTGTGGAATGTATCGACAACTCCACACATGGAATTGTGATTTCGCAGCAACAAAAGTATTACTTAATTTTAGGTAGTTGCAGAGAATTGTACAAAGCTTAATACAAAACCAGTGAAAGTTGTATTCACTATTCCAACATTGGCCATTTGCTACAAAACTAAAATTAATTAATATTTACAATGTCTACAGAGATGCATTATTGAAATAAACATTTTATAAATAATTGAACTCATTAACATCCGACGGAGCATTATTTAAATAAAAAATATTAATAATTACATACTTTCTACTGTTTATCTTTCAAGATCTTGTTGCGTAATTTGACTCAAAGGAACATCATGGTTATACCAAAGAGTACCAACCCGGAGAGAATTAAACAAAATATGCAGGTAACCCAAGTTAATAATTGAACTAATTGACTAACTAAATTGTCTACTTGGTTTTACATGGGTGTGCATTCTGTGGGGAATGATACATGTGTGGGTGGTGGTGTAATCGCCGTTGTTAAATTGGATAGTACCGGTATTTGATATTACAACTTTAGTTTAAATCGAGTTTATTTTTTATTTATGCGCAATATATTAGCTGTAGTTAGAGCATGTCAAATAGTAACACAAGTTCAAATCTGTTGTCGGTTGAAAAACATGGACGACATAAATTAACCTGGAGACTCAAAATTTGATTGTTGCCAACATCCACCTCTTACATGTTCGGTGTTCGATTTTACATCGTGCTTCTCGAGTTTTTAATAATGTTGATAAATTCTACGATGGCGATTGTTGCAGGTGTTTGACTTCACATTGACGGGGTGTGAGATGAAGCAAATTGAAGGCCTTCAGACAAACAAAAGAATATTCTTTAACCAACAGTAAGTATTGGTTACGCACTCAAGAATAATCCCCCCTTGAAATGAGCTGTCGGTATACTCATATTTTGTTCGGTTATCAATACATCATGCGAGACATGCTTAAGAAGATAGTACTAGTTCATAGTTCATCTATTTCACAGTTTTTGAAAGGAATGCTTCTTGAGCTAGCTCAAAACCTTATATGGTTTGGTTTATTTCACATTTATTGAACAGAATACTTCTTGACGATTTCCGATTGTCAGGACGAAGCTTTCCGAATTAACAAAATTCCTATCGAGTCACGAGGAAGTCAGTTTTGCACAATTTTATCAGTCCAGGCAATGAGGGTGGTTTGAGTAGAGATTGGCGCGAGGCATTTAAATGTGTTGAGCTGTCTTGATTGGTTGAGGATTTTTCTTATGCAGTCTGTGCACGCGCTGTAGCCCGAAATCCCCCTTTCGCGTGAATGTCGCCAGTTTGGGATAGAGAGAATTCCGTCTCGGAAAGTTCAATCGAGCACCACCGTAATGATGTTCGATGAGTTTTATCCCTTAATTACGAGCAACATTTGTTAACTCCTGAAACACAGATATTATCATGTCAACAGATTGTTTAGCTAGCTGGTCGTTAAATATCTTCACAAATATTGTTTCCCATCTTATTAAATCTCTTGTGCTCATGATTATGATGGATAGAATCGTTTGAAATTAGGGTGGATGGTTTAGGATTCCTGGTCCAACCGCGAGGGTTTTACTCGGGTCCCCCAGTTTCCCCCCCACAGCTATATGTTAATAGTCCGGCAGTCAGTCGACAAACCTGGAAATATAGTCCACCTAATGTGTTTTGATGGATTATATATCTTCAGTATGTCTAGGTTCAGGATCCGGATTATGCCACCCTGGCACCTTGGGGAAATTTAAATGTTCAAGATGGCCGAAATGGGGTATTTTCTGGTTATGTAGTGGGGTAAAATTTATGACAGATTCTCTCGGACCTCGGCTTGAAGGTGCTTTCTATACGAATTCGAGCCATTGAATCCACTGAGCTTGGTTATTCCTCCTAAAACTTATGGTTAATTCAAAATGGAGGCTCATTTTGGCGGTAAACTAATAAAGTTCCCTAAAAAGGTATGTAATATATTAATAAATAGATTATATGTGGATTATATATATTATATATGTGTAGATTCAGAATCCGGGTGATGCCACCCTACCTAATTCCGCAAGGGGGCCAAATTCAAAATGGGGGCTTATTTTGGCAGGAAACTCATAACGTTCCCTACAATCGTGTGTAATCTTTTGAAATATAGGTTTTAGGTGGATTATATATCTTCGATATGTGTAGATTCAGAATCTGGTTGATGCCAACCTGACACCTTTGAGGAAATTCAAATATTCAAGATTGCCGCCATGAGCCACCCTTGGGGAAATTCAATTATTCAAGATGCCCGTCTAGAGACATTTTCTGGTTATTTATTAGGGTAAAATTTGTGACAGATTCTGTCGGACATTGGGTTGAAGGTGGTTTCTACGAGAATTTGGCCCGCTGATTCCAACGAGTTTGGGTATCCCTCCTTAAAGTGACGGCTAATTTCAAAATGGTGACTCATTTTGGCGGGAAACTACTAAAGTTATCTAAAAGGGTGTTAAATTAATATATTGAAATATAGGTGTCAATTACTTCGGATATAAACATAAAAAACATGTTCCAGGTTAAGCTCAATATTTAGCGAGACATAGCGATGTTAGTAATGTGATAATGTAATACGTCAAACTATAGATTTTCGTGTTTCACCGAGTTCATATCTGATTGGCGAAATGTGCCATGGTCGAAAGAAATGCCAATATGGCACCCACATGCGACAAAATAGCGACGTTTAGGAAACCGCAGAAGAAAATAGTAAGAGTACTGCAGAATGAGCGTTAAACTACCCCGAAGACAATTTACTCCTTGTATTCTGATAAGAACATAAAAGCTTCACAGCCAAACATAATCTACCTTTGGACCATACTTGGAAGCAAATGTGCTAAAAGTTAATTACTGCCGAGTGCAGCTATACGTTCATTTTGGGGCGGGTGAGTGTTTCTTTCTGACTATTTGGCTATGATTTAAGACTCAACGGCGAAGTTAAAATGTATGAATAGTGCCATTTGACCACGGACATGGTAATACAATGATGCAATACACATGTGTACAATAACACAAGGAGTGATATATTGGCAGTTTCCTGAGCTTCTAAATGGAGTTCTATATGGAACTAATAGGTTTTGCGGTTTACCACAAAAATTACAGGGCCATACAAACAAAAGCTACGAAGAGCGAATTGTCAAGCATACGTTACGATCCACTAGGACACCCGTCCGTGTCACTTACTCGTCTAGAAAACTGAGGGGAATAAGACTTAGAGAATATTTGCTAAAGTCATACGAAACTCAAGCTTTACTCGAGCGTATGAGTGATCTACATGTAATAACTGTCAGTGAAGGTTCATACGGATTGCGAGTATTCGAGTGATTTAATTGACAAATATGTGAGGTTGTTCTTTTTTAAGAATACAAGGGGAAGAAGAATGTGCTCGAGTTAGTTGTTCTCGATACAAATCTTTTTACATTACCATATCTTTCCAGGGTCTCCTAAACTTAGCTATAGTGTCGGGTTTGAGAACCATATTGTCGTTTATTTCGATCACAGGATATTTAGCTGTTCGGATAGGAATGCTAACATCGAAATGTCCCGTCAAATATGGTTGATCTTTGGAATATGAGCGCAGCCTCGAATAAATTTTGATCGGAAAATTAATTGACACTGAAAACCTATATTTCAATATATTGCGCACCTTTTTAGACAGCTTTATGGGTTTCCCGCCAAAATGAGCCTCCATTTTGAATTTGGTCCCCTAGGGGAATTAGTCGCCACCTTTGGAGGATTACCCAAGCTTGTGGGATTCACCGGGTAGAAACCACCTTCTAACCAAGGTGTGAGGGAATCTGTCACAAATTTTACCTCTCTAAATAAACAGAAAATGCCTCATGGCGGCCATTTGGAATATTTGAATTTCCTCAAAGGTGTCAGGGTGGCATCATCCGGATTCTGAATCTATACATAGTGGAGATACACAATCCACCAAAAACCTATATTTCAATACATTACACACCTTTTTTTTAGGGAACTCCCGGAATATTGTGAGTTTCCCACCAAAGGGGACTCCATTTTGAATTTGGCCCTGTAGCGGGAATAGACGTCACTTTTTGGGGAATTACCTAAGCTCATTGGATTCAGCGGGTCGAATTCCTACAGACACCACCTTCAAACCATGGTCCGAGGGAATCTGTCATGAATTTTACCCCACTAAATAACCAGAAAATGCGCCATGGCAGCCATCTTGAATATTAAAATTTCCCCCAGGGTGGCATCATCTGGATTCTGAATCTACACATTGAAGATATATAATCCATCAAAAAACATTAGGTGGACTATATTTCCAGTTTAAGGCTTAAAATGGGGTTTGGCTGCTGGACTATAAGTCCAGAAATGACCTAGACTGTGTCGAGTGGACGCTTAACCCTTCTCTCCCTCTGATATTGGAGTAGGCGATTATATACATTGTATACCCCCACCTGGGCTATCAAATCTTTTTGACACTCTAGAATCACTTACATCTCCCCTAGTAAACATTAATCCAATCATTGCTTTCCAATTGATCACAAGCTTTATGTAAGACTCGGACAGGGTTGCGTTTGTTGGCCTAAATATTACCAAAGGCCATCTACATTTCCTGTGACGGAAATATGTATGCTAACCCAACTTACCAATGTTAGGCGCGCGAGAGAGAGAAATGGGGTTAAACGTCCACTCGACACAAACTAAGTCATTTCGGGAATATCATATGGTTTAATTTCATTTCAATAATTCGCTTGCGCATAAGGGTCTTTAGGAGAGGGAGCAAACTGGAGGACCCACGAGCCTGGACCAAAGATAGGCGAATCACTCAACTTAATGGTTTGTCAGTAAAGTACGTATTGCACAACGCCATGATTTGGATGCTCAAGTCATTGAATAAGTTTAGTTTATCGATGCTGTTTGATTGTTCATGGTACACTAAACATAAATTTCAATCGAGTCTATCCGATTTATATTTTGACTTTCTTTGTTTTAGTTTTGTTGGTCATCCAGAAGCTCCATTTTAAGTGAGTAAAGGACCAAAGATAGGACCTGGACATCACCGTGGTCGAATTATATTTTATAATCAATAGAGTAGTAATTATCACTAATTATTCGTGTATAATTTATTAATTTCTCTTGTACTTGTACCTGCAGTTTGTCTGTTTCTTCTGTGCTAGTGATTACTCTACGACTATCGCTACCGATATTGTGCATGCTCTCCAGATAAGAACGTGGGTCACTGTTTGACATGACTAGTCTTGTTCTTCTAATTTCTTGTTACAAATAACACTGGAACGCATTATGATACACGGTTCGCGTAAAATGTTTATTTTGTCATTAATTAACTTATCCGTACCATAATCAACTCTCCATGACATCGCTAGTGGATTATGACCCGATTTACTGAATAACTTCACTTCATGATTAAAACAATAAATGGATAATTGAGACAATGATTTTTTGTCGTATTGACTTTAGTTAGGATGATGGAGGCTTGCAGGAAATTTCATTTGCTTAATTCGCGGTTCAAAGTGGAAAATTTTGAATAACATTTTCAGCAAATTGCCTTTCCTTGTCTAGTTGTTATTATAGTGAGAACTGCCAACTCGTTACCTAATCTCCCATAATTTATCTTTAAATATTGGATATCAGAAGCATCTTTACCCACGTGAGTGATGCTGGGAAGATAACTCTTAACTAAATCAACATGTGCATTGCCTGTTTTACCAAATGTATCCGGTGCCGGTCTCATTTGATTTAAAGCCATCACTATACAATATCAGTTCCACACCCGTGTTACCGGAAAAGAGCCTTGCCCAGTTGCTACCAAGCCTGATTATGATACACATCCCTTTACTATAAACTACTTGTATTATGTATCCTTATGTCTGTTTGTTATAATAATGTTATTTATGTATGTTGCTTTCAATGGGCGTTTTTATGCAATAAAATGTATCTTATGTTACCATAAAGTGAGTAGATTTATCTTATGTTACCATAAAGTGAGTAGATGTATCTTGTGTTACCATAAAGTGAGTAGATGTATCTTTTGTTACCATAAAGTGAGAAGATGTATCTTGTGTTACCATAAAGTGAGTAGATGTATCTTATGTTAGCATAAAGTGAGTAGATGTATCTGTGGAATGTCCGCCCGGTGTATTATCGTTACACTGGGTGTAATGTGATTCATAACGATTTAGACAAAATGTCGGTTCACACACTCTGGCGTATATTTAACTGGGCACACAAAATATTCACCCCCACACTATTCTTGTTCCATCCTTTTGAATTTTCGAAAAGTCCTTACACCCCCACCCCCTGCTCAAAACCACAACGCGGAATCGTATTGTTGTAATAAAGTGAATGTTAGTCTCGAAATGACCTGTCTAAATTCCGAACTTCTTGGCAATAGTATACAAACTACACTAAACACAAATATAAATAAATCTGAATTTAATCAACGACCCGAGACTTTCGACCAATGGAAATCGAACAGTTTAATCTGGTGGTATACTGTCGTCACATTTGTCCATACATCCGTAGTTCATCCACAAATTATTGTGAACATGCGACAGGTCAGGGTTTATAAAATTCAATGGGGTTTTAACTTTTGTGAACCAGAAGGAACAACGACCGCGATACAGGCATCACAATAACAAATATAAAAGCCAATATAAATAAATCATCCGGTTCCGGGGACCATTCAAGTTTTATGGTTGATTTGTGTATCCATTTGTAACGAACCATAAAAATACATCTCACTGGCACCATATAATATTGTCTAGTTTATCTTAAGAAAATAATACTTCTTGATTTTATATATTATTAATAACAATAATACATCGAAGAAAAAATCAAAACCTAGCTCACATCACCGAAAGCACAACCTCATGGATATTAATCTCCACTGCGCGTGGCCAACATCACAATATGTGGAAACAATGTATAGCAATAATATATGAAAATAAAGACATCACGCTGTGCATGTATACTATAGTTTAAATCTCTTAGCCAAAAGTTTGAAGTTCCCGGACAAATTTCATATTAAAATGTAGATTCATAAAACTGCTCATCAACTCTTTGTGGAGAAAATGTTTGATTACGCAACCATTCTGATAAACACTGTATAGCTGTGTAACTATAGGCTAATATAAATTTATTAGCAAATAATTCCTTCCTAGCAACGATTGTTTTTAAATCCCCAGGTCCAAAAATACAAATATATCTCAATACTCTGCCTTTACATTTGGTGTGGTTAGATGTTACCTGCCAGTTTACGTACGTTGATAGCACGCCTCTACATGAACCTGTAATGGAATGAACAATATCTATTACATTTTTCTAAAAACAAAACAATAACACCCCAATCAAAGAAACAAATATCAGAGTGGGAGAAAGAGCGAAACGGGATTTAACACCCACCCGACACCAACTTTGTCATTTCCAGACAGATATCCCGATTATAAAGGAAAACTCCGCTGTAGTTTAGTCTATTCTACAGCGTTTATATATACTTAGGATGTCGGAAAATAATAGTATCAATCAACGGTGCGGGATATACTAATGTATAATAGTATTACCACCCATCGCCAAAGTTTTAATGTAATTAAAATACCGATTTATATTTCGTTTCATTGTTGTATGCTTTTGAAGTCCTACACAACATGAAGATGTGACCAATTGTACTGGGAGGTCGCGTAAGGGGTCATGCGAGTGGATTTGATCCTATGAAATCAGCCATTGATTAATCAATCAGCGTTGACATTTCAAGGGGTTTACCCACAAGCACGCCAAGTAGTCGCCGTAACAGATGGTTTCATCGGGTAATCCCTCACGCCATCCCGAATGCATGTTAAATAACAACTCGTCCATATTCTAGTGTAGTACAGATAAATAAAACGACATTTTGAACTATAAAACACGAAACGAAAAAGGATCAGTGTTTTATTAGATTGCAAATGTCTAGTATAACATCATTTTTATATACTGGGGTAGATCAGTAAAATAATAGCATTACCCATAGTCAACAGTCCAGTCTAATATCATATAACTGGGGTATATCAGTAAAATAGCAGTATTCCCATAGTCAACGGTCCAGTCTAGTATTGTATAACTTTTATAAATAATGGGGTATATAGATATAAATGGTGATAAATTATTATATAATTTTTAAAAATAATGGGGTATATAGATATACATGGTGATAAATGCGTCTCGGGCAACATACTAGGGGTAATATGGCTGCTCAAAACCCATGTGCTCAGTCTATTTTTTAGTTACTGGCTTTATGGTAATCTTCAACCCCAAAGACACAAATGAGTTATCTCCCCTGCATCATAAAGTATAACATTTTAGGCTGTGCTTACTGGATATATTAAATTAACAGTATTATTCATATAAAATAATAGTTTTACAAATTTTTATCGACAATGTCCATAGCTGTATATATTTTGGGATATATCAACAAAATATAATAACAAAATTATAACATGTGGGGATCACGTGGATAAGGCGCTGGGTCGCTAACCTGGAGGTAGGGTGTTCATCCAGATTTTCCGGCGTGGTTTCCCCATGTTAGTGATGTAGACGGGCAGCTGTCTAGTCGTTGAGATGGGGCACGAAACCGAGGTCCTGTGTACACATTGGTTGTACGTAAAAGATCCCTTGACAGTTGGAAATCGATGTAAGAGTAGGCCGTAGTACCGCTGCCCAGGCAAAATTTCCCGCATTACACACTCTATGGCGTATGCCCGTCGTCATTAGCCCAGTGACGTGTAAATGTGGATTATATAATTTTTAAAAATACTTTGATACATTAATAAATAATCGTATTACTTGTATATTACCTTCATAACTACCAGGTACCTGTAAATGTGGATTATTATTCAATGTTGACCAATAATATTCATCAGGGGAGAGAACTCCACGACACCACTCTAACAAATCTTTAGCTACTTGATTGTTGAAGATATAATTGACAAATCGACGAGTAAACACACCATAAGCACTCCCTTTTATGGGCTTCATGCCATGTGGTAAAGGAGGATTTTTATCGTTCGTTAAAACAACGGAATAATGTACTCCGTCAACATAGTATTTATTTTTATATTTTTGAAGAAAGCGACCAGGAAGCATATGTGTTATGTCGGTGATACACTCTATAGAATTCCTGTCATTTATTGCTGTCAATATTCTGACAATTTCCAAATTTGTCTTTATCGGTAATTCCTGACTAGGAAGATTAATTAAATATTTCCAATCTGGTTTACCTAAATGATCTGCCATACAGTTTAAATCAGCTTGCAACCTTTGAAAACTTTTATAGACTATATTCTCCGTTTTTGAAACTATGAAGACATTATCAAAACAATCAGCTAATGCTTTAGCTGCCTTGTGAACATGGTCTTGTGAAAACCCATCTACATGTAAACAATAGTAATTTTGTGGTCTATAAATAGCGCGAAGAAGTATTTCAACCTGAGCTACTTCTTGATATAAAAGTATATTAAAAGCAATAGGAAAATTGATTTCTTCGTCGGTATTTATAATCTCGTCATAACCATATATTTTCCTGAAATAATCACAATTTGAAGTGTGTTTCAATAACGTGTAATCATCAGGCACAACGTTGGCTCTCTTTTGGGCAGAGTCTGCCAATGCTTCGGCGTCATCTTTTATTATTCCTTCACAGTTGATATCAGGGATTTTAAAAGATTCAAATTCACGTTGAAGTGTTATTAAATCCAGTTTCTGTTTTTCTGTTTGGTTGTATTGTGGCTTACTTTCTGATCTGTTCTGAATACTTTGGGTTTCTACAACAATTGTTGGACTTGAAATTGAGTTAAAGATGGGTGCTGATGAACTGTCTCTCGCGTCAGACTCCACACGACCCAAAGTCACTGATGCAGTTTTCGCCTTTGTTCGGTTATAATAAAGAACTATGTACAAGATCAATAACAGAAAAATAACAGCCAGTTGCAACTTGCGTCTCATCCCGATCACTACTTCTTCTGATTATCTTTGAAAACGCTTCTTAAGTAGACTTCAACCTGCATAAAATGAGATACATATTAGCTCGTACATGAGAGACAAATAGAATGTTAACGTCCATTTGATACAAACGAGGTAATTTGAACATAAGATTCAATTTTATGTCAGTAATTTGCAAGCCCGTAGGGGTCTTTACTACATATAGTTGGAGGAAACCGGAGTATACCCACGATGTCGGAATGCGACGTTACTCCTCGTCACGTACAAGCGGGGAATCAAAACCACGGCACACAACTAAATGACAGACCTAATGATGCAACGCCCCAAGATGGGGGCTCAATTATAAACATGAGCGGAAACTCGATTGTCTCTCTTAACGCCCTGATTTGACGCGGAGTTCAGCCCTGCCAGGTTGGTATCTTCTCAGTTGCCGGAAACTAATTGTCTCTTGTTGCCTCTGTCCTGTCCCTCCTGGTTACATTCTAGGAGAATAAACGAAACAAAATAAAATAACTTTACCCAAGTAATATGTTCATGAAAACTGATATTATCCTATTAATTTACTGAAATTTGACGTCCATTATTCTGTTTTCTTGGAGACAGATGTCGTCCAAATCTGCATACACATATTAACCATTACAACATATGGGGTGATCAATACGGTATATTGTCTTATTGTTAAACGATTGGTTCGGTAGCTAGAAAAATCGATAAATGAATTGAAATGGCATTTAAAGTCCTAATTTTCTGCGCCAAACGAGCTAATGAAAACCACGCAGTACAGAAATGAAATGTTTTGCTCCTAAACTGTGCTCATGAAGACGGGCATTCGCCATACAGTGTGCGATGAGGGAACTTTTTGCACGGGAAGTGGCGCTACGACCTACTTTTATAACGAATTCCTTTTGCCAAGGGATCTTGATGTGCACGCCAATGTGTACACGGGACCTCGGTTTTTCGTCCCATCCGAACGACTAGACAGATGTCCAATATAAACGGTCGAGGCAAAATAGTGTAATCAGCAAATGGACTGTTCACCGTGTACAAAATACACGACAAACAGTGGTAACAGGTGTCCGGAAGAGTAAGTTTACCCTGCCTGGCGCCACACCCGCCATCCAAACTATTAGACGAAAACTTAATGAAATAGCATGATTGGCCAATGGACTATCGGTATACAAAATGCACGTGATGAACAGTGTTAACGATGTAATAGACATAATTAGGAAGATAATACTTTACGAGTCAATAAAATATATCTTGAATAATAGCCGAGAGAGACATGTTATATTTACCAATCAAGTCAATATGACGTCCATAAAACTTTTTAAAGGTTTTAATGAGTTTAGTGCACAAGTATCCCTGTAGTTGAAGCCTAGATGACAAATGCCTCGATCTATTTAAAAAATCAGAATAAAAGGAACAAGCTCTCGTGTAAAGGATTAGCTGAGACACAAACACTCCATAAGCTGGTGATATTGGAATGTTGCTACTAATAAATGGAAAGTTAACGATAGGAAAGTCAAAGTTATCACGTTTATCGTACAATTTAACACTAAGTTTTTGGCAATTGTCAAAATCGAGACGCAGATCCAAGTAGGAAGCGTGATTGTCACCACACCGGAAAATCTTGATAAACTTTCTCGGCCAATGCAGGGATCGAATGAATGAATGAATGAAATGGGGTTTCACGTCCTACTCTTCTGCACCTGACCTTGGTGCAGGGATCGAACACCCGACCTCCAGGCTAGCGTTTTACCCACTTAGCCACGTGATCCCCCAACACGGTACAACATGCTGTTTTAAAAAATCCTACCTTTCTGCATCAGCCGGGATATTGAAGATGTACATACGTAACGCAGATGCTATGCGGAAAATAGTTTTAGGTTACTCGATCCCCATCTACCTGGGTTTCAATTTCATGTCCAGGAGATAGCGAATTTTATCCGACACGGTCATCAACATCGAGCACTAATCACTGACATCACATGGTCTTAAACATTGGGATCGTCATTAAGTCAGGCGCACGGTCGATAAAAATGTCGAGAACTACGTTGAAGGGGGGGGGGGCACAAACAAATAAATGATTCACTCTCCAAGCCTTACGTGAAAATTTGATCCTTTTGAATCTTACCGATCTAAAACGGTTTGTGGGAGCCGTAAATTGACATTTAAGAGGCTGGAGAAATTTTAAATACATATGACAAATTGAGAACTATTGTCTGTTCAAGCTATTTTTGTTTTAAACCTGAAACACCAGAATCTGACTCAATGGGAAAGACAACTCCGAGCATTCAGAGGAGGTACTAGCCTTACCAAAGACAAGTTGTATAGCTGTATGATGGAGGTTTTAACCAATTAAATAAAAAAATTACGGCAATGTATATATTCTAAAGCGGGTTGATATTGGAAATTTGTGAGAGAGAAAGCGAGAGAGATTTGGGGTTTAACGTCCACTCGAAACAAACTAGGTCATTTCGGGACTAACATGGTTTAATTTTATTTCAATAATCCGCTTGTGCGTAGGGGTCTTTAGGGGTGCAAGCAATTTGGAGGCTCCGGAGAAAACCCACGAGTTTAGGCATGTGAACCTACTCCTTGTCACGTACAACCACGCCAGTTGACTCAATGGCAGGCTTTATGATACAGCACGCACGTGCTAACGAATCGACCATTCAACCCCCCTATTGGAAATGTAAACATGGACTAGTCTGCATATAGCATAAGAATAATTTAATTTTACCCAAACTCACAAATGACAAAAAACAATTCATCTGAGGAATATTTTGAATTAATTTCATTTTTTTATTTTATTTATTTTTTTTTTTTTGAGGTGACCATTTTCGACAAATATATTTATAATGACGATCTTTCTTTGGTGAAAAATAAACTCAGTTACCTACCACCAGTAAAAAAAAGTATGCCGCTTTCAATTAATTTTCAATTATTTCAACTACCTGCGTGTTTTTATCTGATCGATATTTTACTTTCATAAGCTTTCGGAGATAACATATATAAGCCTAGCAAATAGGAAGTTTACCCAAATTTTATTTCTAGCCTAATCTACAATACAATGGGCAAAACCGAAAGGCTCCACAAATCAGAGGTGATGCTGCTAAAGAATTATGTGGCTAGCTCTCTCTACTCGACAAAACAGAACCTCTAATTAACCACCCAGTTATTCAATAATAGTTTTTTTTTTAATTCAAAACAGTAAGCCGGATATGAAATATTATCACATAGCTGAGTATAACCCAATACTTCCCTTGGAATATGGGTTTGCGATATCAAGGATTGAAGTAAATTTGTCCACTTACCCTCCAGAGCTACATGTTGGAATTTTAAAGGAAGGGACGTACCTAATAGAGGTATATGCAGTTACCTGGTTTGAGATTGATAAGTACTAGAAGTTTCACAACCAGCAGAAGTACATCTTTAGCATTGTTCAGAGAATCATAAGGACGAGAAGTTTCTAAATCAACAGAAGCACAACATTGACAGGATTCAGAGAATCAAACGCTTGCTTTCGATGCACTTCCAGAGAACATGTTATGCTCTATGAGTAAGTCTGATGATTTGGAAGTGAGAGAAACTGCCCCGAAGACAGTCCTGGTGATCAGTAAGGGGAAGAAACGGTTTAAGAAAATCACCACTGGCAACTTTAAAGCTACACATTGGTGAACCTGCTCTCACAGAAGTCTTTTCTTACCAGGAACTGCGGGAAGCATTGCTAAATGGTGCCAAGCTGGATGTACCGGACCTACCTGCACACTCTCAGTGTTGAACACGCTGAGAAGCTGGCCCAAACGGTATACGGACGAGAAGCAAGGCAGAAACATATCGTTCTAAGTCGCAAAAAGGGACCCCTTTTCTTAATTCTCTAAAAGTCATTACAGTGAACCATACGATGAACAATTTTGATCTGAACTTGATCTTTAACTCCCTACATGTGTTTTGATGCAAAAACTTGGGATTTTAAAAGATACTTTAATGATGCTGTTCTTAAAAAGTGGTGAAACAGACATTTGTTCTTGTAAAATTTATTTCAGTTATAATATTAGGTCACCTGTTCCTTACCACGGCAATCTGGTGACATCCTTCCTCCGCCCACCCAAAAGGTAATATATAAGTTATTTCTCTTTTTCTTTGAGGTGCTATGTGGTATATAATATATTTGACTTTTGTTTTAGTAACATTGCCATTCAATTTAAGTGCAGTTCCTTAAAGCTTGTCAGCTGATAGATTAGATATTGCTACAAAATTCAATGACAAAGGGACAACAGAGATTTGTGGTTATGTATACTTTTGTGACTCAAAAAATCTAGGCGTGAGAAGAGGTCATTTATTTAGAGCTTGTCAGTCTATCTATTGGATTTCGTCTTCTTGTATGAACGATCCTCTTGAAAGCATCTGGTTGTAGCAGGCGTATGGGGGGAAGGGAAGACTCCTCGCGGGATAAGGTTTTGATGAGCTATTAACCTTAAAATGCTTGGTCTGTCCGACGAGGAGATTATTAAACATCTGAGTTGTAAGTCCAAAATCATGCTTGGACGTTATATCCGCTTTTGGATGTGTCTTGGTCGCGGACGACATCTGCATCACTTTTCCATAATATTACAATTATTTTAAGCGAATTCCTCAGGGCAAATAGTACAAGAACTGAAGAACTTGGAAATGAAATGAAATGAAATGTTGTTTTATGGCACATCTGCTCCAACCGGGCTATATTGCGCCAAACATGATGAAATATACGAGACAAGCTAAATGATATCACAAAATTTTACATATGCATAAATAAAACTAATATCACAGTACATCAAATTTAAAAATAAAAAACAATCTTTTATGCATACAAAAATTTAAAATACTAAAACACTAGACAAATATATATATATATATATATATATGTACAAATTGAAATTTATAATAAAAACCTGTCTCTTTTAAAAAATTTAGCATTTCGCAATATAACTCAGGTTGGGCAAACAAATGGTGTAGTGACCGGCAACGGTAATATCTTGATCTTATATGTTTGAGATGCTTGCACTCGATCAAAATGTGTTTAATTATCAAAGGAACATGACAGTGTTCACATTCTGGTTGAGCCTCTCGCTTTAAGATGAAAATATGCGTTAAAAAAGTGTGACCTATGCGAGAGCGACACAAAATAACTTCATCCCTCCTGTTTGTTCTGTAGGAGTTAGGCCAATCTCCTAAGAGAGGCTTAATGTGATGAAGTTTATTTGTGTCTGCAAGATCGCAAGACCGTTGCCAGCGGTCATAAATAACCTGATTTATACAA
The DNA here is from genome assembly GCA_963678685.1 of Patella ulyssiponensis. Taxonomy (NCBI): domain Eukaryota; kingdom Metazoa; phylum Mollusca; class Gastropoda; family Patellidae; genus Patella; species Patella ulyssiponensis. Next base: position 94,235,347 of record OY783226.1, read on the forward strand.
GTTTTAAAATCTGTATATGGTATTAAAATGTTTGATAGGGGAAGATCCAAAGTAGCTATGGCAGCAAAATCTGCTAGATCATTCCCCTTTATATCGACGTGACTGGGGAGCCAGCAGAAGATAACGTCTTTACTGCTGAGCTCATAAGATAGTAGCAGACGATAAACATCTGCCACTAATGGGTGTTCAAGCTGTTTATTGTTAATTGCTTGAAGCGAGGACAGAGAATCAGTAAAGATGATATGCTTTAATGATGAAGAGGACTGTATGAACTCCAAGGCTTGAAGAATCGCCTGGAGCTCAGCTGTAAATATTGAAGCAGCAGGTGGAAGACACAGAAATGGTCTCAGATGGCGTCACAGTAGCCGAAGTTACCCGATCACCGTCTTTAGAACCATCCGTGTAAATAGGAGCATAATCACCATATTTAGACCTTAACTCTCTAAAGAGAGATTGGAACACCGTAGAGCTAGTATCTCTCTTTTTATGTTGAGTAAGATCGAAATCGATCTTTGGGGTAGATATAGCCCATGGTGGAGTCGTAAAGAGAGGGGTATTCGCAATACTGTCTAGGCTGATACCAGCATCAGACAAAAGGGGTTGTATGCGAATACCAAATGATGGAATGACTTAAGTCTTTAACAGATATAAATGCTCATGTAATGGTCTAAATATGGTGTTAAATGAAATATGATTTGGAAGAGATGCAATTTTCGTAGCATACTGCAGGGCCAGTTTATCACGTCTGATGTGCAGTGAGGGCTCATGCGCCTCGATGTATAAACTGTCCACTGGAGATGTACGAAATGCTCCTAAACTGATTCTAAGTCCTTGGTTGTGTATGGTGTCGAGCTCTTTGAGATACGACTCGCGGGCAGACCCATACACAATACACCCATAATCGAGTTTTGATCTTATTAACACTCGATATAATCGGAGCAAGACCTTACGGTCTGCTCCCCAGTCAGTATTTGATAAGACTCTCAATATGTTGAGGGCTTTCAGACATTTCTTTTTTAGGTTTTTGATGTGGGGGATAAATGATAATTTCTTATCAAATATCAGCCCCAGAAATTTGGTTTCATCCACAACTGGAAGGCGGTTGCCATCCAAGAAAAGTTCTGGATCAGGATGTAAACCTCGTTTCTGACAGAAATGCATGCAGACAGTCTTGGATTTCGAAAAACGAAATCCATTTTCGGTTGCCCATTGTTGAAGTGAATTCAAACAAAGCTGCAACTTACGTTCGATTATCCGCATGTCTGTAGAACCATAGCACATCTGAAAGTCATCAACATAAAGAGCGCCGTTTGTACCTGGTTTAAGGCACGCTGGGATAGTATTAATTTTTATTGCAAATAATGTTGGAGATAAAATACTTCCTTGAGCAACTCCCATTCCTGAGGAAATGGGTCAGAGAATATTGATCCCAGTCGTACCTTAAATGACCTATCTTCGAGGAAATTTTTAATGAAGATAGGTAAGCGACCTCGTAGGCCGAGGTTATGGAGGTCGCGCGTGATACCATGTTTCCATGTAGTATCATAAGCTTTCTCCAGATCAAAAAATACTGCAACTAAATGTTGCTTCTGGATGAAAGCGTCCCTGACAAACGTTTCAAATCTAACGAGATGATCAAGAGTGCTCCTTTGGGACCGAAATCCACATTGGACCAGTTGCCGTGTCCCGAGCTCGCTTTAACGAATCACGGAGCTCTGCAATGGAAAAACGATCATTATAACATTCATCATTGCGGGACTTGAAATTAAGTCGCCTTTTCTCCTGTTGTTGTCTAATGCCTCGAAAGGCATCGGAGGAGAAATTGGATGATGAATTGAATGAAAAAGTACTGGCCAGAAAATGAAGAACTTGGAAGCAGATCAACAGAAACATATAAAACAAAGGGTTCAGTAGAGGCTTCGCTTGGGCAGGTTAAAGAATATGGTTGCCGATCACATATGACTTTAACCCTGGTGTCCTTTCACAAAAATCTTTGATAATCGATTTACCTGCCAGGATATCGTTTTATCTCTTTGTAATGGGAGATAATCAGACTACCAGTACCCTGAGAGAGAAATGGGGTTTAACGTCCACTCGATACAAACTAGGTCATTTTGGGAGTAACATATGGTTTCAATTTTATTTCAATAATTCGCTTGTGCGTAGGGGTCTTTAGCAGTGGGAGGAAACCAGAGGAAACCCACGAGGTTGAGAAGGCGCCCCTATCTCCATGCCACATACGCTCACACCAGGGATCGAAACCACAGCCGCAAGCCAGAGGTGACCGGCCAGCTAGAGGTCGAAGCCCGGCACTCTAGACCACTAGGCCACCCCAACCCCCTGTACCCTAAAATCCTTCGTAGTAAATTGTGTCGCACTTTGAGTATATGTTTTGAATATATTTCTAAGTCTTGGAATTAATGAATGAATGAATGAAATGTGGTTTAATGGCACTTCGACACCAACCGGGCTATATTGCGCCAAACCTACAATGATTTATGCGAGACAAGTTAAATAAATATCACAGAAAAAGTTTTATATGCATAAATAAAAACAGTATCACAGTAAATAAGATTAAAAAATCAATTAAATCTGTTATGCATATAAATATTTAAAACATACAAAATGAAATGATAAATATACAATTAAAATTTATAATAAAAGCTTGTCTCTTTTAAAAAGTCTAACAATTTACAATATAAGCCCGGTTGGGCAAATAATTGGTGCAGAGTCTGGCAACGGTAATATTTCGATCTTAGGTTCTTGAGATGCTTGCACTCAATCAAAATGTGCTTCACTGTCAAAGGAACATGACAGTGTTCACATTCTGGTTGAGGCTCTCGTTTCAAGATGAAAAAGTGTGTTAAAAAAGTATGACCTATACGAGAGCGACACAGAACAACTTCATCTCTCCTGTTGGTTCTATAGGAGTTTGGCCAATCTCCTAAGAGAGGCTTAATGTGATGAAGTTTGTTTGTGCCTGCAAGATCCCAAGATCGTTGCCAGCGGTCATAAATAAAATGATTTATTGCCGATTTAAAATCTTTAAATGGTAATAAAAATGGTGATTGGGGAAGATCTAAAGCAGCTTTGGCAGCAAAATCTGCTTTATCATTCCCCCTTATATCAATGTGACTGGGAAGCCAGCAGAAGACGACGTCTTTGCTGCTGAACTCGTACGATAGTAGCAGACGATAAACATCTGCTACTAATGGGTGTTCAAGCTGTTTATTGTTAATTGCTTGAAGTGAGGACAAAGAATCAGTAAAAATGATATGCTTTAAAGCTGAAGAAGACTGAATGAACTCCATGGCCTGAAGAATGGCCTGGAGTTCAGCTGTAAATATGGAAGCAGCAGGCGGGAGACACACAGAAATGGTCTCAGATGGCGTCACTGTAGCCGAAGCTACCCGATCACCATCCTTAGAACCATCTGTGTAAATAGGAGCATAATCACCATATTTAGACCTTACTTCTCCGAAGAGAGTTTGAAACACTGAGGAACTAGTATCTTTCTTCCTGTTTTTTGTAAGATCTAGATCGATCTTAGGGGGAGATATAGCCCATGGCGGTGTCTCAAAGAAAGGGGTATTCGCAATACTGTCAAGGCTGATACCAGCCTCAGACAGAAGGGGTTGTATGCGAATACCAAAAGGTGGAACGACTTTAGTCTTGAGCAGATATAAATGCTCATGATAGGGTCTAAATATGGTGTTAAATGAAATATGATTTGGTAAAGATGCTATTTTCGTAGCATACTGCAGGGCCAGCTTATCACGTCTCTTGTGCAGTGAGGGCTCATGCGCCTCGACGTATAAACTGTCCACTGGAGAAGTACGAAAGGCTCCTAAACTGATTCTAAGTCCTTGGTTGTGTATGGTGTCGAGCTCTTTGAGATAAGACTCGCGGGCAGACCCATACACTATACACCCATAATCGAGTTTTGATCTTATTAACGCTCGATATAATCTGAGCAAGACCTTACGGTCTGCTCTCCAGTCAGTATTTGATAAGACTCTCAATATGTTGAGGGCTTTCAGACATTTCTTTTTGAGGTTTTTAATGTGGGGGATAAATGATAATTTCTTATCAAATATCAGCCCCAGAAATTTGGTTTCATCCACAACTGGAAGGCGATTGCCATCCAAATAAAGTTCTGGATCTGGATGCAAACCTCGTTTCTGACAGAAATGCATGCAGACAGTCTTGGATTTCGAAAAACGAAATCCATTTTCGGTTGCCCATTGTTGAAGTGAATTCAAACAAAGCTGCAACTTACGTTCGATTATCTGCATGTCGGTAGAACCATAGCACATCTGAAAGTCATCAACATAAAGAGCGCCGTTTGTACCTGGTTTAAGGCACGCTGGGATAGTATTAATTTTTATTGCAAATAATGTTGGAGATAAAATACTTCCCTGAGGAACTCCCATTTCCTGAGGAAATGGGTCAGAGAATATTGATCCCAGTCGTAACTTAAATGACCTATCTTCCAGGAAATTTTTAATGAAGATAGGTAAGCGACCTCGTAGGCCGAGGTTATGGAGGTCGCGCATGATACCATGTTTCCATGTAGTATCATAAGCTTTCTCCAGATCAAAAAATATTGCAACTAAATGTTGCTTCTGGATGAAAGCGTCCCTGACGAACGTTTCAAATCTAACGAGATGATCAAGAGTGCTCCTTTGGGACCGAAATCCACATTGGAGGTCAGTAATGAGGTTGTTGGACTCAAGGTACCAAACAAGCCTTCGATTGATCAATCTCTCCATGGTTTTGCAAATACAGCTAGTTAAAGCGATCGGACGATAGTTGGTAGGATTCGTATGATCTTTTCCCGGTTTAGGGATGGGAATTATTGTGGCTTCATGCCACGAAGGAGGGAAATTCCCATCAACCCAAATCCGGTTGAAAAGATCCAGTAAGATTAAGAGTGTGGGAAAAGGTAAATGTTTTAAAATTTGGTAGTGTATATCATCTGGACCAGTTGCAGTATCCCGAGCTCGCCTTAACGAATCACGGAGCTCTGCAATGGAAAAACGATCATTATAACATTCATCATTGCGGGACTTAAAATTAAGTCGCCTTTTCTCCTGTTGTTGCCTAATGCCTCGAAAAGCATCTGAGGAGAAACTGGATGATGAATTATATGAAAATGTACTGGCCAGAGAATTAGCAATATCAGGAAATGTTGTTAAGGTGGTATTAGCAACATTTAGATGGTTTACTGATAATGCACTACTTTTACCTTTAATCCTACGAATCCTATCCCATACCGATTTGGATGTGGTACGGGAATTGATCTTGGAGACATAATCCTGCCATGAAGATTTCTTTGCTTGACGTATGGTTCTACGGACCTTCGCCCGGACCATTTGGAATGCCGCAATATTCTCCATGGAAGGGTGATTCTTTAATCGTCTCAGGATACGATCACGCTCTTTAAGAGCGGATTTGCAATCATCGTTAAACCATGGTTTATTGAAACGTTTTGGTTCAGTCGTGGTTTTTGGAATCGCCTGCTCAGCTACATCTTGAAGAATTGAAGTGAACAAGGCCATGGGCTCATCTGCATCTTCTAACTCTTTTGTATCAAAGGAGAAGAGACACAAAGATTCAAACAGAGCCCAATCAGCCTTATGTAACTTCCACCTCTGGGGTCTTTCGACCGGGGAGGGACCATTATTATCAATCAAGATAGGAAAGTGGTCACTACCACATAGATCGTCATTTACTCTCCATGAAAAATCCTGAAACAGGACCGGGGAGCAAATGGTTAGATCCAGGGAAGAAAAAGAAGCTGTGGCAGGATGTAGATAAGTAGGCGAGTCATCATTTAATAAACACAAATTATTAATGTTAATGAAGTCCGCTATTTGTTTACCTCTGTTGTTATCATCTGGACTACCCCAGAGTGAATGATGACCATTGAAATCTCCCGTAATAATAAACGGGAGAGGAAGTTGTGCAACAAGGTCATCAAGATCTCTGGGATTAAGATGAAAACTTGGTGGAAGATATACAGAGCAGAGTGTTATAGGAATATGTAAAGTCACTCTAACTGCAACTGCCTGCAAAGGCGAGTTCAGAGTAACTTGACTCTGAGGGATATCTCCATTAAGAATAACAGAAACACCCCCATGAGCTCTACCATCACCAACTGCATGATGATGGTAACCAACAAAATGTCTAAAGGACAAAGTGTCAGAATTCCTCAAAAAAGTTTCCTGTAAACAAATAGCTAAAGGATTATAATTTTGAATTAAAAGTTGGACTTCATTAAAATTTGGTTTTAAACCACGACAATTCCATTGAATAATGGAATTTACCATTGTCAGGGATAATTTATTTTTGACGGCTTACCGCCGACGGGGTCATTATTGGCCCCCTCTACGGTAATACCGTCCATCAGATCAACCCCATATTTCGTGAAATGGACGATAGGGTCTTGTGAACCCTTTTTGCCCCTTTCACGCAACTTTGCTAATTTCTTTTGTCTTGAAGATAAATAAACTCTTTCCTGTGAGGGTGGGATAACCGTTGATTGCGATCCTGGCCCAGTGAACATGGGATCAGGAGCTGCAGCTTTCTGTTTATGCAATTGATGTGATTCCTTGCCATTCTGAGAGGAAGTATTAGGAATGGTCCCAATATCTCCAGTTATGGGCAAAGAAGATGAACCCTCATCAGGCAAGGGCAAAGTTGTTTGAATCGAGCTCTCTCGTGACTGAGAAGAGCTCGAAACCCCTTTTACATGATCTGATGTTGTAGGCAAAGTCCTCATTTTTTGTTTCTCTGGCCAGGTTATGTCTGTCTGAACAGATATTGATTTAGTAGAAACTTTAACCACACTCGAAAATGATTTCCCTTGTGGTGCAATGGGAATGAGTGAAGTTAGTTCTACTTGCTTTTTAGCATCAAAATATGAAATCTTCCGTTCAGACATGACCTGTTGAATTCTTTTCTCTTTCTGCCATATTGGACATTCGCGAGAGTAAGCAAAATGCTTACCCTTGCAATTCACGCAGCAAAACTCAGCCTGGCAGGCAACGCTCTCGTGGCCATCATGGCCACAACGAGCACAGGTATCTTTGCCTCTGCAGACGGTCTTGCTGTGTCCAAATTTCTGACATTTATAGCAGCGAAGAGGATTGGAAATATAGGAATCAACAGGTATATTTAAATAACCTGCCTTGATTGATTTCGGTATGTCGGGACGATTAAAAGTGAGGATATAGGTGCTTGTAGGAATCACCTTATCTCCTCGGCGTACACTAATTCGTTTAACTTGTTGGACGCCTTGAGAAGAAAGGTATTCAACCATTTCATCCTCACTGCTGCCTTCAAGATCCCGACAGCGAATGACACCCCTACTAGAATTTAATGATCTGTGTGGAGACACCTTGATAGGAATGTCTGCCAAAGTTGTTGATTTGAGAAGCATGGTAGCATGCTGCTCCTTGACACATTCTATCAAGAGTGTTCCATTTTTCAATTTTTTAATGGCTTTGGTTCACCGGCCAAGCCGGCAATGCCCTTACCAATCAAAAAAGGTGAGACTTTCGATAAGTCAGTAGAGGGGCTCTCAATCAAGAGAAACCTCGGCCATGACTTTGCCATTTTATTTTTAAATATATTAGAAACGTCTTCTGTATTAAGACGTTTCTGTTTTAATCGTTCATTTGTTGGTGTGGGGGGGATTAGGGAATCCATGAACGTATATTTTTTTGATTCACCCCTCGTCGTCCCCCAGGTTACTTCCCTGCCTACTATGGGGAGGACTAGCACGGATAACCTGCGCGTGGCCTCAGGGCTCGACGAGGGGTATACTCAAGCCAGAAGTAAAAAAACTATCCAACCTGATTGACCCAAGCCGCCGCCCTGCAGAATGTACTAAGGACACAAAGGTAGTAGTATGCTGAGTGAATAACCAACAGAGCATTTAACTGGAAACGGTACATTCTACAGAGCTAAAACGACCAAAGCCGATTGATCAGAGTGGGCCACTCTGACCTCCCGTCTAGGTGAACCATGGGCCAAAGTAATGTGTTGCAGAAAAGAGGCCCGCAGGCCAAATCCCCACTCAATTACCAGGATTCCACTCTCCACCGACACGGGTCGCAACGCACGGCAAACACGCTGCCCCATTATAGGGATCCTTTTAGTCGCCTTCTACGACACGCAGGACATACGAAGGGTATATTCTTATCACCCCCTACACCCCAGGGGGGGTCTTGGAATTAAGTGCACTATATAAAAATATACACATTATGGTCAGGCACGTCGCATTATACGTATAATCCGAGAAAAAACGGCATTGATTAATATGACAGCAGCTGTCGTTAATGTATTCTAAAATTGATTTTATTTTCTCCTTGGTCAATTTTAAACCGCCAGATATTCCGAGTGGTTATTTTATCATTAATCGAACTAATGTTTTCAAACTATATCGAGTCTTCAATGCAGTAAGTTTTTTCTTGTACTCCATATATACTTAACGATATTTAATAGCTTATCAGTGGCCTTAAAAGGATAGCTGTCTAGTCGTTCGGGTGGGACGAAAAACCGAGATCCCGTGCCGGTCATTAGCCCAGTGTAGGAGAAAAATAGGACGTTAAATCCTATTTCATTTCATTGATACATACACGCCAATGTCAATTGCACAAAGTCGATTGTGATGAAGTGGTGATACAATGTAACCCTCCACGCCAATGTCAATTGCACAAAGTCGATTGTGATGAAGTGGTGATACAATGTAACCCTTGTATTAGGGTGGTTAAGGTTAAGAGGATGTTTCGTACACTTAGGTCACATTTAATAGGTAGATTAATTTGCATATGATACCTAATATTAGAACTGTCTCATTTATGAGGACGGTTCGCTCATAATGCATTATGGACCCAGCCTTTGCATCGTGATGAGTTACATTGATTAGGTTCATTCACATAGGTCATATTTTGTGTGGTATACATTAAGCAAGCATTGTCAAATCATGAAATAATAACCATCGCAATCGACATATTCCGAGAATATTTCCGGTCTGATTCAGTCAAAAGGAGCGTCACAGAAAGTTATGTCATCAGTAATCAGGGTTTATCCCGAGCATACGAAAATGACAAATGAAATGGGGTTTAACGTCCTACTGTTCTGCTCCTAACATGGGCTAATGAAGACGGGCAAACACTATGCAGTGTGCTATGAGGGTAGCCGGGCAAACGCTATGCAGTGTGCTATGAGGGAAATTTTGCCCGGGCAGCGGCGCTACGGCCTACTCTTATATCGAATTCCGACTGTCAAGGGATATTTTACGTGCACATTAATGTGTACACGGGACCTCGGTTTTTCGTCCCATCTGAACGACTAAACAGCTGTGCTTGTAAGGCCCTCCGTCCTGTATCACTGACAATAGGGAAACCACGCCGGACAATCTGGATGAACTTTCTCGGCCAATGCAGGGATCGAACACCCGACCAGGCTAGCGAACCAGCGTCTTACCCACGTGATCCTCACCCGAGCATACACTTAGATTAATATATATATGTTTTACTGTTATATTATATATTGCAGGGAAGGACATTATGTTCAAGAAAACCCGACTAATTGTCACCATTATCACGCTAGCAATTGTTCTATACGCTATAAATAGTCGACAACTATTCGTCAAGAGACACGTGGAGAAAAGAATGACATTAAATAAGCGCCCTTCCGCAATGTCCAAAAACCAAACATCTTCTCTACATCAATATATGCAGCATGAGGACGACTTTACTGCTACCCAATACGGTGCAAACACTCATTCCCCATTTACATCGAAGCAGCAGCTGGCAGCAACCACATTTCCTCCTATACAACACACTGCCAAAGCTCCGGACCCAATAAAATCGCAGAAACAGGCCACAACTATTGAATTAGAATTCAACTCTTTCAAAATTAAAAATATCAGTTGTGCCAAAGTTTTACAGGGTGACGAATCTGAAATAAATACAGTTCGAAAACAGCGCTATAACATTCCCAATGATCAGACTCTGATAAAGCACACATATAATTGTGACCTTTTTAAACAAGTCTATGGTTACAACAACATTGTAAATACCGAAGAAGAAAAACTATTTCCCATCGCTTTTAATATTCTTTTATATAAAGACGTAGCTCAGGTTGAAATACTTCTTCGCGCTATTTATAGACCACAAAATTACTATTGTTTACATGTAGATGGGTTTTCACATGACCATGTCCACAAGGCAGCTAAATCTTTAGCTGATTGTTTTGATAATGTCTTCATAGTTTCAAAAACAGAGAACATAGTTTATGAAAGTTTTCAGAGATTACAAGCTGATTTAAACTGTATGGCCGATCATTTAGCTAAACCAGATTGGAAATATTTAATTAATCTTCCCAGTCAGGAATTACCAATAAAGACTAATTTACAGATTGTCAGAATATTGAAACTGCTCAACAACACAAATCAAGTTGGTTGTAGAAGAGGAAATGGGATGATAATCAAAAGGTTCCTCTATAGATACGAGTATATATATAACAAAAATGGAACTTACAAGATTATTAATACACTCAAGAAATATAAGCTCCCGCCTCGTGGTTTCCTGGTGGCTAAAGGCAGTGCATACGGTCTCTTCACCCACCAGTTCGTGAAATATGTCCTCACAAGTCAGATTGCTAAAGATGTGTTAGATTGGTGTCGAGGAATTCTCTCCCCTGATGAGTATTACTGGTCCATGTTAAATTACAATCATCATGTACCAGTTCCTGGAAGTGGACAAGGTAAGGTCATTAAAAATTGTTACGATAATGAATAAAACATCGACGCTTAATTATTCTTAGACACAAGATGGTTCTAATTAGGAGATAAACACCTGATGGGCATTTAGAGCGGTGTTTATTGTCCAATAGACAAATCTCTAACGCGTCTTGGGTTCTTATGATCCCAGGACATGCCAATAAGACCCCTCAAAATGCGAAACAGGAAGTGTTTATCGACATTGTAACATGCTATTTTAGGATTTTTGTTAAAGAAATTACTAAACAGGCGGGCATTATTGTCGTATAAATAGTGTCTTATTGACCAAAACGCAAGATTCACTTAAGAATGTTACAATGTATCATTGTATCTGTCGTTTTGCGTTTAGGTCGCCCTTAAAATTGTTAAAACAATGGTTAATGGTAAATATATTGACTTTATATTTTAGAAGCGTGTTTACATGTCACTGCACTGTCAACTTATGCATCCTGGTCGATTACTAAAACACCCGACAAATGCCATGGAAAATGGGTGAGAAATATATGTGTGTTCCGTGATGGAGATTTAAAAATGCTACTGAATCGAAACGAATTATTTGCTAATAAATTTGAACTGGAGTACAGTTACACAGCCATTCAATGTTTATCTGAATGGATACAGAACAAGACACTTTCCCAACAAACTGTTGATGCACAGGTTTATAAACGATTCTATCTGAAGAAGATAACATACGAACTTGATCCGTGGACTAATTTAAAACCAATGAAATCTAATGAAACGACTTCGTGAAAAATCTAAATCTAACCAGTTTAATAAGACGAAAGTCAGCACATTGAGGCCTTAGGAGTACTACCAGACCAAAATAGTCTTCCTCAGTTGTATCATAAACAAATTCATTAAAAATAGGATATTTATTATCTTACCAAAATAATATAGTTTGGTGGGCCCTGAATTTGGGAAGGGTGTGAGAGAGGAGGGTACCATTTAATCAATTTTACAGTTAAAGGGGGATAACGCCGTTTTGAAACTACACCCGGTTACGACATAAAATCGGAAACCATTTTCAACTACTTAAAGCCAAACACCTTTAATAGAAGTGGTCTAGAGAGTCACGATTCGATCTCTAGCTGGCCGGTCACCTCTGGCTTGCGGTGGTCGTTTTGATTCCTGGTTGAGCGTATCTGGCTTGGCAGAAGGGGCGCCTTTTCTACCTGGTAGGTTTACTCCGGGTACTCCGCTTTCCGGCCACAGCAAAGACCTATGCGCATGCGCTAAGATAATAAAAATGAAAATAAGACAACCTGTCTGCGATATCACATTCGGAAGCAGACGTTAAACACGAAGTACATCAACAATATAACTGTTACCCATTAGCAGGTAAACCACCAGTGTGGCCTACAAGTTCTTATACCTTTGCTACCCTACCAGTCTTCCGGCGTGTAGTGCATCACAAACAGTTGGTTGAGCTGGAGGTCGAGTGGTGCAAGATCTGTGCCTTAGAGCATGAAGGTTATCATGGTTTCAACTATGGCAGACATTATGACACAGCGCGTCGTGCTAACTATACGACCTTCCGGCCCCTCTTAAATATATGGAGAGAGATGGGATTTAGCGTCAACTCGACAGTCAGCATATGAAGAGAACAGGGGAAGAACGATCTAAGTCACATTTTTGTCTTTTTGCATAAAAGGCAAAACAAACTTTTGGACGAGAATGCTTGACGCGAACAGAACAACGAGTGGGTTTAATTACAACTTCAAAACTATGCTTAATACGAATCATTATACCAGTACAACAACTGACTTCAAATTTTCAGGGGGAGGCATTTCAGAAGGGCCTTGATTCGATGTGACTCCGATCGCTTTTACCTGAAATTGATTGTTCCACCGAAAGCTTATACAATTTGCTACCAGATGGCGCCATTAAATGGGATTCGTTGAAAAGTGACTTAGATCGTTTTTCCCCTGTACTCTTCATATAGAAATTATAGGTAAGTATATGGAAATGATAGGTAAGTATATGGGAATTATAAGTAAGTATATGATAATTATAAATAAGTATATGGGAATTATAGGTAACTATATGATAATTATAGGTAAGTATTTGGGAATGACAGGTAACTATATGGGTAAGTATATGAGAATTACAGGTTAATGTTTAGTATGTATAGGAAGTGGTTAGAAATGATACAGTTGTTATTAATTACTAGGTGTGTAATTACCCGTAAAAGATATCACTACTGGTGTAAAAGCGTGACTATTTAAAACAACCATCACTATGGAATACACAAACCGGGACAATAGTGGTGTATATCATACAATAGTTATAATTTTCATGCCTTAGTGACAAAACGCCTACTTAATGACTAATCTCTGATTACTAACAATTTTAATAAAACGCATTATGTAAATGAACTGTCGCATATTTTCATTTAGAACAGTTATTTGTTGTCTGGTCAACGATACCAACGTCACAGTGATAATTATATGAGAATTAAGGGTAAGTATACGGGGATTAAAAGTAAGCATTAGTTAAGTACATGGGGAATTAAAAGTATGAGGTAAGTATATTGGAAATAACGGTAAGTATAATATGGGAATTATAGTTAATTATTATGGGATTACAGGTTAAAGTATATGGGAATTACAAGTTAAAGTTACATTATGGGAGATAAGATAAAGAGATGGCAGTAAAGATAGTGTAGATAGTGTAAAGGTAATTTGCTGAAAATTTCAGTCAAATTGATCCACTAGTAGCCGAGAAAAAAGCGTTTGAAATATTCACATAGCCTCGGTCATCATTACTCAAATCATTAATATAAACAGCATAGTCTCGATTATCCACTTGATTGATTTAATTATCAATGGCCATTAAGCGGCATATATGAATTTAATCCGTCAACATCGAAGGCTAGCCTTGACATCAAGAGTTTATTATGGTCTGGATATGTTAATTAATGTCTAATTGATTATTTAGATAACATTTCAGGCCTAAAGAAAGATCTGTAATAAGCAGATTTTGCTCTTGCATAATGCCTGTTTAACGAATTACAGGTTAAAGTATACGGGAATTAAATGTATGAGTTAAGTTTATTGGAATTATTGGTTAGTATATAAGGGAATTATAGTTGAGTATATGGGAATTATTGGTTAGTTTGCAAGAGACTTCTTCAACCACGAAATAGTACTAGTACTGTCATGATATACTATGAATTGGGTAGATATCCACTTTCTCTATTAAAAAAATTCGAATATTCAAATATTGGTTAAAGTTAATTAACACCTACAATACAAGCCGAAAGTGTTTGATTCGGAATTATTACCGTTAATTAAGACATACACGCCGTGTTAATGTAAGATGTCAATGGGTATGTATAATATGGGAATGAGGAGGGTATATCGAATAGACATGTATTAGGGAATTGAAAGCTAATTATTAGGGAAAGCAGGATAATCCAGAACAGGTCCAGCGAATTTCGAATGACGCGAGGAAAGATATAATGTTTCATAAAACTTGGAAGCCCAACAATGTAAATTCATATTTGTTTACATACACCGCGATTAAGCCAAAGAAGACAGTAATTAAAAATAAAAATGAATCGGGAGATATGGGTAGATACTGTAGTGAACTGGATCTCCGGATAGAGCAGATTACTGTGGTAGAGTGGGCCTGGCTCTATCCGTTGGTTCCGTTGAGGGTTCACTACTGTAGAGGTGTGGGAGTAGCCAACCAAGCAGCTGACTCAGAAAGACTAACACCAGATTAATCAGCAACTCTCTTTATTATTCTCCTAATACAAAAATAAATCATTTCCATCCAACACTCGTCAGCACTATACTGTTCCTAGTCGGGCTCTGTTAATCGCTCCTTATCGGGCTCTGTAAACGCTCCTTGACGGGCTCTATTAATCGCTCCCTATACGTCGGGGTCAGACTCCAACGCTCCTTGCCGGGCTATCTCTATATCGCTCCCTATAAGTCGGGGTCAGACTATAACGCTCCTTGTCGGGCTCTTCCTATCGCTCCCTATACGTCGGGGTCAGACTCGAAATCGACCAGAGAAATGGTCTCTGTTTTACCTCTCCTACATCTCGACCCAGACTCAGAATACTGCTACGGGGCAAGACGAGGTATAATATACCCGAAAAATCACGTGACGTAACCACGTGGTTCAAGACACACCTGTCAATCACAACCACGTGCAGCCAATAGATAGCGGGCTAATTACAGCGCGTGTAAGGACGGAGTTACGAAACTAAATTAACAATATACATAAGCATTAAAATATAGGCGACACAATAACAAAGCTAAAGTTCTTAAGCATGTACAATTAAATTAGATAATTACTAATTACTAAATACTAACTGTGAGAGGGAAACGGCCTTCCTCGCCCAGTGACCAATAAACAATGTCTGAGACCTGCGCGATGAGATCGTCTAAACTGAGGACGCGGATCGGCTATGGAACATGCGCTTCAGATCACCACAATACTACGTAAAAACTATTTATTTTACATATTGATGTTTCCAAAACAAACCATCATAATTCGATGTTGGTGATTAATTTCTCGACTTTCTGACAGTCCATTCTTAACACCTGTTTGCAGATCTGTCATTTATTTATTTACATTCGCTTGCAGATAGTTGATTTTATTCTCGACACAAGGAAGCTTCTCCAACGTAAATTCCACGAGAGCCAGCTATCTCCCATCCCCTCTTCTGGCGTGGTTCCCCCTTGTCGGTGATGCAGGATTGAGGGGCCGACAAGGACAGTTGTGTAGTGGTTCGGATGGGACAAATAACCGAGGTCCCGTGTACAGATTGGCCTGCACGTAAAAGATCCCTTGGTAGTTGGAATTCGATATAAGAGTAGGCCGTGGCGCCGCTGCCTGGGCAAAATTTCCCTCATAGCACACTGTATGGCGTATGCTCGTCTTCATTAACCCAGGTTAGGTGCAGAAGAGTAGGACGCTAAACCCCATTGTAATGGGGGAGGGGGCCGATGTAGTACGCATATTTATAACTGTTTTATTTTATTGGCGGGAATAATAATGTCCCATTAAACACCGTTTATTTCGTGCACACATCATACAGTTTCATTATATTTCATTGGTTTTACATCAGTCCATGGATCCAACTTGTAAATTATCTTCTTCAGATAAAGTCCTTTATAAAACTGTACATCCACTGATTGCGGGGAAAGTGTTTGGTTGTGTAGCCATTCTAGCAAGCAATGAATGGCTATGTAACTATACTTTAGTTCAAATTTATTAGCAAATAATTCCTTTCGATTCACAAGCTTCTTCAAATCTCCACCACCAAAAACGCAGATATGTCTCAACCACCGTCCTTGACATTCAGAGCTTTTTTTCGTAATAGCCCATGATACATACGTTGATATTGGTGTAACACGTAAGCAGGCTTCTAAAATATAAAGTAAGTAATCATGAAGTGGGTTGTTTAAAAAGTCATATGGCTAGATAAATAATTCCAAGATTATTTTCTTGTCCAGTATCTTATATTTGTGCAGAATTGGCCGGATTAGAAATTGTGTGAACCTGGTATGTAAAAGCAGGGCCATATGCAGGATTTTAAAAGCTGGGATGCCACAGAGTGGCCTCCACGTACGTGATATAAGAAAGTTTGGATCAGGGCCGGCAAATAACCCATTGGCGTGTGGACACCCTTAATAGAAAGTGCAGGACCGACTGATCAGTGCCTTTTAAGGCATCACTGTGTGATCACAATCAAGTGTATTATTTTAGAATTTAAAGATTGTCAAATTGTACCCCCTGCACACCCACTAGAAACGGCCCTGTCTTAAAGTAAGCACATACACGTCTACTTCAAATCAGTTACGTACAACCGTCCTACAAAACCACTCAGCATCACAAGAGGGAGAGAGTGAGGAAGGGGGGGGGTCGTAGTTAACGTCTACGAGTCCCAAATATATTATGTCATTTCGGGTTCAATTTTACTATTATAAAAACGGGGAAACGAAATGAAATGGGGTTGAACGTCCTACTTTTCTGCCCCAAACTGGGCTAATACAGTGTGCTACGGGGGAAATTGGCTACGGCCTACACTTATATTGAATTTCAACCGTCGAGAGTGTTATACGTGCTAGCCAATGTGTACATGGGACCTCGGTTGTCCGTCCCATCCGTACGACTAGACTGCTAACCTGTCAGACCCTCCATTCTGCATCACTGACAAGGGGATGAACTTTTTCGGCTAATGCAGGGATCGAACAGCCGACCTCCAGGCGAGCAAGCCAAAGTCTTATCCACCTTGACACGTGATATCCCATACTCTTAAAAGATGGAGTATCGTGTAACTAATTCACTGGTTTCTTTGTTAGTAGCATCCGAAGTACCGAAAATGTGACTGACAAGGATTGAAACGTGATAAAATGCTTAAAGTTACAATTTCATATTTTCTAAGAAAGTCAAAACATAATTATTTCTATGTCTTTTGCTCAAAAGGTTGTCAACTCACTATTATACGATCATGGGCAAAATTTTTGGGGCATTAAAATGGGTGACACAGGTTGATTGAGGAAATAGTTACTCAATTACCTCCCTTGTTTTCCCATT
This sequence comes from Patella ulyssiponensis, assembly GCA_963678685.1. Lineage (NCBI taxonomy): Eukaryota > Metazoa > Mollusca > Gastropoda > Patellidae > Patella > Patella ulyssiponensis. Next base: position 94,252,697 of record OY783226.1, read on the forward strand.
CCTCCCCATGGACGGCCATCTTCAAACGTTTGAATTTGAAGTTGAAAATGATATTTTTGCCAATTTCTCAACTGGCAATAGTGAATTATAGGATTAATAGGATTATTCTTAAACAAGGTAGGACTGTTTATAGGTTCAATCTATTTTAGGGCTTTATTTTAATACATTTTAAAAATATAACTTAAAAAAATGCTATTGCAACTTTAAAATACACACATCCAAAATATAAATGATTTCTTAAAAAATAAAAACATTAAAAATTGCCACAAACCGACTTGATAATCGCCGACAATAGTGTTTTGTTTGTCCAGTAGTGCCCAATGTACTGTCCCTGTTATGCACGGGGAATCACGGTGGCTAAGTGGGCGAGGCGCTGGCTCGCTAGCCCGGAGGGCGGTTGTTCGATCCCTGCATTGGCCGAGAAAGTTCATCTCGATTTTCCGGCGTGGTTTCCCCTTGTCAGTGATGCAGAAAGAGGGCCTGACAAGGACAGCTGCCTAGTCGTTCGGATGGGACGAAAACCCGAGGTCCCGTGTACACATTGAGTGCACGTAAAAGGTCCCTTGGCAGTTGGAATTCGATATAAGAGTAGGCCGTGGCGCCCCTGCTCGAGCAAAATTTCCCTCATAGCACACTGTATGGCGTATGCCCGTCTTCCATTAGCCCAGGTCAGGTGCAGAAGAGTAGGACGTTAAACCCCATTTCATTTCATTTCCTATTATGCATATTTCGATGGTTAGTCAGATATTGAAATGAAATGGGGGTTAACTTCCTATCTGTCTGCACCAATAGTGATACCAAATGTGAACATTGGCGTTTACAAGAACCCCATTTTATCCCAACAACCAAGCGATGGTCTTTCTCCTGCATCATTGACCACATAAGTCAAGTATTAAATTTTACGTACCAATTTCATCAGAAGGTGAGCAGGCTGTAATGAATATTCTAGCAAACACATGACCTACCTTGTCCACTTCCAGGAACTGGTACATGATGATTGTAATTTAACATGGACCAGTAATACTCATCAGGGGAGAGAATTCCTCGACACCAATCTAACACATCTTTAGCAATCTGACTTGTAAGGACATATTTCACGAACTGGTGGGTGAAGAGACCGTATGCACTGCCTTTAGCCACCACAAAACGATGTGGCGGCTGTTTATATTTCTCGTGTGTTCTAACAATTTTATATCTCCTATTTTGTCTGTATATATACTGATGTTTATAGATGAATCTTTTCCGTACCATCCCGCTTCCTCTTTTACACTCAACTTGATTTGTGTTGTTGAGCAGTTTCAATATTCTGACAATCTGTAAATTAGTCTTGATCGGTAATTCTTGACTGGGAAGATTAATTAAATATTTCCAATCTGGTTTACCTAAATGATCGGCCATACAGTTTAAATCAGCTTGCAATCTCTGAAAACTTTCATAAACTATATTCTCTGTTTTTGAAACTATGAAGACATTATCAAAACAATCAGCTAATGATTTAGCTGCCTTGTGGACATGGTCTGGTGACAACCCATCTACATGTAAACAATAGTAATTTTGTGGTCTGTAAATAGCCCGAAGAAGTATTTCAACCTGAGCTACGTCTTTATATAAAAGTATATTAAAAGCGATGGGGAATTGTTTCTCGTCTTCGGTATTTAAAATGTTGTTATAACCATAGACTTGTTTGAAAAGGTCACAATTTTCGGTGTGGTTAATCAAGGTTTCATAGCTGGGAATACTTAGTTTCTGTTTTCGACCTTCTTGTATTTCCGATTCGTCACCCTTTACAAGTTTTGCACAACTAATATTTCTAATTTTAAAAGAGTTGAATTCTAATTCAGTGACTGTAACCTGCTTCTGTGATCTGATTTGGGAGTGGGTTGTTAATTTTTGTTGTAGGGATTGTAATTCAGTAACTGTAGTCTGTTGTGTCGATGCTATTGGGGAGGAAGAGAACTTGTATTGTGTAGGTGGCAAATTGTCGGATGTCTTCCGCCTTTCGTCATACTGCATTGATTCTCCTTTGTAAAATGGTGGGTTCGTATACATTGCAGAAGTGGGCCAAGCAGGCATGGGTGTTTTTTCTATACCTTCCTTGACGAATAGCCTATTTATAGCGTATAAGACAATAACCAGTGCTATAGGGCCGACAATTAATCGGATTTTCTTGATCATCATGTCTTTCTCTGCAATATAAAATACAACACCAATAATTAGTTATGTTTCGTATATGTCCAAGACAAACCCTGCTATGGTGGCTGATTGGTATCATGTCGTATTGTCGTGATGTCGCCTTTCATAACGCGACAACCCGACATCACGACATTTCTACCCGACAACACGACAACCCGACATCACGACATTTCTACCCGACATCACGACATTTTTACCCGACATTACGACACTAAAAATGTCGTGATGTCGGGTAAAAATGTCGTATTGTCGGGTTGTCGGGTTGTCGTGATGTCGGGTTGTCGGGTTGTCGCGTTATGGAACAAAAAACTGGCAATAAAGAAAATGGTTGATCAAGTGGAAGTAGATTCACACTCACATTGCAGTTTGAGTTGCATTCGTATCCATTTGTATACGTCCACATTCATAATGTGAACCGTCTTCATTAGCTCAGTCGGATCAGAACAGTAGGACGCTAAACCCCATTTCAGTTGATCAAGTGGAAGTAGATTCACACTCACATTGCAGTTTGAGTTGCATTCGTATCCATTTGTATACGTCCACATTCATAATGTGAACCGTCTTCATTAGCTCAGTCGGATCAGAACAGTAGGACGTTAAACCCTATTTTATTTCATAATGTGAACATATTATGCCGCCGCCCTTGTCTGTGTGTCTGTCATTGAGTCAAGTGGTGTGGTTTCCAGCCCAAGCTTGTCCATGACAAAGAGTAGGGTCGTCTGTCTAACCTCTTGGGTTTTCTCTGGGTGCATGCCCTACCCCGCTGGGTGGTGCCAATCCCGCTTTTTTGTTATTATTTTGTCTGTAAATATTCTACAGGTTGCAATTATTAACAGATTTTGTTCAAATTCGGCATGATCAATCATTTCAATAACAGGATGGTACCTATATTAATATTTAGTCTGTAAACACTCCACAGACCGCGATTCTTAATGGATTTTCTTCAAATTTGGCATGAGCATTATTTTTAAAGAGACAATGGCACCTACTGATGTAAATGCATGCCCGACCCATAGGGGCGTTGTCACGCCCACTTTTCGTGAATATTTTGTCTGAAAACACCTTTCAGGCTGTAATTCTTATGAGATTTTGTTCAGTTTTAGCTTGATCAAGACAGAATGGTAAACACCCTACAGGTTGCAAATTCCATACGTCCACATTTAAATAAATCGTCGTCGCCCCCGTCTGTCCGTCAGTCCGCCCGTCGGTCAGATTGTGGACTCTCTGGGGCCTAAAGTTATCATCGGATTGATTTTAAATTTATATACATAATGTTTATGGCCATGGGACGTAGAAGCCCATTGATTTTCACTGCCAGATAATTACTGCCAGAGTTTCATGAACATAAACACTTGGTATAAATTTCAAATCAATCGGATAATAACTTTAGTCACAAGGACTGGCATGAGCATTATTTTCAAAGTTATGGCCCACGATCACGTTTCACTTTTTAAAATCTTGTGGACGCTCTAGAAGCTAACGTTGTCATCCGATGCACAGTGTGTAAGTTCATGCGACGAAGACGCCTAATGATTTTCAGCGATGTCCAATAATTACTACCAGAGTTATGGCCCTTGATATATTTCAATGTGGGCGTATAAAATTTGCAGCCTGTAGGGTGTTTACCATCCTGTCTTGATCATGCCAAATCTGATTAAAATCTCATAACAATTACAGTCTGAAAGGTGTTTACAGACAAAATATTCACGAAAAGTGGGCGTGATAACGCCCCTATGGGTCGGGCATGCATTTACATCAGTAGGTGCCATTGTCTCTTTAAAAATAATGCTCATGCCAAATTTGAAGAAAATCCATTAAGAATCGCGGCCTGTAGAGTGTTTACAGACTAAATATTAATATAGGTACCATCCTGTTATTGAAATGATTGATCATGCCGAATTTGAACAAAATCTGTTAATAATTGGAACCTGTAGAATATTTACGGACAAAATAATAACAAAAAAGCGGGATTGGCACCATCCCGCGGGGTAGGGCATGCACCCGGAGAAAACCCACGAGGTTTTACATCAGTAGGTGCGATGTCCAATAATTACTACCAGAGTTATGGCCCTTGATATATTTCAATGTGGGCGTATAAAATTTGCAGCCTGTAGGGTGTTTACCATCCTGTCTTGATCATGCCATTAGTTAAAAGTTTAATAAAGAGTTGGCCATTCTTGTTATAAAAGTTCGAAAATAGATAATGTAAAATGAATAATTTGAAAATTTCATTCAAAATCCTCTATAGCGAGCGAATATATTAGCGTTAGACGGATGGCGTAATTGCAACTACCGTACTGGTTATTCGAAGCTAAGTCTCGCGCCTCCATTTTTAAATTAATCAAGATATGGCTGAACCCGTTCTAATCTATTTAAATCGGATAAATTCGATGCCATCGAGAATCGATTATGGCCTGGATCAGTTAATTAATGTGTTATTAATTATTTAGGTAACATTTCAGCCCTAAAGAAAGACCTACAATAGGCAGATTTAGCTCTAGTATAATGTGTGTTTAATAAGGCATGAAATCTATTTATTCGTAATTATTCAACACAGTTATCTCTCAAAAACGATGGTGGGTCTATAACAAAAGCCGTTCTCATTATCCCAGTCAGAACAGAACAGGACAATAAACCCCACTTCATTGGTAAAACAAAACTATGACCCTGCGGATCAATTAGGGGAGTTTTATGGGTAATTTAAACTAAACTTATCGGCACCTTTTTTGTCTACATTGGTATAAGTTCAGATACATTTAAAGGTGTATTCGTCTATTCTTTAAAATGGACGTTAATGGGTCTAAAACACGCAGGAGGTTCCTGTAACGTTTCAATGCACAACTCGTTTGTTTTTATTATAACGATGATTTTAAAATGTGGCTATAGTGGAAGAAGTGGACTTAAATGTTCGGACACATGAAAAAAGCTAAATCGCTAATATTTGAGACCTAGAAATGAACTCAAAGGGGCCGTGAAATGGTGTTCTGCACCTAACCAAATGGGTCGTAACCAACACAATAATATAATATGAATGTATATAAACTGATTTACATTCAATTGTTTCTGTTTTTACTTTTAATTTCTAATCAGTTATAGCCCAGCTTAGGTGCAAAAGAGTAGGACGTTAAACCCCATTTCATTTCATTTCATTTCTAATCAGTTATGTTGGCAAAATACGCCGGAAGTTTCAATCGAATGCCCATCACTAGCGTCTTGTTATTTCAGTCTGCACTAAAAGTATTTATTACACATTCTCTCCAGATAAGAATATGACGTCACCGTTTTGCCATGACTTGTGGAATATGTATGGTCTCGTTCTTGTTACAAATGGCGCTGAAACCCATTATGGTACACGATTTGTATGCCAATGGTAAAAATTTCATCTTAAATATTGGATATCAAAAGCCCATCTTTTCCGGTAAGATCACAACATCAATGTTGAATTAAATTGACAGATAATTCGTGTTTTCAATGTCTAAGACTTTGGGTGATACTGAGTTAGAGACTTAGCTACTTTAAAGCAACATTTCCTTTGAGTAAATATGTAAAATACACATGACCAAATACCTTATGTTATATAAATAAAACCAAATACCTCAAAGTAGTGTGATGATAAAAATCGTCATCTGTCCTAAATCATGTTTTAAGCGAAACAAGAAAAAAAGACGCTGGGGAATTAAAGAATAAATTGTCGACAGATGTGCAAAAATGAATGCCGTGGGAATCAATGATTTTCATATATCCGGTACACAAAATGACGCAACATGCATGATTATTTGTTCGTCGCTGATTACCTTTTGATTGTCTGGAAAATCGTATTCATGCGGCTCTAAGAAGGAGTTCTGAAACGTGTAAGCATAATCTGTTTATTGAATTTATTAGATATCGAAACACTTTATACGCCACGATCACGATTTAACGCGAGTTGAACAGCACTTTGTACGTGGCTTTATTATTGAAACTGAGTTTCAGTGTGTGAGATGTTGATTTCTAACCGGGAGATCCTATTTTCGATCCTTGCGTTGGCCAAATATGTTGATCGATATTTCCGGCGTGGTCCCCCGTGCTTACGGATGGGACGAAACGCCGGGTACATAGGCGTACACGAAAACGATCAAATAGTTGGAATTTGACATAAAGCGTAGGCCATATGTATGGGTCATGCTCGTCATTAGCCTACTCGGAGCAAAAAACAGTAAGAAATTAATTCCCATTTCATCAAAATCTGGTATTATATCTATGGGATGGCAGATAAGTTCCATTTATAGGTGTAATTATATGTCTTACGTTCGTGAATACAGAGGATAAAATACTGACGCTCTTGGAGTTTACAAACAAATTTCATTTTCTTCTGTCTATAACCATGCCACTGTCCCGGGCCAAATTTTTCATTTAAAGGAACTGTATGTTGATCAATATTACTGTTTATTAGTACAGTAGCTACGTAGGTCAGATAATGCCTCGCTAGCCTGCAGGTCGGGTGTTCGATCTCTGCATTGGCAAAGAAAGTTGATCCAGATTTTCCGGAGTAATTCCATCTTGTCAGTAATGCAGGACGGACGGTCTGAAAAGGACATCTGTTTAGTTGTACGGATGGGACAAAACACTGAGGTCCCGTGTACACATTGGCGTGCACGGAATTCGGTATAAGAGTAGGCCGTAGTGCCACCGCCCGGGCAAAATTTCCCTCATAGCACACAGAATGGTTTACGTTAAACCCCTTTTCATTTCATTTGTTCACGAGGCGGAGAGTAGACGCACTTGCCTCACCTGGATTGTTCAGATTGCATGTAAGCGGTCGTGCATTGAATTATTAATGTGTAGAAATCTGACGCCATATTGTAGTGGACATTGATTTACACGGCATTTTGTCAACATCTGTCTTCCAAATATTCGTGGATAACTAAATTAAGCTTTCATTTTCTCGTATTGACACATGTAAAGAAATACGAAGGATTTTATCGCTACTCCAACTGTAAGGTAATTGGTTTATTTATATCATATAATTACACATAACAACTGATAAAACAAGGAAATCGGGATAGTGTTGGTCAGGATTCTAACGTGAAGTTGCCGCATGCCAGTCGTGCATTTTCTTTGGGATCTGAAAAACCAAAACAGAACTCTTGACCGTTGGAATTTGATGGCGCTATTTGGGTTAAATTGCAAACGTTGTCTGGGCTGAGCTATGTTGTCTTCATTCAAGTGAAATACTAAAAAGACTGAGATCAGTTTAATAAATTGATATATGAAAATAACGGCCTCTGTGGTTAATCTGTTTTCTAAAATGGATATTTTGCGTATACGCCGATGTTTACAGGGGACCTCGTTGTTTCGTCCCATCCGACCCTCTGTACGTTGTCCGTTCCCAGGCCTGCCGTCCTACACCACTGAAAAAAGAGGAGGGGCACGGGGTAAAATTCCGATTTACTGCTCGGCGGACACCAGGATAGAACACGGGACCTCCAGGTCAGCGAGCCAACGTCTTACTCACTGAGCCATGGCGACCCCCGTTAAATCATGCGAATAATATACCTAACTACATTGAAATTAGAAATGATATGAGAATATATTAACGCGATATCGTACTAACTGAATTAATAAATGCACGTGTTACACGTAAACAATGGTAGGTACACAACTGCACATATATATATATATATATATATTATATTATTTCACGTTTAACTCAGTTGATCTGACAGGTGTTGCCTTATCAAATGTCAACCGCAATCGGAATTTTCTAGTAATGTTTGGTTTATTTCAAATAGGGTAGGTGTCTAGACGTTTTGCACCAACTTGTTTATTGAAGGAATGGATTGTATGCTAAGCCGTGGAGGAAGAACATTTTGTCTGGACAGCGACAAAGTTGTTGAGGTCTCGTCGAATAAGGTTATTGCGCCTGCATATAGCCCAACGAAAACATCGTAAAATATTAAAGGGATCCCCTTTATTTTAACAAAATAAAAGTGCGTGTAAAATTAAGTACCACAGAGAGAGAATAGTGATTTACGTCCACTCGACACAGGTCATTTCGGTACTATCATTGTTTAATTTTATTTCAATAATTCGCTTGCGTTAACCAATCGCACCCCCACCCCTCCACGAAAGCAAATTATTCAAATAAGATGGAGGAGTAGAGGTATACCACACCCAGCCTCCCGTGGTATACACTGACAACCTGACTGCAAGCTTATTTATGTTCAGGCTCTTTTAAACATTGGCAATTGGAAGTTGGGTTTCCAATAAGCTAGGGGTGAGGGTCGCTAAGTGAGTAAGACGCTGGCTCACTAACCTGGAAGTCGGGTATTCGATCCCTGCTTGGCCTGGCGTGGTTTCCCCATGTCAGTGATGCAGGCCGGAGGGTCTGACAAGGACAGCTGTCTATTCGTTCGAAAGGGACAGAAAACGGTGGCCCCGTGTACATATTCGCGTGCACGTAAACGATCTCTTGGTAGTTGGAATTCGATATAAGAGTAGGCCGTGAAGCCGCGGCCCGGCCCGGGCAAAATGTCCCTCATAGCGCATTGTATGACGTATGCCCGTCTTCATTAGCCCAGTTTAGGAGCAAAACAGTGGGACGTTAAACCACATTCCATTACATTTCCATATAAGCCATGTTTAAGAACCATGTTTTACGGTTACCTTTATTTGGATGGTTCACGAATCTCGTATTTTTTTTCTTTATTTTAGCAGAGAAGGACAAGATGTTCAAGAAATCTCGATTAATTGTGGCCGCTGTATCACTAGCTTTTGTTCTATATGCTTTAAATAACCGGCAACTATTCCTCAAGTATGATATAGAAACGGGAGTGACATTTAATAAGCGCCCTTCCGCAATGCAGAAGAACCAAATATTTTCCACACTTCAATCGATGCAGTATGAAGACATGCAGAAGACACCGGACACGCCCAAGCAGCAGGTTACAAACATTGAATTAGAATTCAACTCTTTCAAAATTAAAAACATCAATTGTGCCAATATTATAAAGGGTGACGAATCTGCATTAACTGAGGCCAGAAAACAGCCTCGAAATATTCCCAGTTATAAAACATTGATAAAGCACACAGAAAATTGTGATCTTTTTAAACAAGTCTATGGTTATAACAACATTGTAAATACTGAAGAAGAAAAGCAATTTCCCATCGCTTTTAATATACTATTATATAAAGACGTAGCTCAGGTTGAAATACTTCTCCGTGCTATTTATAGACCACAAAATTACTATTGTTTACATGTAGATGGGTTTTCTCCAGACCATGTCCACAAGGCAGCTAAATCATTAGCTGATTGTTTTGATAATGTCTTCATAGTTTCAAAAACAGAGAATATAGTTTATGAAAGTTTTCAGAGATTGCAAGCTGATTTAAACTGTATGGCCGATCATTTAGCTAAACCAGACTGGAAATATTTAATTAATCTTCCCAGTCAGGAATTACCGATCAAGACTAATTTACAGATTGTCAGAATATTGAAACTGCTCAACAACACAAATCAAGTTGGTTGTACAAGAGGAATCGGGATTATAATGAAAAGGTTCCTTCATAGATATGATTATGTATATGGAAAAAATGGAACGTACAAAATTGTCAATACACACGAGAAATATAAGCTTCCGCCTCACCATTTTCTGACGGCTAAGGGTACTGCATATGTTCTTTTGACCCACCAGTTCGTGAAATATGTCCTCACAAGTCAGATTGCTAAAGATGTGTTAGATTGGTGTCGAGGAATTCTCTCCCCTGATGAGTATTACTGGTCCATGTTAAATTACAATCATCATGTACCAGTTCCTGGAAGTGGACAAGGTAAGGCCATTATTTATTGCAGTCCCATTACAGGACGCGAAGGCGCGATGCGTTAATTGTAATTTCGCTTAAAGGAGCTAAATCGCTAACATTTGAGAGCTAGAAATTGACACAAGTGGGTCGCAAAGCATATAATACTGTAGTATGAATGTATATAAACTGATTTACATTCAATGGTTTCCGTTTTTACTCTAATTTCAAATCAGTTATGTCCGGCGAAATAAGCCAACAGTCTCAATCGAATGCAAATTTCTAGCGTCTGGTTATCCCAGTCTACATACGCCGTTCGTCGAGTCTTTTGCTAGAACTGGGACTGAAACGCATTATGGTACACGATTCGTTTACCAATGGTAAACTGTTTCTTTTGTCTTAAATATTGGATATCAGAAGCTCACGTTTTTCCGGTAAGATCACAGCATCAATGTTGATTTAAATTGACAAATAATTCGTGTTTCCAATGTTGAAGATTTTGGATGATATTGAGTAAGACTTAGTTACTTTAAATGTCAATATTTTTACGGCTTTATTTAAAAAAAAATCCTAATAACAACATCACATAATCTACCGGCTTGCATTTCGTCAGATTTCAAATAGGCCCATCAGTTTAATCCACTACCAATAAAAGAGGCGGCGTGGCTGGAGTTTCAATTTATCATAACTTTGTAGATACTGAACGGGATTGGAAGAATGTTTAGACCGATATTCCCATTAAATATTACACGTTCACACTATTGGAGGCATTGCCACACCGCCAAATAAAGCTTCGAGTATTTATTAATAAACCATAGTGTTAAACATTAATAATTACTTTTAAAGGGAACATCTAAATGTTTGTGATGACTGCGACGAATTAACAGCAAGCGAACTCCTGTCTAAAAGTATACAGTGCTGAAGAACGGGTGTGATCATAATTATTTCAATATTAGTTCTAAAGAAATCATTAGGTACCTCGTCTTGATTCTAACCGTAGCCCACATCGCATTGAAAAGTCCGTCCAAACAGGTTATAAGATCACACCCGGTGCCCTATTTTATCCTTGCACGACACACTGCCTTACTTGATATGGTTACACCCATCCCAGACAAAAGATGGTCGCATTTAAAAGATTACATCCTGTGCTTAATTTGGATTCTATCCCTGGCCCATACCGCCTTGAAAAATCATTTCCTACACCCAGTGTCTTATCTTGATATGGTAAAACTTATCCCCTGACTAACAAACAGCAACGTGGCTATAGAATCGTTCCCGACAGTCTAATTCGACTAGAATGTAATCATAAACGCTTAATCGAGATCGCTTGTAAATTATTTCAGCTTATCGTTGTGCCTAGATTTTGACACTAACGACAGGTATATTTGTTTTACATTATAGAAGCATGTTTAAAGGTTACCGAGCTGTCAACGTATGTATCTTGGGCCATTACCAAAACACCTGGTGAATGTCATGGAAAATGGTTGAGACATATATGTGTTTTCAGTGCCACAGATTTGAAGATGCTTGTGACACAAGCAGAATTATTTGCTAATAAATTTGAACTGGAGTACAGTTACACAGCTATGCAATGTTTAACAGAGTGGTTACACAATCAAACACTTTCCCCACAAGCTATTGATACGCAGTTTTATAAACGACTATATCTGAAAAAGATTACATACCAGCTTGACCTATGGACCAATTTAAAACCAATAAAATTTAATGAAACAGACTTGTGAACATCCTGACTTAATATTGACTGTTATAATGAACTACAATCGAGCATTAACAATGTGTTTTTATGTCGCGATAATCCAAAAGGAACTGAAATGGAATGATTATATGTAATCTTATTGAAATACAGATCATGTGTATGTATATTGTCGTCGCCCCCTGTCCATCCGTCAGTCCGCAATTTGTTTGTGGACATTATACAGGTCACAATTCTTATCCGATTTTAACTTCGCCAAAACCGTCTTCCACTAGCCCAGGTCAGGTGCAGAAGAGTAGGACGTTAAACCCCATTTCATTTCATTTCTCGCCAAAAGATCTTGGTTCCTTTCGATATTGGCAAAATGTCGATTATGACCCCTGATTGTACGAAACATCACGCTTTTAGTTTGTGGGCAATCTGGAGGTGACAAGTTTATCCGATTTAGAATTAACTTGAAATGAATGTATGTGACAGTTTATTCCTGGTTACTAATTTTTTTATTAATTTCTGCGTTCTGTTCTGAGAATACACTACGTAAATGGTCTTTCAAATCATATCACCACACACAAACAAATCGAAATAAAGACTTCCCAGGACATTCCATTTTTATTCAAGTGAACAAATCGCGTAATTGTCTTTCAAACACATATCACCACACACAATAACATAATTATAGTAGTATGTGCAGTGAGGTCATATATAGACTGCCCATACGCTGTGCTTAATTTCGTTCTGACATCATGTCCATCTTCGACTGAACTTATTTTCGGCCTTACATTTCAGATTTTCTGTCGGACAATTACATCAAATTGTATATTATAGTACACCAACATGTATTAATAAAAGAAATTTGAGACTCACAACCTTTTATGTATAATAAAGCTTTAAAGTCAACAATGTCATTGGTGGAGCTGGGGACGAAATCCTACAAACTAGTCACAATATCTGAATTAGTTTTTCTCGCTTTGGTGGATGGTCTTTGCGAATAAACTCTTCGTTTGTTTTGACTTGGTCTCCACAAGTCAAAGACTAGATTTACATCAAGATCACAGGGAGATGATTTTGCAGCAAGTATCAAGTGATTGTATGCAAGACTCCTGTTTCCTCAAGGAGTATCTACTTTCAGTATTTGCTCTTCCTTTAAGTAATAAGAACAATCTTCCAAGTTTAGCATTTGAAATGGGATATGTTTTAAACAGCTCAATAATTGTTAAAATATTCCTCGACTTGTCAGAGCACCTAGGTACCCACGTGCAAAGTTTATAGATGGAATTTGGTAGTCATTGCACCGTTGGTTGTAGCGTAGAGCATGTGCGAAGGCCAAATGCCATTTGATTCTATCTTTGCTTCTATTTTGATAATCCTAAATGCGACAACTTTCTCATTAGACCCCTTTGCAATAAAAATAAAATCAACATTAGATGTAGTTTTTATTCAACGAAAAATTTTTTTAAGTGTATAATTGGAAAATTGCACTACTTCGGATTTGTGTTTTGACGACACCCATTTGTCTGGGTTTATTGCGAAAAGTAAGACTGATATTTATAGAGATGGTGCGTTGGTTGAAATAGTACGAACGAGCAAGAAATTATGCCCTGTTAAGGATTTAGAGCGTTATTTGGATTAGGCTGAGTTAAATAAAGATGAAGATATGTATTTATTTCAGGATTTGTGTACGTGTTCAACGGGTTATTGTATTAAGACTATTAATAGAGCAATTAATTATACTAGATTATTAGAATTGTTTAAAGATGCGTTTCAACGAGTAATAGACTGTTTAAAATACAGGTTGCATGCATGTAGTTGGCGTGCGGCAGCACGAGCTAATAGTACTCCTGATCGTTTGTTCAAGCGTCATGGGAGATAGAAATCTGAAAATGCAAAAGCTGGTTATGATACTTGTTCTTTCTTTGATATTCAGGCGGTTCGACACTGCCTCCCACTAGAAGTGTTATGGGTTTTGATATGGAGCAGGGGAGGAAGAGAAAATATATTGTTCTGCGGTTGGGTGAACCGAATTAGGAGGGAAATAATTTCTCTCCATATGCGTAGCAATATATGAAATAGTCTTACGGACATATTCAAGTCGAAGTCGCCAGATTCAACAGACGTTTTTTTTTACAAATGACTAATCGCATTAGTAAATGTTGTGATAATTTTGATATCACATACGTCAATGGAATTGCTATGTAATATTGTTAAATATTTAACTATACACTCTGCATATAGTTAAGAGACAGTTACTGCTCGAGGGCGGACACAGATTTCCTATTTTTCCCAATGGGTATTCTTAGTTTTTTTCTGGTTGACGGGGAAGATGTTCAAGATATAATTAATGTAAGGAAGATGTTCAAGATATAATTAATTTAACTGACTCGTATATTATCTCCCTAATTATGTCTGTCTACTTTCAAAATATTAAAATTTATTTTAAACGTCTTTGTTGGAGATTATGAACAATTTACAGACATACCCATACATACACGTAGTTGATACATCTATATTATTATGTCAAGAGATGGCCTGATTCGAGTTCAAGCTGACTGGTCACCTCTGGCTTGCTACTGTGATTACGGTCCTTGGTGAAGCAATTGCGCCTTGGGGATAAGGGTCGCCTTCTCAAACACATGGGTTTACTCCGGGCACTCAGGTTTCCTCTCACAGGAAAGCAAAAATAAATAAAACTCAAATCAGTAGAGCCTATTAATATATAAAACTAAAAGGATCAATTGACTGTGGAACACCTTGTTGGTTTAACTATGTTTTTATATCTTTATAACATCCATAATACAACGGTTGTATACGGGAAACTACACACACGGCTATGACATTAAATATAAGCTAAACATAAGTTTTCCCCTTTCCCCCAGTTTGTTTTGGAGGCGGTACGCTCTTCATGGTGATCTCCCTTGGCCCCTTAGCCGAGGCGACTAAAATTATGTCTCTCTTGGAACACTGCATGTTGTCTCTATTTCTTCTAAGAAACCCGCACAATGTCGATATCCGCCCTACATTGCAACCTAACCAACCCAAATAACTCTTGTAACCTTCCGCCTCAAAATCAACCCATGAGTATTCACTGAGGCCATGATGAAACAGAGGGAAATAATTAGAAGTCTTAGTCCTTTATGCCTCTCTCTGAACAAATCTGCGGATTTTCAGACGGAAACTTAAAAGCACATGAATTTTGATGTCCATGTAACATTACTTTTTAAACATAAATGCATTCTATTAAAGGATAAGATAATTTCATTATAAATTCAACAAGAAAACGCTGTAAAACACTAATCATGATGCAGTATTAGATTTTTAAAACAATTTTAGTCGAAAAGCGCATCGTTGTTGTCTGTTAATGTGTGACAAATTTGCATTTCGCCACATGTTTCACATTCCGAAATTTGTATTAACCGCTTTTACCCCTCACCCCTCACCTTATTATAATTACTTTGATTGTGTTGCATGCAAAGGCATCGTGTCGTATGTTGTAGGCAGTGATGTTTATTTGTAGGGGAAACATTTAATTTTATTTGCCTTCCACTGCCTTGGTCATATTTTGTATGTGCCTGAAATACTTTAGTAGTTTTGGGGTTAGGTAGTCAATTATCATGTCAAGTAGGGTTATGAAGGGGAGTTAACTCTATTTCATGATTAAAATATATTTTTACTTATTAATTATGTAAATAAGTATATATTGATATCATTTATATTTCAAAATCCTTAACTATATATGTTTTAACTAAGTTTAGTTAGTTTATGTGGGGCGTGGGTTCGTTTATTTTATTAGATCATATCTAGTTACGGACTTCACCATTCTGATATTTTTAACATATGGTTGTCATATATGGTTATGTTTTGCATGTAGGGTATTCTTTGATTATTCTCTAATTCTCTATGTTCACATGTAGTAAATTAATAGATAGTCAGATCACAGACGAATCGATTATCTCAGATAATTTACAGGTATTGTGAATATATGAGAGTAAACTAGTATCATTAAATGTGGTAAGGTGGTAGTTGTTTTTATTATTCTTTCTGAAATAAGAAGGTGAATGCTAGATGTCACCCTTATCGCATGTCTACGTAGAACCGCTCGGGCCGTAATCTAATAAAATAGTGATTGTATTAGTGTTGCGTGTAACAAATGCAGCTTCAAGTGCCAAATTGTGGTCAAATCTAAGATGTTGAGATATGCAGTGCCTATATACTTTTTACACGCAATCAACGGAAAATACATTTTAACAAAACATTTAATATTGGCAACGATACCCTTCCATAATGTTATCGGCCCAATTGTCATGAAATGTGCAATAGGCTAATCAAATATAAACTACAGATAATGGAGTAAAAGAGAATAAGATAGCCCATGTTAATCGATAAATGTAATATGAGCATAGAATAGTGCACGAAATATTATGATGTATGTTAACAAGTATTAGTTAGCCGTATACTCTCTTTTCTTAGTCTTGCTATAAGCCTTTTTAAAAACTTTCTTTAAATAAATAGTGTGACAAAGTGATCTACATTGAATTGAACCGTACATAGAACTGTGCTGGTTATATCATTTATGATATTGATGTTTTCAACTCTGTGTCAACTTCTGCTAAGGCACGGGCTTATTAAAACATCTAATGTATTCAATATATTCTTTACCGGCTACACACGAATGACCTCTGCTTGTTTTGATATTATATTGTATTTGCCGTTCTTTAAAGATACATTATGGGAGATTTTTACAAGGAGTTAGCCATTCTTGCTATAACAGTTCAAAAATAGAGGCTGAAACAAGAATATATTGAAAATTTCAGTCAAATTACTTTATCCTGAACAAAGTTGTTGCCACTATAATTTTTTACTAGAAATGGGAGTTAAATTCATCGACACCCTTTTCCCATTATGGCCGATTGTTGATTGACAGGCGTTAACTCCACCTATATAGTCTCGATTATCAAGTAATGTTTTGAGACAGGACTGCAATTCAATTCGTATACATTTATTTTTTACTATAAATTAGAATTAAGATTTTAATATATAGATAAGAAGAGAAAGTCTGCGATAGGATATTAAAGTTTGAAAGGAATGGGCCAAATCAACGAGGCAGTATTGTAAGTAAATTATAATAAATAGCCGACTTCTTGCGTTGCCTGCGTGTACTCTTTTGTACTTCAGGTAGGCCTAAGCGACTCCCTAAGCAGACGAATAGAAAACAGTCCGGAAGTATGATGACGTCAACGTCACGGAGAAGCCCCGCCCACGACGCCATAGTGATTAAATCAGTCAACGAAATCCTGTTTTAATCCGAGCCCAATCCAAGCCATCCGTGGGTCTACAAAGTTCATTTTAGGCTTGTTGTTTAAATAAAGATCTAATTTATAATTTCTATGACTTCTGAGGCCCAAAGGAAGACCGACAAAAGTCTGTTTTTGCTCTCCCATAATGTATGTGTAACTCTATATAACCTTGTGTTAAGGCACGACCTTATTAACAATCTTATTTATTCAATATATGTTATTTACAAGCTAACTCGCAGCAGAACTTCGTGACAGCAACAGAAATATGCAATACAATTACAGATACCATAATTTATGAATCAACAATACTAAATATGATGATCACCCTTGTCCATCTTCCTTAATTGTTGGAGGCTTTACAAACAGGAGTTTACTGGTAGTTAGCAGATGGCGAGGCAACTAGAAACGAAAAGAGAGAGACACGGGCCGGCATATGGTCTCGCCCGAGTTCACCCGCTGCCTTGGCAGAGTGGCAGAATGGTGGATTGATTTATTTAGTTGTGGTTTGCTCACAATATATATATACCCTGTTAGTCAATAACAATTGCTTGATTGAGTTCAAAAGCTCTATATTGCTCTGCAGAAGAAAGTAGCTCAGTCCACCTTTCTTTGTACCCTAAGTTTGATATGCCCGTGACGGGAATATACAAAAAAAAATCGCACCACTCTGTCACACCTAGCTTTGGCTGTTTATAAGTGTGATTTCTTGCTTGTTAACGAAAAGGCTTCGTCAGTTTTTTTCAAATAAGGCAAAGCTACATTTTCCGGTTTATCATGAGAGCACTATAGGGGACATTTGATTTCTACTCAACCCTCGCCACAGCGCGTGCACTGAACAAGAGCATTTGGAGAGGCAGCAATAAGGAGATATTCAGGGCTAGGGGCATTTGATTTCTACTAAACCCCCAACACAGCACGTGCACTGAACAAGAGCATTTGGAGAGGCAGCGATAAGGAGATATTCAGAGCTAGGGGACATTTGATTTCTACTAAACCCTCGACACAGCACGTGCATGAAGACCAGTTTTTGCAAGTTCTACTTTTTTGGGACCCCAAAGTGTGTGCTTGTAACATTCTAGTGCTTCTGCCTACATTGACCTCCCATATTTAATGGCAGGTAAATGGACAATAGATGATCGGGTTCCCATTATTTGGTCGAGCAAGGGTGTCACACCAAGTGATCTACATGTATTTTGAGATGTTCTGGTTCTGACTTTTGTCATGAACATTATGCGCTGTGGCCAATTCAATATTCCCTCCATACACATGATTCTGAGTGCAGTTTAGTAATATTTGTGATTGCTCGTATTTCACATTGTGTGTAGTTTGGAATAAAATCTCATGCAGTGTTCACACTACTTGGGTTTGGAGACTTTCTGGAACTTCACAAGTACTGGAAACAATTAAGTCTTCTTCTGGTGGGTACTCTTCCTCGGCAACCATTATGAGGGCCGTCGTAACACGTGTTTTTCCCGGCGTTTATGACGATACCGTTTGTACGCTAGACACTAATGTAAGTCAACGAGTCACCTCAGGGGTCAAAGGTCAGTATCAATAATACTGAATTGCAGCCGTTTAAGTAACTTGAACAAAACAACAGAGTTCTATGTTGATTAAACGGTTTAATAATAAATCGGATTGATGTTAATTATGAAAGTTAAATGGGATAAAAAAAAAAAAGACAAAAAGTTACATTCACACTTCACATATTCTGTTTTGACAGTACACGATAGTGCGGACTTCTCTGTTTTGACTTCATCTGAGCCGAAGCGAATTGAGAGAAATGGGGTTTAACGTCCACTCAACACACCCAGGTTATTTCGGGACTAACATACGGTTTCAATTTTATTTCAATAATTCGCTTGCGCGTAGGGGTCTTTAGCCGTGGGATTAAACCCACGAGTTTGAGAAGGCGCCCCTATCTCCATGCCACATACGCTCACACCAGGGCTCGAAAACACAGCCGCAAGCCAGAGGTGACCGGCCAGCTAGAGGTCGAAGCGCGGCACTCTAGACCACTAGGCCATCCCACCCCCAATGAGGCGAATTGGATGGTTGTTTACAAAAGCAGCGAATGCAAGAGCAACACATTCGTCCTTTTTATACTATGAATTAAACCACGTTTCCGTAAATATTCCCTTACATTTGGTACTTTCCAACTGTAAACATTGACATGGGGTTTAACGTCCACTCGACACAAACTAGGTCATTTTGGGACTAACGTGTGGTTTCAATTTCATTTCAATAATTCGCTTGCGCGTAGGGGTCTAGCAGTAGGAGGAAACCGGAGTGTTCGGAGGAAACCAACGAGGTTGAGAAGGCGCCCCTATCTCCATGCCACACACGCTCAAACCAGGGATCGAAACCACAGTCGCAAGACAGAGGTGACCGGCCAGCTTGAGGTCGAAGCGCGGCACTCTAGACCACTAGGCCATCCCAACCCCCTCCAGCAATGTTGATACACGTGTGTTTGTTTATCCCAGTAATATATCAGTATGCTTTGCGCGTCTCAGAACAGCGATTTGGCTTATTGCTGTCACTGTTATTTGATGATCTGACCGTAGCCTATTTCCTCTATCCAACTATTTAACCTGCTAACACAATAATCTGTGAGCTGTTACAATTTTAGATTAAGACTTACCGTGTTTAGTTCTATTACTGTCATAAATCTTTGCGTTTGCAGGTTGTTTAAAATTGAAATAACGGTACTGCACAAAACACACAAGTTTCTTCTTTTAGTGGGAGGTTGGGATGGCCTAGTGGTTTAGAGTGCCGCGCTTCGACCTCTAGCTGGTCGGTCACCTCTGGCTTGCCGCTGTGGTTTCGTTCCCTGGTGTGAGCGTATGTGGCATGGCGCCTTCTCAACCTCGTGGGTTTCCTCCGGGCACCCCGGTTTCCTCCCACTGCTAAAGACCTCTACGCGCAAGCGAATTATTAAAATAAAATTGAAACCATATGTTTGTCCCAAAATAACCTAGTTTGTGTCGAGTGGACGTTAAACCCCATGTCTCTCTCTCTTTTGGTTTTACCATATCAATCGATTCTATGTTCACATTAAGATAATCGTGAATGTTACTTGGTATCTTTTTATGTCTATTTCTTTATTCTGTTTGTTCACAAATATTTTGATCAGTTTCAGGTTTCTCAGATGTTTCATCATTTTTCCCCTTACTTCCAGTTATTAAATCGAGACGATTGATGCACATATGGATTTTTGATATGGATTTATCTAGACATCCCTTCAAATCCCCTTTTGAACAAGGGCAATCAAATTGTCCCGATTTGGCACAGAATCTCACAATCACACGTTGGAAATTAGTATAATAATTGTCCGTCCCTGCAAATACAAATATGTAATAATTACCACTTAATTTTTCTGAAACGGATGGATTCCACCAGACTGCAAGTGGAAGTAATAACATCGAGAATACCAGCTCTACTTGATCGTTTAAAGCTGCAATTTCATATTTTTAAGTTATATTTTTAAAATTTATCAAAATAAAGCCTTAAAATAGATGGTATCTATAAACAGTCCTACCGTGTTAAAGAATAATCCTATTAATCGTATAATTCGCTATCGCCAGTTGAGATATTGGCAAAAATATCATTTTCAACTTCAAAATAACTTGTCGACAATTGGTTGGCAACGTGAATTAGTTATGATGAACACTTTTGGTGATTTGATGTGCAGTTACAATATCTTATGCATAATCAATGTTAATTAGAAATAGCTATCATTTTACTATGTTTAATTTTTTTGACAGTGTCAATACTGTGTTTGGGTTAACTTTCGTGGTACTGTTAACATTTCTAGTGTTAGTTGTAACTCTTGGACTGAACAGGTGCAATGTGTGTCATTCTGCCGCATAACATTGGGATATTTTCCTATGCCGTACTGGATGTTTTCAATTTTACATGCAGTGCCCCACAAATTTGGTTGTTACTTTAACGTCCACTTCCACCACAAATTTGAGCTACATAGAGAGTTTTATGTGTGTGCCTGGGGGTTGTAGCTTATTCCAACACTAACGACGAAAACGCAAATATTAAACAGGTGTCCAAAACTGGCTAACGGTCACAATAACGAGATAGGTATCGCTAGGGCGAGCCGGTCACCAGACTAAAGTAACAGGATATAGAGCATATATACAAGCTTAGGATTATAATAATATTTGATATGATGTTAAATTGC
Source organism: Patella ulyssiponensis (assembly GCA_963678685.1). Lineage (NCBI taxonomy): Eukaryota > Metazoa > Mollusca > Gastropoda > Patellidae > Patella > Patella ulyssiponensis. The sequence continues at coordinate 94,273,866 of OY783226.1, forward strand.
ACATAGGAAACGTGTTCAAATACAGAAGAAGATATGCACAAAGCAAGAACGCGCATACGAGTTACATTATAAACTCAAAGACTTGAAAGATTAGTGAGAAATCAATTCGGACATTGGTCAATTACTACTTTAACTAAAATCAGATAATAAAATGTATACTAAGATACACTATAAAATGTGCAACACGGTTAGTAAAAATAGTAAAACAAAAGCATGCACTTACATATCAAATGGATTTATAGAACACTGGTAGGTGTGGTTTCTTTTATATGCATTAGGGTCCAAGGGTGTACAACTTTACATTAAACATAAATGTTAATATGTCTTGTGTTATTAAAGGGACAATAACACTCTTGCTGGCTTGGCAGCTCTAGAAAATAAATAATAGTCTTATTCTAAGTACCAGATGTCTATGTGTCCTACCTGTTGTGTAAATTATCCATTACCTCATATTTTACTTGTCCAGAGGGTTCGAAAATATTTTAAAATCCAAGTCACATTTGAAAAGGTTTACGTTAACCTTTTCAAATCATGTAGTTGAATTTTTCCAATTTTTTAAATTAGGTGTGTTACGATGAAATTTGTATAATCACTTTATTTGAATATTGTAAAATAATACAATTTGTTGACCAGAATAAAGATTGGGACATATTATTCAATTACAACAAGAGTGTTATTGGGGCTTTAATGAACAATTAATGTAAAAAAAAAATGTTTACCATATAATTATGCATCCACATGCATTTTTTTTATCAGGAAACTGTAATACAAAACATAATTCAAATAAAACAAACTGTACACACTTTTTACCCTAACCGGTCTTCCTTGGATAGCTACCCAAATCTTATGTGGTATATTGCTAATTTTCTGTGATGTCACCAACTCCTAATTTAAGGACACAAATATTACTCTGGTCAGTGGTCAGAGATTGAGTGATAAAAAATTTCTTTCATCCATTTCGATTCAAAATACGAATATGCTTCCCTCCCTACAGTCTCCAATCAACCGCTGTGCCTATTTCCTCTATCCAACTATTTAACCTGCTGACACAATACTATGTGAGCTGTTACACATTTAGATTAAGACTTACCGTGTTTAGTTCTATTACTGTCATAAATCTTTGCGTTTGGAGGTTGTTAAAATTGAAATAACGGTACTGCACAAAACACACAAGTTTCTTCTTTTAGTGGGAGGTTTGGATGGCCTAGTGGTCTAGAGTGCCGCGCTTCGACCTCTAGCTGGTCGGTCGCTTGTGGCTGAGGTTTCGTTCCCTGGTGTGAAAGTATGTGGCATGGCGCCTTCTCAACCTCGTGGGTTTCTTCCGGGCAGCCCGGTGTCCTCCCACTGCTAAAGACCTCTCCGCGCAAGCGAATTATTAAAATAAAATTGAAACCATATGTTTGTCCCAAAATGACCTAGTTTGTGTCGAGTGGACGTTAAACCCCATGTCTCTCTCTCCCTCTCTCTTCTTTTGGTTTTTCCATATCAATCGATTCTATGTTCACATTAAGATAATCTTAAATGTTACTTGGTATCTTTTTATGTCTATTTCTTTATTCTGTTTGTTCACAAATATTTTGATCAGTTTCAGGTTTCATCATTTTTCCCCTTACTTCCAGTTATTACATCAGGACGATTGATGCACATATGGATTTTTGATATGGATTTATGCAGACATCCCTTCAAATCCCCTTTTGAACATGGGCAATCGAATTGTCCCGATTCGGCACAGAATCTCACAATCACACGTTGGAAATTAGTATAATAATTGTCCGTCCCTGCAAATACAAATATGTAATAATAACCACTTAATTTTTCTGAAACAGATGGATTCCACCAGACTGCAAGTTGAAGTAATAACATCGAGCATACCAGCTCTACTTGATCGTTTAATTACATTTTGTCTGATAACAGTTTCAATGTCCTCTACATTGACTTCTCTTTGAGATTGTGGGGAAAATTTGACCGTTCAAAAGACTTATAAATGTTGACACGCAAATGCCCCAATGCGACCATGGGAACAAGCACGAGCTGTGTTTTTGCACTTTCCCTCACAGCAGGGAACAAAATAACTTGTTGGCAACGTGAATTAGTTATGACGAATTTTTCGCTCATCAAATCAAATTTTGATGAACACTTTTGGTGATTTGATGTGCAGTTATAATATCTTATGCATAATCAATGTTAATTAGAAATAGCTATTATTTTACTATGTTTAATTTTTTTTACAGTGTCAATACTGTGTTTGGGTTAACTTTCGTGGTACTGTTAACATCATTTCTAGTGTTAGTTGTAACTCTTGGACTGAACAGGTGCAATGTGTGTCATTCTGCCGCATAAAATTGGGATATTTTCCTATGCCGTACTGGGTGTTTTCAATTTCACATGCAGTGCCCCACAATTTGAGCTACATAGAGATTTTTATGTGTGTGCCTGGGGGTTGTAGCTTATTCCAACACTAACGACGAAAACTCAGATAAAAAGTTAAACGGGTGTCCAAAACCGGCTAACGGTCGGTATTGCTAGGGCGAACCGGTCACCAGACTAAAGTAACAGTAGAATATAGAGCATATATATGTTACAGTTAATATGTATAATCCCTGAAAATTTCAGTGATTATGTATATTCCCTGATTCACTCAGTAAGTATGTATATTCCCTGAAATTTTCAGGGATTATACATATTCCCTGATAAAAGTCAGCAAATGTTATACATATTCCCTGAATGCTTATAAATGAGATACCAACACAGTTTACAGTTGTTTTCTTTATTATATTCCAACCCTAAACGACATGTCACACATGACACAGGACACAGATATTTGTCATCAACACAGGGTATAAATTGTACAAAATGCCATATGCATGTCTCGCATGAAACTTCTGACTAACTTTTGTTTTTACAGGAGAGTGAGGGGTGACACCTTGAATTACACTTGACACCAGACTTGTAGCACTTGCATTTATTAGTTTGACATCTTTTTGTCCCAGCACAGTTACATTTGGCAAATCCCTGTCCATTACATTTCGATTCAGACTGAACAGCTGATCTCAGAGACACAGTACAGTCGGTAGACATGTCGGTCAGATTGTACAGCGCTGTGGCACACACGTCAAACTGGTTGCGGGAATACTTCCCACTCAGGATTCCAGCTTTCACAGCAATAGTGTACATGTCAGTGTCACTAATGTCAGTCACAACACCAATCAAATTGCGAGGATCACCTCTACCTCTATCTACTGCGGGAATTGAGATTGTTACATTGTCACCAACTTTCACTTCTGACAGCACAACTTTACTTCTTTTCACCATCTTCTCAGCTTGTTGCAACTGGGATTCTACAGCACGCTTCCTCTGGGTCTGAATTTCTTCTTGTCAGGTTTCAATGACATCTTGAGTTGGTGCTGGTTCTGTTGTTGGAGTTGGTGCTGGTTCTGTTATTGGAGCTGGGGAGATGATGTTGAGCAGATCTTCTTCAGTTTGGAGAAGGCCGACCTTTGCATCGGAACCGAGAAGAGCAGCAAAGGGAGTTCTCTTGATACCGTTATGATAACTTGAGTTCTTCTGAAACTGGACAAATTTCAAATTAACAGTCCATTCAGTTGTGCTGTTGTCGGATAACCAGGCTGTGAGCATATCCTTTACATCGCAGTTGGCTCGCTCTACAGAACCTTGAGACTGTGGATGTCTGGGCTTGCCATGAACAATGACAAGACGTGGTCATAGCTGTTTCAGTTCAACAATAATCTGAGCAGTGAATTCTGACCCATTGTCACTTTGGAGGATAGATGGAGCGCCTAGCATAAAAAATATGTCTAACAACTGAAATGCAACTTCGACTGCACGTTTAGATGTCAGCGCTCTGAGAACAGAAAACTTGGTGAGATGATCTTGATAATGCATAATCCATTTGTACTGTCCGTGATACATCGATTGCATATCTATCAGGTCAACTTGGGCTCTGGCTCCAAAATTTGTGGAGGTGGTGGACTTCACAACAACACCTTAGGTTGTGGTTCTCTTTTTCTTCTGTTGACAGGGAACGCAGGAAGATTTGAAGAATAGTCACAGCTTAGGATTATAATAATATTTGATATGATGTTAAATTGCACATAGGAAACATGTTCAAATACAGAAGAAGGAAACATGTTCAAATACAGAAGAAGATATGGACAAAGCAAGAACGCGCATACGATATACATCGTTACATTATAAACTCAAACAGTTAAAAGACTTGAAAGATTAGTGAGATATCAATTCGGACATTGGTCAATTACTACTTTAACTAAAATCAGATAATAATATGTATACAAAGATACACTATAAAATGTGTAACACGGTTAGTAAAAATAGTACAACAAAAGCATTCACTTACATATCAAATGGATTTATAGAACACTGGTAGGTGTGGTATCTTTTATATGCATTAGGGTCCAAGGGTGTACAACTTTACATAAAACATAAATGTTAATATGTCTTGTGTTATTATTATGAACAATTAATGTAAAAAAAATGTTTACCATATAATTATAATTATGTATCCACATGCATTTTTTATCAGGAAACTGTAATACAAAACATAATTCAAATAAAACAAACTGTACACACTTTTTACCCTAACCGGTCTTCTTTGGATAGCTGCCCAAATCTTATGTGGTATATTGCTAATATTCTGTGATGTCACCGACTCTTAATTTAAGGACACAAATATTACTCTGGTCAGTGGTCAGAGATTGAGTGATAAAAAAACTTCTTTCATCCATTTCGATTCAAAATACGAATATGCTTCCCTCCCTACAGTCTCCAATCAAGCACTGTGCCTATTTCCTCTTTCCAACTATTTAACCTGCCGACACAATAATATGTGAGCTGTTACTCATTTAGATTAGGACTTACCGTGTTTAGTTCTATTACTGTCATAAATATTTGTGTTTGCAGGTTGTTTAAATTGAAATAACCGTACTGCACAAAACAGACAAGTTTCTTCTTTTAGTGGGAGGTTGGGATTGCCGAGTGGTCTAAAGTGCCGCGCTTCGACCTCCAGCTGGTCGGTCACCTCTGGGTTGCGGCTGTGGTTTCATTCCTTGGTGTGAGCGTATGTGGCATGGCACCTTCTTAACCTCGTGTATTTCCTCCGGGCACTCCGGTTTCCTACCACTGCTAAAGACCTCTACGAGCAAGCGAATTATTAAAATAAAATTGAAACCATGTTTATCCCAAAATGCCCTAGTTTGTGTCGAGTTAAACCCCATCTCTCTCTCTCTCTCCTTTTGGTTTTACCATCAATCGATTCTATGTTCACATTAAGATAATCGTGAATGTTACTTGGTATCTTTTTACGTCTTTTTCTATATTCTGTTTGTTCACAAATATTTTAATCAGTTTCAGGTTTCTCAGTTTTTCCATTTACTTTCAGTTATTAAAGCCGGACGATTAATGCACATATGGATTTTTGACATGGATTTATGCAGACATCCCTTCAAACCCCCTTTTTAACATGGACAATCAAATTGTCCCGATTTGGCACAGAATCTGACAATCACACGTTGGAAATTAGTATAATAATTGTCCATCCATGTAAATACAAATATGTAATAACACCATCTTAATTTTTCTGAAACGGGTGGATTCCACCTGTTGTAACATCGAGCATACCAGCTCTACTTGATCGTTTAATTACATTTTGTCTGATAACTGGTTTCAATGTCCTCTACGTTGATTTATCTTTGAGATTGTTGGGAAACTTGGAGCGTTCAAAACACTTAATAAATGTTGACACGCAAACGCCCCAATGTCACCACGAGAAAAAGCACGAGCTGTGTCACTGCACTTTTCCTCACAGCAGTGAACAAAATAACTGTCGACAATTGGTTAGCAATGTGAAGTAATCTTGATGATTTTTCGATTACGAAATCAAATTTTGATTAAAGGAACAATCCCGATTTGAACATGGTTTCAAAAATAAAAGTCCGAGTAGGTATGAAATTTAAACGCCAAAATATAGAGGAATGATGTATTTATCTTGTCTCAAAATTTCAGCTGAAAATATTGAGTCGTTTGGACGGGAACACCAAAACTGCTTATCCGGACACGTAACCCTTTTAAGATTTCGGGTCAGTTTATTCATTGGGTGACCTAATAATCAAACCCCGTTCCTAGGGGTATATACAATGAATGGCCAATGTGTTGTGCTGGATAACGAAAGGTTAATTTCACCTACACATTACTTTTATAAAATAAAAGCTAGGTTCCATCCAGACACCTCATAATACAGCTTAGGACACCCAATGTCGTCTTTTCCAGGTGAAGACTGGCGGGTTTAAGTTGTTTGAAAACGTATCACATACATTGAGTTAGTTGCCCGGCCCTAGGTAGATGATTTTAAGGGATTTTAACACAAAATAAAGCAGTTTTATTCTCCAAAATCTTATCGGGATTGGCCCTTTAACACTTGGTGATTTGATGTGCAGTTACAATATCTTCTGCATAATGAATGTTAAATTAAAAATAGCTATAAATATCTTATGCATAATGAATGTTAATTAAAAAAAGCTATAATGAGTTTGTGTTAATATAAGTGGTACGGTTGACATCATTTCTAGTGTTACATCATACGACACACCTGTGCTTGCCTACTCCATGATCAAACACGATAGCAGATGGCTTCCATCTTGTTTACTGACGGTACTACTTATTTTAAGACAGACTCGGCTTTCCAATTTATAATATCTACGTCATTGGGGATTTCCAATTTCTACTCACTGGTTGCTATGACCCGCTATGGCGTTGTCTAGAAACGCGCGTGCTCGCGTTAGTTTAAAATTTTTGCTATACGTTTAACATGGACTATTTGATGTAATTTGCCTGATTTGATTTGGCCCCATTTCCATAAATTTAGGTTGTTTTTTAGAAATTTTTAGCAAATGTTAATCTTAGGTGTTTTTTAATTCTAGCCGAAGTAAATTTTTTTACAATTTATAGCGAGTTAAGTTATCGTCTCTAAGAGGCGGGCGTAGTATTTTAAATGGCGGCCATTTGCCATCATGTGTATTCTTGAAGTAGGTACACATGATGTAATCGTATGGTGTTACATGTAACTCTTGGACCATATGTCTTTACATGTGACGTCTATTGGCGTCAAATGAATGAAATCAGTCGCACCGTCAATTAAAACAGAAATAAATTCAGCTTTCTGCACATTTTCTATTTTTTCCGATTTCAGTTGTTCACCGATATGTCTTGTTAATTTTTTGCATGGAATTTCATTAAAGTCTCTAACTCAACATCATTCAAAATCTTCAACATTGAAAACACGATTTATTTGTCAATTTAAATCAACATTGATGTTGTGATCTTAGTGGACAAAGATGGGCACCTGATATCCAATATTTAAGACAAAATAAAAAAAATTACTATGAAACAAGTGACTCGAGGAACGAGGCTAGATACATAGCACAAATCAAACGGCGTATGTAGACTGGAATAACCAGACGCTAGAAATTTTATTTCGATTGACACTGCTGGCTTAATTCGCTGAACCTGATTTCAAATTAGTATAAACGGAAATCATTGAATGTACATTCATATTACAGTATTATATCCGTTGCGACCCATTTAGTGTCAATTTCTAGGTCCCAAATGTTAGCGATTTGTAAAACCAGAAATGACTGAAAAACAAAATATCACCAGATTACCATTTCATCACGTGGCTTAGGCGAATAGTAGAGTCGATCCAACTACTTTTGATTTTTGGGGGTCCAGTGGACAGTTTATACGTCGAGGCGCACTGGCCCTGCAGTATGCTACGAAAATTGCATCTCTTCCGAATCACATTTCATTTAACACCATATTTAGACCTCGTCATGAGCATTTGTATCTAGTGAAGACTAATGTAATTCCATCATGCAGTATTCGCATACGACCCCTTTTGTCTGAGGCTGGTATCAGTCTTGACAGTATTGCGAATACCCCTGTCTTTAGGACTCAGCCGTGGGCTATATCTCCCCCAAAAGATCGATTTTGATCTTACACAGCATAAAAAGAAAGATACTAGTTCTACGGCGTTCCAGTCTGTCTTTAAAGAGTTACGGTCTAAGTATGGTGATTATGCTCCCATTTATACAGATGGATCTAAAGATGGTGATCGGGTAGCTTCGGCTACGGTGACACCATGCGGGACGATCTCTTTTCGTCTCCCATCTGCTGCTTCCATTTTTACAGCTGAGCTCCAAGCTATTCGTCAGGCTTTGGATTTCATTGAAATATCATCCAACTTAAAATATGTCATTTTTACCGATTCTTTGTCCTCGCTACAAGCAATAAATAATAAACAGCTTGGACACCCATTAGTAGCAGACATCTATCATCTGATATTATCATACGAGTTCATCAGCAAGGACATTGTCCTTTGCTGGCCTCCCAGTCACATTGATATAAAAGGGAGCGATCAAGCAGATTTGCCTGTCAAATCTGCCTTAAATCTTCCCTTATCCGAATTTTTAACACCATAAACGGATTTTAAATCAGGTATAAATAATTGTATTTATGACCGCAGGCAACGATCTTGGGATCTTGCAGGCACAAACAAACTTCATCACATTAAGCCTCTCCTTGGAGACTGGCCAAGCTCCTACAGGTCTAACAGGAGAGATGAAGTTGTTTTGTGCCGCTCTCGAATTGGTCATACTTTTTTAACGCATATTTTCATCTTAAAGCGAGAGTCTCAACCAGAATGTGAACATTGTCATGTTCCTTTGACAGTGAAGCATCTCGAGGACATTAGATCGCATTTTTACCGTTGTCAGTCATTAAATCACATGTTCGCTCAACCGGGTTTATATGGGAAAGTGTTAGACTTTTTAAAAGAGACAGGTTTTTATAATAAATTTTAATTTGTATATATATATATATCATTTAATTTTTGTTTGTAGACAGTTATATGCATAAAAGATTTATTTTATTTTTAATATTATTTACTGTGATATTGTTTTTATTTGTCCATTAATGTGTTCTGTGATATAATTTAGCCTGTCTTGAAATAATCGCCATATGTTTGGCGCAATATGGCCCGGTTGGAGCTGATGTGCCATCAAACAACATTTCATTCATTCATTTATCAATCGTTGTGGTTCATAACCTTGCAAGTAATGCTGTTACGCCATTCACGGCAATAGGAAAGATTAAGCATACAACTTTCGAAAGAGCTTTGATAAATTGCGTAATAAGATCCCACTACCAAACGGAGATTATGTTGTCGCTTAAAATAGAATTTCTGACTTCTTAGTTGACTCTTGTTCTGAGAACGTAACTCCTTACCCTGCCTGGTGGTGATGTAAACGCGACAGTAATGATCTTCTAGTCGTGTCAGATAGATCTTATAGAGCCGACAGGTTCAATTGTTTTATTTAAGTTAAAGACTTACTAATACGCCATCAATTGTTTTATTTAAGTTAAAGACTTACTAATACGCCATCAAAAAGTGGTTGAAAGCTTACACAATAACTAAGACGCATATTTCACTTCTGAGTCTATCGCTAAATCTATTCGTGGGATTTTCATATCGAAACATTATCAGCTGTCGATACCAGAGATGAGGATCAAACTTGATTAAACTTGAAAATGGACATAACAGGCTTCTATTATGTAATTTCCTAGTCGGAGCAGATCAGTAGGACGTTAAAGCCCATTTTATTTTTTTTCCCTTTCTATTGTGTAAATAATTTTGTTGAAGGGAGCTGGAGGTTCATGTATCGAAGTCCCTCCGTCGTTACGCAATTGTCCGTCCTGTCAAGTTTTATGGAGAATGGTTCACTATTCCGCCGCTGTACGAAATACTATAAATATGGGTATCAATGACCTTTACCTACCACAACCCTAATAAAAGATATCGGTGGACTAATGAACCCAAGCATTCTTGGGATGGTCTAGAGTGCCGCGCTTCGACCTCTAGCTGGCCGGTCACCTCTGGCTTGCGGCTGTGGTTTCGATCCCTGGTGTGAGCGTATGTGGCATGGAGATACGGGCGCCTTCTCAACCTCGTGGGATTCCTCGGCCACTCCGGTTTCCTCCCACTGCTAAAGACCCCTACGTGCATGCGAATCATTGAAATAAAATTGAAACCAAATGTTAGTCCCAAAATGACATAGTTTGTGTCGAGTGGACGTTAAATCCCATTTCTCTCATTCTCCGACTCATGTCTATGGTTTTGAATAACGTAGGCACCAGTAGTCACGATGTCGGTCGCCAAAAAGTCGAAATATTGCAAAATAAAATTAATTTTTGTTTTGCGAAAACGTTTTGAGGTACTTGCGATTCTATTTAAGAAGTGACGGAAAAGAATCTAACCAGCAATTGTCAGGCATGGTATGCCCACATTTTGCAGGATATGGATAGTGAAAAACACCAAAAAAACGACTATCATTTAATTAGGCGCCATTACCCAGGAGGCTACGGCCCGAAATGCACGAATATCGAGAGGAATTGAGATAAAAATTGTGACTTCTATAGGGTCCAAAACATTGGTTTTGCAGGTCAATGTCATTTTACATGCCAATGTTTTTTTTTCTTGTAAACTTGGGCCACAAGCCATAAGGTTACAGTCCTGTAGTGTCCACAAACAAAATGTGAACGAGGGGGTGGGGAGGCAGGGATTCCGCATGAAAATGTGGGCGTTTAAAAATTAACTTATATGTAAAATTATGTAAAGACTGATTTTGTAAAATTTGTACATGTCCTTATCACACATGTTTTGGCAGATACAATATGCGTGTTGGTGGAGAAAATGGGATCATTTTTTATATAACAATTATTATTCATTGTGGCGGAAAAATTAAACTCCAGTGTATTTGCTTATTATTTGTCAGCATCATCGTTCGGGGTGGTCGAATGGGCCGTCATTAAGTCGAGTGACGTCATGGTTTCGAATCCCCGCGTTTACGTGACTAGAACCTCCTAGTCTTCAACGTACGGAAGGTCTCAGGGAACGTTGTCACTATTTGACGTAAATTCAATTGCCCATAGGTAACCGGGAGTTTGGTTTTTAATGTGGTTGATTGACCAGTATCTTCTGGCCAAGTCAAGTAAGAGTTGTTCCCCTTCCAGTAATAAATCCCATAATTCTTGCATTAATATAAACAAACATGAATCGTGACGACGAATTAGAATTAAATTTAAAGAACATAAATAAGGCCCACGAAGAGAGAAATTTTTAATCAGATTGAATAAACTTGAGCCAAAATGAGATTGTGTGTGCCTAGTGCACGTGAATCCCCACTTCTCACTCCCACTAAAAACCAACTCATATCACAATTATTGATCAACATGTCATTTAATTCTCATTCATAATACAATATTTCATTTCAATGTTTCTGATTTTTCTTTAGCATTTCATTCTGTCTATTCTCAAATGTCTCTCAGAACTGGAATCGGGAATGATAAGACACATCTATAAGACAATTCGCCCAATATGTTAACCACGAGTGTCGATAGGACCATAACGGTAACGTTGTTAATCATTCCAACCAAACACGCGAACCATAATTCTTCTGAACCTGGCAGCCTATTCTCCTCTTGTGAAATGACTGGCAGCTTCTACATGATTTTCTGGGTAGTGGCGGGTGACTTTAGAAACTTCCTGTCGTAACAAAACAGTGCATGTGTAATAATTTATCGACGATGGAGAACGCCCGAATAAATCTAATGAAATGAAATGGGGTTTAACGTCCTACTCTTCTGCACCCAACCTAGGCTAATGGAAGACAGGCATATGCCATACAGTGTGCTATGAGGGAAATTCCAATTGCCAAGGGATCTTTTACGTGCACTCCAATGTGTACACGGGACCTCAGTTTTTCGTCCCATCCGAACGACTAGGCAGCTGTCCTTGCCAGGCTCTCCTTCTGCATCCTCTGACAAGAGGAAATCACGCCGGAAACCGAATAAATCAAACACATATAGTTAAATGAGTACATAAACAAGGGTACAGTAGGTCTTTCTCAAATATAAATTACCCAGAGCTTTAATAACACGGGGGGTTGAGATGGCCTAGAGTGCCGCGCTTCGACCTCTAGCTGGCCGGTCACCTCTGGCTTGCGGCTGTGGTTTCGATCCCTGGTGTGAGCGTATGTGGCATGGAGATAGGGGCGCCTTCTCAACCTCGTGGGTTTCCTCCCACTGCTAAAGACCCCTACGCGCAAGCGAATTATTGAAATAAAATTGAAACCATATGTTAGTCCCAAAATGACCTAGTTTGTGTCGAGTGGACGTTAAACCCCATTTCTCTCTCTCTCACTCTTTAATAGCACGCACATATTCTACGAATCAATGTTTTGTAGTTTTTCACAGTCCATGTCCATCACAGTAACATAATTCTTTTTTTTAAAAAAAAAAAATAAAATAACTGGAAGTGCTTCATCACACGAAAGTGTCGTTTGTTTTACCGTTGATTTTGACGAGCATATTACTAGAGGTTGAGGCAGTAAGTCGAGAACTAGAGCGATTCAGGGAATCGGATAAAGTTTGATCGATTAAATCATAGGACAAGTTCCTCTTGTTGTTTGGACTGTGAACAGGGGAAGTATTCAAAGACCTTGACGTCATGTGACCTTCGTTGCTATAGGCGTGCAACAAATTACGTTCAGAATAATTTAGTCCGTTCACATGCAACATTGTACTTCGCGGATGTTTCCGTATTTCCGTACTGCGATATAAAGTTCCGTTTGTGTATAACGTAGGTGTGTCCCTGCCGTACACGCTCATCCTGCCATTCAAAGCGATGCGTTCTGAGTACATAACCGATCTAGTTGTTCCTCTCATCTCGGCTAGTTCTATACGAGAGAAACAACAACGACATAATGTCCTGACGAAAGCCGTTCGAAATTTCTTTGACATCAAATTATACAGGATTGGGTTGATTGTTGCATTAAAGAAATACAGTACACCTGAAACAGAACAGAAGGATAAAACGATGAACTACATTTATTGATAGAATTCTATGGAATATAATTTACATTTATTGTTCGGGGAGGGGGGTCTACACCGTGCGCTTTATACCATAAGGTCTGTTATTCATTCAAGCGGGGGGGGGGGGCTAGTGGTCTGGCTTGCGGCTGTGGGCGTATGTGGCATGGAGATAGGGCTGCCTTCTCAACCTCGTGGGTTTCCTCCGAGCACTCCGGTTTCCTCCCACTGCTAAAGACCCCTACGCGCAAGCGAATTATTGAAATAAAATTGAAACCATATGTTTGTCCCAAAATGACCTAGTTTGTGTCGAGTGGACGTTAAACCCCATTTCTCTCTCTCATTCAAGCTGGGTCTGATCGATTTGACAAGATCAAATACAAGATGTATATGGGGTAAGGGCACATGATTGTTGCCGACGATTTTAGGTAGGTCTAGGTCATGGATTGAGGCTAGCCCTGTTTACACCTCGTAATTATGCATTTGGTCTTGCCAAATGGATCTGTACTTCAAGTTAAAAACAACGAAAAGACCGAAACGTCAGTGCCCAGGCCAAATGTCCCCCCATAGCACACTGTATGGCGTAACATGCAGATCCTGTGGACTTGATCATCTCCTTATTGCCCTGCTTGGGGGTCACGGTAGCTAAGTGGGTGAGACACTGGCTCGTTAGCCTGGAGGTCAGGTGCTCGATCCCTGCATTGGCCGAGAAAGTTCATCTAGGGTCCGACACGGACAGCTGTCTAGTCGATCGGATGACACGGAAAACATTGTCGTGCACGTAAAATATCCTATGTCAGTTTGACCTCGATTTAAGAGTAGGTCGTAGTGCCGCTGTCCGGGCAAAATGTCCCTCATAGCACATCGTATAGCGCATGCCCGTCTTCATTAACCAAGTTCGTATCAGAACAGTAGGACGTTATACCCCATCTGCCGTGAAGATCGTAATGAAACACCAGAATTTACTGGTTGATAAAAAAAGATAGAACGATAAACTTCCAAGTTAATTCTAACTGTAATATTGTAGCTGACGCACTTGTCGTGTTCGCTTCTACAAATGATACACTCTTCGAGTCTATCCGCAAATAAAACTAGTTTCAAATGCAAAATTTTCAACACATATCAAAAGAGTGGGACACTGAAATTTAATGTGATTTATCGAACAGTTTTTCTGTGTCGGTTGCCCTAATAAAAGCCCTTGAATTTTTAAAAATTTATGTGGTAAAGGCATTACCTTAATTTCAATGATAATTAGCTATGTGCAGTACCGATTTGGTCAGCGTAATTGGTAAATATTGACATTATAGGCCAGTGACGTCTTTGTCATCAAATAGTGATTAGAAAGAGCCACTTGCGGCAGCAAGACCGAAGACACCAGTAGTGGAACAATATCCACGTTAAATCATCATGCCTTCAGAAAGCTACACTGAAGATCAGAGAGCGGTTCACTAGTCCTCGAGTGCAATTGTCCGCCGGTGTAAGAAATGGGTATCAATTAACCAAAAATAACTCTGACCGTAATGATAGATATCGGTGGACTAATGAACCGTAAACCTCGTCCTAATAATAGATATCGACGGACTATTGTACTCGCGGACTAGTGAGCATTCCCCGAAGATCTCAAAGCATCACTAGAACTCACCTGATATGTAGAACAGATGACTTTGTATTGTCATTAAAATGGGAGACCAATCTGCTTGTGGTACATAAACCGTCATCAGTCTCTGGGCATGAAATGGGGCCCAGCAAACAAAAAACGCCACAACAACGGCAACTGAAATATAAATTGTGAAAGTAAATAAAATGGAGTTTAACGTCCTGCTGTTCTGCTCCTAAACTGGGCTAATGAAGACGGGCATACGCCATGCTATGAGGGGAATTTGTCTCGGGCGCTGCGGACTACTCTTATATCAAATTCAAACTGCTAAGGGATCAATGTGTACACGTGACCTCGGTTTTTCATCCTATCTGAACGACTAGACAGCTGCCCGTATCAGACCGTCCGCCCTGCATCACTGTCAAGGAGAAACCACGCCCGAAAATATGAATGAACTTTCTCGGCCAATGCATGGATCGAACCTGATCTTACCAACTTTAGCCAATTTTATCCGCATGTAGATTGTTTCAATGACATTTAGTGAATAGGAAGATCCCGGTACAAATACAAGTAGTTAAGATTAATTCTGGCGTTGCATCGTTTTTATTTTCTAATTAATGAGTACTAGAAATAAGAATAGACCATAGCGGTATTTCCCTCCGGCAACATTTCCCTCCGGCACATGCCGGTGTTGATTAGCGCGGTTACTGCCTTGTAAGCTAGACTTGTCATGAAGATAACGAGCCACGTCCATTGGACACCATCATGGCCATTTGGGCACTTTTTTGTTTTCGTTAGAACACGTCTCAAGCAGTGCGGGGAAAAGGTATAGTAACGTGAAACGGAGAACATAATATTATCATGTCTAGCATTTCACGACAACATATTAGTGTCAGCTTGTGCCCTAATACGGTTATTGTGTTACTAGCGAACAGGGGTGGTAAGCTGGCCTAGTACTGCCCCAAAACTGTGGCCAGAGTGAATGAGTCTGAAAAACATCTGTGAGATATAAACCTATAATATAAGTTCTATCAAAATCGGATAAAACTTGTGGCCTGTAGAGTGTCTGCAATCAATCGTTCGCGTAATACATTAACTCGTGAATGAGAGGTTGAATACTGGAGGCTAGCAGTAGACCAAGGGCAATAACTCCTCCAATGCCTTCTGCAGTTGTTCAATGTCACTCGGATCCAATTCAACAGTTCTAATAAACGTAATCTAGAAGATACCTAATCTGCCATAAACTATAAAATAAACGGTAATCGTTGTGACCAATAAATTCGCCATTAAATATGTCTGGTTAACCATTAAAACGGATTATGTACTGAAATGTCTTCACAAAATTGCCAGAATTTGAGACGAACAGGTTTTTCGGTTAGTAATGTCGTGAGAGAATGTCATTAATCAAATTTCAGTAAATTCATTTTATTCCGATTTGTATAAATAATGTTTGTCACAGCTTCGGTACCGGTCACCAACAGGGAAGTATTAAATACGTTATTAATGGGAGTTTTACAAATAAACTGAAGAATCCACCTCTTCAATCGACAATGAATTGATTATCTTTTAACACAGATATTCCGTATATTAGGCTGTCATCAAATAAAGAGGATTGGAGAAATCTGTGACTGATGAACGGTCGCACGATACGAGATAGAGTGTTCACAGTGGCATACAAATACTGTTTAAATGAGGGAGCTAAACGAGGTCCTTAAAGATATATGCTTTCGAGATTTAAAGTACAAGTTAAATAATCAAGAGAGAGAGAGAAATGGGGTTTAACGTCCACTCGACACAACTAGGTCATTTCGGGACTAACATATGGTTTTTAATTTTATTTCAATAATTCGCTTGCGCGTAGGGGTCTTTAGCAGTGGGAGGAAACCGGAGTGCCCGGAGGAAACCCACGAGGTTGAGAAGGCGCCCCTATCTCCATGCCACATACGCTCACACCAGGGCTCGAAACCACAGCCGCAAGCCATAGGTGACCGGCCAGCTAGAGGTCGAAGCGCGGCACTCTAGACCACTAGGCCATCCCACCCCCACCCCCCTTAAATAATGAACGGGGGGTTGGATGGTCGAATGGTTATACCGCGCGCGCTGTATCATGTATCATACGGTCTGTCATTGAGTCAACTGACGGGATTTCGAATCCCCGGTTGTACGTAGCATGGAGTGGGATCGCCTGTCCAACCTCGTGGGTTTTCTCAGGGTCCTCCGGTTTCCTCCCACTGCTTAAGACCCCTACGCACAAGCGAATTATTGAAATAAAATTAAACCATATGTTAGTCCAGAAATGACCTAGTTTGTGTCGAGTGGACGTTAAACCCCATTTCGCTCTGTCTCTAAATAATCAACCATTTATTACAGGTTATGTTCAAGGTATTGGGGGGAAATTTTTTTATTCCAAAAATAAAACTTTAAAGATACACTATGAGATATTAGATACCGAGCTGGCAGTTCTCACTACAATAGTTAAAAAGGTTTCCTGAAAAAATCAGTCGAATTGATCCACTCTAAACAGAGAATTTATCGATTGAATTTTGAGCCCAACCTCGATGATCATTACTACATGTAAGGTTGGTACGATAAAAACGTAGTCTCGATTGTACATTTTTTGATTTAATGAGCAGCAACCCATCAGATTCTAAACCAGATGTAATCGAGAGTTGAATATGGTCTTGATAAGTTAATTTTGTCTAAATAATAATTTAGATAACATTTCGGGCCTAAATAAAGACTTGCAACTGGCAGATTTAGCTATTGTAGAATGTGTGTTTGATATAATTTTGTAGAAATCAGAAATTACCATTTTGATTATGCGAGTTTGAGTGGACAAGCTATAGATTATGAGTTCCTGTTTAGTGTTTTTATTATAAGCTTACTAATCACCTTCAATGTATCCATATACTGGTTGTAAGAAATGATAGATGCAGTTTAAAAGTGTGTATATCTGACCTCTGTACCCGAATAGAACACATCCTTAAATGCATCTGTTTGAGGAATAGGTTGCTAAGTGAAGTATGTCAGTAACCGGTGAGACACCGACCTACTGTTTATAGTACAAATGAAATAGGGTTTTATTTAACGTCTTACTGAAGACGGGCATACGCCACACACCGTGATATGAGGAGAGTTTGCCTGGAAGGGATCGCAAAGGCCTAGTTATTCATATCGAATTCCAAATGCCAGGACATCTTTTAAGTGCATGTCAATGAATATACGGGACCTCGGCTTTCTGGATCATCCGATACGTGGTCCTTTTCTTATATCGTCTGGTGTAAACTTTCTTCCCACTGCTAAAGACCCCTACGCGCAAGCGAATAATTGAAATCAAAAATTAAACCACACGTTAGTCTCTCTCTCTCTCTCTCTCTCTCTCTCTCTCGTCGGAGTTATCTCCCAGTTTACATTTAACCCTCAACGATTCAGTGCCAAGTTCTTGATAGACACTGCCAGGGGTGCGTTTGGTTTGGTTTTGTATCTAGTACGCACTACATAAACCCATCCTTAAGATCCTGTCTTACAAAGAGCATCGGTGAGATATTATACTATATGGGTATATGAACCGGAAACATTTCCCGGAATTTTCTACGATATCACTATTGTGGAAGCGGGCGCGAAGCCACCAATTAATGTATCGATTGTTCCGTGTAAGGTTCAGCGTACGGTAGAGTTCAGTGGGTATGGTTAATCGGTTTTAATAAAGTTGCATCAGTAGCCAGATGTGTAAGTTACATTTAAAGATAAGGTGCTCAGATTTGTATATGTCGCTGAATACGAACGGACCGACAGAATGCAAAATTTAGCCTGTCTGGTAAAAGGGAACCAATACCAAGCGGTAAGCTCTGAAATATGAAATTGTCCCAGAAATATTAATCCAGGACGTTTGATATGAATCACGTTTTCCGATTAGATTTATTTTAGCACATGACAAATTTGTGGATCTGCCTATTCACGATATCATTGATAGCTGTTCTATTTAAGCTGCACTTTTGACGGATGATAATATCTTGAGCTAATCTACACTTCTCTCCCAATCCATCAAAATTATCTCCATCAGACCAAGAACTCTTATTTCTCATTCATCAAATACGGCGACAAGTTGACTCGTTTATGTCATATTTCATAGAAAAGTTGCTCGACCATTCTTATTACCACCGGCATAATAAATATAGGGTCAAAGAAAGTCATATTTACAGCGCTTGGTTTGTTTTAACCGATAACCCCAACCCTAACCTCATTTGTCACAGAGATGAAAGAATGACTGCATTAGGCCTCCAATTTCATGGCGTGTAAAGATAAAAATCTACCTTCAGTCATCCTGTATCATATAATAGTCATAAAAACAGGTATTTAATGGGGGACGGTACACATGGTACAATTTTAAGTAAAAAGTAAACCCAGGCATTTGGGCGGAGGCCACATTACAAGAATCACTCACAATTGGGAATCCCGCCGGAAAATCAGGATGAACTTTCTCTGTCAATGCAGGGATCGAACACCCGACCTTCACCCCATTTTACTTACACAGTGGGTGGGGGGTCATACAAGTACAGACTCTGTGCGTGACGGTATACGGCATTATTTCATGTACAAATTGAATCAATGACATTTTACGATGCATGAACGTTTTATCATAGTACAGACATTCGGTTGACAATTGAAATAATATTTACTTAGAGCTAATGATCCAATCATCGATGAAGTTACATGTGAATGGAATTCAATACTGTAATCGATGGAGTTAACGTTGTGTGAAATCAGGTATTCGCTTAGCTTCCTGCCATAATGAGATTTAATGAATATAGTCTAATTACCTAATTACCGCGATAGAGCAGAAGTAATTCCACCTTAGCTCTTGAACTCCACTACAATAATTAAATTTACTCGATCACAAGTGTTAAGCAGAAAATAAACGTGTCACCATCCTTCATCTTACATTCAAGAATGCATCATCCTTCCCAGAGAGGAGTTAAAGGCGCGTTATGCAAAAAGAATTTGATAAAGAGGTGGACGTTCTTGCTATCATTATTCAAAAAATGATAATACAAAATATATATAATGAAACCATCAGTCAAATTACTTTATTCTGTGTGAAGATCTGGCATAGATTGTTTATTATCGTAGCAACGGTACCCGATTAAGTCTCGATTATTCAATCGTTGCATTTCGACACTCGCACGTGTGGCCGTATATTGTAATCACCCTTTCCGCCCGCCAGTACGTCATCTCTTTCTTGTCAACGCAGCAGTTCAGAGTGTTTTTATCAGTTAAAGCCAGAGTTTTTATGCCGCACGACATGTTAATGTGGACGTATATTATAACTAATGGAGTTATCCCCCTTTCCCAAAAAGCTTGTAAACGCGATTGGGGTTTAAGTTGTAACATATATTTGTTCAAATTTGGTTGAAAGCAATGGGATCATAAGAGGACGAACCCTGGAAATTAGATGAATTTGCTCAAATTCCACGTTTTTTATGTCGGGAAAGCTGCAGTTGAGACAAAGCTGTTGCTTGCGCATATTCCACGTGGCTATCTTAAAATCTCGCTAATGTTCTAATCCATCTCAATTTCAGCCATCCGATAGTCTAGGAAGGTGATTATAGGTTTGTCATGTTAAATGTCTAATAGCTAACTCTGCCTATTGCAGGTATGTCGTTAGGTCTGATATATCATCTAAATTATTGGTTAGACATTAATTAACATATCCAGACCATAATCAACTCCCGATGTCATTGATAGCCTGCGATATTTCCTGGATTAGGATACGATTTGCTGCTCAACATTCATTCATGATTTAATCATGAAATGGATAATCGAGACTAGGTCCGAAATTCCATTCTCGGTTCAGTGTGGATTATTTTTAAAGCAAATTCCCTTACCATTATCTAGTTTTTAATAGTTAAAACGCCCAGCTCTTTATCTAATCTCCCATAGTGTATCTTCAAGATAACCATGGTGTTAATTTACTAAGTTGAATCCGATAGTGGTCTAGAGTGCCGCGCTTCGACCTTTAGCTGGCCGGTCACCTTTGGATTGCGGCTGTGGTTTCGAGCCCTGGTGTGAGCGTATGTGGCATGGAAATAGGGGCGCCTTCTCAACCTCGTGAGTTTCCTCCGGGCACTCCGGTTTCCTCCCACGGCTAAAGACCCCTTCGCGCAAGCGAATCATTGAAATAAAATTGAAACCGTATGTTAGTCCCGAAATGACCTGGCTGTGTTGAGTGGACGTTAAACCCCATTTCTCTCTCTCTCCTAGTTTGACTCGGGCATTTGTTGTTTATTTTTTCATTTATGAATTGATTGACGCTAGGATATATCAATTTATTAGTTATGATCAAAGCCCCGTATATACGGCTTTGGTTATATTAAAAATATGATCAGACTTATTTCCTGTTTACAATATACTTATATTCATCAACTGTTTCACCGCTATTGACAATCCTATAATTCCTTAGCACAATGCCTGGTCTTCATAAATATTCAAATATATTTCCTTAAAGCCCCAATAACACTCTTGTTGTAACTAAATAATATGTCCCAATCTTCATTCTGGTCAACAAATTGTATTATTTTACAATATTCCAATTAATTGATGATATAAATTTCATCTTAACACACCTAATTTAAAAAATTGGAAAAATTCAACTAATTGATTTGAAAAGTCTAACGTAAACCTTTTCAAATGTGACTTTGATTTAAAATATTTTCGAACCCTCTGGACAAGTAAAATAGGTCGTAATGGATAATTTACACAACAGGCAGGACACTTAAACATCTAGTACTTAGAATAAGGCTATTATTTATTTTCTGGGGTTGCCAAGCCAGCAAGAGTGTTATTGTCCCTTTAAGGAAACGTGGATTGTCTTTCCGAGGTTTTTTTAGTTGTGGTTGTTCGTAGGGTTTAACTTTCGCTTCTATCCCTAACATCGCGGACATGTGGTGTTAGGTTCGGAATATGCAGCGATTTTCCTGTGGTAGGAATCCAGAGTACCAAAATGTAAACCCATGAGGTTGGGAGGTGCCATATTTGAAAGCCTAGGAATCGAAAGGACGAATGTAATCCACATGCGCTCACACAAGGAATCGAAACAGCGAACGCACGCGACATACGCTCACATCAGGACATACGCTCACATCAGGGATGGAAACGCGATCGCACGCCACATGCGCTAACACCAGGAATTGAAACGACGATCATTAAGCCACATACGCTCATACCAGGGATCGAAACAATACGCTCACACCAGGGATCGAAAGGGGAGAGAAGGAGAAATGGGGTATAACGTCCACTCGACACTAACAGGTCATTTCGGGACAAACACATGGTTCAATTTTATTTCAATAATTCGCTTACGCGAAGGGGTCTCTCGGAGTGGGAGGAAACCGGAGGTTGGACAGGCGACCCTACTTCTTGTCACGTACAGCTGGGGAATCGAAACCCCGCCAGTTCACTCAATGACAAACCGTATGATACAGCGCGCGCGTGCTACCATTCGACCATCCAACCCCCTTGGGATCGAAAGGACGATCGCAATCAAACCAAAGTAATTGGCCAGCTATAGCATGTAGATGTATTTATTCACCAATATACAAAATACATTGTCCACTCTATTATAATAATACCACAGGATATTTAAAATTTGAAAGTTATTTATAAAAAAAGAAATAAATAAAACGGAAAATGAAATCTAGACGATTATATGCACCAATCGAATTAAAATTAAATTACATCTTCCTTTCATGTATTTCTATACTGCAATGTCAGCTATTATTGGAAATAAACCTTATTTTAAAGTAGCTAAGTCTCTAACTCGATATCATCCAAAATCTGCAACGTTAAAAACACGATTTATTTGTCAATTTAAATCAACATTGATGCTGTGATCTTACGGTGAAAAGATGGGCTTCTGATATCCAATATTTAAGACAAAAGATAATATGTTTGATATGCCTCTTGGAAAAATAGATTTTAAAAATACGGTTAGAATATAAGTATGTTAAACCAGACGATTGTTGTCCAAATAACCACATAACCAATTGGAGTCATAGCCATATACACTCTCCGGTTATTGACCGCCACATGCGTCTTTGTAATCCTATTCCGACAATTCAAGAAGTCCACGTGACATTCTGGATCAGGATATCAAATACTATATGGCAGATGCAAATCTTGTAGATATAACGAAATAAAATAGAAAGGAATAGGCATATTACTAACTGTCTGTCATTATGGGAAATAAATCCAGCTTTAATTTAAGAAGGTTTTTATGGGTTATCCTCAAGAGGCTGATCATATATGACATCATTACACTCTTTCTCTCATTAAAACATGTAACTTTATATTAGCACCACATGCCTCTTGGAAAATAAATAAAAAATACGGTTGAATATGCCGAGTTGTATGTAGTCCAAATAAGTTACGTAGGATTTACGAAATAAAATAAATCGGGATTGACATTTTCCTAGCTGTCTTTCATATCACGATGTTTGTGAAAACAGCGGAACACTTGAATTCCGATTCAATGGGTCAATTCAAGTCCCGGGTTAGTGGTGTATAACTGGTGTTCTTTTTAGTGCCTTATCCCGAGTCCCTCGGTTTAACACTAGTGTTTACACCAGTGTCTAAACAAGGTTAATACCATTGTTAACACTGGTGGAAAATAAAAAGAGAGAGAGAGAAATGGAGTTTAACGTCCACTCGACACAAACTAGGTCATTTCGGGACTAACATATGGCTTAATTTTATTTTTCAATAATTAGCTTGCGCGTAGGGGTATTTAGCAGTGGGAGGAAACTGGAGTACCAGGAGAAAACCCACGAGGTTGGACAGGCGACCGTACTCCTTGCCACGTACAACCGGGGATTCGAAACCACGCCAATTGACTCAAAGGCAGGCCGTATGATACAGCGCGCGCACGCAGCCACATAGTCACCCTGAAAACAAAAAGACGCCAATAGCACAAGTGTTATCGTTGTAAATGTTACACAGTGTTTTTGTCTTCTGTTCTTTGCACGAGATGGATAGAGAACAAGCTAAAAACAAAAGCCATTTCTCGTACTATCAGGGAGCCATAATCCAGAAAGTTATTGCCTGAAATGCGCAAATATGGACAGGGACTGGGAACTTTAGGGCAGAAACATATATTTTAAGTTTCATCAAAAATCGGATAAACACTGTGACATCTAGGACGGTCCACAACTTTCGTATTACATACCTTTGCACAATTTGTGTACAAAGAACGACCATTCCATTCTGTCGGGCAGTTTCGTTTCTATTTTCCCGAAATTTGAATCCAGCCTTCATTATGTTGGAATGGTGATACATTTAAATGGTTTTTAAAATCGGATTAAAAATTGTGACCTCTGGAGAATCCAAAATCTAAAAAAATACTATTTGTCGTACAGTCAGGAGTCATACTCCAGGACGTTACGGTCTGATATGCGCAAATGGGGAACGGAACCAAGATCTTTGGGACATAAACATACACATTTTGAGTTTTCATCAAAATCTGATAACAATTGTGACTTCTAGAGGGCCCACAACCTTGATGTGATATACTTTTTCATTATTTGCGTACAAGGAGCCGTCATTTTGTCCGACAGTTTTGAACAGATTTTCACAAATTGTTAACTTAACCGACATTACGATGTAACGGTGATATATTCGAACATTTTTTTTTAATCGGATAATAATTGTGACCTCTACAGGAACCACAAGCTACAAACACTGTTTTTGGCAGATCACAGGCCATAATTCAGGAAGTTACTATCCTATGTGCGCAAATATCGAAGGAACCAAGATCTTTGGGTTATAAACATGCATTTTAAGTTTCATCAAAATCAGATAAAAAATTATAACGTTTACAGTGTCAACAAGCTAAAAAAAAGGGGCCATAGTCCAGGAAGTTATGGTCCGATATAATGCCAATATCGAAAGGAGCCGAGAGCTTTGGGACATAGACCTATATGCGAAGTTTCGTGAAAATCGGATAAAAATTGTGACCCGTAGAGTGTCCACAAACAGATTGTGGACGGACGGGCGACGGTATAAAACGTCTACATGAACATTTGAGTGTATAAAAAAAATTGGAAAAGAAGGGTAAGTAAGAAGAATTAACTGCTTCCATGAAATAATATAGGATCTATGTTGAATTTTCGTATTCTCATTTGATCATTATTCTGTCGAAATTTCCTATCTGAAATTTCTCGTAAATCAGCAGGCTGTGATCAACATTTGTTTGTTTTACGTTTTGGCCATATATAGGTAAAAAAAAATATTTTAGGCCTTAGAACAAAATTTAAGTCTTAAAAGAAATTTCCTTCTTGTCGTCTGTTGTTTCACACCAGTGTTCATCCTCGGTTACCCAATGTACTCATTCCGTTCTACTCCACTATACCCTGGGTTAATCCATAGGGTTTCCACGATTTCAAATTATCTGGCCTGGCGGATTGTGATATGTTTATCGTCCAATCCCATAAAGTGTTACTTGGAAAGGTAATAGGCGAAGGGAAGTAACTCTCAACAAAGAATTCCCCACACATGGTGACCTCAGTCCGTTCTTGCACACTTAGCAAATATGTCATTGGGAAAAATACCTACCGCATAGTAGAAAAATCAGTGTCATTTAAGAATTTCATGACAGAACTTTCCCTGCCATCTTTTTGTGTGCATGTCAATTCTTTTATATTAAATCTTTTACAAACTTTCTCATAATCGATCAAACAAGCCGCCATATTGTTTGTAAACAATGTAGTTCTATGACGTAAAAATGACGCTAAAGAGTCTACGTAGGACTGGTTTGTAAACTGTTTTTTGATTGGTTCGTACACACTAACTACATTCAGATAGTTTGAAATCGTGGAAACCCCATGGATTAACCCAGGGTATAGTGGAGTAGAACGGAATGCGTACACTGGGTAACCGAGGATGACTAGTGTTATAATAATTGACTTGAACTTAGATTTTTTTAACCCCTAGGGGTTAGTGTTAGAGTTATTTTTAACTAGATAATAACTTTTATCAAGTTCTTATTATCTATCAAGATTTTTATGTAATTAGAAATAATATTGCACAAAGATCCTTGTCTATATATTTTTTGACATAAATTTGTTTCTTAAATTAGGAAATTGATACTGAAAATATAGACAAATTGAGGGGCTCGGGTATAGGTTAGTGTTAGGTAGGGCCGAAACGATACGCTGTGCCACGATATGATACAGCCTGATGTCGTAGACCAACGATACGGGTGCATCACGATACAAACGCCATTAACGTGAAATAGACTAAAGTTTTCTTGAAATAAAGAAAAAATACACAATGTTTTAAATTTATATTGTTTATTATTAGATAAATTAAAATTTTATGTTTAACTTTTAACCAATATTTTTGGCACATTTTTCATTTTGTGCGAAACACTCAAACAGGAAGTACGAAACAGGAAAACCAATATTCTCCCACACCTGTTTGATAACAAAGAATTACTTACGAATTAACTCTGTAACAGATGACTGTCCACAACACGTGCGTTGACTGCACACGCCATCAGACATTGTGCAATGTTTACTTAACACCTAACAGCTTCGGTCAAAATGATGCATTTTACTCATTTTAATACCCATTTACACTAAATAGGAAATAATTTTTAACTACAAATACTTCAAACGTCTTTATTTAATTTTCTTTTACCCCAAAAAAATGTTTGAGAATTTAATTTGTCGGAGTAAAAAAGTTCATATGCCGTACTCATTAAGCCTCGTCGATGTCATGCTTATCAGTGATTGTAGCGGCCAAGCGAATATTCACTGTGGGATCAGTTTGCTTCGATTGAACAGGCGGGTGGCTTTTCCATTTCAACTTCACCAAGTGTAACACTGCTACCACCAGTACTGGGCGTGAACATAATAGTCGAAAGACTAAGAGAGACTGTTAACCAAAATTTCAAAACGCGTTTCATTCATTCGAATAAGAGACACCGGCATCGCGAGGAAGAAATGACTGTTAAATAAAATGCGATTTCATTGGTGTAAAACGCATGGCTTTCGGTATTTTGTCCAATGGAAAACATTGTCTTATCCAGTTTCCGAGTCGTATTTTGCACGCGATTAGTAGGTCAGTTTTGCAATGATTTTGAAGTCTGGATGCCCGGGCCTATAGAAGACGCGTGCTGTTCCTGGTCTATTTATAGCTACCGAGGGTTTCTTCTTTAATTAGGCCTTGTGTACGTACGTACTGAACTGATAGGTAATTTCTAAGGGTCCTACATGTCTCATTTATTGAACAAATATCGCGATATAGTACGAAATTAATCGTGAACCTTAAATTGAAAAAAAAATCTCGATTATCGATATTCTTAAAAAAAATATCGTTCATCGTTTTCATGGAAAAAATCGCGGTACACCGGTTCACCGGTGAATCCTTTCGGCCCTAGTGTTAGGATAACACGGATACGACACTGGTGTTCCTGTTGTGTAAATATATTCTTGTTTAACACAACCTCAACACCACAGATTGCAAATACAGGGAGGGGGGGTGTCTGAGGTTGAGTTAGCAAAGCGTTATGCCGGTGCCACACTAATCTAACTGGTGTTAAACACTACATCACACCTTAACGCGGGACTTGACTTGACTCTATGCTTTCCTAATGCACCAGTCAACGTATGTAAGACATTCGAACACCAGTCCCACTGCTAAAGACCCCTACGCGCAAGCGAATTATTGAAATAAAATGAAACCATATGTTAGTCCCAAAATGACCTGGTTTGTGTCGAGTGGACGTTAAACCCCATTTCTCCCTCTCCCTCTCTCGAACACCAGATCAACTTACGGCATAACCGACATATGAAGTTTAGTACGCTTAACCCCCATTACTATTAGTAACGGATTACGCTAGAAAGAAAAGTGTTCAGTTTTGAAATATTACTTTGTCTTTATTGTTAAAAAAGATCAACGTGACAACAAATTTTACTTAAGATAAAGCATTATTAATAGTTTTATATTACCAAGTCACCCAAGGGATCCAACGAAATGACAAGTTGATTGATCTCGGGACATAGCCTAAATAATTAGTCTGAGAATAATATATACTTCAACGATTTACATCTCCTCGACCAACCCAACATATTTAAAGGCGAGAGAGGGGAAGAAATGCCGTTTAGCATACACTCAACACACACGTGGTGATTTAGGGACGAACATAATATATATGGTTCAATATTATTTCAGTAATTGGCGTGCGCGTAGGTCTTTAGCAGTGGGAGGAAACCGGGAGAAAACCGACGATGCTGGACAGGCGACATATTTAAAGGAAGCACGTCTTTAACTCCGTATCATCCACAGTCTTCGACATTGCAAACGAGACTTACTGGTGTTGTTATATAACCATGAAAAGATGGGCTTCCGATATCTATTATTTAAGTCAAAATGAACATTTTTTAAAATTGGCAGACGAATCGCCTGTCCGATTGCTTTCGGGTGACATTTGTAATGAAGCGATCCGAGGATAAAGATAACCCACAGCGAAAAATCTAACCGGTGTAGACTGGAATAACCAGAGGCCAAAGACTTGCCATTCAATTTGATTTCGTCGCGTTTTTTGCGGAAGATAACTGATTAGAAATTACAGTAAGACAGAAACGATTGAATGTAAATCAGTTTATGTACATTCATATTTCATTATTGCGACCCATTTGTGTTCGTTTCTAGGTGCCTGATATGTATAGCTTCCATACTTGTTCCGTGTCTTTTTGTCATTTTGGTTGCGTGCTGGGATCTGAGACGAATGGATGGACTAAAGGTGTTGGACAACTGCTGATTCTGCGGTGGAGAACTTTAAATGATGTTGGGCGAGTCTTTGGGTAGGGTCTGTCGTGTGCTGTGACATGAACCAAAACACTTCATACATACACCCTTTACGTAGTAGTGGAATGGTTAGATGGAGTTTACCATTCGCTTTCATGTGGTCTCTGAGTGTGTGTCCCCTAGAGAAAATGACTTCTATACCAGTCGCTGCTAGCAGCTTTCTGGTGCTGTACGATAATTTTCCTTGAAACAGGATAGTTATTGGTAAAGGTGGTTTGTCTGACTTGAGAAGTTCAGCAACGGTTTTCTTTTTAGTTGTTTCCTTTATGATAGTTGAATTAACTGTGACGGGTAGTCGTTCAGATAAGTAAGGATGGATGCGTTCTATGTGGTTGAGTTCACTGGGGAGGGAATTGTATAGCTAGGGTTGACTTTCTGACACTATACAGGTCACAATTCGATGGAATACAATTACTGCTTATTACTGAGCGACGTTTCGACTAGGCTTCTCTAGTCGTTATCAAGCAATGATAAAATCTAAAAAATAAGACAAGTCAATATATACATGTACATAACAATACATTCTCAATGCTGACAAAACAGGGATCCATTGAGAATGTATTGTTATGTACATGTATATATTGACTTGTCTTATTTTTTAGATTTTATCATTGCTTGATAACGACTAGAGAAGCCTAGTCGAAACGTCGCTCAGTAATAAGCAGTAATTGTATTCCATAGAATTGTGACCTGTATACTCTAGTTCAATTACTAAATGCCATTGAAACAGTTCTGACACTATGTGGGTGTTCGATTTTAAATAGCTGTATTGGTCGGTATGAGTCGGTTTTCTATGCAAACTATTGGTGAGTTCTGTGTTTATTTTCGTACCTAAGACATGTAAGAATAGCAGGCACTGGTTAGTTTTTTTTTCAATGGTGAACTTAATTCTATTATTCTGGACAGTTAGATGCTGGAGAAGGGCGTCTAGATCATCAGTATTATCAAGAATTACGAATCCTATGCGAAGCAGGTGGATTCGACGGCCAATATTTAAGGCACGATGAACGATTTATAATCAGTACACGGCCCGTGTATTCAATGGTTTCGAGCATCATTTGTAATGAACAAAGAAAAACACATCCTACACGACAATGGGGCAATACTTAATAATCTCAGATTCACAAACGACAAAATCGTAATAAAAAAAATTGTGTAGAATTTTAGATTGTTCGCATACTTTACCGAATATTATTCAAGTTTTGTTTTTAAAATGAACATAAATCGCTTTATATATACTCATATTGTATTAGTGTCTGCTTAGGATCGAGTTGGGGTGGGATAGCTGAATGGTCTGTCAGTTAGTCAACTGCAATCTGTTTCACAGAGAATTACTTACGAATTAACTCTGTAACAGATAAGTGTCCACAGCACGTGCGTTGACTGCTCACCGCGCCAGTCATTGGCTCAACTGCTCGTGCAATGTTTACTTAACACCTAACTGCTTCGGACAAAATGATGCGTTTTACTCATTTTAATACCCATTTACACTAAATAGGAAATATTTTTTAACTTCAAATACTTCAAACGTCTTTATTTATTTTTCATTTACCTCAAAAAAATGTTTGAGAATTTAATTTGTCGGAGTAAAAAAGTTAATATGCCGTAATTATTAAGCCTCGTCGGTGTCATGCTTATCAGTGATTGTAGCGGCCAAGCGAATATTCACTGCGGGATCAGTTTGAGTCAACTGGTGTGGTTTCGAATCCCTGGTTGTATGGGTCCTTTGGGTTCTTCCCATTGCTCAAGACCCCTACGCGCAAGCGAACTGTGGAAATAAAATTGAACCATGTGCTAGTCCCAAATGACCTAGTGTGTGCCGAGTGGACGTTACACCTCCCCCCCCCCCTCTCTCTCTCTGTCACTCTCAAGACCGAGTTACAAAGAATAGGGACATACGCACACTATCTGAACTATTTCTAAGAAATATTTTAAATGATCCTTCGCATGTTTTTTTTTCGGTTATCAGATCAGGCAATCCTGCTGGTCTTACAATAAACAATACAACTTTACAAACCATCAATCTTTTGCTGTTTACTGGCACAATGGAAACAGTAGGAATTAAAATTGACAAATGATTGTTAGAGGTTTTTTGCCCTGATAATCTCTCCAGCTGTTTGTGTAGATTCATCCGTTGTTCGTTGTGTTGGTTAATTACGTCTTCTTGTCGTATTTTATATCACATCTATTTTTATTGGATGCCAAGAAATCAAACCTTCGCATCAACTGGAAAAAAATATTTAATAAGGTTTCCAACCCTATTAGAGGTCGATATTAAATTGTTTTTTTTCTTTCCGTCAAGTTTTTTTTCTCTAATTTTATCTGATCATTTCTTTTAAGCCTTGTTGACATTTGAGATAATGTATTTATTATTTATTGAATGGGCTTTTGTTGGCTGTGTTTAATGTCTTGCTAATGGGTTCGGGATTTTTTTCACCTTAATTCATTATCTTAGTAATCCGTGTTCTATTAACGAACACATCCCCCGCATCAGGATAATGAAATGAAATGAAATGGGGTTTAACGTCCTACTCTTCCGCACCGTACGTAACTAACGTATGGAAATTAATTGGTGGCTAGGGTTTTTTTTTCTCGCACGTATACAGTGAATGGCCATTTTGCTCAGTAATCCCAGCCAGAATTTGGGTATATTTTAAAGTTTAAAATATTTGTTTTAGAACTGAAATAAATTAACCATAAGTCAATCCCCACGCTAAAAACATCAACATAATTGATTGTGTATATCTGAATTAGATATGACCGACGCACAAAATAGTGCCAAGATGTTAGCCTCCATGAACAAGCATTCGCAGATGCTGTCATTGAAGACGACGTCAATTCGATGAGTTGTAGATGTTATTTTTGAAAAATCATTGGAAGAAGCGAGAACAAGTTGGGACTGTACGAATTATATAGTCCTAATGGGTGCAAAGGAAACAATGCTGAAGATAGACCTATTGTTTACAATGTAACGTGTTGTTGACCTCATGACCCATTGAGGTCAATGCCATATGACCTGTGATGTGTAGATCACGTGATATGAATATCATGGCTATTGACTATGTCTGAGATATTTCTCCGAAGGTAGCGTGTCTCAGATGTTCAGATGCTTCTGCACCTAACCTGGGATAACGGAAGACGGGCATATGCCATACAGTGCTATGAGGATAATTTTGCCCGGACACCGGCGATGTGGCATACTCATATCGAAGTCCAACTTTCAAGGGATTTTCGTCCCATCCGAACGACTAGACAGCTTTCCTTGCCTTGTCAGGCCCTCTGTTCTGCATTACTGACAGGGGGAAACCACACAGGAAAATCGAGATGAACTTTCTCGGACAATGCAGGGATCGAACACCCGACCTCAAGACTAGTGAATCAGCGCCTTACCCACTTAGCCACGTGATCCCCCGCGCATCAGGATAACGACTATTGTAGTATATTATGTATCGATAAAACGTTATTTCAGGAAAACAATGAATGAATTGACATGAAATGGGGTGTGACGTCATAATTTTCTGCACCGACTGGGTGAATGAAGAAGTGTCACGTTAACGTGGCGTTCGTCGAGCATGGAGGGTTGGGATGTGGTCTAGAGTGCCGCGCTTCGGCTTCTAGCTGGCTGATCACCTCTGGCTTGCGGCTGTGGTTTCGATCCCTGGTGTGAGTATGTGTGGCATGGAGATAGGGGCGCCTTCTCAACCCCGTGGGTTTCCTCCGGGCACTCTGGTTTCCTCCCACCGCCAAAGACCCCTACGCGCAAGCGAATTATGGAAATAAAATTGAAACCATATGCTAGTCCCAAAATGACCTAGTTTGTGTCGAGTGGACGTTAAACCCCATTTCTCTCTCTAGTCGAGCATAACGTTTAAAAAAAAATCTGAGATATGGTTGAATTGAAACATCAGAAACCGTTTCCGTATTAAACACGCGTGTAATTACTACACTCACATCTGCATAACATCTGCATAGACTTCAAATGTTGAGCGCCAATATACAATAAACATGTAACCAACACAGTCCTTTTGTACCCGATGCCGAGAAAAAACTACATGAGTTAAATAGATGTGTTCGCCTCCATAAAACAATTCAACAATATTTTATGGAAGACCAATTATAGAAGTTCTTTGTATTATTATTATATTTCGAGCTTAATTTCTGTTTCATTCAACTAATTACTGTAAACACAACAGGGGCCCACTTCCACTCGTGGAAAAGTCTACTTTTGATTTCCAATCTATAGTCTGCATCAAAGTTGTACACATACGCTAACGCCCTCTGGTGTAATAATGTTGATAATTCATGATATTTTTCTGGACATTTTCATTTCAAGATTTAATTTCAAGACTTTTTGGAACGTAGAAAATATTTTCATAAGAGTTCAAATTCCAGATTTTTTTTTAGATACTTTCATAAACCAATGAAGTGATTTCTTTGTCGCGTAAAATTAAGAAATTATTTTTTAATTTTAATATTTAATGATATGTAAAAGTTACCGATAAAACGCCGAAAATGAAACCTAAAGTCAATTTTTTGTTTAAAATGTTGATTTTGTGCATGAAATGTTGACATAAGAATGTAGAAACAAGAATCATTAGTTTAGAATGTTGCGTTCGTGTCTAAAATGTTCAAACTGGAATGTAGAAACGAGAATCATGAATATTGTCCCATTTGGTCTTCCATAATATTTGACGGTTGTATTGTTTTATGTTGGGCGGGATGAGTTAAGTGTATGCGCTGCATCAGAAGGTCTGTCATTTAGTACATCACAATGAGTAGGGTCGCCTGTCCAACGTCGTCGGTTTTCTCCCGGGTTCTCCGGTTTCCTCCCACTGCGAAATACCCCTTACCCGCAATCGAATTATTGAATCATATGTTAGTCCCGAAATGACCTAGTTTGTGTCGAGTGGGCGTTAAACCTCTTTCTCTCCATCTTATGCGCATGTGAATTAATGAATCATATGCTAGTCACGAAATAACCTAGTCTGTGTCGTGTGGACGCCAAGACCCATTTCTCTCTCTGTATTGTTTGGTGGTAATAACTCTCTCTCTCTCTCTGTATTATGTATGGTAATGATAATACCATGGAATCTAATTGATCGAGGCTACATTCTTTGATATTATTTTACGTGATAAATATATTGGTTTACAGCGGTTTTATTTGGCGGCATCACATCTAAGCTTCGAGCATATTTCACAGCCAACAACAATACTCTTATTTTCTATGCACTAATCCTAGTTCATGTTGTCAATGATTAATTTGAAAGGGTCCTAACAGACTGTAGCTACAAGCAATCCACAGCCGCCATGTTTCCGCTCTTTGCATTGATCCTATTGGATTGGACAAACGAATTAAATATGGTGTCGATTAACACTGTCGTAGAAGTAAATTGTTTTATTCGTCTTTACCGATATTTCCACCAAGTTTGTTCAGATAAAAATAGCAACTTTGAAGTAGAAATTAACTCGAGTAATTGGCGGGAAGATTTCCATCGATTTTGTCTTTCAGGTAAATTAAAGACGATTTGAAGTGTAAATTAACAGGAAAACGAAGGAAATAATGTTTATTGGTTGGTTATTAAGAATATAAAGAGTGGCGAAATTCACAATTTTACGAACAATTTGCACATAACCATTCACCGTGATCAGCTTTTATTTTTAATCGTTTGCTATTCCAAAATATCAATATTTAATTACCGCGGTAAATTTAACGGTGTCGAAAATATATACTTAATCGAAATTGATAATTAGTACAGCATTTTTTGCTAGAAGAAATTTTCGTTTTTAAACGGAGAACGATATATCGGAGACGGTCCTACGCATATTATGACGTCATATGTTGGTTAAGGTAACAATTAGGCTTGGCCCAGGGTTAGGGCTAGCCCTGTTGACATCTCGAGACTTTGACGAAATCTACAGGCCCTAGCCCTTTCCCTAACCCACAATCTATATATGACGTCATGTGTGCTAAAATGCGTAGGGCCGTCTTCGATCTAGCGTTCCCCTTTTTAAACATAATCGTGGTTAATGCACTTTTTACAGATTTGTGCTGTGTTGCCATAGAAACATGTCACGACCTCATGGTCTATATATTGGACAGGAACCAATGAAACGCCCACACACATGGGGATATATAGTCACCCCACGCGCTCCATCGTCTCTCTTCCTTACAATTGTACACGCAATACAGACACTCGAATTTCGGAATCGTTTAGTGTTCGACACTTCAGTATAGTGATTTGAATATAGATCGTGTGAAATCATGGATTATTGTTCGGCTGTTTCGATTTTTTTAATTCGATTTTCCCTTTTTATTTATTTATTTCATGGCCGACTATCGTGGGCGTTTCTCAGTGTGAAGATCATTTTTTACTTATTTATTTCATGGCCGACTATCGTGGGCGTTTCTCAGTGTGAAGACCCACTTCATTTTTCCCTGTATATCTTAAAGCGAAACTATGTAGACTATTCTTAAAGGTTAAACAACGTATGAAGAAAGCCAAAATTGCGCGAATCTTAACCAGTTGTTATCCTGGATTTTGTTTCTTATTTTAATTTTGATTAACAATTTGAATTTTAATCTGTTCAACTATGTTCAATAAAAGTGCAATCTGGCTAATACACAAATCCTATTTCGTTTCGTTTTTTATGGTTAAAAATTTCGTTTTACATGTCTTTATGACAAACGTTTTGGATGCTGTGGGGGATAAGCCAATAAAACTGTCTGTTATGGCGAGTTTTGGGAGTGCGGTGCTCGGAAGGGAAACATCAACGCCATAGGGTAAAATGACTTGCGAC
The DNA here is from genome assembly GCA_963678685.1 of Patella ulyssiponensis. NCBI lineage: Eukaryota > Metazoa > Mollusca > Gastropoda > Patellidae > Patella > Patella ulyssiponensis. Next base: position 94,309,081 of record OY783226.1, read on the forward strand.
GCGACCTTCCACTACAAACCGTCAGATATTTATGTAGTAAAGAACGTTGAAAGTATAAAAATACGAAACGAAATATAGATCTGTGGGTTAATTATTGGTCGAAAAGCATACAAGAGTTGTCAAACCCATGGGATTCAGTTTAATTTAAGTAAGTAGGCGGGAGTTGGGGGCCAGTAAATTTTGCACTTTGCAATAAACACCTGTCGACCGCCTATATCATTTAATTTTAGTAACTAGACCGGGTGGGGGTATTTGAATGAAATAACTGACAAGGCCGAGGGGTTAAATTTGAGTAGAATTTAACGCCTGTCTGCCGGCTATGGGAGCTAATTTGATTTAAATAACGGGCCGGGAACGGGGTGTGGGGTACTTGCAATAAAATAAACAACTATCTACCGGCTATACTTACCTAACATTTTAATAACGGCTTTTCTAGCTGCTTCTTTCGCTTCAAGTTTACAGAAATCATCTGATGAGTTCTTGTTAAAATGTGATCGCTTTAGAGTTAACCCGATCAGGATGTACATGATGGAAATTATCGCCATTGGCAACACAAAGAATACAAAGAATGAAATTTGAAACATGGACTTCATGTAGTCTATCCATTCTAGCGGAATGTTACACTGCAGGGATTCGGAAATAGGTTGGCTTGTATTTGGATATTTTAAGTAGTAGAATAGTCGCGTGTGAATCGGAAAAGGTAGAGCACAAATACACGCCACAAACCATATCAAAAATATTAGACGAACAGCTCGCCGTAAGTTGGAGAAGGTCTGTGATTTGATGGGAAAACAGATGGCTACATATCGTTCTCCAGTGAAGGCAGTGATGGTCAACACAGACGCGTATGACGTCATTTCCGAGAAGAATGATTTAAAGATACAAAAGGCCTCGCCAAATCTCCATGGATACGCTTCCCAGACACTGTACAGTTCTGGTGGAAGGCCTGAAAATAAAAAAAAGAAGTTAAGTAGATCATAATATAATGTTGAAGAAGAATTTACAAAAGGACGAATTCCTCTCCGATTGGGATTCGATGACATAGAGCTGAAGTTTATTTTGCTCTCTTCCAAAATTATGCTTTACCCATTTTCGGTCATGCAACTTAAAAAATCAGATATGGCACTATCCATTGATATTGTCGTTCTATTATTTTAAACATTGGTACGAGCAACTTATTTATACTTTATTTATACTAACTGGCATATTGAACTCGCGTGAAGATTTCACTGAAATGCACACGCCAGAGAGAGGGAGAGAGAGGGGGCGGGGCTTAACGAACACTCGACAAAAAATAGGTCATTTCGAGAGTAACATATGGCATATGGTTCAGTATTTATTTCCCCGATTAGCTTGCGCATAGGGGTCTTTAGCAGTGGGTGGAAACCGGAGGATTTGGAGAAACACTCGCGAGTTTGGACAAGCGATCTAACTGCTTGTCACGTAAAGCCGGGGAAACGGATCATGCGGTGACGCAGAACGAAGGGCCTGACAAGGACACCTGTGTAGTCGTTTGGATGACACGAAAAACCGAGTATTGTGTATACATTGGCGTGCACGTAAGAGATCCCTTGGCAGTTGGAATTTGATATAAGAGTTGGCCATAGTCCCGATTATACATTTAATCACCAATGAGCGTTGAGTAGCAGATCGGAGTAAAATCCAGGTCTAAAGAAAACCAGGATTTGAATATCACGCAATTTATCATTAACTCAATCTTAACTATATTGTAATTCTTTAGAAGTAACAAAACTGTTTCTCTTCATTCGATGTTTTTTTAAAGGACTAATCCCGATATTTTTTGTGAATAAAACTGTTTAATTTTTTGTTAAAATCCGTTAAAATCCTCTACCTAAGGTCCGAGCAACGTGTGTGTGTTTTCAAACACCTTAAATCCGCCAATCTTCATCTGGAAATGGCGACCGGTGTCCCCAGCTGTTTTATGCGATATTTGGATACAACCAGACATTCTTTTCATAAAAAAATAATGTAGACCTCTCAAGAAACGGGAATCTTAAAAAGGTTAGTTTTCCGTCCGGATAAGCAGTTTTGACGTTCACGTCTAAACGATTCAATATTTTGTGCTGAAATTTTGAGACAAGGTAAATACACCATTCCCCTATGTGTTAGCGCTTCAAGTTCATAAGTACTCGGGCTTATTTTTGACACCCTGTTTCAATCGGGATAGTCCCTTTACGATTAATAACTTGTTTAATATGTGATATTTCTGACAAATTGCTATAATAAACTTCAATTACGTAATATGTAACCTGTCACTTTTCCTTGTAAATTGTATACTAACTGTAATATTGTAGGGTTTTTGTTTAAAATAAAATACACTTCTGAAATATTTTTTCGATTTTCTCTTAGCAATCAGCACGTCATGTCTGGCCCATTAAATCCCAGTTGGACCTGAAGTGCCATAAAACTCCAGTACTTTTTTTTATCGCGCACAGTTTAGCTATTTGTTTCCAAGTTCATAGACGATGATGAAGAGCAATCAAATGAATGAAATGAAATTGAGTTTAACGTCTAACTGTTCTGCTCTGACTGGCCAAATGGAGACGGGCATACGCCATATAGTGCGCAATGAGGGACATTTTGCCTGGGCGACGACACTATAGCCTACCCTTATATCGAATTCCAACTGCCAAGGGTTCTTTTGTTTGGCCTCGGTTTTTCGTCTTATCTGAATAAGCTGTCCCTATCAGGCCCTCCGTCCTGCATAACGGCCAATACGAACCCTACGCATAAGAAAAGTATTTAAATAAAAATGAACCATATGTTAGTCCAATATGATTATAGTTTAAATCTAGTGGGCATTAATCTCCCTCTCTCTCTCAGCCACATTAAGTCAAGCGCAAAGCGTAATTGTTAGGATTAACTGATTGTGCCTTCTACGGACTACGAGGACGAGATGAGAGCCAGAGGCAAAACGGGGTATTATTTGAGATTAGATTCCTTCTCGTTTAAATTGGCTGCTTATGAGTGAACAGGCATTGCTGGATTATGACAAAGAAAGAGAAATTAAAACGACGGGAAGAAAAGTCTGTGGTTGTGAAATATCCTAAAGTATAATCACGAATGGTTTTTCCTCGAACATCTACATTTCCCCCAACTCGACATCGACTTATAGATGTCAGTGATGTTTTCAGAATGGACGCCAGCTAAGAAGTATAAGAACGTCTAAAAGCAAAGGTAGTCTCTATCAAGAATATTATGGTCGTAAAACGTTTTCAAATTAATCATCCAAACGTAGTTTATTTTCCATTGTTCTAGGGGTAATGAGGGGTTGGATGGCCGAATGGTTAGCACGTGCTGTATCATAAAGCCTGTCATTAAGTCAACTGGCGTGGTTTCGATTGCCCGGTTGTACTTGACAAGGAGTAGGGTATCCTGTCCAACCTCGTGGGTTTTCTCCGGGTCCTCCGGTTTCCTCCCACTGCTAGGGACTCCTACGCACAAGCGAATTATTGAAATAAAATTAAACCATATGTTAGTCCCGAAATGACCTAGTTTGAGTGGAGTGGACGTTAAACCCCATTTCCCTCTCTCTCCCTCTCTCTAAGAGTAATATTATCATCACAATAAGCATCTCCCACAAATACAGTAGTAATTATTCCTTACTAGCCAGTTAATCACTTCATGGATGTTATTGAAATTATCCATTGTGAAATATCTAACAGAACACAATTTATTTATTGGGAAATAACCACTGGATTTATTTTAAAGGTATCATCTTATCGTTGTTGAAACGTCGTGCTTTTAGAATAAAACCAGTGATTGTATTATATTAGGATTAAGTGAGATGATGTTCGTATTGAAATCGTGCGTTAAATGCTAACCAAAACTTATAGAGTAATATATTTGCACAACATTGGCTTGTGCTTTATATTAAAGTAGCTAAGTCTTTAACTCAATCTCATCCAAAATTTTCATCATTGAAAACACGAATTATTTTTCAATTTAAATCAACATTGATGTTGTGTGATCTTACCGGGAAAAGGCGGGCTTCTGATAAACAAAATAAACATTTTCTCATTGGCACATGTAGACTGGAATAACCAGACGCTCGAAATTTGCATTCGATTGACACTGCTGGCTTATTTCGCCGAACATAACTGATTTGAAATAAAGAGTAATAACGGAAACCATTGAATGTAAATCAGTTAAGATACATTCATATTACAGTTCTATATGCCTTGCGACCCACTTGTGTCAATTCCTAGGTCCCAAATGTTAGCGATTTAGCGCCTTTTAGAACAACATAATAGACTAATCTGGTGGTAATCATTATTTCAAATCGTGTTCCATTCATTACATGACCATTTAGATTGTATTTCACTGTTGAATGAATCGGTTGAACTTCCGTCTCGCCCAGGATATATGCATTACGTTTGTTTAAAGATGCATTATTGGAGATAAGATAACGAGGTGTCAGTTCTTGTTATAATAGTTAAACTCTAGATAAGGTAAAGGTAATTTGCCGAAAATTTCAGTTAAATTGATCCACTACGAACCGAGTTATTGCCAGTGCGATAAAAAAGCGTAGTCTCGATTATCTAACTTTTAATTTAATTATCATTGAGCGTTAAGCAGCATTATATGATTCTTATTCAATCGATATCGAAGGCTAGCGTTGCCATCGTATATTAAACAATAAACTGTAATACATACTTTTGGAACAAGCCAACAGTGAGGCTGATGTCCCCGCCGAAATTCCAAAATAAATAGATGACACACATTAATTAAGCACACATTTATTTTTTTCCAAAGCATCAAGCAATCAAACTATACACTAAGTTTCATCACTCTTGAGATAGACTTAACGTTATTTAATTTTTCCAAAGCATCGACCAATAAAATTGCTTCGCTTTGCTTACCCTAAGCAGAAAATGCTCATCTTCGAACTCCATCAAGGTATTGATCTAATAAAGTCCTTAAAGTTTGCAGATTTTAGCTCAACTAGAAAGAGAGTTATTGTGACAGACAGACCTATTTTAATAGTCATTTATTTATTTGAGCGACGTTTCGAAGACTATTCTCTCAACGTTATCATGCTAATACAGTAATACTATTTGGGCGACGTGTGAGAGAGAGAGGGAGAGAGAGAGAGAGAGAGAGATGGGGTTTAACGTCCACTTGACACAAACTAGGTCATTTCGGGACTAACATATGGTTTAATTTTATTTCAATAATTCGCTTGTGCGTAGGGGTCTTTAGCAGTGGGAGAAAACCGGAGTGCCCGGAGGAAACCCACGAGGTTGAGAAGGCGCCCCTATCTCCGTGCCACATACGCTCACACCTGGTAATCGAAACCACAGCCGCAAGCCAGATGTGACCGGCCAGCTAGAGATCGAAGCCTGGCACTCTAGACCACTAGGCCATCCCAACCCCCCACTGGGTGACGTAAAGAGTATTCCCTCAACGTTATCAAGGTGATACAGTAATACAGAACTATGAGGCTAATTTATACAGAAAACTATTACAACAATTCCCGAAACCACAATGGGCAACAACAAGATCAAATGCATATTTAACGTCGTTCAAGATACATAACTTTACAACTTGACATTCTCCAAAAAGGCATTATATAAGGGTTAAATTTGCCTAATGCAGGTTTGATTTTGGCTTCATATATTTTTATAAACTATTATTGAGAGATTTATTTACATGATTAGACCATAATCAATCCCCTAAACTATCGGATGGCGGAGGTTTAAAAGGATTGAAACACGGTCGCCATCTAATGATTTAAAAATAAAAGACTCGATTAACAAGTACCGATGCTACCAGAATAATCTGTCCATTATCCATCTCGCAAAAACTTCAAGCAGTGATAACTTCGCTCAGAATAAGGTAATTTGACGCTTTCAATAACATCGCATTGTGCATTATCTATTTTTGAATTATATTATAGCAAGAACGGTCAGCTATATATCTGAGTAATGCAAATTTAAGTGGTAAGTATAACGGATTAATGTAATGTGATTAATTAGCTATTACTACAATATGACACTTTATTTATAATGGAAATTTTACGTGAAGTATTTGATGTGTTAAAATGGTCAATTAGCTCCACGTGTTAAGTAGTTTGTGCTGGCCTCTGAGTATTGCCTACAACATTTTAAAGTTATAATGGGATTATCACTAAGCATATTGACATTCATTGAAGACATCATCCACCCAGACAGTCAATTAACTCTGGCATTCTTCACAGAAACATGTCTACACTACCGTCGCTGTCCATCGATCAAAATATAAATTTCGATTTGATGTGATTTGTCCGGTAAATAATATCCGGCATGTTCGTATGGGAATTATGTAACCCATAGCTTATTGTTGTTATTCGTAGGGTCCGTAGGGTTCGGTGGTCGATAGAGTCTAAGGCATGCGCTTTAGATCATAAGGTCAGTCATTCAGTCCAGTGGCGTGGTTTCGCATTATTTTTGCCTTCCCATGGCCGTCCTGGGTTTGCTCTGATTTCTTCCCACTGCTAGAAAAAGCCCTAAACGAATGTTAACAATTTAAATATAATTTTATCAAAAGTTAGTCCGGAAATCACTTAAATTGTGCCGAGTTGAATTTACCCCCCCCTCCTCCATCTTCCTCCCCATCCCCCATCTCTCCCTTGTCAGTGTTTGTCAATATAAGGACTATCTCTATGAGAAGATGCCGTGCAATATTCACTTTCACGTTAAATAGATGGAGAAAGGATCTCGAGTGTTTGGTGTCATTACCTTTTATTTGCCATTAAGGGGAAGTATCGTTAATGGTGAGCGAGCTGTGAATAAAACATTAGATGGCGCTTCACGTTCCTCCATGTTTTAAATCGGCGGCGAAAAAAGTCCGCGAGTTTTATTGCAACAGCTAAAATGCAAAAAATCAGGAACGTTCGGTGCACAGAAAGTGTTACTTAAGAATAAATGATCAACTTAAATTAGGTTTTTTGGCTTTAGACAGTAATTGGAATATTCCAACCCACGCTTGAAATCTGATTATCGGAAGGACTCACAATTATTCTGAAATGACAACGCTATATATGTAGACTATGATCGGCTTAGCTAAACAAACCCAAAACATAAGTGTCCGATTTAGTTTGTTATTGCGGTTGATTTTAACGACCACACGTCCTGGAGAGGGGTCGCGTGCTATACCGGAATTTGACCGTGATTAATTTCAAGAGCAACCAGAATCCTGCAATGCGGTTTTTCCTCTCGCTAAACAGTAAAATGCGCCCTACTGAGAGACTAAGAGAATTTGAATTTTTTGTCTGCCTTTAAGAATGATTATACAGAAAACTTATTTTATTTTGTTGCCGATTGATCGTGGAACAACATGTTTAGTGTAGGAATATAGCTTAGTATATATGGTAAACTTTCTCTTGCAATAATTAAAATTCCTACAATATTACTGTTAAAACATACAGTACTTTTATGGGGTTATAATATATATAATGGGGAATATTTTAATTTACAAAAAAAAAAATCAAAACTCGCATAGGCAAAATCGGGTAACTAATAAAAGTATGTTTGCGAGTTTATAAATTATTTTTAGTGCGGTAATAAAGATATGAACCCTCCTAAATTGTAAACGGAATTTATATAAGCTTCGGCTTGTTTTCTAATCCATTACGTCAGTGTTGTTATTAATCTTTGTGTACTTGAATAAAAGTATTCGTTAAACAAAACGGAATTCTTCCATTATGAACAAATACTTTTACTGCCATTATAAACTTGCATATGTGTTGTAAATAATCTCCGGTCAAATAAAATACATCGTACAATAAAATACCAAAATTAAATATGTTATCAGATGGTAAGCCAATGTTTTTGTTTGTATTTTCGACAGAGTTCATCAAAACATTGCATAGGTCACGGGATAAGAAATGAAATGAAATGGGGTTTAACGTTCTACTGTTCTGCTCCGAACTGGGCTAATGAAGACGGGTATACGCCATACAGTGTGTTATGAGGGCAATTTTGCCCGGACAGTGGCACTACGACGTACTCTTATATCAAATTACAAGTGTCAATGGATCTTTAACGTTCACCCCAATTTGTACCCAGGACCTCGGTTTTTCGTCCCATCTACAGAACTAGGCAGCTGTCGTTGTCATACCCTCCATCCTGTATCACTGACAAGGTGGAACCACGCCTGAAAATCTGGATGAACTTTCTCAGTCAATAGCCCCGTTTACACTTGGTGCCAGGCCGCGATAAATTTCAAGAAATGTCCCCGTTTACATTACCCGTCTCGGAACCGTGCTAAGCACGCCAAATGTGGAACTCTTCACTGAAAAGTTAATTTCAGTTCCTATGCAAGTTACCCAAATGAAAACCATTATGGCGTAAGATTTTGATACGTTTGGCCCTTTCTTTTTTTTTTTTTTTTTTTTGTTGTTTTGTCTGTTATTGAGAGTTCGAAAAAATCAAGAAAGAATGGTCAATTTTTAACAGACTTGATGCCTATTTTAAATAAGTTAGCAGTCTTTTCGAGTTATTCAATGATATCATGCTACCAGAGACGGCGAAAGCGAATAATCATGTCGTTTATTAATAGCTTGTATCACTCAAAGCTTGTATTAGCCATTTTCACAGAACTGATGACTGAACTGTCAATGTTCGCGGGGAAATAAGGTCAAGGTTCATTTGGCGCATGCGCAGTAATCCGTGCTCAAACCGGTTAGCGTTTACACATGAAAAGTTTAAGTGTGCCGTTCTTGGCACGGTTCCGAGACCACCTCACTTCAGTGGGCCAGATTGGCACGGTACTCAGTACGGCACGCTTGTGTTTGACCCGGTACCTGGCACGTTTAAAATTTGTAATGTCAACGGGGTTAATGCAGGGATCGGACACTCGACCTCCAGGCTATCGAGCAAGCGCCTCCACCACTCAGCTACGTGATCCTCCACGAAATAAGAAAAGGCATTGTACGATGTCGAAGTGGGGTAAAGGTTTGACAAATTTTGACAATCAAATGAAAGTGCGATCCTTTCGATCGTTTGAATTTGGGCAACAAAATCTCACTGGAGGTAAATTTCAAAATGAAATGGGGTTTAACGTCCTACTGTTCTGCTCGGACTTGGCTAATGAAGACAGGCATGCTCCATGTAGTGTGCTATGAGGGAAATTATGACCGGGCAGCAGCACTATGATCTTTTCATATATCGAATTCAAACTACTAGGGGATATTTTACGTGCACGCCAATGTATACACATGACTTCGGTTTTTGTCCCTTCCGAACGACTAGACACTGATTCGCAAGCATGGAGATCTCAAGTTCGCCCGAGAAAGTTCATTGGAACTTTTCGGCGTGGTTTCCCCTTGTTAGTTGTGCAAGACGGGTTGGGGCGGAAAACCGAGCTACCGAGTACAGTTAGGCGTGCACATAAAATATCGATTTGTTATAAGAATGACGCGGCTGACCGTGCAAACTGCTCTCCATAGCACACTATATGGAGTATACATGTCTTCATCAGCCCTGTCGGGACAGAAGAGTAGGAGGCTTAAAAACAAGGGGGGTTGGGATGGCCTAGTGGTGTGGAGTGTGGCGCTTCGACCTCTAGCTGTCCGGTCACCTCTGGCTTGCGGCTGTGGTTTCGATCCCTGGTGTGAGCGTATGTTCCATGGAGATAGGGGCGCCTTCTCAACCTCGCGGGTTTCCTCCGGGCACTCCGGTTTCCTCCCACTGCTAAAGACCCCTACGCGCAAGCGAATTATTGAAATAAAATTGAAACCATATGTTAGTCCCAAAATGACCAAATGAGTGGGCGTTAAACCCCATTTCTCTCTCTCTCGCTTAAAAAAAAATCATTTATTATAAATGTTGCGGATGCAAGTGCAATAAAATGAAAAAAATACCATTTTACACAATCTGTCATAACTAGCTTTTTGCATATTTCTAAATCAGAACCCAACAATTGATGTATAATGATATAAAACGAACAAGTTGTTAAGACAATTTTGATAAAAGTGGATTTATTTGGCAAAAAAATCAATGGTCTTATTTAAAAACGACCGCACGTGTCGACTTTATCGCACTAGCACACTCAATTAGTTTACAGGCCTGTCAATTAGGCCACTGTGTGGCTACCATTTATAACTACACTCACTTTATTTCATAATTAAAGTTCATGTTTCATAACGGAGTCTAGCGTACTTTATGGATTTCACCGAAATGGAAAGTATTTTCTGGCTGTTACGTGGTACGATTATTAATTCATTTTCATAGTTTATGATTCGTTCAAGATGGTGGTGGATTAAGTCAAGGAAAGGGAAATTTAAACGACGGGAAGAACAATTCGCATGCTTGTGAACTATGCTAGATATTCACTATAGGGAGTTTGACGATATACTTGTCAGAGATAAAGTGTACTGGGTTTACGCGGTGTGCTGTAAGGTTTGGTTTTTCTTCTCACAGCTACGTTTCCCCCAACTCGACATCGAAAGTTTATTAATCCATTTTGAAAGTTTATGATTCTCACAAAAGATGTTTGATGATACATACATATTTAAACATACATTATGCAAGAGCAAATCTGTCTATTGTAGGTCTTACTTTAGGCCTGAAATGTTATAAAAACTATTAATTAGACATTAATTAACTTATCTAGATCATCATCAACTCTCGGTGTCGGGATAAGCATGAGATTTTTGTTGGATTGTAGTTCGATTTGCTATAAAATTTTCCTTCGTGATTTACCGCCGATTAAATAGATACCGGAGACTACTAGTTTTGTCTTAACGACTTAATTAATGATGACCGAGACTAAGCGGAAATTTCATTCGCTTAGTTCTAAGTTCATAGTGGATCAATTTGACTATTGTAGTGAGAACTGCCAACTCGTTATCTAATCTCCCATAATGTATCTTTAATTCACGTTAATATTATTCCTGAATTAAATACGTTTTCGTTTATTCGACGGACACTGCAGATAGCGAAACATTTGTGATATCTAAATATCGTTGATCGTCTTTAAATACATGTTGTTTTTTTTTAAAACAAAACATCATTCGTCATAAGAGACATGTAATGAAATGGGGCTTAACGTCCTACTGTTGTCATAAGAAACATCACAAAATTCGTGTATTTTTACATTTCGGTTTTTAACCTCGTGCAACTTTCGCGCCAAATTGGTAGTATACAATACCTCATATGACATGGGACCTTATACGGTCGCCATCTACGCAATGTTATCGGACTATTCCATATTCGCCACGGATTTTCAAATGGAGTCGTCCACATGACAAACGTTGTTATGTATGACAAGTTAACTTAATGGGTGATTTAATAGTTAGCGATTGAGATGTAAACTGTGCGCCTGGAGAAATAACTTCTTCATACACAAAATTTAAATTGTCGTAAAAATAGCCATACACCGTTTCTACAGACACAGCTTACTGCCACCCCTTGTACGAAATGATCTATTCCGATGAGTGACATAATAAGCTTCCATTTTGCTATTTCACAGTGTCCATGTCACTTTTCAAGAGAGGACTTTTTTTTAGACACTGCAATAATATAAGTGAATGGTTTTAGGTAGTCAGTGTGCAGATATAGGGAGGCGAATTGCCCATACTTCATCAATTCCCAAGTATCATGTTATGTTCCCATTATCAAGATTCGTGCTGCGACTGAAATTTTGGTTTTTATTTTGGAGTAATCGTAGTAGTCCTATCGGGTCTTATCATATGGGTTGAGGTTACTCGTATCAATCGTGTTGATCTTGTCGAAATGTATCCGAACGTATCTGCACGTTGGTGATCGTGGAATCAATAGAGATAATCCTATCGCAACGCATCGGGCGAAAGTGGAAACCTGGCATACGTAACTGCTGTACGTGCATGTCCATGTGGAGGGGGAGAGAGAAATGGGGTTTAACGTCCACTCGACACAAACTAGGTCATTTCGGGTCTAACATATGGTTTAATTTTATTTCAATAATTTGCTTGCGCGTAGTTGTCTTTAGCAGTGGGAGGAAACCAGAATACCCGGGGGAAACCCACGAGGTTGAGAAGGCGCCTCTATTTCCATGTCACATACGCTCACACCAGGGATCGAAACCACATCGTCCACGTGGACATGGATAATGTATCCGCATCGTGGTCAACGCTTGAGAGTCTATATCCGCCCCAGATAACTTATAGTGTGCTTAATGGGTAGTGGGACACCACGCTGGAAAAACCCAAACTACTTTCGCAACCAACCCCGGGATCGAGCACACTACTTTGTGGATAGTCATCAACCCCGATCTTTTTCGATAGAAGAAACACAAATCTCCACTTTTAAAATGATATAGCAGAAATATGTTTTCTTATCTTTCTTTAAAATTCTAGGGTCTATTGGATGAGACATCGCGTCTTAGTGTATTATTAACTTTCGAGATTGCCATGTCACCTTTATTCTAATGAACAGACCGATTAATTGGTGTATTTTTATCATACAATCTGTAGACATGTTATCTCATTTATAAAGCGAATAGGGACGTGTAACTGTCAGGCCAGATTTAGACAATCTGAAATTCAGACCTAAAGTCAATTTTATTTCATCTCATGTAGAGATTGGTTTGTGTGTAAGGCAGACTGACCCCGAGCAACAAAGCTGTTCTGCCAATCTGTGTTAACTTACATAAGTATATTTAATGAAAATCCTTTCGACATGTCTGCTGGCTGCCCTGTAGAATAAAGTCTGGGACGTTATTACATTCTTAAGTTCTACCCATGTTCAATACGAGTGTAGTTCATTAGAAATAAATCCTCATACACCCCCTTCCCCCTTTCCTTCGACCGTTTAATTATCATAGAACGAATGTCGTTTTAAAAGCAATCCAGATGATAGGACCAATTAAAACACAAACTGTAGAATGAAGTGGGGTTTTATCGTCCTACTGTTTTCCATCGACTCGGCTAATGAAGCGTATACGTATGTCGTGTCCTATGAGGGAAAGTATGGCGCAGCTGTAAGGGTTCCCTTGCGTGCATGCCTATGTATATACGGAACCTTGTTTATTTGCCAATCTGAACAACTAGACTGTGTACTTGTCAGGCCGCCCATCCTGTACCACTGATAAGGTGGGACCCCACCGGCAAATCCCAAGGAATCATCTCGGTCATAACTTAAATATAACCCAATACCTCCTTATTATCGAGTCAGCGTCTTATTCGCCGAGCAACCCCCTCCCCACCCCGTATAGATTCAACTCAACGGCTATAGGGGTAGAACCATTCTGGAACATCCCAAGGAACTTACTCGTATCGGACCTTTTTTAATTGAGCCAGCGCCTTACTGACTGACCACCGTGACTCGCTATGAAGGATTACCGAGAAAATGATGTAAATAATTAATACCAACTCTTGACCAATAACAGATTGACCACATATGTAGTAATCAGAGTGAATTCGATATTTTGACATTTCATTAACAAGCCATATTTCATGGGAGAGAACAGGCGTCTGGCGAAGTCACGCTACAGGACATATGTTGTAATAACCTAATATCATATAGATAAATAAATCATTGTTTAGATGCTAAAACAGAGAGTTATTTGTTAAAAGTATAAAATTCTAAAACATAATTTCCGTTTTGGATGGGTGCCAAATAGCCTTTCATTAGAAGAAACATTGTAACTAGCCCGGGATAATAATTGTTCACATTGATGTTATAATACTACATTTGTAAGTGAGCCTTTGGGTACTATTTACAGCCTTGCTTATAGGACTACGTTTTAGGTTCTAAGCTTAATTTGAATATTTCTTTCGGAAGCCGTGATGACTCAGTGGATAATACGCTGGCTCACTAACTAAGGAGTCGGGAGTTTGATCACGGTTTCAGTTGAAAAAGTTTCTCGAGATTGTGTTGTGTAGCTTGGTTCCCCATTCGTCAGTGTTGGAGGACGGAAGGCATTAATGTCTCAGACCGTCTTTGGAGTAAGTGTTAATCACTGCAAACTACATTATTGTGAAAGATGAATCTTTGAATGGAAATATCAATCGAAAAATGATTAATTTCCTGTCAGTACTGACAAAGATATAGATTTTTGGACATTTGTAAATATTATAATAATATATAAATTATAATAAACAAAAGCAAATCTTTTTATGGAGCCTTTCTAATCTGATAGAATCCTTGTGTGGATTTAATCAACCTTCTATTTTTCCCTTTTGTTTTCTTAATTAATTACTCGTGAACAATCAGATATAATCTTACAGTTAATGCAAATGGCGATCGCCGGCTCTCAGTGATACATGACAGCGGTGGACTATATTTTATGCCACCTGCCAAGGTCTTCCGGTCGACGATTATTGGTTTATCTTAAACCAAGCTGCTCTCCAGAGTCACCAGGGAATATACTACCGCTCATTATTTGTCTCCCCCGCCACTCTTCATGCTTCCTTAGTATATTAATCTTTTGATACCGGAGACAGCCAAGACAAGCTCATGATTACCATCTTAACACCCTGCAGCCAGTTAATGTGGCGAGAACATGAGCATCATCTATGATTTGTCTCAGATCTCCACATGGATGATTTGTGTCAATGCCATGCTGACAGCTGAAAACCAACACAACATGTTTTTGTCTGTCTCATGAACTAAGTGATATGACATGATCGACCTAATACATGTGACAATATGTAAAATATTTCAAATAACGTGGTCCAGGTTTCTAATGCTTGCGCCTTATATCATACGGTCTGTAATTCAGTCATGTGACAGGAGTTTCAAGGAGAAGGGTCGATTGCTCAACCGTGTGGGTTTTCTCTGAATCCCGCTCATTTCTTAAGCCCCCTACTCACATCCAAATTAATTAAATGAGGCTGGGTTGTACCTTTAGTTACGAATTGAACTAGTTTATGTCGAGTGAACATGGACCTCTATCTCTTCCTTTCTCCCTCTCCGTCTCTCTCTCTCTCCCGTCGCTTTGCCCTCTCCCTTTAGTTCCGAATTGACCTAGTTTGTGTCGAGTTGACATGGACCTCTATCTCTCCATTTCTCCTTGTCACTCTCCCCTGTCTCTCCCTCTCACCCCTCTCTCTCTATATATATATATATCTTTAATGTCTAGTGTCACCTAAGTTATATTAAGGCAAATCCATGTTTGCCAATATAAGGCGGTTCTGATAGATCGATTCTTTACTTGTCAGATTTCAATCCGATTAGCAACCCTCATCTATTTAACCTACACGACCTTCACCAATCAATCACTCAACACGCTGTTATGGCACTGAAGATACCCGCTCCGATATCAAGTGGTGTCGTCAAAAGTAATTACAAATAGCATCGTTAATCACCATGACTTTTTGTATGTTAATGCCGTAAACGAAAAATGAAGTTGCGTTATGACACCAGTTAAATAATTCAGTTCGGTGTGTTATTTAAATATATACTTAAAAACTTAGGTCCCGTATACAATTGGTGTGCACGTAAAGGAACCCCTAGAGTAGGCCGGGGGAAAACGAGCGTGGCTGGATAGGTTGTCCTACTCTTTGTCTCGTATAAGCAGGGAATCGAAACCATACAACTTTACTTATTGACAGATCATATGACCTAAAGCCAAAGCGTTTAACCATTCCTATGTGTTGTTGTAGTTGGCTTGGAGCAATCTGATTGCAGCACGTTAATTAAATACTCACATATGTGTGGCTTACTACCAGAGTTCATTTCGATTTTCTAGTTACTTCTGGCTGTGTGACTACTAACCGGAAGTACTTGACATTAGCACGTTATTGATCTTCAGAGCATAATTAAAAGCTTCAAGGAGCTGCACAATTTTGATTGTCACATATTTAACATGTTGAATTGGGTTGAACTGGTGCTTTATTTCTATTACTGAACTGAAGTGAACTGAAATGAAGTGGGTTTTAACGTCCTACTGTTTTGCTCCAAACTAGGATAATAACGACGGGCATACGCCATGCAGTTTGCTATGAGGGGAATTGTGCCTGGACAGCGGCACTACGGCCTACTCTTACACTGAATTCCAACTGTCAAGGGATCTTTTCCGTGCACGCCAATGTGTACACAGGATCTCGGTTTTCGTCACATCCGAACGACTAGACAACTTTCCTTGTGTCAGCCCCCTCCCCTGTCCTGCATGACCGACAATGGGGGAATCACGCCGGAAAATGCAGTGGTCAAACACCCGACCTCTAGGCTAGCGAGCCACCGCCTAACCCACTTAGCCGACGTGACCCCCGGGACTATTCGACTACAAAGTAAATGCAGGTGGAAAACACAAAACGCAATCAAAACCCATAAGACAAACCCGTGCAGAAGATAACCCTGTGGACAAGAGAAATTACAGAGATCGCAAGAAATAAACAATAAATATGAAATAAAAGTTATTTTTTTGCTACAGATAGTTGGAATTCTACGACGAATAGGTGGGTCCGTTGACTTCCCTAATCGTAAGCTCCCGTCTTTAATTTCCAGATTTGTTAAGTTTATGTTAGGAACAAGTTTCAAAACTTAGCGTAGCCCTTTCCATATATATTGTTTCGGTTCCCCGTTTGTACTTGACAAGAAGTAGGGACGCCTGTCCAACCTCGTGGGTTTTTCCGGGTTATCCGGCTCCTCCCCCACTGCTAAAGCCTACGCACAAGCGAATTAATGAAATAATATTGCAGCAAATGTAATTCCCGAAATGATGAGTGAACATTAAACTCTCTCTCTCTCTCTCTCTCTCTCAATATTAACATTACAGTCTTAAACAGTATGCATGGTTCTCCCTTGTCAGTGATACAAGATGGAAGGCTTGACAAGGACAGCTGCCTAGTCGTGCGGATGGGACGAAAAAACAGGTTCTGTGTACACATTGGCGTGCACGTTAAAGTTCCCTCGACAGTTTGAATTCGATATAAGAGTGGGTCGTAGTGCCGCTGTCAGGCCAAATTACCCTCATAGCACACTGTATGGCATATGCCTGTCTTAATTAGCCAAGTTCGTAGCATAGTAGTGGGGACGTAAAACCCCATTCCATTTCATTTCATTATACAGGATAAGTTAAATGGATAACAAGTCAGATCAATACAATTTAAATACACAACAGTTAAAATAAATATGCTTCCAATATGGTTGGCAATGTATAATATGAATGTTTAAAGTAAAAATTGACTTTTGATCCGAACAAGTTATGTTATTATAGTTCGAACGAAATGTGCGAAACGGGTAAGGTAATTGGGAATGCAATAATAATATGTATATTTTTTACTTTTTATATACTTTCGATGGCCTACACTAAATAAAGAATATGACGTGTTGTACTATAAGGTCGCGCAGGGGTCGTATGGGCGGCTTTTGACCCATGACGTTAAACATTGATTAATCTATTAGCGTTGACGTTTGTAGTAGTTTATCCTCAGTTCGGTGCACCAAACGCCAAGAGCTCGCCGTAACAGGCCGTTTCGTTGGCTTATCCCTAAATTCAACCAGAACGCAGGTTATACAACAACTCTCCAACATCCTAGTGTACGAAAGACATTTTGAACTAAATTATAAAAAACGAAACGAAATAAAATCCAGTCAAATTGGCGATAATTGTATAAACATTGGGCGTACTCGATTGAACGTTCCAGAATTGAATTCTCTCAATCACAAAAATAGTGACAATCGAGTGAAAATGGGTATTTCAGACTACAACGCATGCGTGGAATGGATAAGTAAATATCTCAACCAACCATGCAGCTGATACATATTCGTTGTGTTTAATTACGCCATGCTTCTACCCACACCACCTCCGTAGCCGGGACTGACAGGGCTGTGACATGATTTAATTCCGCGTTCCTCGATTGCAATTCCGTCAATTCGGGACGTCCTGGACTGTGAATCGAGCATCACCATTATGTCTTCAAATTTCATTTAAACATTTCCCTTCAATTGCCCTTTACGGACCGTATATTGCGTTGATATAATTTTGATACGATAAACCTAATTTCATTTCTTTTTTTATCCTTTGTTTCGCTTTGAGACAAATCTTAATACGTTCCAGCACAAATGACCTTATACAACTTCCCATTCATTTAAGATTTTATACGAAAATTAAGCAAGAAAATGATTGTGAGCTTATTTCAATTAGTTTACGAGGAGTGGTGGATTAGTCCGTGTTAATACCTCGGATGTTTGTAGTTGATCGCTTCCACATTTATACAGATTAAGAAAGCGGTGATAACAATTGATTACCGTTAAGTTCATCAACTTGTCTTTAGGCTGTCAACATTCCCACCCTTAATACAGTAAGACTTAAAACAGGCGTCTTTAATTAAATTGTTAATCAATGTGCGTTGTCACAAAATTGGTTATTGGTATGGACCTTTGAACAGTGGGTGTAACGCTTTCTTTAATTAACATTTGGGAGATAGATAGGGGTGGTTGTGGGTGGAGATTGGTTAAATTGTCCAGTTGACAATAAGAAAGTCATATTTAATTAATAACAACAGAGTATATTTCATAATAGAAATTGTGTAGTGTTGTGGCTTAACGCGTGTGTGTGAAATCGCAAGGTTTGACATTGGTTCAAGTGCCATGGTTTTTATTCGCCGCTTTGACGTGGCAAGGAGTTTTGCCGCCTTTTCATCCGCCAGTTTCCCCCCCCCCACTACTAGAGACACCTCCCTACGCACACGCGAATTATTGAAATAAAAGCATATTTAGTCTCGAAATGACCTAGTTTATGTAAACCCCATTTCTGGCCACATATATTTATAAATATCAGCGAATAGCGCAGTTTAACGAGTAGATATTAAACACATTATTGTCTAAACGCCTCAAATGAAATCAAGTATTCTACTAAAAAAACAACGTGTGCGACATGCACGAACGATGGAACAATAAAATATAAAGAAGTCCTTGTCAGCTACAAGGATAATAAACAGATAACAACATATCAGTTCTTATTATGTCCTTCAACCATGCTTCGTTACAACAACTGACGTTCGATAATCAAGAATAGACTCAAACCTTCAGTGGCCGAATACAGATTTCTTTCTTGTTACACATACATTATGCAAGAGCTAAATCTGCCCATTACAGGTCTTTCGTAGAGCTGAAATGTTATCTAAATTATTAATTAAACATTATTTAACTTATCCAGATCATAATCAACCCTCGATGTCATCGCTACCCGCGATATTTACTGAATTAGGATCATATTGGCTGCTCAACTTTCATTCATGATTAATTCACAAAATGGATAATGAAGACTGTTTTTATCGTACCGACTTTAGTAATGGTGATCGAGACTAGGGCGAAAATCCAATCGCTAAACTTTCGATTCATAGTGGATCAATTTGACTGAAAACTTCAGCAAATTCCCTTTACATTATCTAGTCTTTAACTATTATAGTGAGAACTGCCAGCTTTTAATGTTATTTCTTTCACGATAGTTAGATGTTTGGCGAGAAGTTTTATCAAGGGGCCTGGCAAGCAACATCACATTCGTTCAGTTCGGACGACAATCGAGGTCCCGTTCACTCTTGGAATTCGACGGAAACGCCGCGGTCTTGGCAAAATTCCTTCATTGTATGGCTTATGCAAGTCTTCATTTCCATCATAGATATTGACGTTATTAATTGAAATGACTTTACTGCGTATCTTAAAGACGCTAAATCACTATTCTCTGTCGAGAGAGAGAGAAATGGGGTTTAATGTCCACTCAACACAAACTAGGTCATTTCGGGACTAAGATATGGTTTAATTTTATTTCAATAATTCTCTTGCGCGTAGGGGTCTTTAGCAGTGGGGGGAAACCGGAGTACCCGGAGAAAACCCATGAGGCTGGACAGGCGACCCTACTCCTTGCCACGTACAATCGGGGATTTGAAACCACGCCAGTTGACTCAATGGCAGGCCGTACGATACAGCGCGCGCACGCTACCCCCCCCCCCCCCCCTATTCTTTGGCACATAGAAATGGACATAAATGGGCCGCAACACATATAATACTGGAATATGAATGTTTGTAAAGTGATTGACGTTCAGTCGTTTCTGTTTTTACTGAAATTTCTGGTCAATTATATGTTCGGCAAAATACGCGAAGAGTGCAAATTGAATGGCAGTCTTCGAGGTCCGGTTATTTCAGTTATTGGTAGTCTTCCCTTGTGGGGTATGTTTAACGTCTTTCTTGGATTCGTTCATTACAAATGGCGGCAAAATGAAATGGAATAGGATTTAGCATTCTACTGTTCTGCTCCTAACCTGGACTAACGAAGAAGAGGCATAAGGCATACGCTGTGCTATGAGGCAAATGTTGTCCGTGCAGCGGCGCTACGGTCTACTCTTATATCGAATTCCAACTGCCAAGGATCTTTTACGTGCACGCCATTGTGCACACGGGACCTCGGCTTTTCGTCCCACCCAAACGACTAGACAGCTGTCCTTGTCAGACTCTTCGTCTTGCATCACTGACAAGAGGAACACACGCCAGAAAATCTGGATGAACTTTCTTGGTCAATGCAAGGATCCACCCCCCCCCCCGACCTACAGACTAGCGAGCCAGCGTCTTAACCACTTAGCTACGTGATCCCCAAATGGCGACCGATAGTTTTCTGGTCTGCGATTCGTGTGCCAAGTCTTAAATATTGGATACCAGGGCCCTGATTCACGAAATCTTAACTAAAGATAAAATCCAAATTTTAGTAGATACTTCAGTTTTGATTGACTAAGCATTAAAATCAATCTAATGTCATCCAATCAAATAACTAAAATTTGGATTTTATCTTAGTTAAAATTTCGTGAATAAGGCCCCAGATGTTTATCTTTTCACGGCAAGAAAACAACATCAATGTTGGCTTAAATTGACCAATAATTCGTGTTTGCGGAGCAGAAGACAGTGGATGATACTGAGTTAAAGACTTCACAAAAATAAATATCGAACGGGATTCATCTCTTTTCATGAGTGCCATTTCACTATTCATAAATTAAATGCTAGTGTGAGGCAGTGTGATAAATGGGGGTTGCCGTCCAATCGACAGCAACTAGGCCATTTGTGGACTTACATATAGTAGGGATCTTTACATTAGGGACCAGGTATCATTCAGATTTGATGAAAAAAGGAAAGAAACTGAGCTTACCATCTAAAATCTAATACACATATTCAGTTAATAGATTGCTGTCCAGAAAGTGTTAAATACCATCAAGATTTATTAAATAATGCCCAGTTTGTGCTACCGTTTAGTTTAAGAAACACCGTTTAGTTTTGACATCGGTCATCTAGTTTATGACCCTTTAGTTTAGTTTTGACATTGGTCATCCCGTTTATGACCATTTAGTTTCATAAACTAGACAATCGATGTCGAACTAAACGGTAGCACAAACTGGGCGTTATTTGATGAATATTGATGGTATTATTTAACACGTTCTGGACAGCAATCTATTAACTGAATATGTGTATTAGCATATTAGTCACTTAACCACCGTGGTGAAACACAGGCATCGTCTAGCAAAGTCACTGGTAGGGTTTCTCTTTGTTAGTAGTGTTGAACGGGGGATTAGGCAAGGACAATGTCTATTTGTTTGGATTGTACGAAAAACCGAGGTCCTTTAAACCCATTGACCAACACGTAAAAAGGACCCCTAGCTGCTGGAATTCGACATAAGAGTAGGACGTTGTGCCTCTGTCCAGACAAAAGTTCACCCATAGCACACTGCCTTGCGTATGCCCTTCTTCATTAGCCAAGTAGGTACAAACAAATAGGGCGTTGTCCCCATTTGATTTAGGAAATAAACACTTCCTGTTTCGCATTTACAGGGGTGTTATTATTTTTTAAAAAATACTAAATCAGAGGGGTGTTATTGTCCAATAGACGGTGTCTAATTGACCAATCAAAACACAAGATTTACGCCAAGTATGTTACTTCATCGCATAGGAGAACCATAGACATCATCTAGCAAAATTCCTTGATTTGTGCTTTTAAGTCTCTTACATTATCAGTGGTTTCAACCAGATAGAATTTTTATTTAGCACTTGACGACGAAACGTGACCCAACATACGATGACATGTTTGACAAAGTTAAAGCATCGCGTGAGAACATAACTGAGTGGAAGACCACCATTTTCTTTATATCATCTCAATGACAACTAATTGTAAAGGGTATCTAAGATGGCGTAATTGACAGTAACGGGAACTTATGCAGCACACCCAGACAAAATGCGTTATAATACCTGTAGCTTCGACGCTAAAATCAAACGTAAGTGTCTATTCAAATGTCAGTTGAATCTATTTAGCTTTTAGCGTCCAGCAGTTCATACATGCCTGCAGCTAATAGCTTCAATAAACGTTGACGAATAAAACATTTTTACATCATTAGATACGCTTTCTTTAAGAATTTCAGAAGATTTAGTGAACTAAACATTACGCAATATTCGCATCCTTTGCACCGGATACGGCCAAGTAAAAACGACCCACGACGTTGTGAAATATTAACTAAATCTAACCCACTAGATTTATTTTATTAAATTATAGCAAATATACCCATGAATCGTTCAGTTAATGGCCAATCTATAGTGGTTTTGAATAAAGTTGGGGGGGGGGCGAATAAAGCCTGTCATTTAGTCAACAGGCGTGGTTTCGAATCCCCAGTTGTACGTGGTGGGGAATAGGGTCGCCAGTCCAACCCCGTGGGTTTCTCCGGGTCCTCCGGGTTCCTCCCACCGCTAAAGACTTCCACGCGCAAGCGAATTCTTGAAGTAAAATTAAACCATATGTTAGTCCCGAAATGAACTAGTTTGTGTCGAGTGGACGTTAAACCCCATTTCTCTCTCTATCTCTCGTTTGAATAAAAGTTATGCCCATTCCAGCCTGTAACCCCTAAAAAATGTCCGCTCCTTCTTTCAGTTTCGAAATAACCCCTCGTATTATGGTCATTTTGCATCCAAAGATTAGCTGCCATCGATATTCAGTTCTAGCTATAATAGTTCCAAAGTAGATAATGCAAAGAAAATATGCTGAAAATTTTAGTCAAATTGCTGAACTCTGATCGAGCCAAGCTATCGGAGATACAATTTTTGTGTAAATATTTCTATTGTCATTACTACCGTTGTTACGATAATAAACAAAGTCTCAATCCTCCATTTTTATGAGGGTGGGATGGCCTAGTGGTCGAGAGTGCCGCGCTTCGACCTCTAGCTGGCCGGTCACCTCTGGCTTGCGGCTGTGGTTTCGATCCCTGGTGTGAGCGTATGTGGCATGGAGATAGGGGTGCCTTCTCAACCTCGTGGGTTTCCTCCGGGCACTCCAGTTTCCTCCCACTGCTAAAGACCCTTACGCGCAAGCGAATTATTGAAATAAAAATAAAAACCATATGTTAGTCCTGAAATGACCTAGTTGTGTCGAGTGGACGTTCAACCCCATTTCTCTCTCTCTCTCTTTTGCTTAGAATTTTAGTTATATGAATTAGTTATATGAAGTCTTAAAGGAGTAAAAGATGCTAAACTGTTAGCCGTTTTTGGAAGGTTGCTCAGAACATTGGGTGTGTAGAACACTGTTGCTACAGTATGGTGGTCCAGGAATTTTTCATTGCATCTGTATTATTATGTCTTGACTTAGTTCAATGACGATATTAGTTTTGGATGTTTTGAAATAAAATGGAAACCATATATTAGTCCCAAAATGACCTAGTTTGTGTCGAGTGGACGTTAAACCCCATTTCTCTCTCTCTCTTCCATTTTTATGGTTATTTCATCAACCACAAAACGTATTTAATCCTGTTGATATCGCAGCCACCTGTTGGCATCGAGGGTTGATTATGTTCTTGTCATGTTAATAAATAGAGAGAATTTAACGCCCCCCTCGACACAAAGGTGTGTGGTCATTTCGGGACTAACATGCGGTCCAATTTTATTTCAATATTCAGCTTGCGCGTAGGGGTCAATATGATCGGAGGAATCTTGGGGATCCGGAGAAAACCCACGAGGTTGAACAGGCGACCTTCTCTAGTCATGCACAAAACGGGAACAGAAACAACGCCTTTTGAAAAACTTTATTACACAGCGCGCACGTGTTAACCATTCCGCCACCCACCTTTCGCATCTGGATTTAAGAGACTAACAGAATTCCTTTCTTCTTGTTAAATTCATATACGTCATATTCAGACGATTCGCCTTCCATATTTTACAACATAACCGAATATTGACGCCTTTTTCTATTCCCGAGGCAAACGTTTCTTGAAATTATAACATCTCAAAATGTCATATGACAACTTGACTTCATCTAAGGAATTATCAGTGGGCAGAGAGTTGTCTGTGTAGCTGTTACCACGCTTTACAGTAATTGGTTTCAATTCCGTAATCTTCAATCAAATATTTCCTTGTTACTATAATAAGTGGAACATGTTTAACCACTTCTGTTATAATGTAAAATCCGATATCCATTGCGGGAGCAGTCTGGAGATGCAACGTGCATGTAAAACAACTCTCGACTGATGGAATACGATGCGCACAAGCGTCTTCATTAGGTCAGTTGGTGTAAAGAAGCAGGGCCCTATTTCACGAAATTTTAACTTAAGATAAAATCCAATTTTAGTAGATACTTCAATTTTGATTGGCTAAGCACTAAAATCAATCTAATATTATCCAATCAAATTACTAAAATTGGGATCTTATCTTAGTTAAAATTTCGTGAAATAGGCCCCAGGACATTAGTCTCCATTTCATGCCTAACTTAAGTACTTAAGCCGCATTTTCTGTGTAAACTACGAAAGCTAAATTTTTGTTTACAGCACGTACAAAAGCTATATTTTTGTTTACAGTACAAAAGCTATATTTTTGTTTACAGTACGAAAGCTATATTTTTGTTTACAGTACGAAAGCTATGTTTTTATTTACAGTACGAAAGCTATATTTTTGTTTACAGTACGAAAGCTTTATGTTTGTTTATAGTACGAAAGCTACATTAACGTATACTGGACGAAAGCTACATTTTGTTTGAAGTACAAAATCGACACTTTTGTTTAAAGTACGAAAATACAAAAATACACCAGAAGGATGCTCTGCACATGGCGGTACCTAACAAATTTTTACACTTTGAGAATTGTAGTTGCCAAACAAAAAACCCTAAAACACCGACAATGTCTTTCGATTTGTTTTTTCGAATTTTGAAATATTATCCACAGCAATTCTGGAATATGACTATCGTAATATAATTCTGTAACTGAACGATATATCACCATCTGCAAAAACGTTCGTTAGTAATTAGTATCAGGTATTCATGACCAGAACCAAGTTCGCTTTCGCCTGTCGAACCTTGTGGTTTTCGTGGGGTCCTCCGATTTCCACCCACTGCTACAGCCTATGCACCAATGAAGTATGGAGATACAGTTTGTACCATTGTGTCAATCCCCAAATTACCAAGTTGGTGCCGAGTGGACACGAAACCTCATTGAACCTTTCTCTCACTCTGCCCCCCCCCGTCCCTCTAGCAATAAAAAAGGCCAACTAAAACACAAAGCAACACAGGCTATTCAACATGTCAAAAATTGAAAGATTATTAGCTAAACATGTCTTCATCTTTATTTTACGAGCAATATGGAAGGGGGTTGCTAAGATACACGAGTATACGTTGTAACCTAAAAGACACCTTGTTTCTGTACACAAGACGAGGCAGAACTATGTAGATTAATTTCACGCGACAAATTAATCATGATGTGCCAGACAAGACCAGTTAATATATAATAAATACTAGTTACTAGTAATTTCTGGTTATTTATTGCTTTATAACATGCAATATGTAATTTATTGGATATTGTTTTGATGTCTGGACAATCTTAAATGGAGATGGACAGACTGGATTAATCAAAGCGAAGCGACATTAGTCTCGGAGTTGTCGGTCACCATACGTAGTCTCTGAGAGATCTGAAATGGAACTTAACGCACTCTAACATAGTCAATGTATACTTTACAGATTCGGAAATGAAAACGAAATGAATTAGTGTTTAGCTTCCTACTCTCCCGTCAAAAGGCAAAACCTAGTAACTCACTTTTTTCTTATTTTGAAAAAACAAAAGAAAACATAATGAATGAATATTAAACTATTGAGTTACTAGATTTTTCCGTGGCATATACTAGGCAAATGAAGAAAGTTGCTAGGTTGTGTCATGGGTGTAACGTAACTGCTTACAAAATCAAAAGATTGGAATATCTAGTACAACAACAGGAAGCACATAACCTAGTAACTACAAATTTGGTCCTAACTTAATTTTGATAGAAAAAAGTGAGTTACTAGGTGTTGCCTTTTGACGGGAGTACTGTTCTGCACACATTGGGCGTAAGGGCATTCCTCTCATGTATTTACCTGTAACGCATTTCCGGTATTCAACCCATAACCGGTCTTTGTCGACTATAGCCACCATAACGACCGAAGTAAACCATTTTTATGAGCCGCTTTTGAGTATTTAGTTTCGTATTTTATTGATGTGACCACACATGCGTGTCGGACAGGAATTTGTATTGTGACAAAAAAAAACGTCGAAAAGGTTAAAGACTCCCAAAGGGATTGAAATGTTTATAGATGGTTTATATCGATAAAACCAATTCTAAAGAAAATGATTAAGACAACGTAAGACAACGGCACATTAGAGATCAACTTATCCCCTTCAACTTTTTTATTGGTGTCAAGATTCTATCACTGATACTTATCTGACAGTAGCCTTTTATATAGGCATACATAATATTTCACTTTAACCTTTATTTAGTCTGACCACTTGACGTGTTTTTAACATGACGTAGAACACTTAAGGGTTAGGTATCCGTATTTTACCACGCACTATTCTGAGGACCCGTGTACACATTAGCGTACACGTAAAAAATACCCCTCGACACTTGGAATTCGAAAATAAGAGTTGGCCGTAGCGCCGCTGTTCGAGCACAACTGCCCCCATAACACTGCATGACGTATACACGTTTTTATTAGCCCAGAAGAAGCTAAACAGTAGGACGTTAAATCATATTTCATTTCGTTCGTGGCAAAACCCCGAGGTCGCGTATATACTACTGGCATCACGTTAACGACAACCGGGTTCCACAATTAGTATAGCCTGGTGGAAGAGCAAAATGTCCTAGCACACTGCGAAGTTTGTATCTCGTTTGATGGATACTACTAGACAAGACTTGCTATTACGCCCTGTCCTCCGGTTTCCTCCCACACCTAAAGACACCTACGCATCCGCGAAATAAAATTAAACCATATGTTAATCCCGAAATGACCCAGTTTGTGTCGAATGGACGTTAAACGCCTTCTCTCTCCCTTTCTCTCTCTCTCTCTCTCTCTCTCCTATCGTATGGTGTTTGTTACATAAAGCAGACGCTTTAAATCCCATTGTTAACATTATTAATCTGATAAAGGCGTTCCATGTGAATAGTGGTATTATACGGATTGAATTGTCATTCAGGAACGTCGCAAATCAAGATTTACTTTCGTTTAATATTCTGACGGAAGGTCGAATAATATAATCATTGATTGATATATATTTCAAATCATAGCGCATGAATGACAATATGGTTTAAAGGCGTTCGTTCAACTGGGGTAATGAAGGCGAGAATATGCCATGCTAGGAAATGAAATGGGGGTTTAACGTCTTACTCTTCTGCACCTAACCTGGGCTAATGGAAGACGGGTATACGCCAAACAGTGTGCTATGAGGAAAATTTTGCCGAGCAGCGGCGCTACGGCCTACTCTTATATCGAGGATCTTTTACGTGCACGCCAATGTGTACACGGGACCTCGGTTTTCCGTCCCATCCGAACGACTAGACAGTGTCCTTCTGAGGCCCTCCGTTCTGTATCACAGACAAGGTGAAACCACGCCGGAAAATCGATATGAACTTTCTCGGCCAATGCAGGGATCGAACATCCGACCTCCAGGCTAGCGAGCCAGCGTCTTACCCACCAACTTTAATGCAATTATCGACATGTATGTGTATATACATAAATTCAAATGGATAAAGTCTGACAAAATACTGACTGCCTTTAATTACCTATACAACTAAATTTCGACCATCAAAATACTATTCTCACTAAAAGTATACACATAACATGTCCATGATTAATGTCTGAAAACCCATAGAAAACTGACATTATATTATTTTACGAAACCTTATTCTTTGATATCACTTAAAAGAAAGCAGTCTTTTTTTTATCTCCCACGAGAAATTAATAAATACGAATACGATTAAAAATATGCGATAATGAAAACGAGCTTAGGGCTTTTGGGGTTTCCTACTCCATAATTTCCACTACAAATTAACATTCTTTAATGAACATACTGTTGGGAGAAGTAGAAAATTTTCATTGATAAATGAAATATCGAACACTTCAGTTGTTTTCCGTTTTGTACACGCGATATACTTTGGATACGTCTATGTTGATATCTCAAATTCGGATTCATTACATTTGTGAACTTTGAGAATAAGATGTACTAAGGTCCTGGACGAGATGAATATATGTTTGCTGGTGTCAAATTGAGCCAACGGTTTAAGGTTTAAACAAGTTCAACTTCGTCTAGTGTGACCTCCTTTTGCTGCTGTCAAGCACAATCCCGACAAGTTGCTGTCAAGCACAACCCACCAAACTGACGTAAAGCACAAACCCGTCAAGTTTCTGTCAAATATAACCCTATCAAGTAGCTGTCAAGCAGAAACCCGTGAAGCTGCTGTCGAACACAACCCTGTCAAGTAGCTGCCAAACATAACCCTGTCAAGTAGCTGCCAAGCACAAACCCGTCAAGCTGCTGTGGAGCACAACCGTGTCATTGTTATCAAGCACAACCCCACCCAGTTGTTGTCAAGCACAACCTCGTGAAGTTGATGTAAAGCACAAATGGTTCCGGTCACACACGAACTGTCCACACGTAAAGATGATAAATCTGCCTACGCTATAGGCCAATCTCATTGTTTCGTAGTTAATAAACTAGGTTTATTAAAAGTAACGTTTCAATGAGGACACTCTCACCGTTATCAAGCAGGGGTTGTATTACAGTTTTCGGTATTCTCTTTTTAACAATGTGAAATGTCACATCAATGTGTTGTTGAAGTGGCATTTAGTAACTGGATGAGGTAACACATGACACAATTATATGGAATACCGGAGGTTTGGATGGCCTAGTGGTCTAGAGTGTCGCGCTTCGACCTCTAGTTGGCCGGTTACCTCTGGCTTGCGGCTGTGGTTTCGAGCCCTGGTGTGGGCGTATGTGACATGGAGATAGGAGCGCCTTCTCAACCTCGTGGGTTTCCTCCGGGCACTCTGGTTTCCTCGCACTGCTAAAGATCCTTATGCGCAAGCGAATTATTGAAATAAAATTGAAACCATAAGTTAGTCCCAAAATGACCTAGTTTGTGTCGAGTGGGCGTTAAACCCCATTCCCTCTCTCTCTCATATGGAATACAAGTTACTTGAAGGATTTATTTGAGCGACGTTTCGACGAGGGTTCTCCCGTCTTTATCAAGCAAAAATGACAACCATAGTACACGTGAAGATATATATACAAAGGAAAACATATATATACAATGAGAGATAATCATTTGAGACCATCAAAGGGATAGGAAGCCATGAGGGTGGGTAAAAGTGGAATAAGAAAACATAATAGTACCTTGTAACCCATATGATTTTTACTAAAACTAGCGTAAGTAATCAAAAGTCTGCAATAACATTGGAGATATCTAGTTATTGCACAGTTATTCTCCAGTTAGTTTAGCAGAGGTAAAATAATCTGCTTATTCAACGAAAAGAACAACAGAAGATCTCCCGCCCGTGTTACAAGTCGCTTTATGTTATGTCAGTACGGATGTCGAAAAGTAATGATAGAAACAAAAAGAAAAAAGAAGTTCAGGTATATATTTCCTACACGCACGATGATCTAAAACAAATTATTGTTTAAAAAAAAAGCATATTTATGTGTATATTTTTCTACACACCTCACGATCTGTCCAATTTCTTAACTTTGAATTCACGTGAGCCCTTTTCCACTAATCGACCAATGCTGTCACAATTCTCGTCTGAGCTACACAACATATAATGGACCGTACATCATCGACAGACCCTGGTGCCGAGGGAGTTTTAAATCAAAGAATGCGACCAATAAAAGAAGATCGAACGGGACAAGTAGTTGATTAATTTTCACAGTAACACGGTGAGAATATTGGAAAAATATATGGTCTGGTGAGTTGATTTTTAATCGAAGGTTCAATTTGTCACCACAGAAAGAAGGACATTGGAACATTTCAAGCCCCTAATATTAGATTTTGGATAACAAACTACGTGAGTTTTGCATATATATATATAAACAATTCAGATTTCCAATTTACTAGTTTTGGTATCTTAGCCAGTTATTAGGCACACTCTTCACAGATGATAAAATGAAATTGAGTTTAAGTGTACGAACAGGACTATGAAGGACGTTTTGTCAGTATATGACCTCGATCTAGTCCCTAGTTAAAAGTGGGCCTGAAACGCATTATTGTACACGATTCGTGTACCAATGGTAAAATATGATTTTGTCTTGAATATTGGATATCAAAAGCTCATCTGTTCCCGGTAAGATCACAGCATCAACTTTGATGTAAATTGACAAACAATTCGCGTTTTGAAATCCGAAGACATAGCTACTTTAATATACTCTTAATAAAAACAGAACAATGATGTAATTGGAAAAAAATGATATTTGAAATAGTAATTACCACAACATATTTTACATGGTTTACAAGATATGCTACATAATAATTGCAATATAACATAATTTTCTTAATTGATTTCCTTTTGTTTGGAACCAGAAAAACAATTTAGAAATACAAAACAACCTTACAGTAGCTATCTCTAACTCAATATCGTTTAAAGTCTTCGGCATTCAAAACACGAATTATTTGTCAATTTAAATCAACACTGATGTTGTCATTTTACCGGGAAAAGATGGGCTTTTGATATCCAATATTTAAGACAAAATAAACATTTAACCATTGGTACACGAATCGTGTACCATAATGCGTTTCAGCCCCAGTTCTAGCAAGAGACCCGATGAACGAGGCTAGAAACATTGCACCAAATCAAACGGTGTATGTAGACTGGAATAACCAGACCCTCGAAATAGCCACTCGATTGAAAATTCTGGCGTAATTCGCCGAACATAACTGATTTGAAATTAGAGTACAAACGAAAACGATTGAATGTAAATCTGTTTGTATACATTCATATTACATTATTATATGCGTTGCGACCCATTTGTGGCAATTTCTAGTTCTCAAATATTAGCGATTTAGCTCCTTTAAAAATGTTACCATTGTAAGCTAGGTCGTAACTGTGTGAATTACTTTATGGGAAATTCGATACACAGTGAATAGTTAGGACCGTGGTAATTTTATTTCTAAAGGCCACCTTCGAGCTGCTAAAGCACTCGGCAAATCTCGGCAGATTCCGTAAACTACATCTAGCCTCGGCTGTATGACAGTAAGTGATATGTACCTACGCCCATACATTTGCGATGCGGCTTCCGGTTTACTTTAACAGGAAAACTTGACGCTATTACACAAATTGGGAACCTATTCGGCTAGCGACCTATTCGACCGATCGAGCTGCAACCCGTTCGTTGGAAACCTATCTAGAATAAAGACAACAGTCGCCTTAACTCATCTATTTATCAACCAATAAAATCCAACGTTATGACTATCAAATGAAAGTAGAATATATTATTTTTTTATCCATTCCTTTAGCTCAGAATAGAAGTGTAATTTCGTCATTATCTTACAGCTGGATCGATCGAATAGGTCACTAGCCAAATAGGTCGCCAACTTGTGTTCGGAATGGGCGCAGCCATGTTTCATCCGGGACCTTTAAAGTAGTTCCAATATGGCGGAATTCATCATACAGCCGAGGTTAGATTGTCCGAAATCTTCCGAGGTTTGCCGAGTGCTGCTAAAGGAAACCATGCTTGGTAGTCAGGTGTGTATAATGACAATCGCGGCAATGTTACTTTCAAAACCCCAACTTTAATCCCCGAGTTCAGCAATGGCTAGCAAGGGACCCCTTTTTGGTTTGGGTTTAATAAAATTAAGTGAAATAGGGTTTTAGCCCCGTGCTGTGTGCTATGAGGGAAATTATCCCGGATAGAGGCACTACGGCCTATTCTTATTTCGAATTTCAACTGTATACGTCAATGTGTATACGACACTTCGACGTTTTGTCCGATCAACTGTACGTTGTCGTGGCCAGGTCATCCGTCTTTAAACCGCTGACAAGTGGAAACCACACCGGAAAATATCGATGAACTTCCTCGGCCAACATGTGACACTAACTATCCTGATCGCGGCCGTCAAAAGGAAACAGCTGTTACACAGGTTTTAGGCCGAGGAGGATGTAGGTTTGTATTCTAAGAGCACTCCGTATGATGTCTTAAGCAAATTTGGGGAGTTGTATGGCCGAATGGTTAGCGTGCGCGCGCTGTATCATACGGCCTGCCATTGAGTCAACTGGCGTGGTTTCGAATCCCCGGTTGTACTTGGCAAGGAGTAGGGTCGCCTGTCCAGCCTCGTGGTTTTCCTCCCACAGCTAAAGACCCCTATGCGCAAGCGAATTATTGACAAAATTAAACCATATGTTGGTCCCGAAATGACCTAGTTTGTGTCGAGTGGACGTTAAACCCCATTTCTCTCTCTCTCGATGAAGCAAACTTAATCGTGCTCAATTATTTATATACTATTCAAAAAAAGTAGGGGATATTTGATTTTTAAGTGTCATTAAAGTCACCTAATGAAACTGACGAAGAAACAAATGACAAAATGAAATGAAGTTCACATTCATCGAT
Source organism: Patella ulyssiponensis (assembly GCA_963678685.1). NCBI lineage: Eukaryota > Metazoa > Mollusca > Gastropoda > Patellidae > Patella > Patella ulyssiponensis. The sequence goes on from OY783226.1 coordinate 94,341,860, forward strand.
TTATTCCAAATGATCGTTAGACTAAGTAAGGCACAGACTGACCATTATAAGGGTAAAACGATACCCGGGGTCAAACAGCAAAGTTACCACAGCATCACAACAAAGTCAGTAACGGGTAAATCCTCCTCTGTTTGCCAAACAAGCATTGATCCGACGTGGCATACTCCTAATGAGACGTCTAAGGTCATTTTGGTCCAGATTGTCCCATTCCTGTTGCAACGCAGCAGCAAGTTCTTGGACATTGGCATGACGTTGTTGACGTTGACGTAACCTCTGTCCAAGCATGTCCCAGACATGCTCGATGGGGGAGAGGTCGGGACTCAGTGCTGGCCAAGGTAATGTGGTGATGTTCTGTTGTTGGAGGTAACCTGTAACGATCCTGGCCCTGTGACATCTTGCGTTGTCATCCTGGAAGATGAAACGGCGGCCATGACGTCGTGCGAACGGCACAACATGGACTGCCAAGATGTTGTCCCGGTAGTACTGGCCTGTAACACGCCCTGCAACAACATGTAAAGCCGTTCTTCCAGCAACAGTAATGCCTCCCCACACCATAACAGAACCACCCCCAAATCGATCATGTCTGATGACGTTAACGTCTTGGAAGCGCTCGTTTCGACGACGCCACACCCTCCTACGTCTGTCCAAAAAATCAACAGTGAACCTTGACTCATCTGAAAACATCACATTGCTCCAGCGTCGATTATCCCAGTGTTGACGATCCCTACACCAACGACGTCTTGCCTGAATGTGATGATCTCTCAAACAAGGGATCACGCGAGGACGTCGGGCGCGAAGGTGACCCCTATGCAGTCGATTCCGAATCGTCTGGCCACTCACTCTCACACCAGTGTCTGTTTGAAGACGAGCGCTGATCTGATTTGCTGTGATGACACGATTTCTCAAGGCCAAGGTACTGATAAATCGATCCTGGGCTTGAGTTGTCGCCCTTGGTCGACCTGAGCGTGGTCTGTCCTGTACAGATTGTGTATCACGGTATCTGGACCATAGCCTGCTTATGACAGACTGAGAAACATTCATCGTCTGCGCCACAACCGCCTGTGTTGTGCCGATCTGTAGCATGCCAAGGGCACGTAACCTTTCATTTTGGGTAAGCCGACGCATATCAAAATTTGTTTTCTGGTCACTAAAACAATTAAACTGATGTTTCCACCCTGGAATTCAATGCCACAATGACTGTAACATTCAAAGTCAGAGTCGTGCAAATCTTGGGTTGGACCCCCATGATGATCCCAAGCATCACCTGCATTCTATGCGGTAGCTATTGGCGCGTTTGGGCGTCACATGTAACTGGAAATGTTTCTTCTGTTAGGTTCTATAGTGACTTTTTTCGTAGTCATTTGCATATTTTAGTATTATGCCCCCCAAATCAAATATCCCCTACTTTTTTTGAATAGTATATAAAACGTTTAGATACTTCAGCTATTAGGGCTGACCATTAAAATATTTGGGTAACCATGTTATGACGTCAATGACCGATTTTACACTGCTAGGTACCTAATTAGTCCAGATCTGCCAGTCACTCATTATAGTTAACGACCTCAATACATTAAACAGAGCACCATTTACACAACTTAAATAAAAACACTACAGTACATAGTGCTACAAATACAATGGTCGAACACTGGACATACGACAAATTCCTGGTGGACGTGGACGTACACGGCCACGTAGGGATTGTACACAGGATTTACAAGTTAGCGAGCCAACGTATTACCCTCTGAGCCACAGCTGCTCCCGATTTTGGGGGAAAAAAACAAAATATATACACAGATTTGATTATTTTAATGCGTTGATATCGTACGAACAAAGTGACAAAGACAGAATCTTGGAGTAATAGTGGACGTCTAAAGCACCCTTAAACCAGATGATTATTATGTGATACGTTATAGAACAGAATCTGCCACCCAGTTAATGGGGTGACAGTAGCGACTTGTGTTTCGGGAAGAGAAATACAATGGGGTTTAACAACCAACTTCTGTGGACCGACTGTACCAATATATGAGGGAAATTTGGCTTATCCCTATTCAGTGCCGGACTGGGCCCACCTGTCCACCTATCCGTGACAGGTGGGCCTAAGGCCATTTTTAAAAAGTGGGTCTAAGCTCATTTTTAAAAAGTGGGCCTAAACCCATAAAGAAAAAAGAAGAAAGATAAAAGAAAAGAGAATTCCTCATCATCTAATGATAGTGCTCTTAGGTCATTCTGTTATCTAATTGTATTAGGAAATAAAAAAATTGCCTTCAGCTTTTTTTTGACATGCTTGGAAAATGGCTTTGCGGTTGTCAATTTTCAAAATTTTCCTGTGGGCCTTGGTCAGTGACCTGACAGGTGGGCCTTCTGTCCACCAGTGAGGCACTGTCCCTATTTCGAATGATATGTGTCATTAGGGCTAAAAGGAAGTCGATTGAGCATTAAGTACATAAAATAACAATCACTCTAATCTGCCTATTTCAGGTCTTTCTTTAGACCTTAAATACATGGTAAATTATTATTTAGACATTTATTAATTTACCATGATCATATCTCAATATCAGAAGATTTAACGATTTAATTTAAAAATTGAGAAGCGAGGCTAAGTCTCGAATAACCTGTACCGTGGTTACAACAATAAACAATCAATGTACACATCTTTCAAAACTATGAACATTGATAACTTTGTTCTGAAGAAAGTCATTCGATGGAATTTTCAATATATTTATTTTTATTATCTGTTTTTGTGCTATTATAACAAGAATGACTACTTCTTTATCGTAGTCGTACACAATGCATCTTTAATCTTTAAATAATAATAATACAAATTATTAGAGACCAGAAGGGGATATTGAATGTAAACATAATCCCAACAATTTTCAAAACAATGTGTAACACTACAGATAACAGACCATCAGCATAGTTGGTAGATCTTTTATTGAGAACATGGAATAGACATATACTATTCAAAAAAAGTAGGGGATATTTGATTTTTAAGTGTTATTAAAGTCACCTAATGAAACTGACGAAGAAACAAATGACAAAATGAAATGAAGTTCACATTCATCGATTTATTCCAAATGATCGTTAGACTAAGTAAGGCACAGACTGACCATTATAAGGGTAAAATGATACCCGGGGTCAAACAGCAAAGTTACCACAGCATCACAACAAAGTCAGTAACGGGTAAATCCTCCTCTGTTTGCCAAACAAGCATTCATCCGACGTGGCATACTCCTCATGAGACGTCTAAGGTCATTTTGGTCCAGATTGTCCCATTCCTGTTGCAACGCAGCAGCAAGTTCTTGGACATTGACAGGACGTTGTTGACGTTGACGTAACCTCTGTCCGAGACATGCTCGATGGGGGAGAGGTCGGGACTCAGTGCGGGCCAAGGTAATGTGGTGATGTTCTGTTGTTGGAGGTAACCTGTAACGATCCTGGCCCTGTGACATCTTGCGTTGTCATCCTGGAAGATGAAACGGCGGCCATGACGTCGTGCGAACGGCACAACATGGACTGCCAAGATGTTGTCCCGGTAGTACTGGCCTGTAACACGCCCTGCAACAACATGTAAAGCCGTTCTTCCAGCAACAGTGATACCTCCCCACACCATAACAGAACCACCCCCAAATCGATCATGTCTGATGACGTTAACGTCTTGGAAGCGCTCGTTTCGACGACGCCACACCCTCCTACGTCTGTCCAAAAAATCAACAGTGAACCTTGACTCATCTGAAAACATCACATTGCTCCAGCGTCGATTATCCCAGTGTTGACGATCCCTACACCAACGACGTCTTGCCTGAATGTGATGATCTCTCAAACAAGGGATCACGCGAGGACGTCGGGCGCGAAGGTGACCCCTATGCAGTCGATTCCGAATCGTCTGGCCACTCACTCTCACACCAGTGTCTGTTTGAAAAAGAGCGCTGATCTGATTTGCTGTGATGACACGATTTCTCAAGGCCAAGGTACGGATAAATCGATCCTGGGCTTGAGTTGTCGCCGTTGGTCGACCTGAGCGTGGTCTGTCCTGTACAGATTGTGTATCACGGTATCTGGACCATAGCCTGCTTATGACAGACTGAGAAACATTCATCGTCCGCGCCACAACCGCCTGTGTTGTGCCGATCTGTAGCATGCCAAGGGCACGTAATCTTTCATTTTGAGTAAGCCGACGCATATCAAAATTTGTTTTATGGTCACTACAACAATTGTTACCCTCCAGCACAAAATCAGTCGCATGTTCCACGACTCTATTTCTATATACATGGCAAAATACATTATTTGGGTCAAAACTACCGAAAAATTTTTTTTAGCACTAAACGCTTAAAAAAAGCATCTATTTTTCATTAATTCGAAAGTTTTTGCGAAAATATAATAAAAAATGCATAAAAATGGGTATTTTGTGGACGCTGTGAAAAAAAAGAACCGTAAATGCTGTAACTCTGTTGCTAGTTTTTGTAAATCATTGTAGAAAAGAAATATTATAATCAGGGGAAATTCATATGTGTCGTTCCAGGACTTCAATCAAATAAAGTGGGTTTGAATATGATTAAAATTCGTTTTTTGGAAAAATGTTGCCATGGTAACCAGCCAAAATCAGTACTTTATAGTTTTTAGATATCACACACACACCTAAGCTAATCTATTTTGATGTATAAAACTAATATTTTAATGTGTCAAACTTTTGTTAATATGGGACTCCGTTTTTTTGAACATAACTAAAATAAAACATGTGATTCCAGGTATTTTAGAAAGTTGTTAAATGAGTTGTTATTGTGATTGTTTAATTCAATGTCACTGCATAAGATTGTGTGAAAATGAGCCATGTGGTAATATTTCTACTCTAATAAGAGGGGTTTGGATTGGTTTTTTCCTTCGAATTTGATGTAAAACCAATTATTTGTAAAACTGTTACCATGGTAACGGGCAAAAATAATTTTATTTCGGGGACTCTAGAAACATTATCACTTAAAAAACAAAGCAAATTAAGTTGGGCAAAATGATTTTTTGTGGCAAAAAATCACATTTAAGATGTGGAACCAGGCATTTGTAGCCATAACAAAGCCAATTCGAAGAAATATGGATTTTAGGTAAATTTCAGCCCCCCCCCCCCCAAAAAAAAAAATAAATAAAAATAAAATAATAAAAAAAAAATGTTACCAAAGAAATATGTTAATAAAATTTTGTACAAATATTGGTACACAATACATTATTATATGCACAAAAATTCATTTTGATGTATGCAATAGATATGTGTTCCTATTGGATTTATTTTGGCTGTTTTAAAATGCAAATTTCTCATTATTTTGTATTTGGCAGCACCACGTCTATGGAAACTTCAGATGGCCATAACTCAGCCAATTTTTGTGTGATTTGCATATTTTATATATATCAACAGGAAGCAATTTCAGTCCCCTTTAAGACAAGCATTAAATCACAGTTTTTAAAAATTGAAACATGTGACTGGTTTTGTAGCGGATGGTCACAATTAAACTGATGTTTCCACCGTGGAATTCAATGCCACAATGACTGTAACATTCAAAGTCAGAGTCGTGCAAATCTTGGGTTGGACCCCCATGATGATCCCAAGCATCACCTGCATTCCATGCGGTAGCTATTGGTGTGTTTGGGCGTCACATGTAACTGGAAATGTTTCTTCTGTTAGGTTCTATAGTGACTTTTTTCGTAGTCATTTGCATATTTTAGTATTATGCCCCCAAAATCAAATATCCCCTACTTTTTTTGAATAGTATAGATCGGAAGGAGTCTATTCAAGTCTGACTTACTGTCAGTTAATTCTGGCTTTATAAAGCATACGGCCATTAAGAATAATGATACATGACAGATTAACGTATTTGGAATTGAGAGTATAGTTTCTATAACTGCACTGCATCTTTCCTTTAATGTCGCGAAGTTCTGCCGAGTGTTAAACTCATAGATCATGTGTAGGTTATAAATAACATATAAATAAATAAGATATTTAATGAGATCGTGCCTTTTGTCAAAACGAGCAGAGGTCATTCGTGTGTTGCCCGTAAATAACATATTGAACACATTAGCAGAAGTTGTATATAGTTGAAAACGTCCAATATAATATAATGTCAAATCTAGCAAAGTTCTATGTAAAAATTATTTTGTCACATTCCTTCATCACCCATGAGTTATGTACCAAAAGGACATAACAAACACAATTGAAAAAGTCCAATATATTATAATGTCAAATCTAGCAAAGTTCTATGTAAAAATTACTTTGTCACAAATGTCGTAATCACACACCGTATACACCAATATAAATGTCATGTTAACTCAATCTAAAAAATAATATATCAATTCCGCTGAACTGGAAACCAGGTTGACATATGTCCTACACAAGAAGTGCTGTAATACATGTTGCCATAGAGAAACCGGCTCTTGTTTTTCTTATTATCTAACTTTTAAAGAGCTTGTTGTTTAACATGGGATATAGGTAATATAGCCCCAGCCTGTTCCTCGATTTATTTCCGAGAATAAAAAGGTTTTTTTATGGAATTGTCTAACGTGTGTACTTCGGATCATAGTGTTGCCATTGAGCCGATGGGCGTGGTTTCAATTACCAGTTTGAACGTGATAAGGAGTGGGGTCGCCTATCCAACTACGTTTGTGGGTTTTCCCTGTGTCGTCTGGTTGCCATTCACTACTAAACACCCGTAAGCGAAATATAAACTACAACCATCACATTGCAAAGCGCCTCCCCCTCTCTCTCCAGCAGCAGAGCTTAATTATGTCCAACAATTGGTATTTAAAGTTACAATTTCATATTTTTAAGTTATAATTTTAAAATGTATTAAAATAAAAAATAAAATAGATTGTATCTATAAATATTCCTACCTTGTTAAAGAATAATCCTATAATTCACTATTGCCAGCTGAAAAATTAGCAATACTGTCATTTTCAACTCCAAATTCAAACGTTTGAAGATAGCTTTTGCATGGGGGGGGGGGAAACAAAGGATGTAATTGTGTTATTATTTCCTGTGACAATGATTTTTATGCCCGGGAGATAATGTCCATGATCGTATTATAGTGAGTTGACAACCTTTTGAGCAAAAGACATAGAAATAATTTTGTTTTGACTTTCTTTGAAAATATGAAATTACCACTTTAAGTGGTTAAAACTAAAATATGAAAACGTGACAAAGTTAATTATTTTCTTCCTTTTTAATGTTCTACTATCTACCACATTTTAACATATCTTCCAGCGTAAAAACCGGGCGATTTGATGCTATATTATGACTTAAAACATATTCGAAGTAATTAATCTATCAACATCTTGCTTCAAATCCTCCCCAAAACATTGTTTTCGTGAGGAAATGTCCCTGCTACATAAAATACAATATATCTTTTAAAAAGGCAAATTTTTCGCACGTGGCTTTGCAGTAGGCCTACCTAGCAACGGTACGAAGCGGGAGAATTCATTGCATAGACGACATTTGTGTCCCGTGTGCGCTCAGGGAATCCAGTATTTTTCTAGTAAGATTGGATGTTTACTATCCGTATATTCCCAAATTGCCATTCTTTAATTGGAATTAACCAGCCGATAAATACTTTCGCGGGAATGTATCTTTAATGTTTAGCACTCATTAACACACATTAGAACATAAAGGTATGAGCCACCCGAATGGAGCACATTAATGCGTGCATGGTTAATTACAGTAGCATGTAATATTAGTATGCATGCAATGCCTCGATCAAACGTCTTATCTAAAATTAGGACTGGCACTATTTCTTTCTCGCTAATAAAAGGAATGACACGTTGAGAAAAACCATGCTGACGGACACTCTTGCTTTGTAAAAGGATTGGCACCTTGAGGAACCATCTAATGCCTTAACAACCAAAATAAAACATGACAGAAAATATAGTTTTGTAAAAGGAACGGTCCTTTGAGAGCTTAACCAATGTCTTAAAAACCGAATTTAAACATGGTAACAGACATTTTGGTCTTGGAAACAGTACTGACATGAAACGCAATGATGTTTAAAGCAATCTGATTAAATCACAGATACTATTTCGTTTCGTTTCTTTTTATAGTTCAAAATTTCGTTTGACTTGTCTTTACTACACTAGGATCCGAAAGAGTTGTTGATGTGGGGAATTAGCAAATGAAACTGTTTGTTACGGCGTGTCCTTGGCGATTATGCACGGAACTTTGTGTAAACCACTATGGGAATATCAACGATGATTGGTTAATCAATGTCTGAAAAACCACTATGGAAATGTCAACGATGATTGGTTAATCAATGTGTGACGCCAAAAGTCGCTCGTACGACCCCTGGCACGATCTCTCAATACAACTTGTTAGATCTTCACGTAGTGTAGGCCATCGAAAGTATAAAAAAAACGAAACGAAGTATAGAACGTGATACGCATCAGCACCAGTCGGGCTAATAATATTTTTTTAACTGAGGACAGACACTCGTGTTTTGAACACAAACGGGCGGATACTCTCAGTAAGCTACGGTATGGAATGGAACGGGGAATAACGTGATATCTTGCATCACCGACATGGATCTGGTGGACATGTCATTAAAGATAACTACCTGTATGTCGGTTTACGACTAACATTTCTTCTTTATGTCATTTCTCCTGCTCACAGCGCATGCAAACATGTATTCGCCATTATCTTTTTTTTTTTAATTTTCAATGGGTCGATAAAATGTTTCATAAGACAGAATCGCACTGAAATGAATTCTTTGCGGATATTATCTTACATGTTTTATTATCTATCCTTATTGTCGGTAATTGATTGTGAAAATCGTGTATTCTGAGGATAATTGCATATGACGGGAAGGTATTAACTTCGATCCTTTTTGCATGTATTATTCATAAAAATACATTCTCGTCGATAATTATTGATACATATACCAAGTTTAGACGCCATGGCACCGTCTTTCTCAGGGCTACCATGTTAAGACTCCCCCCTCCGCCTTTCAATGAACTACATGTACTATGTTAGAGACAGCGCCGACGTCGAAACAGTACATCTCGATTTTCTGGTGTGGTTTCCCCTTGTCAGTGATGCAGAACGGAGGGCCTGACAAGGACAGCTGTCTAGTCGTTCGGATGAGACGAAAAACCGAGGTCCCGTGTACACATTGGCGTGCACGTAAAAGATCCCTTGGCAGTTTGAATTCGATATAAGAGTAGGCCGTAGCGCCGCTGCCCGGGCAAAATTCTCCTCATAGCACACTGTATTGTGTATTCCCGTATTCCATTAGCCCAGGTTAGGTGCATAAGAGTAGGACGTTAAACCCCATTTCATTTTATTTCTGTATTTAAGTTTACTAGCCTCTAGAACACAGCTAGACACCGTATTTCTATGGACTACCTTGTTAGTCCATCCAGCACTGACTCTGTATGGACAACCATTTTGTAAACACCCCCACCGACTTTGTATGAATCACCATTCTAGATACTCCCGCACCGTTTATCCATAAACCCTGGTGGTAGACACCCCTGCTTCATGGACTTCCATGTGTCACTCCCCCGCACCGTTTATCTATCAACCATGATGGCGTCTTTAACGTGCTTTCAACTTAAGGCGAAGCTCCCAGGAAAAACCAAACGCTCAGTCAGTTCAACTACGATCAACACGAAACTTGCGAATTGGTTTTCTGACATGTGACGTCATATCCGGCAGCACTAACAAAGCCTCCACCCCCACCCCCCCCAAAAAAAACGTTCCAGGATAGCAACAGGGTCGAAAGAGGAATTTCATCTCTACTGCGTCAGCGCCATACCCACTGAGTCCTTACGACCATTGCTGTTTAATGTTCTCTGCCGACGCGGGATCGAACCTGGTTATAGTCCTCCAATATCATTTCCCCAGTCATCACACTGGGGAAATGTGTCCACTCGACACAAACTAAGTCATTTCGCGACTAACATATGGTTCAATTTTATTTTGCGCATAGGAGTCTTTATTAGTTGGAGGAAACCGGAGGACCCGTAGAAAACCCATGAAGTTTCACAGGGAGCCTTATTCCTGGTGACGTACAACTGGGGAATCGAAACCACGCCAGTTGATTCAATAACTTTATGTTACAGCGCGCACGTACTTACCATTCAGCCATACAACCCCTCACGCCATTATCTTGTATGGGAACAAAAATATATTTGCGTGTTACATAATCTTGTGCTATATCTGTATCGATAAAGATGGTGTTTATTATTTTCGTCTCCATGTTGCCGAAGTGTAATGAAGTTAACAATAAGATAAACGGCAGGGTATCACGAATATTTGTAGAGTTGCATAACGATAATTTATCACATATCGGGTTTAATATTGATCCCGGCTGGCAGGAAACCGGTAATTATTGATACACACAGAGAAAACAAAACTACCAATAACTAGAAAGACAGCAGCAAGATTGTAGAATTTAGTAATGACCGTAACAGCAAATATTGATTTTGCTTGTACAGTTATTGAACTCTAATTGTGTTTGGAGGTCGGATATTACGGATACCATTGAGTTAGAGCCGGATAACGTCCAGTAACGTACATGTTACGTGCTCGTACTGCGAACTGGAGAAAGTATGTGTTCCGGAATAAACCGTCAATATTTCGGAAACATGACCACCAGCAAGATCCAGAATGCAATTATTATTGGACAGTCTAGTTTATTTTATATTTAATGAAATCGTTACGCGGATTGAATTCTTGAGACATTGGTATCTTCCGGGTAGCTTTGATGTTGATACATGTTTCATTAGACCACCCTGAACATTGTACAATTTGCATATAATGTAATACGTTTCAGTCAGATTTCACAAGATAGATAGTCACTCGTTATGGGTTTATCTTGCATATTATTTATATGTTTTACTCGGTAGTTATATCCACCACCTGCGCCACTGACAAGGGGAACAACGTCGCGTCGATGAAATTTATCAGGCAACACAGTATTAAGCACGGAACCACCAACTTACTCGCTGAGTCATCGTGTGTCCCTGACTAGAACATGAAAAACTCCTTTTAAACCATGTGGCTGATTTAGACGTAGTCGAACGTGTTTTAATTCTTTCTAGAACTAGATATTGACTTAATATAATGATACATTATTATTCATGCCCAGTGACATCCTTCCGTTCTGCTCCACTAACCCATGGGTCCAAAATTTCGTTATTTCGATCGAACAATCAACAAAATCCACAAATAGAAAGAGAGCTTGGGAAAGGAAGTGTCTTGCATTGTTTGGAAACTTACTAGGATCGCCAAATCGTTGTTTTTAGTACATTATCATAATTGAGCGTACAGGCTGCTGTATTTTAATGAAAACCATGATGCCAAGACTGGTGTGTAAACTGTTTTTGATTGGATGGACGCAGGGGTTAGAGGAGTAGAACGACACAATACTACCGGGGATATCGAGGATGCATATTATTATTATGCGATCTGAAAATAAAACCCACCGGGGATCACATATTATCTCACGGCTGAATTTATTTACAGCAATATGAACACGTTGTTTTTAAACATAAATAATGCAAAGGTTTATATTAGAAATGCAAAATGCATGGTCGCTCTCGATATTGAAATTAATGATATCATGAAGTCGGGTAATTCGTAATTTAGATAAGTAGAAATAGGTTAATATACAAAACGGAATGTAGTTAGCGTTTGCGACGCGATCATCTGAAGATGTTGGAAGTAATGGAAGTCAATGCGAATTTAATGTTGTCGTTATTAGAGAGAGAGAGAATAAAATCTAAGATCTGAAGCGATAAAACGAAAGGCATCGGAAGTAATGTGAAGGTATTGTGGAGATGGTCAATGTCAAATGAATATGGTTTAACGTCCTGCTGTCCTGTTCCGAGCTGATAAAGACGGTCATACGCCACACAGTGTGCTGAGGGAAATTTTACCCTGACAGCGCCACAAGGATCTACAAGGGATCTTTAACGATCACGTAAATGTGTACACAGGACCTTGGTTTTTCGTCCCGCCCGAACCACTAGACAGCTGTTCTTGTCCGGTCCTTAATCCTGTATCACTGACAAGGGGGAACCACGTCCGAAAATGTTGATGAACTGGTAAATGTAAACATTTCATATTGAACTGGTGTTCATCATACCTCTGGTGTCTCAAAATAATTGATTTATACCCAATAAATTAACACAGGTGGCTATTAAGACTGTGAACGCCGGTACTGGAACGTATTAAGCACAATGGAGGAGATATAATTTTGACTTGCATTCCAGCACTTTACACAGTTACCTTGGTTGTAACAAACACCCAACAGTGGTAGTTATGTGACATACTGGAATTGTCAGGTCAACTTTAAGGAAACATCAGCATCACTTCCAATTGCAACAAAACACCAAAAGTAACACTGATAGCAATTGTAGTTTATATCTAATATCCTCGTCATAATCGCTAACATCGTTACTTACGGTTTATGAGTGTGATAAAAGCTGCTAGAGATTGTCTGCATAGTAGATGCAAAACTATAATCAAATAGGTGCACAATTGGCGTGCACGTAAACGATCCCTTGGCAGTTTGAATTCGATATAAGAGTAGGCCGTAGCGCTGCTGCCCTGGCAAAATTTCCCTCATAGTACACTGTATGGCGTATGCTCGTCTTCCATTAACCCGGGTTGGCTTATGAAGACGAGCATACGCAATACAGTGTACTATGAGTATGAGTCGCCTACTCTTACTTATATCGAATGAAAACTGTCAGACTACACAGTTGTCTTTGGCAGACTATGTGCCCTGTGCCACTAACAAGAGGAAACCACACCCGAAAATCTCGAAGACCTTTCTCGGCCAACACCGGTAGCAACCCAGAGTTCTGCTCACTTACCCACCCATTTAGCGTCACGAAAGGAATGATTAGTCACCCAAACGATATAGTGGGTCTGATTCGGAACCTGTGTAAAAATCTCTTATTGCAGGGCACTAAGATCAGGTCCCGAGTTCACAAAGCATTTTCAGGCTTAAGTTGAGAATTTACTCAAATTTGTTCACCTTATTTTAACAAAAATATAGCCCTTTATAAAACTTTTGTTATTTTCATGTATCAAATACATCAATAAGAAAATATGTGCAAAGGTTTGGGTTTCTGGATCAAAGATATTGAAAGTGATTGAAAGTTGAGCAAATTCTTAACTTAAGTCTGAGAATGCTTTGTGAACTTGGGCCGGCTAAAAAAAATTTTGATGACAGACTTAATATCCCGTTAAACGCGGGATAGATTGTTGGGGTAGCAGTCAAGTATCAAATCAAGATCATTATTGAGTTTCATCGTCACACAAAGTATTCACAATAATTATCAGTTGCCACTGTTTCTGATATCAAACTTACATACTTTAACACAGATTTTGGACAGACTGTGTTTTTTGACGTTGCTGGCGACGATGCGGTTCAGCAAGTCATGTAAATGTAAGTAATTATGCGGTAGCCGGAAGTGGGAGTAATGAAATATTAATCGCGTACACGACCATTAAAATCTGAAATAGGTCAATGTCTAAACAATTAACTAATGAGAATTATGTTGTTTTATTTTTTATGTAGTAGTGCTAATCTCTGAATAATAGATAACAATGTACAATTTATATGGTTGACTTGATAAATTAGTATATTTTAATGGGTGGACGGAGGTGTGGGGGAGTGGTTAGCGCGTGGGCGCCTTTCATAAGTTCTGTCATTGAGTTAACTGGCTTGATTTCGATTCCCCGATTGTACGTGACAACCTCGTGGGTTCCTCTGGGTCCCCCGACCTCCTCCCGCGACGTCAGATATCTACGCGCAAGCGACTTATTGAAATAATATTGAACGAAGTTATTTTTGTTTGAGACTTTGACAGGGTGTGTGCATTGATTGTTTATTATCGAAACCACGGTACTGGTTATACGAAACTTGGCATTACTTCTCCGTTAATTCATTAAATAGCCAGACTGTTATAATCTACTAAAATTCGAAGTCCTCTGAATCCGGCTCACACTGGCTTTCATTTTGTTCTGCCAAAAAGAATAATAATTTTTGTATGAAAAAAATGTTCATAATTTTTTTCCGCCAACTGAAATCTGATCCGATTACCTACAGGGTTGATTATAGTGCTTTCATGGTGATAAATGTCTGATAAGTAATCTGTATAACATTTAAGGTCTAAAGATGTGTGTCTTAAACAGAGTATCTTTAAGGAAGAAAAATTTAGATTCGGCTATCTGGATAATGTTATACTATGCTGTATTATGTCATCGTAGTTGACAGCAACAACCGCAAAACTACCAGAACGAATGACAGAATGTTAAAAGAGAGGTTCGCTTAACGACGTTCGCAGATAATTGGGTAAATACACTAAACTTAGGCTAAGAGTGAACAGACACTAAACTAGCTGACCGACAATTTAAGTCCGAAATCGGTGATTTTAGTCGAAAACACTAAGCATGCGTCGCGAATGTTTGGAAGTATTGATTTCGTTTCCATTAAATGGAATTAAGACGGGTTTATTTGGTATTTGTGTGTTTGACACATGTAAAACGGAGAGACACCACATTACAACAAAATGCATTATTTTTTGGACATGGCGGCCATTCATGACAGATCTATTTTCGAAGTATAAAGTAGATAGATTTTTGTGTGCAGAGTAATAGGGTATAATCAGATTAAAGAGAGAGAAATGGGGTTTAACGTCCACTCGACACATACTAGGCCATTTTGGGACTAACATGGTTTTAATTTTATTTCAATAAATCGCTTGCCCGTTGGGGTCTTCAGCAGTGGGAGGAAACCGGAGGAAACCCACGAGTTTGAGAAGGCGACCCTATCTCCATGCCACAGACGCTCACACCAGGGATCGAAACCACAGCCGCAAGCCAGAGGTGACCGGGCAGCTAGAGGTCGAAGCGCGGCACTCTAGACCACTAGGCCATCCCAAACCCGAATCAGATTAAAGTACATGTAATTCTTAAACTGGTTAAACACAGATCCTAGTTCATTTCGGTTGTTTCATAATTTAAAATTTCTAAAGCGTAAAATATCGATACAAAATGTACATCTGTTTTGTTTTGTTTTGAATCAGATTGCTGTAATCCTATTAACTGCCATGTTCGGAAGAAGAAGAAGAATGAATGGAGTTTCATTTCCACTTTACGAATAGGTCTTAGAAAAGAACTGAAACGGAATTCAATGTCTTACTGTTCTGCTCCTAAACTGGGCTAATAAAGACGGGACGGGCATACGCAATGTAGTGTGCAATGAGGACAATTTTGCCCGGACAGCAGCAATACCGCGTATTCTAATATCGAATTCCAACTGCCAATGAATCTTTTACGTGCTCGCCATTGTGGACACGGGACCTCGGTTGGTCGTCCCATCCGAACGACTAGAGAGCTGTCTTGGCAAAACCACGCCGGAAAATCTGGATGAACTCTCTCTGACAATGCAGGGATCGATCACCCGAACTCAATGATAGCGAGCCAGCGTCTTACCCACTAAGCGATCGTGGTCCCCGAATAAGTCTTAGAGGTATATTTACATTTCGTGTGGTGAATGGATAATAAGATGCTCACATAGTGTCTGGACGGGTTTCGATTCGCATTCGTCTGCATCGACTAACGGAAGCTGTCTAGAATATAACGTCATTTTCGTGACCCATTTTCCAAGCTTGAACAGTTTATTGAGTCATGCATGATGGCGAATGGTGTGGTCTACGTGTTCGCTTGCCATCAATCGGGTTCCAAACGACTTCACAATCGTTAATTGTTAGTTCGTGACGATGTTTGTTCAAACTGAGTAATCATAGTGACAAAAACAGTTTAATGAAGTATTTTACCAAATCTTTTTCAGTAGATGCATATTTTCATTTCCCATGCCAGAATCAAGATTAAATAAAAACATTACAAAATCAGAAAATGTTAATTGCAAATTGCATATAAAAAGTAAACAAACATAGACATTTCAGTCCAGAAATCGAAACATCAGTCATTTGTTTACGTCGCTTGCTGTTGATTCATCCTCACCACGTGTGTGTGTGTGGTTTTTATACAAACAACGTCACATTTTATTCCCAAAACCCTCCTCGTTTTGTTGGTCTATTTGTTCTCCTTGTGGACGTCACTCTACGAAAAAATTCTAAGCCTCCGTCAATAAGATTCAGTCGAAATGAAACGTGGCATGCCTGTTCCTGTTCATTTGCGTATCCAGTCTGGATATGGCGTCATAATTTCAAGATGGCTGTGTGATGACGTCATTCTTCGGTTATTGTTCATCAACAACACTCAAGCTGGTATGTACGTTACTATGTACAGTCAGTCTTCAGTGCTTGGATTATGACCCCTCGTTGAAGGTACATGCTTTTTTTTCGCGTTTTAGACCGTAACTTCTTGGATTATGGCCCTTGATTGTGCGTAAAAACGTTTGTTTGTGTGTTATCTGTCCATCTCTTGTAAAATGTGGGCTATCTTGCATGGCAACCACTGATGTTTAACTTGTATGGGAGAAAATTTGACAATAGCCGATATTAATAGTCCGTCAGCGGCAGTTTCCTTATCAACAACCAATTGCTTTTGGATTGGTTAAGAAATCAATATTTGTGGCACCGAAACTATTATACATTGATCTTAATTTATATTGAAATGATTTCGTATAATTTAAATTACTTTGATAATTGCCCACAAAATATCTTATCACTTTAATAAGGATTATTTATGGGTTATAAATAATAACCCATTTGTGGAATCTTTGATTTGGAGGGTCTTCATATCAAAGGAATCATTTTCATGCGATAAGAAAGTCACAATAAAACTTATATATGGAATCACTTACTCGTTTCAAGCCATGCAACGTTTAAAGCGAGAATTTCATATTTTCTAAGAAAGTCAATACATAATTATTTCTATGTCTTTTACTTAATAGGTTGTCAACTCACTATTACACGATCACAGGTCTCATTCTCATACTTAAAACACATTCACACGGAAATTATAACAAAATTACCTCCCTTGTTTTTCTATCCCCCATGTGAATAGCAATTTTCAAACGTTCGAATTTGAAGTTGAAATGGCAATAGTGAATTATAGGATTAATAGAATTATTCTTTAACAAGATGGGACTGTTTATAGATACCATGTATTTTAAGGCTTTATTTTAATACTTTTTAAAAATATAACTTCAAAAAGAGGAATTCTCGCTTTAAACGATGGTTGGTCGGTATTTTGAGGTGATATCTCATCAGCTAAAAGGGTGGCAATGTTGACAAGTTAAATCGTATTATGGAAAGAGATTTTAAAGATACAGGGACAGATACATTTAAAGAGGACAACCGACCATGGTTATTGTTACTTTGTTTTGATTAGATATTCAAATATGGCGATGTGTGTGTATTTCACAGAGTGCCGTAAAAGCGAATCTTTGTGTAATGCATACCAAAGGTGATTTAACGACAACTGCCAAAGATTCCTGCACATGTGCATCAACGTGTACACGCGACATTGGTCTATCGTCCCATCCGAAAGAATAGACACTGTTCCTATCCAGACCCTCTGTTCTGCATCAGGGTAAAACGACGTTGGCAAATCTTCAGGAACTTCCTCAGCCAGGACAATATAACGTTACATTTCCTATCAGATCGGGGGGTTGGGATGGCCTAGTGGTCTAGAGTGCGGCTGTGGTTTCGATCCCTGGTGTGAGCGTATGTGGCATGGAGATAGGGGCGCCTTCTCAACCTCGTGGGTTTCCTCCGGGCACTCCGGTTTCCTCCCACTGCTAAAGACCCCTCCGCGCAAGCGAATTATTGAAATAAAATTGAAACCATATGTTAGTCCCAAAATGACCTAGTTTGTGTCGAGTGGACGTTAAACCCCATTTCTCTCCCTATCAGATCTTATAATAGGCGGTTCCTACTTCTGAGATGTATCCACTAACATGAACCTGTACATCTCATCCAGTTGTTATTATTGAATGCCACTAAGTTAATTGCAGACTTAATGAAATCGTTCCAGCGGCTGGTTTCAGGAAATAGAACAATCTTTCTGGAATTCCTGAAGTTCACACAAGGTGCATCACTATACTGTGCAACTCCACTGTATTCTGGGCTCGTCCATGGGGTGTTCACGTATTCCAATCAGCCGTCCTTGACCTTAACGTGATTTTACAAGCCAACGAAAAACAGTTTACAAGCCAGTCATTGTCTTATCGTTTACGTTCACTACAATATAGCGGCTTGTTCGCTCGATTATGAGAAAGTTTGCAAGAAATTATAAAAGAAGTGAAATGCACACAAAAAAGAGTTACTCCCCTCCGAGATGGCCCTTTGAATTAAACACTTTATCGTACTGAAGTAATCATTTGTAAACATCAAGGACAAAGATATCGTTAATTATTATTTAGCGAATACGAATTCCCTTGGTGATTACGACAATCATGTAGTACCTTTTTGTTCGGGATTTGAAATAATCCTTTTCTGAATAGCATCACGAAGAAAAAAAAAACGATTCAAATGTCACACCGATAAATTCGGTGGTACAGACAGTTACTTTAGCTAAGTGGACGACAGTGTTTTATCGTATAAAATATTTACAATATCCCGATAGAAGATAATCAACTTGATTGATCTGTCGTGACGTGTAATAATAGATCGAGTCTAGAGATCGGATGGATTAAACGCGGTTTATAATAGAAGATATTCATACTAAAACTCGCGATAAACTGGTGACTGAATAATTTATGTTTTTTGTTTTACAGTTATCACCGAAACGTCAGTGGATATATTGTGATTAGCAATAAAACGTGTATGTAGTAAACATACTTTTTTCCAGTTTAAGGTAAACTCAATGCTCCTGTCCCCACCCCACCCTCCCTACCGTTCTGTTGACATGTTTTGGTAATTTGTTTACGCGATTAACTACCATGTCCATTGTAGATCATAGTAATGCCCACTGACACAATTGCATCGACATATTGTGAAAACAAAACAAAATTCCGTAGTATCTTTGTAGCGTGGTTTCACCTTCCCAAGTTTTCAAGACAGAGGGCCTGGCAAGGAAGGGCGAACTTTACAATTACAATACGTGATGTTTTCATTGGCTTGATGCAAAATTACAATGGATGTATCCTGCTTTGCAATAAACATTTATAAATAGTAGAATATACATCTAATCCAGTTTAAAGCACCCTACATATGGTCCAGTTCAAGTTGCCGCTACATACGGTGTGGGGATGTGTAGCGGCTGTGTCCTTCACTCATAATTTTCTATTGTCATTTTTTATGATATAGCCTTTACTAGAATGACAGTGGAAAAGTCGCTATCGAAGCAAAAGTCCCAATTTTTAATGTTAGTCTCAAAATGACTGAGGTAAGACGTTGACTAGACAATCCATTCATATGGGCGTTTTTAAGTGTGTAAATAACAAAACTCATTACCGACTAACAAATTTGAATTGTTATAAAAAAAAGACATACACCGTTTCGACAGACACGACTTACTGTCACCCCTTTGTACAAAATCGTTTATTCCGATGAGTGACATATTTACGTTCCATTTTGGTATTTCACAATGTTAAAGTTTGTGAGGAGTTCTATTTTTCAAGAGATAACGTTTTTTATTCGTTGGGATATTTAATTTATTAATATATTTTATTTAACCGGGGGTAATTTCAAACACAAAGGCACGTTTATAGTAACCATAATTAAGTAGTTTATTCATGATCGAAGAAATCCGTTTAAAATTTACGACGGTTCAGACAGTAGACGATGCAATCCTACCATATCATCTAGCTGGACAAATTTTGAATTTGGTCCCGTAATGGAATTGACCGTCACTATTGGGAGACAGTCGCAAGTTTCTTGGATTCAGCTAGCCAAATTCGTATAGAAACTACCTTCAATGTGAGGTCCCAGACAATAATTGGTCACGAATTATACCTAACTAAATATTAATATCTAGAAATTGCTTCATGGCGGTCATCTTGATTATTTAAAGATCCTTAAGGGGGCTATGGTGATATCATCCGGGTACTAGACAATCTGATTAACCTTATTTCGTTTTTATAGTTCAAAATTTCGTTTTGCTATTCTTTACTACACTAGGATCTGGAAGACTTATTTTTATTGACATGGTCTAAATGGTTAGAGCGATTAGCCAATGAAACGGTCTGTTACGGCGAGCTTTGGGCTTCATTTGCACGGAACTGTGCGTAATCCACTTGTAACATCAATGATGATTTGTTAATTAAATGTCTGCCGTCATAGGGTCAAAAGCCGCTAGTATAACCCCTGTCGTGGCATTTCAGTAAAACCGGTCAGATATTCATGTAGTGTAGACCGTACACATTGTCACGTAGCTTGGGTGGAAACCCCGTTACTCAATGACAGACCTTATGATCTCTAGTGTGCAGATTATTTTAGTTTGATCTACCGGTAAGAGATCCACTTAGTAGTTCAAATCGTTAATCATCAGTCAAGCGACAGAATTCACCTTACCTGACGCCATAGGGACAAAATTCCCTTTTTGACCCCCGACGTGAACTCTCACTATAACTGGTCAGATCTTCAGGTATTGTAGACCATCGAAAGTATAAAAAACGAAACGAAATATAGATCTGTATTTTATATCAGATTGGGTGCTAGATGTATATTGGAGATATATAATTCATCTAAGATTTTAATTAGACTATATTTCCATTATTGCCGACCTGCTGCGGGACTAAACCTAAAAAGGTTCGGTTCGGTTTGTGCACGTTCAAAACATTTCTTAAAATATATAACATTCTGCGTAGTTACCTAGTGTTAAAGATTTTGCCTGTTTTACCAAGAGAGCCACGGTGGCTAAGTGCGTGAGGCGCTGGTTCGCTAGCCTGGAGGTAGCATGTTCGATCCTTGCATTGACCGAGAATGATCATCGGGCTTCTTCGACGAGGTTTCCCCTTGTCAGTTGTGCAGGACGGAGGGCTTGGCAAGAACGTCTGTCTAGTCGTTCGGATGTGACGAAAAAACCGCGGTCCCAAAATGAGAGTAAATCATAGTACCGCTGCTGGTGCAAAATGTCCCTCATAGTACACTGTATGGCATATGCCCGTCTTCATATCCCAGTCGTAGCAGAACAGTAGGACGTTAAACCCACTTTCATTCTATTGTTTATATGTACATGTTCATATTATTTTTTCATCTGGCACAAAAAAAACAATATAATATTATGGGAGGAGAAAAAAGAATAATATTTAGAGCATCAATCTCTTAGGATTGAATCTCTTCAGCAACTTTAAGATATCTTTCAGTTCACCCATTTTCGTACCTATTGATTTTTTCCCCGTCTTATTACAGAAAAACCCTCTTCGTATTTTTTTTTGTTGTCTTCCTATTAAAGTTGAATTGCTGGTTGGCCCGAGATAGGATTGAATTAATCACATTATTTGTTAGATAGGAGAAAGGTTTCGTAATGAAGCAATCATTCTGCATCACTTGTTTAATTTCCTGCTTTTTTGTCTAAAAATGATCTGGAAATTAATTTGATAAATATTCATATTTGAACCCTTTTGTGTGCCTTTCAATACAATTGGCCCGTTAGTTATAGCCATTGCGTCTATAGAGACGCAGCATGTGCAGTGCTATAAAATATATTTGATTTAAACATGATAAAATATGGAGATTAACTTGCAGGCGAAATCTTTCTATATCAATTAATGGGGGTTTGGATGGCGTGGGTAATAGATCACGGCCTGTTATTGATTTTGGGTGTCGTAATAAGTCGCTTGTCTAACCCCGGGGATTGGACAGGGTCTTTACTTTCCAGTTAGTGATAGCTATTGAGGTCAAAGACATTCCGTTCATAAATTAATCGCTCTCTCTCTCTCGCCCCATGAATACCATAGTCCCTTATCTTGTCTGTTCCTGTTTTCCAGGTACAACTATTTTAAGCCTAGTCAATGCTGAACAGAAAAGTAGGACGTTTATGTAGGGCAATTCTACTGTGCAATCTGATTGTTTATCTGCCACCGGTAGTCTAGGTCATATTCTGACCACAAGTCGTTGTCTACAGATTCTTCAGAGGAGAGGGGGGTTGGGATGGCCTAGTGGTCTAGAGGGCCGCGCTTCGACCTCTGGCTGGCCGGTCACCTATGGCTTGCGGCTGGTGTGAGCGTATGTGGCATGGAGATAGGGGCGCCTTCTCAACCTCGTGGGTTTCCTCCGGGCACTCCGGTTTCCACCCACTGCTAAAGACCCCTACGCGCATGCGAATTATTGAAATAAAATTGAAACCATATGTTAGTCCCAAAATGACCTAGTTTGTGTCGAGTGGACGTTAAATCCCATTTCTCTCTCTCTCTCTTTTCAGAGGAGAGGTCCAGCTAAAAAGTAGCTGTTCCTTTTTGTTGTTTAGCGCTCTCTGTATCATTAGGTCTGTCTTTGAGTCAGCTGGCAAGGTTTTGATGCCCCGCTTCTACGTGCGGAGGAATAGACCAACCTCGTGAGGGTCCTCCGCGGTTTTCCCCAACCACTAAAAACCCGGTATGTTAGTCCCGAAATGACCCCTCTCTCTCTCTCTCTCTCTCTCTCTCTCTTTCTCTCTCTCTCTCACATGTCATGTTCGCTGCCATTACAGCTATTTAAGCTTGGTTATGGCCTTGTTAGCATAGAATCTACACCAGCACTAATTTTCCCATTCTACTGTCTGTCGAATTCTTTTAATCAACTGTTAGACAGTTTGTTAAGACTCTCAGAATTAAAGTCGACATTCCATTTACATGATATGACACGGATGATTTTATCATCGCTCATTGTAAAGATTGAAGCTGTACGGAGTGATATATTTTTTTTCGTTATTTGTGGTTTAATTTTATTGCGTCTATGGGTAAGGATTCATTACATGGTTAATGGAGTCAGATGTATGTGTAACAGCGAAATAAGGAATCTTCTGGCAGTTCACAAGTCCATATAGGTATTCACAAAATTTGGAGGAAGTGTGGGTCTAATTCGTTCGAATGGGAGGAAATAGAAAGATAGCAGCTGATGGTTGTAAATCGAATTTCTGCGCTAACTAAATGATTTTCGTTAACAACATATTAAGATTTCTGCTTTGTCTCAGCCAGCTTTCCCGTGTGGTTCATCCCAATTGTCAGAAGTGCAGGATCGAGGTCCTAGCAAGGGACGAGGTATAGTCGTTCGGATGATATGAAACCTGAGATCCCGTGTACACATTTTGTGCACATAAAAAGTCCCTTGGGGGTTGGAATTCGATATAAGAGTAGGTCGTAGCGCCGCTGCCTGGGCAAAATTTCCCACATAGCACACTTACATGACAAGGAGTAAGCTTGTTGCCTTGCATCGTGTATTTTTCCAGGGCCACCGGTTTCCGCTGGACGTCTATGCGAAAGGAAAGTATTGAAATAAAATTGAACCGTCTGTCTGTCCCTTATGACCTAGTTTCTGTTTAGTGGACGATAAACACCATTGCTCCCCTTTCTTTCTCTCTCTCCCTGTACATTTTTGTATTTCAGTAGACTACAGCCACCCGGCTGCTTCCGCAACACACCCTGACTATTCTACACTATATATAGAAGGTACTATACACCCACCATGGTTTCGAACTCTCGCTGGCTAGTCGCCCCTGGCTTACGTTCGTGGTTTCAATCCCTGGTGTGAGCGTATGTGGCTTGGAGATTGGGGCGCCCTCTCAATCGCGTGTGTTTACTCCCGTTTCCTCCCACAGGAAAGAACAATGCGCTTGCGCTAAGATAATAGGAAAGAAAATAACACCCTGGTAGAAGCGCACGTTAAAACATTAAGAACAACAACAGCCACCATACACTACATTGCGTGATTGGTTTCCTTTTTTTGTTTAAGCATACACAATGTTTTAAAATTGAAAGGCTCGTACTGCAAGTAACATTTATGGTCCAATGTGAAACGTGGTCAAGAGTTCGACACTACAGAGTGGACATAATGAACGAATACTCATTATCCAAAATTCATGCCATGAGCAACCCTGGAAGTACCTTTGCTTGAAAATACTCAAATTCGATAAGAATCACGTTCAAGCACCTACAACAAAAGGAAGTGTTTGGACGTGAAATGGGTTTATAGGCTAATATCCATTAACCAACAATCTTGCCATGGGCAATAACCCTGGGTGTGCTGGCGAGTAAAATCACTCATATTCGATAAGAATCACGTCTAGTATGTGGGTGTGTAAAGACAAAGAACACAAACAACAACAATAACAGGGCATGCTGAGACGTGCAATAGTCTAATATCCATTAGCCAACAATGATGCCATGGGCATTAACAGTGGGAGGACTCGTTTGTGAAAGCAATCAAATTCGATAAAAATCACGCTGAGTATGTTGGCGTGTAAAATTCAGTGAAATCAAATGGAGTTCAACGTCCTGAGCTCCGACTGGGCTAATGAAGACGGGCATACGCTTTACAGTGTGCTATGAGGGACATTTTGCTCCGACAACGGCACTATACGTATATCGATTTCCAACTGCCAAGGGATCTTTTACATGCACGACAATGTGACCTCGGTTTTTCGTCCCATCCTGCACCATTGATAAGGCTGAACCACGCCGGAAATACCCCCATGAACTTTCTAGGCCAACGCAGGTATCGACCGAGTAAAACAAAGACGAAGGCGTCAAAAGAGAGATGGAGAGAAATGGGATTTGACGTCCACTCGACACGAACTAGGTCATTTCGGGACTAACATGGTTTAATTTTATTTCAATAATTCGCTTGCGCGTAGGGGTCGTTAGCAGTGGGAGGAAAACCGAGTGCCCGGTGTAAACCCACGAGGTTGAGAAGCCCATGCCACATACGATCACACCAGGGATCGAAACCACAGCCGTAAGCCAGAAATGACCGGCCAACTAGAGGTCGAAGCGCAGCACTCTAGACCACTAGGCCACCCTAACCCCCACGACAAAAGAACAACAACAATAAAATGATTGGACGTTAAATATTTGTCTACATAAAGATTTCAGACGCAACGGGACTCGTCGATTAAATACCCGAAATTGTATCGGTTTTTTGTTCTGTATTAGGGAATAGAAAAGTAAAAACAGCAAAATACAACGTTTATCATTTGGGCGTATAAAACAACAAAAGTTCATGGTTACAGCGCAGGCCCACAACAACAACACGTATCATTTGGGCGTATAAAAAGGCAAAAAAAAGTTAATCTCATATCATGTGGGAGTATCAACACAACAACAAAGGGCTACCTTTATCCTGTCACAAAACCAATGCCAGGGTCCTTATATAGGGAGAGGCTGGGCTGGGGTGGGGAACATATGCCCTGGGCGACACTTCTTAGGGGGCGCCAAATTATCTAAATGCATACCAGTAATTCCCTTTGAATATTTATGGACTAGCCCCCTTGGAGGCTGAGATAGTAAATCATTGGACTTCACTTCCCCTAAACCTGTAAACCAGTTCCAGTTCATATTTCAGCAAATTTAAATACAGGGGGCAGAATTATGATTGTTCCAAGATATATTATAGGGTTTTTTGATGGAGGGTTGAAGGGGAAATAAGTTGATATAATAAATAGTTATTTAGATAAAATGTTAAAAGTATACAGAATTGTATTTTAAAATTTCTTTTATCACAAGAAAGTAAACTGACCGCAGGCACTGAGCAAAGTAGTTACAATATGCAAGAGTGGGGTGGGGCGACACTGATATGTAAACCCAACACAAACGCTGTCATTTTGGGACTAACTCATGGTTCAGTTTTACTTCAACAATTGACTCGCGAGTAGGGGTCTTTAGCAGTGGGGGGAAACCGGAGGACCCGGGGAAAACCCACGAGGTCGGACAGGAAACGCTACTCCTTGTCATGTACAACCGGGGAAAAGAAACCTCGCCACGTGACCCAATGACAGACCTTGTGATACAGAGGTAGAGAGAGAAATGGGGTTTAACGTCCACTCGACACAACTAGGTCATTTCGGGACTAATATATGTTTTTTAATTTTATTTCAATAATTCGCTTACGCGTAGGGGTCTTTAGCAGTGGGAGGAAACCGGAGTGCCCGGAGGAAAAGAGTACACGTAACAACAAAACATGAAATATTATTTGCTTACCTAGGAGTAAAGTAAACATATCAGATACTGCTAGACTGAGTAGATAATAATTGGTGGCGGTATGTAAATACGGATTCCGTCCTATAACCACACACGTGGACATATTACCCACGATCCCGGTCACAAATATTACACAGTACACAATAGTCAGTGTTATAACCGCTACCATTCCTTGACGTTTCTCACCCATCTCCTTATTTAGGTATTCATACGTGTTAAATACGTCACTGCTGTTACTAATATTATCTAAAGTAACGGTTAAAATAGCATGACTAATGTTTACCTCCATTTTCTAATTTATTGAAGATTTAAAATTCCGAATTGGTCATTATTTCGTATGTTTTTACAATTAGTTTTTTTCACTTCAATATTATAATAAGGCCGAATTCCTCATTACTCGTCGGTGTGTCTTTATTCCCTTTAATACTGTATTTAGACCGAATTCCTCATAATTTAGCTTTTTCACTTAATATTGTAATTAGACTGGGTTTTTTTTTAATATCTAATTGTAAGTGCAGACAAAAACAAATCAATATGATGATACCTTATGCACCAATACAATTAATTTAGTGTATTCCGTTGTTATGACGATATTAGTTCACGATTTCCGAACAAAATACACCTCTTGCGTATATCGATATGAAATTTAAAGCATAGACACAGGGGGATCCACATTTGAAAAAAAGTTTATTTCATCTTCTACTTGCCGTTTGTGTCGAATCATTGACGACGTCGGAATTAAGGCTTATGTGGCGATATTCTTTTCGGATATCTGCTATGGTCTCATCAAAACCTGAAATAAAGGATTATATTATGAAAGTAACAAAATGCAGTTCACGCCCCAAAGCGGAGATTTCAACCCACCGTGGGCCCACCTTGACTACAAAATTTGAATTACTTTGAGTTTCGTATTTGGATTGGCAATGTGTCAATGTAATTAAAATATAGATCTATATGACGTTTTTTTTTATTCTTTCGATGGCCTACGCTACATGAAGATCTGACAAGTTAATGTTAGAATTCACGTCAGGGGTCAAACGAGGGGCTTTTGGCCCACCCTATGACGTCAGACATCGGTTAATCAATCAGCGTTAACGTCTCAAGGGGTTTACCCACAGAGAAGTCCAAGACCGTTCCATTGGCTAATTCCTCGTGTCATTAAGAACGCCTATTATATTATAACTCTTCCAGATCCTAGTGTAGTAAAACTATAAAAAACGAAACGAAATAGAATGAACAACCTATCCACGGGTAAAATATGTCAATGATTTCAATGGTATTCTGTAATAAAAATGAAATGAAATGGATTTTAACGTCCCATTGTTTCTCTCCGACTTGGCAAATAAACAGGAGTATACGCCAAACACTATGTTATGAGGGAATATTTTGCCGGATAACGGCGCTATGGCATACTCTTATAACGAATTGCAACTGTCAGGGGAGCTTTATGTGCTCGTAAATGTAGACACAAGATCTCGTTTTATCGTCCCATCCGAACGACTAAAAAGGTGTCCTTGCTGGACCCCCCGTTCTGCACAACTGGCAAGAAGAGTACACCACGTCGGAAAATCATGAATTAGATTTTGTTTTGACATGAATATAATGTCTAACCATTTTTACATCCTATGCGTTTAATCTTGAGCCCCCCCCCCCGTCAAGCACCACTGACAAGGAGGAACCACGCCGAAAAATTCTCGATGAACTTTCTCGGCCAACGCCGTGATTGTACAATGGACTTCCTGGTTAAGCGAACCACCGTTAGTAGTAAACCGTAATTGAAGTCAACAGTTGTGCTTTACAATAATGACCCGTCTTCATACCCCAGTCGGAGTAGAAGAGCGGGACCATAACACATATTTCTATTCTAGACCGAGCAGAAACGTTGTTCGTTAAACCCTATTTCCATTCATTCACATTAATGCAGACGTGTTTTTAACGTGCCAACACAATTCATCACATGTATAGCAAAACATCTCAGGGACGGATCCAGGAATTTTTGCAGGAGGGGGTTTGCCAGGTTTCGGTTACGGGAATCTGCCATCATCGTCTCTAAATTACATAGGCATACATACAAATTGAGCTTTTTAAACAGAGAAATCGTTTTTATATTGATGTAAGATCACTTTGTGATGTAATTTCATTCTGGACCCGACCCTGCATCTAATTTTTATTAACCACAATAATAAAATAGCAAATGGCCCTTTAAAGGTAATACTCTTATCGCCTTCCAGTTAAATCACTGTTCAAGGACCGCCGAGTTTGAAATATTGGGACACAATACTTCATAAATCACATGAGATGATAAAATTCCACGCAGCACTCCAATATCACTTGTTTATAATGAACACAAAATCCCCTGTGGGAGGTGTTAATAATTCACTAAACCTTTACCGATGAAAACTGTGATTGTCTCACGGCTGTTTTTCTCCAGTAGAAGACAGACCCGGCACTGCTTGATTATTAAACCACATCTATGGAATTGCTTTGGTAATTTGATTAGACGAATGCGTTTAAGTTATAATAAAATCTCATCAAGTGTCTCCATGAAAAGGTCAAGAACAACTAATTACAAATGTCATTTATTTATTAAACATGTTTTGAGACCGACAGACATTCACGTCTGGGCTTTCAAATGTGCTGTAAAGTTAGAGCGTTACATTGAACATTGGGTAGTGCTAAAATACTTATAGACAAAAATCGACAACAGCCCAGTTGACCCAGACAAGTTTGGTACCTTTTAAGGTAAAGAAAGGCCGGAGTTGAATCCACTAATGTAAGGTTTGATTGGCGTTTCCTTTCAGATCTTCTATATTTGTAACTTTCTTGCTATATTCAATCATTAATTGATAAGCATGTGTAGGTGTATTAGTATGTTCCATTATACACGTTAGTCTCGATCAGTCAGTTTACTTACTGCCCGTCAAAATTTCCAACGTCGTTCCCCTCTTTAAGTGGTGCAGCTGTCCAGGCAAAATGTCCCTGATAGAACACTTTTAGTCGGATGCACGTCCTTATTAGCACAGTCGATGAAGATCAGAGGGACGTTAAACGTCCTTCGTTTTATTTCTCTACCTAACAGAGACTTACTTATGCAATCGTATTTAGTAAATACCTAACAAATATTTAACCTTTCCTTCATAATAGGGTTTAACGCCCCCTCAAAACAAGCTGTGATATTCGGGGATTAACATGTGATTAATCTATATCCAATAATTTGCTTGAACACATGGGTCTTGAGCAGTGAAGTGAACATCAGCAAGGTAATTAGGCCTAACTCACAACACGGCGTGTTCTAAAATGGGTGGTCTACGGGGGAATTCTAGTAAACCAGTGCGCGTGTTTGACACCGTAGAAAATCACAGAGGCTTTTGGAACTGCACATACCAAATTTCCACCGGGCTTGTTGCTGCCAAACCCTATGACCCGTGTTGTCGATCATTTTAGTTTAAAGATACATTATGGGAGATTTTTACAAGGAGTTAGCCATTCTTGCTATAACAGTTCAAAAATAGATGCTGAAACAAGAATATATTGAAAATTTCAGTCAAATTACTTTATCCTGAACAAAGTTGTTACCACTATAATTTTTTACTAGAAATGGGAGTTAAATTCATCGACACCCTTTTCCCATTATGGCCGATTGTTGATTGACAGGCGTTAACTCCACCTATATAGTCTCGATTATCAAGTAATGTTTACAATGACTAGTACTGATAGCGTATTCGGTTTGAGACAAAACTGCAATTCAATTCGTATACATTTATTTTTTACTATAAATTAGAATTAAGATTTTAATATATAGATAAGAAGAGAAAGTCTGCGATGGGATATTAAAGTTTGAAAGGAATGGGCCAAATCAACGAGGCAGTATTGTAAATAAATTATAATAAATAGCCGACTTCTTGCGTTGCCTGCGTGTACTCTTTTGTACTTCAGGTAGGCCTAAGCGACTCCCTAAGCAGACGAATAGAAAACAGTCCGGAAGTATGATGACGTCAACGTCACGGAGAAGCCCCGCCCACGACGCCATAGTGATTAAATCAGTCAACGAAATCCTGTTTTAATCCGAGCCCAATCCAAGCCATCCGTGGGTCTACAGAGTTCATTTTAGGCTTGTTGTTTAAATAAAGATCTAATTTATAATTTCTATGACTTCTGAGGCCCAAAGGAAGACCGACAAAAGTCTGTTTTTGCTCTCCCATAATGTATGTTTAAACAATATTTTATTCATTAAACTGGAATGGATTGAACAACAGGCAAAGGCCTATATAAGTTCTCTCCACACATATAAAATAGTTAAATCTTATGTTTACAATACAATGGTGGACATATGCATAGGTAGTGAGTTACAAACATACATACATTCATTGGAGTGTCGATCCTTTTGAGGGTGTACGGTCAGTTAGCCCCTTATCTGTATTTTTACACACCAATCTGTAGATTGTACATTGGGTGGGAGGGGTCCAGATGGTTAACGCGTGCGTGCTGAGTCAAGTGACGTGGTTTCGATTGTATGTGACAAGGAATAGGCTCGCTTATCCAATCTCGTGGGTTTTCTCCGGGAACTCCCACTGCTAAGGGCCCCTACGAGCAAGTCAATTATTGAAATAAAATTGAACCATATGTTAGTCCCGAAATGATCTACTTTGTGTCAAGTGGACTTTAAACCTCATTTCTCTCTCCCTCTTTCTCGGTGTACATACCGTCCTAATTTTTTACTAGAATACTAGGATAAATAGAAGTTAATAAAATCGGGGCAAGGGGAATAAGTCGTTCGGTAAAGTTGGTAAAAAATGTCACGCGAATGTCCTAACACCATCTTACGTTACATAGTTGTTCTCTCATTAAGAAATGGAATAAAATGGGGTTTAATGTTCTACTATTCTGCTCCCACAGGGCTTTCACATTAAGCGACACAGATCTGTCAGTAACAGTGTCGTTCCTTACTATCAAAACATCCCATTTTGTGGCGTTCCTTACTACCAATATTTCAGTAAAACATCCCATTTTGTACTCTTTTAATTCTTGACTTTATAACAAAATAATATATTCGTACATGTGACAAACTCGAGTAATAAAATATAGGTAAATGTGGCATACACGTGTATTATCAAAAGGATAAATTTCTCATAATACAAATCTTCTTTTATAAATAAAAAAAATCGAACAATTTAAATAACAACATCAGTGGACTAATTACCAAAATCGAGTAATGATAAGACAACAATTTCTGAATAAAAAAATCTTTCTCCACCCATCGCAATTCAACCATGTAAATAAATGAAATGAAATGGGATGGGGTTTAACGTCCTACTCTTCTGGCTAATGAAGACGGGTAAACGCCATACAGTGTGCTAAGAGGGAAATTTTACCCGGACAGTGGCACTACAACCCACTCTTGCATTGAATACCAACTGTCATGGTTTATACGGGACCTCGGTTTTTTGTCACCTTTTAAATAACTAAAACCCGTGAACACATTGTCACGATTCCTCCCGACACGTCTCAACAGCAACTTACCTTAAAGAGTTGTTCTTTTGTCCATATTCCGGGTTAAACCATTTCACATTCCCAAGTATAACTCTTACCAGTATATTAATATGATTCAATCTTTACAAAACATTTATTAACTATATTCAGATTATCCATAAGTCGTATCTGAACAGTTTAGATAAGTTCTTCAATCCATGAACAGTCGCCTGCGAATGAATAATCCATACTCTTTCAGCAATATGTGCACACGTTTATATGAAGACAAAGAGAGGAGAGACTAAAGATAAAATTCTCCTGTACTGTGACGATCATAGGAGAGTATTAAACAAGTCTAACAGATTTACCAATATGACCATTATTATGGGATTTCACGGTCAGCTTCAACATGATCAACGATTCCAAGTCAAGTGACAAACAGCCACGAGCTAGATGGTGCCACTCCTGTAAAGAGTTTAATAGTTTACCAGGCAATACCAATATCCTGAAGACATTTTAAAAATGTTTTATGTTCATGCCAAATACAAAAAAAAAACCAATTAGGGACAATTCCGTCACACGCTTACATGACATAAACTATGCCTGGATTCGAAGACAATATCCCGAAGACATTTTAAAAAGGTTTCATTTTCATGCCAAATACCAAAAAAAACAACAAAAAAACAATTAAGGACAATTCCGTCACACACTACCATGACATAAACTATGCCTGGATTCAAACTCCCGACACTTGTGTATCGATGATATATTGTATGAATTAAGGCTGTCCCTGTCTTTATATTTATCAACGAAGCAAATACAACAACACGTAGATTATTTGTGAGCTAGATTTCAACAAAATGTCAGTTATATAGTTTTAATATGAAAGGACATGAAATGGAATGGGGTTTAACGTTCTTCTATTCTTCTCTGGGCTAATGAAGACGGGATTACATCATGCATTGAGATGTGAGGAAATTTTGCGCAGACAGCCGCGCTACGGCCTACTCTTATATCAAATTCCATCTGACAAGGGATCTTTTAAGTGCACGCCAATGTGTACATGGGACCTCAGTTTTTCGTTCAATCTAAACGACTAGACAGTTTTGTTTGAGAGGCCCTCCGTTCTGCACCACTGAGAAGAGGGAAAGCTAGCCGGAAAATCCCGATGAACTTTCTCGGCCAACACCGGGATCGAAGCGGGGACCTCCAGCGTCTTACCCATTTAGCCACCGTGGCTCCCTTAAACACGAAAGGAATTTGAGTTTAACCTCCTACTTTCTGCACCAAATGGGTTAATGGAAATGGCCATATTCTATGGAATATGCTATGAGGAACAGAGAATCCGGATTGCGGCGGTGCCACCCACTAGCTAGTCTTCAAACTTCAACTGTCAGAGGGTTCTTTAACGTGCATCTGAATGTGTGTGAGTTTTTTTGTACCACCCAAATGACTTGTCGTTGTTCCTATCTAGACCTGCAATAATGCATGTTTGGTGAACGATGATATATTTATAAATTTAACGGGCTCCATTTAGACCAAATGTCTCTTTTACAATTGGTTCATAGATGGTGGCCAAGATCGATACTCCCGGAATAAAGAAAGAATAAAAACTCACCCTTGCGCAGTTTAACCAAATTGAAAAAGAATTTATACAAAGCAGTATAATTGGCTAAATTATGACGTTACAACTGATAAAGATATACCGATGCAGGTAAATGATGCATGTACTGGGGGTTATACTTCGTCATCCAAAGGCGTTGGGTATCCGAATTGTCTTATGCGTTCGCGTGTAATTTAGGGTCTGTCAGTGAGTTAAATGGCCCTTGATTTCGCTCCCAACAGTCGCCTGTCTAACCTCATGGGTTTACTCAGCATTCCACATTTTCCACCCACTGCTGCACGTGTACGTATAAACTATCGAAATAAAATCGAACCACGTTAATTTAGCAATTATGTCTTTTGTCGAGTTGACGTTAAAGCGGGTATTTCATATTTTCTAAGAAAGTCAAAACATAATTATTTCTGTGTTTTGCTCAAAAGGTTGTCAACTTTGACAGGCATTAAAATGACTGACACAGGAATTAATTACGTCCCTTGTTTTCCCATTCCCCTCCATGCAATGGCGATCTTCAAACGTTTGAATTTGATGTTGAAAGTGATATTTTTGCCAACTGGCAATAGTTAATTATAGGATTAATCTTTTACAAGGTAGGACTTTTATAGATACCAGCTATTTTAGGGGTTTATTTTAATACATTTGAAAAAAAACCCCTTAAAAATATGAAATTGGAACTTTAAACATATCTCTTCCGCCTACCCCACCCTATTTCTCTCTCATTTTACAAGGAAGTACGTGTTCGGCCCACCAAGAATTACGAGTCATGTTTCTATATACTACGTTTATAGAATTTTCTTGGTATAATGGAACTATATCCTTACGGCGCCATAGTCGACCGGAAATACTAATACGAGATGACTGGGAAAATCTCAACTCCAAATAGAAAGTTATGTTATCCTTGCCTTGTAAACAACTAGTGTAACCTATACGTCATATTCTTGCTATTTTTACAATTTGTTTTTGAAATAACAATGGTAAGTTTTAATTTGTAATTTAAACCGAAAATTTCATGTTTTCTAAGAAAGTCAAAACATTATTATTTCTATGTATTTTGCTCAATAGGTTGTCAACTCAATATTATACGATCATAGGCATTATTTCCAACACCTATCAAACAGGAAATAATAGCACAATTACCTCCCTTATTTTCCAATTCGTTCCATGCAATAGCCCAAGTTTAAAGCGTTAATTTCATATTTTCTAAGAAAGTCAAAACATAATTATTTCTATGTCTTTTGCTCAAAAGGTTGTCAACTCACTATTATAGGATCATGGGCAATATTTCACAGGCATAAAAATCCTTGACACCGAAAATAATAACACAATTACTTGAATTACCCCCTTGCTTTCCCATTCCCCTCCATGCAATGGCGATCTTCAAACGTTTGAATTTGAAGTTGATAATGATATTTTTGCCAATTTCTCAACTGGCAATAGTGAATTATAGGATCAATAGAATTATTCTTTAACAAGGTAGGACTGTTTATAGATACCATCTATTTTAAGTTTTTATTTTAATATATTTTAAAAATATAACTTTAAAATATGAAATTTCAGCTTTAAATGATAAACTGAAAGCAGCATTATGATCGAAAATGTAAGTTTGTAAGGCAGAAGCTATGGCCTTCAAAAACGGAATTTAAATTAGAATCGTATCTTATCAGTCATCCAAACGATTATAAATATACTTTTATAAGGTAGAAAATGTAACCATTAATTCCCGATTGAAGTCGGAAGATGGATGAATGTAGATTTTGATCAAAGAATTTGTCCTTGATGTTATTTAGAAGCAGTCGTCGATGAATATCACTACTTATTTAACTGTACTTATTATATTATGGAACGTAAGAACTGTATATCCAGATATTATTATACAGGACCTAATACTATTAAACATGCATTATGCAAGAGGTAAATCTGCCTTTTGCAGGTGCTTCTTTAGGCTTGAAATGTTATTCAAACTATTAATTACATATGTATTAACAACACAACACCGTAATTAATTCTCGATGACATCGGCTACTCGCGATTTTAGCTAGATTAGAACGATTCGCAATTTAAAATGTTTATTTGAAAATGGGACAGCGAGGCCAAGTTATGAATATACTAGTGATAATTTGGCTCAGAATGAAGCAGTTTGGCTGAAATTTTCAATATTTTCTTTTTTAATCATCTAGTTTTGAATTAGTGTAGCAAGAATGAACAACTCTTTAACTAATGTATCTTCAAATATAACAAACTGTTCAATAAATCAAGCAAACAATTAGTAACTATAAATTTAGGTATGCTCTTAAAAATAATGCTTTACAAATTTCTGTCCCTTAACCAAAATACAATGATGAATTGAAAGCAGTATTGTAAAAGAAAAATAGATACCATTTTCATATAAAAAAAAACCCATTAATAAATTGAAAGTAGTATTCTAAACGACAATGGGTCTTATGATTGATAGCTAAATGATAAATTGGAATAGTATTATCAAGGAGTATTATAAAACAGTTATAAGGATAAACATACAATTTTAAAACAGCGATGAATTTGAAGTATTATTATACAATCCAAAAATATAATGAAAAATTAAAAATAGACTTACAAATTGAAATAAGCAATGTATTTTATTTCAATAACGATAATAAAACGAGAGACATATCATAGAGAAGTGGGTAAATAAATAAATTAAAAAATATATTATTTTAAACACGACAAATTTTTAATGAAAAGTAAGATCATAAAACACATAATTTTATTTCTTTAGCAGTGGGAGGAAACCGGAGGTCCTAAAGAAAACCAACGGGGATGATCAGACGACTCTAATCTTTGTCACGTACAAGCGGGGAAACGAAACCACGTCAGTTGACTGAATGACAGAAGTTGTGATGCAATTCGGCCACTAGTAGTTAGTAGTAGTTTGATGCCCTGGTTGTGAACTAACCCATTAATATATTCATACGTCTTGAATATATCAAGAATTGGAAATCGAAGTTCCAAAGTGCATTATTACTTTTAAAGCATGAACTAACCAGAAGGAAACAATCTTGCAAGAGAAATCTCACCAATAGCTTTTCCGACCAGCCCAACTAATGTAATAAGAACTTTCGTACATCCCCCAATACCAGTTCCATTAACGAAATGAAATGAAATGGAGTTTAACGTCCTATTTTTCTGCCCCGAACTGGGCTAATGAAGTCAGGAGTGGGTTATACAGTGTGCTATGAGGGAAGTTTTGCCCGGACAGTGGTACTGCGGTCTACTCTTATATCGAATTCCAACTGTCAAGGGATGTTTTACGTGCACGCCAATGTGAACACGGTACCTCGGTTTTTCGTCCCATCCGAACGACTAGACAGCTGTCCTAGCCAAACCCATCCGTCCTGCACCACCGACAACTTTTTCGGCCAATGCAGGGATCAAACACGCGCGTCAGCGTCTTACCCACTTAACCGTGGCTATCCGTATGTCTACTATTTTGTATATATCAACACAAAAACGCAATGGTGAATTGAAAGTAGTATCATCCAAAGAATGGATATGAATTAAATTAAACCATATGTTAGTACCGAAATAAACTAGATTATGTCATGTGGACGTTAAACCCTCTTTTTACAAGAACACGATTTCATGATTTTTAGCCACTTACATTCACAGGTCGTTTCGCAGATCCATTATTTTGAGGAAGCCAAATGAGTCGGCAATAAGTCACCCAGAAACAAGCATACATTAGTGCAAAATTCTAAACCTCCGATTATTGAATGTGAGAGTAAAGGGAGGTAACTCTAATGAATTTACTAGTGATTGAAAGACGGAGAATGTGACATGGGGTCCTGGTCTTACTTAGTATTGGCCTGAAAAATACCCAACAAAACCTGTGAAAAATAAGACAACTTCTCAACCAAAACAGTTTGAAAATCTAGACAGGGAACATACAGTGGAAATTAATATCTTCTTTTGGTTTGATCATGGAATTCTAATGCACGAGAGAGAGAGAGGAGAGAGATGGGATAAATGGGGGTGTAACGTCCGCTCGAGAAAAACAAGGTCATTTGGGGAATAAAATATGGTTTAATTCGCTGGGTGTGACGTTTGGAGACTTGA
Organism: Patella ulyssiponensis; assembly: GCA_963678685.1. NCBI lineage: Eukaryota > Metazoa > Mollusca > Gastropoda > Patellidae > Patella > Patella ulyssiponensis. The sequence goes on from OY783226.1 coordinate 94,379,111, forward strand.
ACCAACCACATTTTCATTACCGGGGATGTTACGCGCGGAGGCAAAGCTCATAGAGCTGCATCAATCTACATTAGTATTACTGTGGCGTCCGATTCGGCCACTCTACCGCCTACTCTTAACTCAATGGAAAGGACGGGTGTGTTCAGCACTGGACGGGAATCCAAGGGGTGTGGTTTTTCGGTCAACCCTCGGACCACAGCTACTCTTCGGAGAAAACGTGGGCAAGTGTCAGCTCAAAAGTGACTATACTCATATACTGCCAGACCCGAGACCCTGAATTTATGTCAATGTCTTGACGTTAAAGATCCCCAAATTCTCTCTTTCTAGTTTCAATAAAACAAAAACACAGGAATATCCAGGTGATATTTTATATATAAAAGTATAAAAGCATCAAGTCAAAAGTAATAACAAATATCAACAAGTAGCAATCGGTATCCCGGTAATCCTTTTAACACATATATATATATATACATAACACAAAAATAATCCAACGGTATGAATATCAATAATCCACTGGTAAATACACTGGGACGGAATATAAAATAAGTTAAATAAGACACTTCACTATTATCCAATAGAGGCCTAATGTAGACACAAATCTGAACCTATAAAAGGCTTGCTCAGAGTTAACATACGCGTGGGGGATAGTTATGCATTAACGGGGAGGGGCTACCTGTAATCCACCAATGCAATCAACCCACAGCCGACGTCAAGCGCGTTTGACGAAAGGCCAAGAAAATGGCTTGACCCACGAGACACGTTCGCGGCCACACGATGTATTCCAATAGAACACACTGGTTAACACTGAGACACTAGGGCGTACAGGTATCGACCAACGTATGAGCAAAAGCCCAGGTTATGGCCAAGGTAACTTGAAACACACGGCCCAAGAAATGGTCACGTGACCAGACACAAGAAGTAACACACGACTCCTCACCTAGAAATCCTTCGTCTGAATCCCTGACAGACTAGTTGTCCGTTCTTAAATATAGCGCGTCACGCATGCGCAATGAGACAAAAGAGACGGAAGTAGACTAGATTAACAAGATACAATACAGGACATCACAGCGAACGATAAAAATAAATACAAGGATTACCGATAAAACAAATACAAGGGACAATGATTACATTTAAATTAGATATCAAAAATAAATAACTGACGAAGCCGTGGGCAAGGTGAGACACAGAAAGCCAAAGAGATAATTTAGAAACCAAAAGACACCCGTAATAAACTTTGAACCCAAATATACATGAAAACGAAATACTATTATTAGTAACAGAAATTTCGGATCATCACATTACTAACTTATTATGCTTAAATCACCTGTAATATGTGCCACTCATGTGGTAAATCAGTATTGTTTTCTTTGTAAGATATTTAAATATAGTTAATTGAGTTATAGATGCATGAACACTATGATGTGATAAGTTTACAAGCATAAAACTATAATTATTATTTTATTATATATATATATATATATATTGCTACCAAATCCTACAAAGAGTCATAGTGATGACATTATTTAGCTTCAATCATTTTTTAAAGTTTATCTATTAATTGCCAGCTTATTGGAAGTGTCAAAGGGAGGCAGACCGCGCTTATGTTCTAGACACTGTCATTGGCCGAAGTACTCGCGCTAACGTTCTAATGAATCTGATTGGTTAGTTTACACGAGCTAACGTTCCGATCCCACTGATTGGCGGAACGTTTAAAAATTAGCAGACGACACTTCGGTCTCGGGCTGCCACTGGGTGCAGTTTGTTCTGTCTTAAGTCTTTACTACTTTTAAGGCCCATTTGGTCTGAAGGAAAAACTAATTGAATTCTTTAATGGCAGGTTAATAGCAGCCTAATTATACCGAGGGTAAACTGTAGACCTTTATTTAGGCTGGAGTATGGGATTTTTTTTGTACGTTAGGCCTTAGGCCTAGCCAAGTTTCTCTCGTCAATGAGTGACTAGAAGATCAGCATCATTCTTTTGTAGCTAATATTTAATATTTTGTCCGGATTTCGTAGCCTCCAGAACTTGCCTTTTGTATACTACAGGTTTTTATTTTCAGCTTAATCATTCGTGGGAAAACCCCACACTTTGTCATTTTTGGGGAAATATTCCCACTTTCATCAATTACTGAATTAGCCTAGCCTAGTGGGTAAATTCCCACTTTTAATCACTATTTGGGTAAAATCCCTACTTTCATCATTTCTTTTTTTTTGGCGGGGGGGGGGGGGTAAAAATCCCCATTTTCATCATTTTTGGGGAAAATTCCCTACTTTATCACTTTTGGGGAAAAATCCCCGTTTTATCACTTTTGGGGAAAATTACCCACCTTTGTCATTTTTGGGGAAAATTCCCTACTTTATCACTTTTGGGAAAAATTCCCCGCTTTATCACTTTTGGGGAAAATACACACCTTTGGGGAAAATTCTCCACTTTATCACTTTTGGGGAAAAATCCCCACTTAATCACTTTTGGAGCGAACCCTATTCTTATTTACGTTCTTCGTTAAGGGAACCCAGGAACAGTAAAATTGGTGTCAGAAGTGGGATTTTTTCCCAAAAAGACGCGAGGCCCGAGCTGCAGCTGTGCCTGAAGTGGTGCCTACGCAAACATCTGAGAATCCCAGTTCTACCAGTATTGTTCCCAAACCACTTTTTATTTCTCCTTTCCGCATAAATCGTAAGCAGTCGAGAGCTGTTTCCTCTTCATGCTCATCTTCTTCGTCGTCGGCCCTGTCAGACGTGTCCTCGGGATCCATAGCAACTCGGCGAGGTAGTTCGGAGCCGTGAAATGAAATAAAATGGGGTTTAACGTCTTACTCTTCTGTACCTAACCTGGGCTAATGGAAGACGGGCATACGCCATACAGTGTGCTATGAGGGGAATTTTGCCCGGGCAGCGGCACTACGGCCTACTCTTATATCGAATTCCAACTGCCAAGGGATCTTTTACGTGCACTCCAATGTGTACACGGGACCTCGGTTTTTCGTCTTTTCCGAACGACTAGGCAGCTATCCTTGTCAGGCCCTCCGTTCTGCATCACTGACAAGGGGAAACCACGAATTCCAACTGTCAAGGGATGTTTTACGTGCACGCCAATGTGAACACGGTACCTCGGTTTTTCGTCCCATCCGAACGACTAGACAGCTGTCCTAGCCAAACCCATCCGTCCTGCACCACCGACAACTTTTTCGGCCAATGCAGGGATCAAACACGCGCGTCAGCGTCTTACCCACTTAACCGTGGCTATCCGTATGTCTACTATTTTGTATATATCAACACAAAAACGCAATGGTGAATTGAAAGTAGTATCATCCAAAGAATGGATATGAATTAAATTAAACCATATGTTAGTACCGAAATAAACTAGATTATGTCATGTGGACGTTAAACCCTCTTTTTACAAGAACACGATTTCATGATTTTTAGCCACTTACATTCACAGGTCGTTTCGCAGATCCATTATTTTGAGGAAGCCAAATGAGTCGGCAATAAGTCACCCAGAAACAAGCATACATTAGTGCAAAATTCTAAACCTCCGATTATTGAATGTGAGAGTAAAGGGAGGTAACTCTAATGAATTTACTAGTGATTGAAAGACGGAGAATGTGACATGGGGTCCTGGTCTTACTTAGTATTGGCCTGAAAAATACCCAACAAAACCTGTGAAAAATAAGACAACTTCTCAACCAAAACAGTTTGAAAATCTAGACAGGGAACATACAGTGGAAATTAATATCTTCTTTTGGTTTGATCATGGAATTCTAATGCACGAGAGAGAGAGAGGAGAGAGATGGGATAAATGGGGGTGTAACGTCCGCTCGAGAAAAACAAGGTCATTTGGGGAATAAAATATGGTTTAATTCGCTGGGTGTGACGTTTGGAGACTTGAACCAACCACATTTTCATTACCGGGGATGTTACGCGCGGAGGCAAAGCTCATAGAGCTGCATCAATCTACATTAGTATTACTGTGGCGTCCGATTCGGCCACTCTACCGCCTACTCTTAACTCAATGGAAAGGACGGGTGTGTTCAGCACTGGACGGGAATCCAAGGGGTGTGGTTTTTCGGTCAACCCTCGGACCACAGCTACTCTTCGGAGAAAACGGGGGCAAGTGTCAGCTCAAAAGTGACTATACTCATATACTGCCAGACCCGAGACCCTGAATTTATGTCAATGTCTTGACGTTAAAGATCCCCAAATTCTCTCTTTCTAGTTTCAATAAAACAAAAACACAGGAATATCCAGGTGATATTTTATATATAAAAGTATAAAAGCATCAAGTCAAAAGTAATAACAAATATCAACAAGTAGCAATCGGTATCCCGGTAATCCTTTTAACACATATATATATATATACATAACACAAAAATAATCCAACGGTATGAATATCAATAATCCACTGGTAAATACACTGGGACGGAATATAAAATAAGTTAAATAAGACACTTCACTATTATCCAATAGAGGCCTAATGTAGACACAAATCTGAACCTATAAAAGGCTTGCTCAGAGTTAACATACGCGTGGGGGATAGTTATGCATTAACGGGGAGGGGCTACCTGTAATCCACCAATGCAATCAACCCACAGCCGACGTCAAGCGCGTTTGACGAAAGGCCAAGAAAATGGCTTGACCCACGAGACACGTTCGCGGCCACACGATGTATTCCAATAGAACACACTGGTTAACACTGAGACACTAGGGCGTACAGGTATCGACCAACGTATGAGCAAAAGCCCAGGTTATGGCCAAGGTAACTTGAAACACACGGCCCAAGAAATGGTCACGTGACCAGACACAAGAAGTAACACACGACTCCTCACCTAGAAATCCTTCGTCTGAATCCCTGACAGACTAGTTGTCCGTTCTTAAATATAGCGCGTCACGCATGCGCAATGAGACAAAAGAGACGGAAGTAGACTAGATTAACAAGATACAATACAGGACATCACAGCGAACGATAAAAATAAATACAAGGATTACCGATAAAACAAATACAAGGGACAATGATTACATTTAAATTAGATATCAAAAATAAATAACTGACGAAGCCGTGGGCAAGGTGAGACACAGAAAGCCAAAGAGATAATTTAGAAACCAAAAGACACCCGTAATAAACTTTGAACCCAAATATACATGAAAACGAAATACTATTATTAGTAACAGAAATTTCGGATCATCACATTACTAACTTATTATGCTTAAATCACCTGTAATATGTGCCACTCATGTGGTAAATCAGTATTGTTTTCTTTGTAAGATATTTAAATATAGTTAATTGAGTTATAGATGCATGAACACTATGATGTGATAAGTTTACAAGCATAAAACTATAATTATTATTTTATTATATATATATATATATATATTGCTACCAAATCCTACAAAGAGTCATAGTGATGACATTATTTAGCTTCAATCATTTTTTAAAGTTTATCTATTAATTGCCAGCTTATTGGAAGTGTCAAAGGGAGGCAGACCGCGCTTATGTTCTAGACACTGTCATTGGCCGAAGTACTCGCGCTAACGTTCTAATGAATCTGATTGGTTAGTTTACACGAGCTAACGTTCCGATCCCACTGATTGGCGGAACGTTTAAAAATTAGCAGACGACACTTCGGTCTTGGGCTGCCACTGGGTGCAGTTTGTTCTGTCTTAAGTCTTTACTACTTTTAAGGCCCATTTGGTCTGAAGGAAAAACTAATTGAATTCTTTAATGGCAGGTTAATAGCAGCCTAATTATACCGAGGGTAAACTGTAGACCTTTATTTAGGCTGGAGTATGGGATTTTTTTTGTACGTTAGGCCTTAGGCCTAGCCAAGTTTCTCTCGTCAATGAGTGACTAGAAGATCAGCATCATTCTTTTGTAGCTAATATTTAATATTTTGTCCGGATTTCGTAGCCTCCAGAACTTGCCTTTTGTATACTACAGGTTTTTATTTTCAGCTTAATCATTCGTGGGAAAACCCCACACTTTGTCATTTTTGGGGAAATATTCCCACTTTCATCAATTACTGAATTAGCCTAGCCTAGTGGGTAAATTCCCACTTTTAATCACTATTTGGGTAAAATCCCTACTTTCATCATTTCTTTTTTTTTGGCGGGGGGGGGGGGGTAAAAATCCCCATTTTCATCATTTTTGGGGAAAATTCCCTACTTTATCACTTTTGGGGAAAAATCCCCGTTTTATCACTTTTGGGGAAAATTACCCACCTTTGTCATTTTTGGGGAAAATTCCCTACTTTATCACTTTTGGGAAAAATTCCCCGCTTTATCACTTTTGGGGAAAATACACACCTTTGGGGAAAATTCTCCACTTTATCACTTTTGGGGAAAAATCCCCACTTAATCACTTTTGGAGCGAACCCTATTCTTATTTACGTTCTTCGTTAAGGGAACCCAGGAACAGTAAAATTGGTGTCAGAAGTGGGATTTTTTCCCAAAAAGACGCGAGGCCCGAGCTGCAGCTGTGCCTGAAGTGGTGCCTACGCAAACATCTGAGAATCCCAGTTCTACCAGTATTGTTCCCAAACCACTTTTTATTTCTCCTTTCCGCATAAATCGTAAGCAGTCGAGAGCTGTTTCCTCTTCATGCTCATCTTCTTCGTCGTCGGCCCTGTCAGACGTGTCCTCGGGATCCATAGCAACTCGGCGAGGTAGTTCGGAGCCGTGAAATGAAATAAAATGGGGTTTAACGTCTTACTCTTCTGTACCTAACCTGGGCTAATGGAAGACGGGCATACGCCATACAGTGTGCTATGAGGGGAATTTTGCCCGGGCAGCGGCACTACGGCCTACTCTTATATCGAATTCCAACTGCCAAGGGATCTTTTACGTGCACTCCAATGTGTACACGGGACCTCGGTTTTTCGTCTTTTCCGAACGACTAGGCAGCTATCCTTGTCAGGCCCTCCGTTCTGCATCACTGACAAGGGGAAACCACGCTGGAAAATCGAGATGAACTTTCTCGGCCAATGCAGGGATCGAACACCCGACCTCCATGCTAGCGAGTCAGCGCCTTACCCAATGAGGTACTAGACTCATCCAATAATAATGTTTCGACAGAATCCAGTTGTGTGCTAAAAGTTAATCATCGGTTACAGAAGATGGCAGCCAATAACGGCAAAACTGTTATTTTGGACGTGGGGGGGGGGGCTGTATTTAAAACTTCTATGGCCACATTGAAGTCCTATCAGGAAACTCTTTTCTATCACTTGGTAAAGGATGATGCCCCTATCAAGGCTGATAAGAAAAATGGTCATTTCTATTATTTCATTGATAGGTCACCAAAACATTTTGATCTTATTCTCACTTTTTTAAGAGGGGATGTTGGAGCCCATGCCTCTAAAATGTCATTGCCGTATAATTATCAATATCTACATGAGTTGCTTTGTGAGGCCCAATTTTATGGTATTACTGGCTTACAATCGTTCATAAGTCAAGGGTTGCAGGACATTTAACTCTTCCTGTGATCATATAATGAAGTCAACTTGTACGTTCCTTTGTTATATTAGTGCTGCTATTATTTTATTGTTGTTGTTTCATGTTTACTAATTTTCTTGCCTGCTTGCAGGAATTCGCCATTCGGGGTGGTTTTTACGGTGTTCGACATCACATGTTTATCTGTAATAGAATTCATTTGAATGGTATATATTGTTTAATATTTAAGTGACAAATGTCACTCTTTAGTGCAAAATTAGTAGAGGTGTTGGTCTTGCAAAATTTTCTTGTTATTCTGCCAGACTGGCGTTCAAACGGTAGCCCGTGTTTTTGTGTTATTTCTAATTGGTAAATAAATAAAAATTTTGTATGGCATACTTCTCGAGAATATGTTTCTAAAGATTAATCTGCCTTTCAATTGTCTCTTAGGTATCAAAAGATGTAGGAAATGCCGTGGAATAACTGTCAGCCATCTTGTTTGAAGCAGAAACAGACTTAAGGTTGGTAAGCAAGTCCTATACCTTGCTTGGGATAAGAACAAAGTTGTGCTAAGTTTTTTCTAGGAACACATAATAACGTACCTGTGCTAACACTGAAGTCTACTTATAATCTAAGCACAAGGACGTTCTTAAGAATTTTCTGGGAACACAAAATACGATAAGTTTACTTACATGCAAAGTCAACTTAAAATCTAAGCAAAGAACGTGCTTAAGAATTTTCTAGGAATCGGGCCCAGAAGTGTAAATAAATTGTTGGTCACTGTTTTCTTTACGTAAATCCCTGAACCACTACTTTAAAGGACATTAAGGACAGTCCTTTATGATTATTGGCGGCTTGTCTTGCCTAAACGTAAAATGTCAGACAAAAAGAAAACGTGTGATGCCTTTAAAGCAGTCGTTGCAAAGAAATGACAGAGTAATACACATGGTCAGGTAGCCAGGATCGGAGGCAAACAAATAGAAATAAAGAGGGTATAATCATCAACGAATGCCTCACAGTCAAATGACTTTTATCAAATGTTGAAGACAAATTCCAAAAATATTCAAGAATAGGACCCTTAACATCGTTCATTTCATAAGCCTTTGATACAACATTGGGAGCCGACGTGTCAAAGTCAGTATAGCTAGCGATTGCTCACTAACCCTGGATGTCCAGAAACGCGTTTTCCGGTCTAGCTTCCCCTTTGTCAATGATACGACGCGGGAGGGGGAGAGAGAGAGAGAGAAATGGGGTTTAACGTCCACTCGACACAAACTAGGTCATTTTGGGACTAACATATGGTTTCAATTTTTATTTCAATAATTCGCTTGCGCGTAGGGGTCTATAGCAGTGGGAGGAAACCGGAGTGCGGGGGGGGGGCAGAGAAGACTGTCAAGTGCTGATGACGGTTCATATTGGAACTAAGAGAGGCCGCTGTCAGGACAAAATCACTGCCTGATATATACCGGCCTTCATCAGTCCACATGGAACAGGATAGTCGGACGTAATATCCAATTTCATTTTTGTTCATTAAAATATTGATGGCATATGGAAGAAGGATAGTAACTCCAGAATGTAACTAGGATAGTTTTCCAAAGGTGCATTAAATATGTGGACTCCGGTCACAAACAGATTTGTTTTAAATTTAAATAATCGTTCCCATGTTGGATCTGACGAATTCCTTGAAGTTGGCTGGCTACCGGTCCACCTAAGGGTTGATCAAATAAAATTAAACCATTATTATCGCATAGAAAAAGGTCTGGCCCCCATAAACTTACCAGAAAAATATTATTCAAGAAAGATGTCCATAAACACTTTACTAGATCTAGTCAGTTGTCAATTAAGGTATCTTATGTTGAATCTCAGGGTAAAAAAACGTTTCATTATACTGGTATGAGGCTTTGGAACAGTCTTCCTTATAATATTAAATGTATAGACAAAATAGTAAAGTATAAAAAAGCAATAAGAGTTTTTTTTTATTCGAAAACTTAGTTAAAAGCAGTTCCTCCGAGTTTGTATACTTGTATAGAAATTGTACAGTGGTTCATGATTTCAAACAAGTTTTCCGAACGCAGATGCAATACAATTATATAATGCCATCAAAATGACGTTACGACGTCATAATAAGATCGTAGCTTAAAAATGTCGACATTTTTGAACTCGGGTGTATCAATTTCCATCAGGTCGTTAATACATTTATTTGCACTAGAGTCAACCGATTCGGAGATTTCAGTGATTTTCTGGTCCACTGGCGGCCATCTTGGATTTAAAATTTCCGGAAGACCGATAATGGCCGCTTTTGTTATGGAAGTACTAGAGACCACACCTGAACAGTTCCCAAAGAAATGATTTCTGTTGCAGTTTGTTCTAGGTGTATTGTTATTTATACCTATGGTTAGTCTGTCATATGGTTAAATCTTTAGGCGAAATATGTATGTGTATATTTGATTTTGGACATTAGCTCTGTTGTATAATATGCAACAATATTTTATTTTGTAGTTTGTGTAAGATAGAATATGGGGATCTATAATGTTATTCTTAGTGTTGTGATAATGCATATGGTCCAATCGTACGATACGTAGATTTATCTCACAAGCTTCACCTTTTCTTGTGGGATTTTGTCAAAATGTATGTTATTTTCTCACGAGTAGCTATGTCCCCGTCAGAGCGATATGGCGTCCTTGCTGCACCCGTACGGCGAACAGAAAATGCACAAGGTCGCCGGCAAACGTGAACACAAAGAAAATGTCCAAAAAATTACAAACTTAAAAAAGGGTCGAGTTTTCACTTCTTTCCAGGTGAGATAGCAGAAGCTCCGCGTTTGTTTTGATCATGCTCAAAACAAACGACCGTGATACGGCGACTATTAGCGACCATGAGACCATAGCGGGATATTTAGCGTTTCCACCACGGTTTTGGCGACCTTGACTCGCCCGGAGATCATTTTACGTCGTAGCAGCGCATTAAGGACGCCAGCCCTGTCTGGATGGTGGATGCTATCTGAATGACGGGTAATGGCAGCTACAATTTAATATTATTAATACAAAATATGTAGGTTCATGTACCAGGCCTGTAGGATGGAAACGAAGTGTGCAGATTCTTTTACTAAACTAACGGACCGAGTACCGACTATATTTCCGATCCGAATGCTGCTAAGGGTGTCTGTGTTGTTTTTTTTTTTTTTTTTTTACAAAAACGCGTATGAATGCATTTTAAGTAATTCTGGGGAGTTTTTACCAAATAAAAAAAGGAGGGCAGTGTCCTCGGCCATATCGGAACCACTCTCCTCTTCCCTGTGGGTGTACCAGCTGCCGAGGTGGTGGCTTGGGGTTCTGTAGCAGCAGCTGCTAGCGCACCACCCGTCTCGGTAGCTGATACCTTCCCACGGAATGCAGATGTTTGTATTACCCTTGACATCTCCACAGCCCCTTTGCGCATTAAAGGCATTTTGTAAAAGCCTGTCTGGGTCTTTGTGGAGTGTGACATCGACCTCAGGCCTATCCGAGAGGACCCAGTTCACAATGGTCTTACGTATGACTCGGGAATAAAGATTTTGGTCGGCGTTCTTTTCGTACCGAACGCGCAACAGGTTGTTGTAAGCCGAGCAGGTTATGTGTTGCCCGCGGCAAAGGATGGCACTGCTGGCGCAAGCTTGAATTCGGGGTCGACTTGTCGTTGCGGAAGGAGAAGAGCAAAGGTTTTCAATTCGTTATACAGTTCAATAGGGATTGGCAGTGGGGCAGGGAATATCTTGACCCCTCTGACTTTGCACCGTTGGTTACAGATTAAACATCCATAAGTGTACAAATGTTTTGTTATTGATGTGTTCCCATTTGAATATTGTTCACAATAAGAAGCAAAATAAATAAGATATGTTTACAGGATCATTTTGTTATACGAAAAACTAAGTGATGCGTTTTCTATGGCGCTCAGTATATAATAATAACAACGCAACTTATGGTTGATACAATTAAACAATATTTACATCCTCTATCCTTATAATCCATGTTCCGGCATCTACCTGACTCAATAGCTAAATTGTGATAATCACAACGAATTCGTGACAAGTATTACTTAAATACATGTTTGACAATTACTTCCCAGGTTCTAATAATGAATTGTACTGAAAATAACATTCTAGTTTTGAATTAGATTCTAAGTCACTATAGATCATTGGTTTGTGAAAAGTATACTACTACCAAATCCAAACACATGTTCATATAGTATACAAGCTCTAATATTTGAAGCCTATGTTGTTATATTAATTAGAAGTAAAAACATTGCAATTAATGACATCCGAGGCCGGAGTAATAGAAGTAAAAGGATCGCCTTACATTCTTACAACTGTTGACGTTTTGGTAGCTATCTTGCTGCTTGTGTTCACACTTTCATGATTCGAAGCAGTAGCGGATTATGGACTTTTTGAAATCTTAAAACAGTCAAACTGACAGAAAACACTAAATCCTGGAAGAACAATTTATATGAACTTCCGAAGCATGGCCCACAAGTACAGTACAAAACAGGGCGGTTTTTCAATGGAGTTTGTCAATGTTTTTGTGTTTTTAGTATTATCTATGCGGTAGCATTCTATCTACGTTCCATCGGGATTTTGTACCGGCGTGGACCGTTTGTCAGTGTTGTAAAATGAATCAGCGAAGCACTTGAAAAGAACCGATTGAATAAAGTTCACAGAAACTACCTGGAATATATTCAGAGATGTTCATATGGACTTAATCCTCCCAATTTGCCGTTGTAACGATGTTACAATTGGATTTTAGACGCTGTGATTAGCCATCTTTCGACACGACAGTTTGATGACTCTTTAAGACTCGTTGCATTTAGGCTCTTATATTTACAAGCATGGCTGTTTTTAACTCGTGTATTATTGGTTCTATAAGCAAGGATCTAGACCAAAACATTGTTCCAGACTATAACTCAATATATTAAAAAAAGAACTTCACGTCAGATTGAAGTCATATTGAAACACTAAAAGTCTGTGGCGAAGGATATTTGTAAGCCTGTGATACAAATACATGTAATCTTATGCTGTGTCCTATTTGGCTTTTGTGACTTGTGATTGGTTATTTCATCGCTTTTCATCAATACGCCTTGAAACAGTATTTTGTCAATTAGATCTTTGGGTTGTGACGTTGCCTTAGAATCATTAGTGCTTTATATGGCGATGGGGACTAATTTATTTTGGAACGAGTTCGCCACTGGTTGTGGTTAACAATCAGTTCAATTTTGAGTTCCATACACGAGACTTTAAACATGCATAAAGCAAGAGCTAAATCTGTCTATTACAAGTCTTTCTTTAGGCCTGAAATGTTATCTAAATTATTAATTTGACATTAATTAACATATCCAGACCATAATCAGCCCCCGATCGCATCTCTAGCGGCGATCTTAGGTGGATAAGATATGATTTACTGCATAATTTTTCTTCTCGATTTAATTATAAACTGGATAATCGAGACTATGCTTTTTACCGTACCGACTTTAGTTATAATGATTGAGGCTAGGCGGAAATTTCACTTGCTTGATTTGCGGTTCATAGTGGATCAAATTGACTGAAATTTTCAGCAAATTATCTTTACATTATCTATAATCTCTCATAATGTATCTTTAAACATGCATAAAAATTATACTCTAATTTTTTATTTCAAAATATGGAGATCAACAGGCATTTGTTTGTGAAGCAAATAAACAGCAATTATTTGGCGACAGTACTCTGACTCATACGACCGTTGTTTATTGTATATGGGGCGTTGCATATATAATGTATTGTAACACTGGTAAAATATATTCTTAAAATATAATTTTTCGTGACAAGAATTAATTTAAAAAGGTGTTTTACTATATTAAAATGGCAAGAAATGTTGGGACGATGCATTACATAATTTAACGCATCATTGCAGAGGCAAGCTTCACTTATACTTAAAAACTTGTTTCAACTATACGAGTACCACAAGATATGAGATTGTGCCAGGTGTTAATCTGTAGTCTTTCTTACCAATTTGTTGATGCAATATTTCGTGCTCTTATACATAGTAAACTAATATTCGATATGTATAAACTGTTGACCATTTGAAATCGGGGAAGAGGAGTTGGATGGCCGAATGGTTAGCGTGCGCGCGCTCTATCATACGGCCTGCCATTGGGTCAACTGGCATGGTTTCGAACCCCAGGTTGTGCGTGGCAAGGAGTAGGGTTGCCTGTCCAACCTCTTGGGTTTTCTCCGGGTACTCCATTTTCCTCCCACTGCTAAAGACCCCTACGCGTAAGCGAATTATTGAAATGAAATTAACCATATGTTAGTCCCGAAATGACTTAATTTGTATCGACTTAATCCCCATTTCTCTCTCTCCCTCCCTCTCATGATTAAATGCTTCTTATTTTATTCATATACTTTCAGAAACACGCATACATTGAAATTTATTACTGTTACATGTCAGTGGTGGCATAAAGGTCTTTTCACGCCTACACACGGTTTCATTTGATTAAATGATAAATTTGGACCAAATGCATCAAACTATTTTACGAATGAAACATTTTCTTCAAATGCCTCTTAAAACATATCAATCTTAAGAACACCCCTCCATGCCGCAAGAATGGTTTTTTTAAAAGAACCTTGTTTCTGACTTAATTGAGAGGTGATCCATTATCAGCTTGTGTTTGTCGTTAGACGACGTCCGTTTACCATAAGTACCGAAGTCCACTATTCTGTTGGTTCATTTCAATCGCCGGTTCAGTTTAGGAGAAAATAACTGTATAAGCCTGTTCTCGTTCTTTAATGAAATTCAACATATATAATTGGCGCAACTTTCACCTTTACCACTCTGTGGAATTGTTCTGGATGCAGTATCTGGGACCTGTGTAGATTCATTCATTTTTCCGCATCCCAAGCAAAGTAGCAAGTAAACCACATGCTTAGTTTTGCATGTGTTGAGTCTTTCTTGATGTTTATGCACATTCTACATCGTTTATCACCACATATTGATACGGGCGAATTTTTCGTGATTTCATTTATATCAAACCGAGAAGATGTAAAAATTTTAAGAAGATTGGCTGGTTGTTTGTAGCTGCTTATGAAGTTTGATTTTGAAAAAATCTTTTTCTTTTTCGGACACTTGAAGTAATGGTACTAGCAATGTGCCAAGCGTACCTTATTTACACTAGTTGACGTATTTCATTACAAAGCACGTGCGAGTGTCTCAATAACTTTAAGAACTAACTGTAGTAAGAATTGTTTTTGCAAAACACAACAATGTTTGTATATATAGATAATCTCCTACGAGCCTTTTTTGATATCAAAAAATATCAACGCGGCTCTGATATCAAAAAAGACGAGATGGAGATTTTATTTATCACCCAACCCTTTCTTAAATTCAGAAATAAATAAATATAATTCTTTGTTATAGATTTCACTTTTACTGAAACTGATTACATTACAGCGTAGTGATACATCATTTTTGACACCATTTTACCTATTGCAAAGTCCTATATATTGACCCAGTATTTCCTTCAAAGTCAATTAAATAAAACAGTTTCTTTTAATAAAAAAGAAGTTACTTTTTATTTAAAATAAGTGGTTTCTTTAAAATAAAAGAAAGTAGTTCCTTTTTGATTGACGAATCAAATTCATGTAAAGCGATATCTCCTAGGAGATATCACAATAGATTATGTAATTTATCACACAAGCGATATCTACTGTGTTATTGGGTGATAGGGGGTTGGGATGGCCTAGTCGTCTAGAGTGCCGCGCTTCGTCCTCTAGCTGGCCGGTCACCTCTGGCTTGCGGCTGTTTCGAGACCTGGTGTGAGATAGGGGCGCCCTCTCAACCTCGTGGGTTTCCTCCGGGCACTCCGGTTTCCTCCCACTGCTAAAGACCCCTACGCACAAGCGAAATATTGAAATAAATTGAAACCATTTGATAGTCCCGAAATGACCTAGTTTGTGTCGAGTGGACGTTAAACCCCATTTCTCTCACTCTTATTGGGTGATAAAAGTAGAGGCACACATGTAACACTACAGCTGTGGGATGAATGTCGTGACTATCCTGGTCACGGTCTCCAAATAGCAGCCTGTGACACTATGATGCCACAGAGGTGACAATTGATCGTCTAGGGCTTTTCTTCAGACTTCACGTTGTGGGACTGTGACACTATCCTGTGTCGCGGTACCAAGTCGACGACTGTGACACTCTAGAGACACGTACTGTGTGTCCGTACTGCCAAATCTTCTGTGTCACACTGTCGTTTGTCTAGGTAGGACTTGACGTTGTGATCAATAAGAATTCAACTCTTTTCTGTACTCTTGAGATATTCTTTATATGTAACGATACTATATTCTACAGCACAGATACAACTATTGTACTTTTGGTATTTAAAACGTTAACTACGATTAAAACCTATGATGTCTACCCTGGTTATTTCGCCCAGCCGTCTCCCTCGGAACTTCTATAATGTCTTGTCTACGGTTTCATCATGACGGCTGCGTCCGGGCAGTGAGCCAGGCCAGCTCCCGGGGTGAACTTCCCCTTGGCTCTCTCGAATGTTGTCTGCGTCCAGCCTGGAAGCCGGGGCAGCTCCCGGTTTGTACTTCCCCCGTGGATCTCTCAAATGTTGTCTGAGCGTAAATCAAACAAACTCTCTCCTATATAGAATGTTTAATGCGTCATCTATTAGGGCGGGACAATTACCATTTATGGGTAAGTGTTTCGTAAAGGCACCGTTTTACATCAACACTATTCTAGTTAATTGTACTAATCTGCGCACCTGAGGACTGGACGATAGTACCCTACTTTCCAGAAATGGATACTGACATAACTGTCTGTGAGTAAGTCTAAGATAGTAGTAGAATAATGCAAGCTACTTCATTACCCTAGTTTTTGTCAAACATCATGTAGGTACAGAATTCTATATTAAACAGACCACTAAGTCTATAGTGTTACACACAGTGGAGTAACTTGAATAGTATAAGTTATATTCAAGTAAAGTGTAGATATGTGTGTTTACATAATAACTTGTATAGTCCAAAAAGAAATTTATTGAAAATAATGTCAAATACAATGACGGTATCATATTATCATGTAAACTTGGGTGTAGCTGTGTAAATAATAATAATAACAGTTTATTTATAGTTTAGACATAAATAGATGTTTTCAGCTCGTTGATGAAAGTTATTTATTATTTATAAAAAAAGCCTTTAACATCCTTGTTTGAGCTTCTATTCATATATGTAACCATGTGCAGGTATTATAGATGTTATTGCACGAGTAGTGGTAACCGTGTGCCGGTATTATAGATATTGTTGAACTTGTAGAGGTAAGTTCTGTAAAATATATGGTTGTACGTGGCAAGGAGTAGGGTCGCCTGTCCAGCATCGTGGGTTTTCTCCGGGTACTCCGATTGCCTGTTAAAGACCCCTACGCGCAAGTGAATTATTGAATACAATGAAACCCTATGTTAGTCCCTAAATGACCTAGTTTGTGTCGAGTGGACGTTAAACCCAATTTCCCTCTCTGTATATTATATGTAACCATGTATATAGGTATTGTAGATATTACTTGAACTAGTAGATGTAAGGTCTGTATAATATATAGAAATGATTTAATATATTTGGCAATTAGTTAAAGTCTCGTAAATACCCATTATAATTTATTAATATCGATTGTATACGTCATAAAACTATAAATGCAACAATCTCTTTGTGGTTATTCTATCATAAGGTTAAATCTTTAGGCGAAATGTGTATTGAAGGCTGCATGGTGAAGACGTGAACATATACTAATACCCAAAAGAAAGTATACACTAAAAGTTTTATTTAAGACAATATTCAAAATGTATGGGCAAAAAAGCGAAACAAATTGATATTATACATAAACATCGCATACAATGGAATAACGACGGTTGATGCAACACTACATGCACAATGTATACTTGATTTTGGACATTAGTTCTGGCGTATAATAGGCAATAATATTTTATTTTGTAGTTTGTGCAAGATACCACATGGCGATATATAATTTAATGTTTTCTGTGGTGATTCTGTTTTTGGTTCAGTCGTACGGTAAGTAGAATCTTACTAGCCCTACCTTTTCTTGTGGGATTTTGTCAAAATGTATGTTGGTTCCTCACGAGTAATTATGTCCAATTAAGTTTGTCGAGAATTGTATAACAAGTGCATATTTTCCTATATTTATTTGATAATGTGTAGTTATTTGCAGCCCATATCCCAAAGAAATTCTTAAATTCTGATTAAGAATTAGTGAGAACATATGTTTTAAGTGGTACTTCCAAATCACAAAACAGGGATTTTGATAGGGATAAATCTATCTTTGAAAGTCGAGAAAAAAATGTTTTACTAAGCTTGTTGGCCTCACTACATACCATAAACTGGGTTTCGATCGTTTTGTCATTGTTAAAATAATCATGACGTCTCTGTTAAAAAAAATCGGAAAGCGTCAATAGACACGTCAGCTATAAATAAACGTTATTAAAACAAAATAAGCAACCGTTTTTTTTTACTGAAGCTCGATATTTATACGCCCACATTTTCATGTATATTATCGTCGCCCAGGTCACATCTGGACGAAACTTGAAATATAGGTCTATCTCGCAAAGATCTCGGTTCCTGTCGATATTGGCATGAATCGGGTGGTAACGTCATGAATTATGGCCCCTGATTGTACGAAATGGTCGCGTCGCGTAAGCTTATAGTGTTAAAGTATGTAATTCCAAGGTTGTGGACTTAAGTATTTTTATCCGATGTTGATGAAACTTAAAATATGTGTTTAAAATAAAACGCCTGAAAAGATACAGATATTTCCAGGGAATCCATCTGGCAAAACAGGTCCGAGCACACCCTCGACAGCTTACATTTGACGACAAGTAGGCGAACAGTTGGTTTCCCGACACGTTACAAACATAATTTGAAAATTCGATAAAATATTTGTGTTTATCAAGGAGGTATGTTACCGAAGTTATTTTTCAACTTTGAGATAAGCAGAGGTAAATCTTGAGGCCTTACAGCCAACTACATAGTTTGCAAGATGTGAGCAGCAGGCTATTGGCGACATTCTTGATTTACTGATCGATTTCTTTATGTACCGTTCATATTCTATCCTGGTATGCATCAAACCCAAACCATACAAAATTCTAATTCGTTTCATTGCGCGTCTCCGGAAAATCCAGAATAGACCCAATGTGGTGGTTTGGAATTTCCACCAATGGATAGTTATACAGTAACCAATCTTACCCCTGGCGTTACACATTTGACGGGCACCTGCGCTTCATTACTGACCTGCCCAGAAATACTTTTGAAGACCTGACCGACGATAGATGTTTCAGGGTTGGTTTAAATAAATGACTAGTATGTTGTAAGTTTGTTGTGTATTCACACAGAATAATTAACGCTGTTGCTCAGCTTGTAACCACCTTGAACATGCTTCTTGTCTTCACCTTTGAGGGGTACAATAGTTAACCTGGGTCAAAGGTCACATACGATAAAGACAATCATAATTATATACTGCAACATTGTTGTACAGTGTATATAATTTATGGGCATAATATGTTCTTTACTTGACATTTTACGCCACCTTAAACATGCATTATGCAAGAGCTAAATCTGCTTATTGCAGGTCTTTCTTTAGGCCTGAAATGTTATAAAAACTATTAATTAGACATTAATTAACTTATCCAGACCATAATAAACTCTCGATGTCGAGGCTAGCATGAGATTTTTGTTGGATTGTAGTTCGATTCGCTGAAATATTTTCCTTCGTGATTTACCAATAATTAACGCTGTTGCTCAGCTTGTAACCACCTTGAACATGCTTCTTGTCTTCACCTTTGAGGGGTACAATAGTTAACCTGGGTCAAAGGTCACATACGATAAAGACAATCATAATTATATACTGCAACATTGTTGTACAGTGTATATAATTTATGGGCATAATATGTTCTTTACTTGACATTTTACGCCACCTTAAACATGCATTATGCAAGAGCTAAATCTGCTTATTGCAGGTCTTTCTTTAGGCCTGAAATGTTATAAAAACTATTAATTAGACATTAATTAACTTATCCAGACCATAATAAACTCTCGATGTCGAGGCTAGCATGAGATTTTTGTTGGATTGTAGTTCGATTCGCTGAAATATTTTCCTTCGTGATTTACCAATAAAAGTGGATAACCGAGACTACTGCTTTTGTCTTACCAACTTTAGTAATGATGACCGAGGCTAAGCTGAACTTTCATTCGCTTAGTTCTAAGTTAATTGTGGATTAATTTGACTGAAATTTTCAGCAAATTGTCTTTACATTAGCTAGTTTTTATACGCCCACATTTTCATGTGGACGTATTATGTCGTCGCCCCTGTCCGTCCGTCCGTCCACAATTTGTTTGTGGACTCTCTACAAGTCACAATTCTTATCTGATTTTGACGAAATTTGAAATATAGGTTTATCCCAATAAGATGTCGGCTGCTTTCGATATTGGCATGTATCGGATCAAAACTTCATGGATTATGGCCCCGGATTGTACGCAAAATCACGTTTTTAGCTTGTGGACCCCTATAGAGGTCACAATTTTGAACCGATTTTGACAAAATTTGACATACATGTTTATAACCCAAAGATCTTGGTTCCTTTCGATATTTGCGCCTATCGGAACGTAATTTCCTGAATTATGGCCCCTGATTGTCTGAAAAATCACCTTTTTTAGTTTGTGGTCCCTCTGGAGGTCACAATTATTATCCAATTTAAAAAACCGTTTGATTATATCACAGTTACACCCTATGAAGGTTAAGTTCGAATTTCGGGAAAATCGGACCAAAATTGCCATACAAAATGGCCGCCGTTTGTACGCGAATACTTTTAAAAAATGGTATATCAAGGTTGTGGACCCTGTAGAGGTCACAATTTTAATTCGATTATGATGAAACTTGAAATTCATGGTTATAACCCAAAGATCTTGGTTCCTTTCGATATTTGCGCATATCGGATCGTAATTTCCTGAATGATGGCCCCTGATTATACGCAAAATCGCCCTTTTTTTAGCTTGTGGTCCCTCTGGAGATCACAATTATTATCCGATTTACAAAAAACGTTTGATTATATTACCGTGACACCGTACGGAAGGTTGAGTTCGAATTTTGGGATAATCGGACCAAAATTGCCATACAAAATGGCCGCCGTTTGTACGCGAATACTGTTAAAAAATGGTATATCATGGTTGTGGACCCTGTAGAGGTCACAATTTTAATTCGATTTTGATGAAACTTGAAATGCATGGTTATAACCCAAAGGTCTTGGTTCCTTTCGAATAGTGTAAAAATATGGTATATCATGGTTGTGGACTCTCTACAGGTCACAAATTCTTATCCGATTTTGACGAAAAGTCACATTTCTAGGTTGTGTACCGTCACACCATAATCATTGTCGGCTTCGAATTTCATGAATATCAGACTGGAACTGACCAACAAAATGGCTGCTCCCAATACAGTATGAAATACAGGACTTAATGATGTAGGAAAAATCACTTTCGGTATTGCTTGTTCTCTATCCATCTCTCGAAAATGTGGGCGTATCCTGCCTGGCAGTGCCAGCCTATCTTTAACTATTGTAGTGCGAACTGCCAACTCGTTATCTCATCTCCCATAATGTATCTTTAACTACTGGTGGGTGTTGATTTATTTCAGATAATGGACGAATAGTTACGGAGGAATTTCTGTGCGATGATTATTCACCCAACGCTTATAATGACTGTACAGGTGTACATAGTGATTTGGTAATGGGTTGTAATCCACACTACGTTATTAGGATAACTAATATTAGAATGGGATATTACAATAAAAGAGAAGAACAACCCTGTTGTCAGAGGATATCAGAAAATCTGTGTGCAAATGAGAAGAGTCTTGGATACTTATACATCACTATCGGATCTCTGTGTGTATTATCCCGTACGTGTGTCGTAAATAAGGTATTATATCCAACGGATAATCGATTTGCAAATTGTACATCTCCAGATTTCCTGATCTATATTGAATATATGTGTGTTAGTAGTAAGTACATTGTATATATTTATCATTAATTGATCTTGCCGCACTCCACACACACAACCACGCCCTCATTCTCCACAGGGGAGCTAGTTGTACATGACGACGGGAGTATAGTCTTGCGTTTACATATGCAATTCTCCAAATGGTAAATGTAACGTGTAAATTTCAAAGTCAAATGTAAAAAAAATCTTGTAATGTAAACAAATGCAAAGTAATTTTGTTCCATGAAAAAAGAATTAACTCTCTTATTACATTGCGTAAATTGACATATTGACTTCTGACAAATTACATTTTTTTTCCCTGCGTATAATTTATTTTGTGGTATAAACCAATTCAATAAAACTTAATTTATTTAAATACATTTTGCCATTCAACATTACATTCAAAAGAAGCCTAACGTAAGTGACCCAGAACTTCAATTTGTACTCGTGATATCTTCTCTCTTGACACTCCCACGGTGTATTTTCTCCTTCATCATTTGCCTTTTGCGTCGTAATAATTTGTTATATAGAATAAGAATCAAGCTAGTATGAAACTTAGTTCCTACGGCACCATTGACGAAACACATCGATCTATTTGTTGCTATCATATCTGAAATTATTAACCGATCCTTTTCATCTGGTCACTTTCCCACGCAACTAGCAAAAGCCATTTTTTTACTTCTTCAGACTGGTTTATTGTTCATAATTCGTAATGTAATACAGTAATATACATTAACAAGTGCATAAAAGAAACAATATAGACACATTCAACATTATAATCAGTTCATGATGTTAGTAAACTTTACAATCTAAACTGATCTAGGGGGATTAGTGACTTAAAAGGAATTTCCATTTTTCTAATTTGTCCTTATCTGCTTGTGAGTCTATCTTTGCTTTTGAATGCAGCAAAGCCATATATCCTTCTCTAGTTGGTTGATTAGATGTGATTTTTGTTTTATAAATATAAAATTTTGTTAATATTATTGCGTGATTTAAAAAAGAAAGCTCGGACTGGTTTCTGAATTTGTCGATGTCTTCGTGCCCATTATAGTAACCAAAGTGGATGACCGGAAGAGTCAGGTTACAATGAATATCGTATTTTTCAATATTTCATTCAATGAAGCCCATAAATTTTGGGAGTGTTGACAGTGTATAAACAAATGGTCGATCGTTTCGATGTTTCATTGACAAAAGTCACATAAGGTTGTAGAGACCTTTCCTATTTTAAAAAGCTTAAAATTGGTGTAAATTATTTTGTGGATATAGTTGAATTGAAATATTCTAGTTTTTATGTCGTACACGTGTTATTAGTTAAGTTAAATATTGACTTCATTTCATATTCGTTGATTTGTTTACCAAGTTCTTCTTCCCATTTAGTAATTGCGCTTGGAATAGTTGTGTCGGATTGAATTCTTGTTTTGTAGATGATTTTTGGTTTTAAGTTTTGTGATTTAATGCCATAATATGACATTAAATTTGTCATAATATTATCATTAAGTACATAATATATAGTTTCGAGGTCACTTGTTCGATTACAGTCATGGTACAATTTAATCTCATTGTCTTTTACTAAATTTAAAGATTGGTCTTGGCACAATCTGTTTGTTAAATTCGTATAAGATTGAAATATAAATAGTTCATTGGATGTATAGGGTTTGGGTAAAGGTTTAAATGTATCAGAAACAAAGTATATGTTTTTATGAAATAAATCCGTCGTTTTGTATTGTGTAATATTTAGATTTTTGTTCATATATATTATTTGTTCATTTATTTCTAATTTGTCTAAATTCGAGTTATAACTTTTACGCCAATTTGCAAATAATTGTTTGTAAAAGCATGATGAGATTTTAATCTGCCGAGGATCGTAATTTGCAGACATCAAGATTAACGGATTATAAGGATATACACTCTCGGTTATTAAATTTACCCAAGGTTGATTGTTTCTGCTTAGAATTTTCTTTATCCAAAATAAAGATTTACACCTGATTTGTTCATGAATATTGACCATTTTTAGACCACCTGAGCTGTAATCCTTACACAGTGTCACCCTTTTTATTGTATCCTTTCCTTCCCAGAGGTCATCATAGAAAATTTTATTTAATTTATCAATTATAGAGGATATTTTTGACAAGCCAAAGGTTTTAATTATTAAAATTTTTCCACGTAATGTAAGGTTCCTCAACCTCCATTTCCTTAATGTTGTACTTATTTTGTCTAATATTTTGTCGAAATTAAGACTATTTTGATAATCCTTATCCGAAGAAAAAAAGATACCTAAAATTTTGATAGCTGTAGTGCTTAGTGTTAAATTAATTGATATAAGAACAGACTTCAAATTCTTTATGTTAGAATTCAAATTATAAGCTTCTGTTTTAGCCAAGTTAACAGATAAACCTGAGATTAATTTAAATTGTTCTAGGACTTCTATGAGGTGTCTGGCAGACTTAAAGTCCTTTAATAGGCATGTGACGTCGTCTGCGAAGACAGCAATTTTAAAACTAGATTGGCCTAATTCAATTCCCGATATATTTTTATCATCTCGGATATTTGTACATAGAGTCTCGATGACGAAATTGAATATGTTGGTTGACATAGGATCTCCTTGTCGGACACCACTTTCAATGCTGAAGTGCTTTGTCGTATAACCATTGTTAACCATTATTGAAGACATCCATCATGGATCCAGATATTCTGTTGAATTACCGTCCAGTCAGTAACCTATCTTATATTTCAAAACTACTAGAAAAGTGTTTTCTCAATCAATTAAATGATCACATTTATTCCAATAACCTTGAAAATCCATTACAATCTGCCTACAAACAATACCACAGCACACAAACTGCTTTACTCAAAATTACAAATGATATCTACCGTGCTATAGATCAACAGAAATGTATTATCTTGGTACTCTTGGATCCCTCAGCCGCATTTGATACGCTTGATACCGATGATCTCCTTGACGCACTATGGTGTGAAATTGGCGTGCGTGGTTCTGTTTTGAACTGGTTTGAGTCATATCTAACCAATCGCAACCAAGCTGTTAGAATTGGAGATTTAACATCCGACGATATAGTACTATGCTTTGTGGGGTACCGCAAGGTTCCGTACTCGGACCTGTACTACGTATTATTTTAACCAAGATTACTGAAGGCTATGGGCAAAACATTTATTTGTTTGCAGACGACTCTCAACTTTATATTGAATTTGACACAGTCTCGCGACATTCTACGATACACAATATAGAACTTTGTCTCACAGAATTTCTTGTGTGGATGACAGAACATTTCTTGAAATTAAATCCAAATAATACACAACTGCTAGTAATTGGAACCAAGCAACAACTCCGGAAATTTGATCAAACTGTAGTTAATTTTGATAAAGAAACAATTTCAGGAACCCATAAAGCTCGAAATATTCGTGCTTTATTAGGCTCGAACCTATCGTTTAAAGGTCACATACAGAATATGTGATCCATCGCCTTCTATCAAATTCATCGAATTGAAAAGATCCAACGCTATCTCAATTATGAAAATAAAGAAAGGGTTTAATATGCGGCCTATCAGATTAACAGACTACATGTTCAAAACTCAGCAGCTTGACTCATCACTAAAACTAGAAAACATCAACACATCTCCCCTGTATTGCAACATTTACATTTACATTAAGTTCAAGTTACTCCTTTTTGTCTTCAAAGCGTTAAACGGCCAAGCTCCATCTTATATAAAAAGTCTTGTTGAACCCTATACTACCAACAGTTTAAATTGATTGGCGATTCTACACGGATTTTATACGCCCACATTTTCATCTGGCCTAATGTTGTCGTCGCCCCTGGCCGTCCGTCCGTACACTATTTGCTTGTGGATACTCTACAGGTCACAATTTTTATCCGAGACATGAGATATCGGTTCCTTTCGATATCGGCATGTATCAGACCGTTCAAAGTTAAGTCGAATGTGAATTGACGAATGGGCAAAAGTTGAATTCAAAAGTGCATTGTGAAAGCGAAATTATTTAGATTTATTAATTGGTTATGTCAAAAAATGAGTCATATGAAACGGTTTACTTTATTTTGAAGCAAAACATTTTAAAGGAGTTGTAATAAAAACCGAATGAGCGTCCATTTTATTTGCCCCAACAGTTGTATAAATACATCGATTTTCTATTTCAGATTCATCAATTATAAATATGACGAAACCAGAAATAAACCACAACTTCGACAGTTTCTCGTTGTTTTATGATAGTGGGCAATTTCCTGAGATTGAAGAACATTTTTACTGTAGTTGTGAGATCACAGCGGATGATGACGTATTCATTTATGCAAGAGTTGATTATGTTGTACTTATTAGTGGTTTTAATACTAGGTTGACGATTTATAGTCGAGATCATACAGTTCGTTATGACGTGAGCAACGCTTCCAAATATCTGTATATATATTATAAACAATTAAAACAGACTAAGGGACCAATTCACCTGGTTTATGAAGGTGATAAACTGTATCCTTATAATGATGTGATATCGATAGATTTTAAAGGTAATGAATACTTATGGCCAAAAATACCATTATTTCCAATAGGGGAAGACCCTTCATTTAAAACGTCGATTCAGGGGCCACGGTGGCTCGCTTGCCTGAAGGCCGGGTTTGCAATTCCTGCATTAGCCGAGAAAGTTCATCCAGATTTTCCGGCTGGCTTCCCTCTTGTCAGTGATGCCGGACGTGTGGGGCCTCATAAGGACAGCTGTTTAGTCGTTGGGATGGGACGAAAACCGAGGTCCCGTGTGCACGTTGGCGTGCACGTAAAAGACAACTTAACAGTTGGAATTCGATGTTAGAGTAAGCCGTAGTGCCGCCTCGGCAAAATTTCCCTCATAGCACACTGTATGTCGTATGTCCGTCGTCATTAGCCCAGTTCGATGCAGAACAGTAGGACGTGAAACTCCATTTCATTTCATTTCAAACGTCGATTCTTTAATTTTGTCATCTTCGTTGTACGATGCATAGATGTTTACATAATATTGAACTAACTGCACAATGTTGGCGGTCATGCATTTCTTTGTAAGAATGCTTAAATGTTTGGCGTGTAAATAGCAGACTACACATGTACATGTATTTAATACGATATATTTACTTTATTTAGCTTCTCAAGGTCGTATCAAGTCCAACTGTACAGGATGTCAGGCTGGTTATTCTATACCACCAATATTTGACCCTCAAACCACAGATATCAAAGGTAATTGATAAGGCACATATAGACGATTTGACATTATTTTAAGGCGTCATATATTATCCTAGTGCATGGCAGTAGGTGGATGTAACATTGGACATATCAATTGGATTCTCGGAGAAAATGGAATGAATGGGGTGGGGGGTTATTAAATCAGTCTGGAAAACGTTTTATTGCTTTTATTTTGAGCCTGTGTTGTGTTGTTTGGATTTTGCAATTCAAAACTTTTCTCATTAAACCCCGTTGTTTAGAACAAATGAGGTTGTATACCTGCATTCTGACTATAAGCCAGGTTACAGACGGAAGAGGGGCGCTTTGAGGGCAAGTAAACAGGGTTTTACTGCTTCACACTAACCCAATGACCACCAGATTGACTCAGTGGTGTATTTGGGCCAGCTAGTATCAGGCATCGAATGTCTTGCAATCTTTGTTCCATGAAATGGGGGGGGGGGGGGGCTAGTGGTTTAGAGTTCCGCGCGTCGACCTCTAGATGGCCGGTCACCTCTGGCTTGCGGCTGTGGTTTCGATCCCTGGTGTTAGCGTATGTGGCATGGAGACAGGGCGCCTTCTCAAGCTCGTAGGTTTCCTCCGGGCACTCCTGTTTCCTCCCACTGCTAAAGACCTCTACGCGCAAGCGAATTATTGAAATAAAATTGAAACCACATGTTAGTCCCGAAATGACCTAGTTTGTGTCGAGTGGACGTTAAACCCCATTTCTTTCTCTCTCTCTCTCTCTCTCTCTCTCTCTCTCTCTCTCAAAAATCCAGGTTGTCGGAGAAATACCCTGCAGTATTGATAAAAATCCTTTTTATATTCGCGTTGTGTGGGACTCTTCTTCTTAAAACGAGTCCATATAGAAAAAGTGTCAATGCATCTGAATGTATAGTAGATAATAAGTCACAATCACGTTATCTTTTGTTTACATATCGGCGACTGACTAATTAAGGACACGTGACCAGTGTATATATGTTCAAATATGGTTAAAAGAGACAATTTCCGTAATAAAATAATCCACCAAATGTGATCGCTTATTAAAAGTACTGCTGGGGTATAACGGCGATATTTATATTCAGAATATACCTTTCTATTACACCTTGGAGCAAATTGTTTCTGCTTGTGACATTATTCGGTGTCAGCTATAGGCCTAATTATGTGGGGAGACTGTTCCGGTCTCATGTATAAAACGACAAATATTCTAGTCAAATCCAGCCATCCATTTATTATTAATAAGATAGTGTTTCGCGGACGACCAGCCAAATTAACTACGAGAGAACATACATGTTTAAACTGCATGTAGTCTTATTATATAGGTACTCTGGATTCTACAGAACAAACGCCGTCATCTGAAATAAGTACTCTGGATTCTACAGAACAAACGCCGTCATCTGATATAGGTACTCTGGATTCTACAGCACAAACGCCGTCATTTCATATAGGTACTCTTTATTCTACAGAACAAACGACGTCATCTGGTATGGACTCTACAACACCTGGACAACTGACCTCATCATCATCTGATATCTATAAAACTGCTCTAATTTGTGTTCTTAGCAACATTGTTGTACTTGGGCTTGTGATGATGGGTGTTGTTATTTACAAGAAACGGTAAGTTGCTACAACCGGGCTTGTGATAATGGTGGGTGTTGTTATTTACAAGTTGCTATAACCGGGCTTGTGGTGATGGGTGTTGCTTTTACAAGAAGCAACGTAAGCTAAACTGTCATCAAATCATGCAAGCAATCATTACTCTTAATGGGTCCTAAATCTGCTTATTGAAGGTTTGTCTTTAGGCTTAAATGTTAAATACATTATTAATTATACATTTATTAAGTTATCCAGACCATAATAATAGACATTTATTAACTTACCAAGAACATAAACAACTATCGATGCCACCGGATGCTCTAGATTTTCAACAGAATTAAATACGGTTTGCGATAATGATTTCATTTTAAAAAATGAATATTATCAATGACTCTTTTGTATCATTGTAACAGCGGTGACTATACTGTTCTGTGATCGACGCTTTCTCTTTTTAGAATAGAATAAATACTTTACTGAAATTAGTAAGACACTGTCTCATTAATCAGGGAGTCATTCCGGGTTGGACCCCGATGTTGGCGCAGAAAGGTCCTCTGGATTTTCCATTATAGTCGCGCCTTTCCAGTGGTGCACAGTGTAGGGATAGGAAGTGAAACAGAGGTACAGTGTAGTCTCGCCTGTAGAGTGGTGCACTACGTGAAGATAAGAAGTTAAACGGAGGTGCAGTGTAGTCCCACTTGTCCAGTGGTGCACGATGTAGGGATAGGAAGTGTAAAATAGGTACAATGTACACGTTGGCCTGCACGTAAAATAAAACCGTTATGTAGGAATAAATTGACTAACCGGTCAGACTGTCTCTCGTAGTACACTGTGAGCGTACGCTTGTCTTCATTATCCCGGTCGGTGCAGAAACGTTGGGCGATATATACCGCATGCCACTCATTTATTCCGATTCCGTTGAACCAACACCAAGATAAACCAATATAGACAGTTGAATATTTAATATTTTAATTATTTATTGACAGAAAATGTACCAAAATCAAAAAGGAAGCAGCTAAAGGTGTACATGTATCTACAACATCGAGACCAGTGTCAGGAACCGTCTATGATATATCACTATCGACAACTGTATCTTATCTACCTAAAACTGGATCCGAATTGTACGACACAATACATGAACAACCAACCAATGTTTATGCATCTCGTAAACCCGGTACAACTCGTGAGCTGTCTTAATTATTTATAATACCATCCTGAATTCCGAATAAATCAACAGTATACAACTAAAGTAGCTAAGTCTCTAACTCAATATCATCCAAAATCTTCAACTTTGAAAACACGAAGTATTTGTCAATTTAATTCAACATGGATGCTGTGATCTTACCGGAAAAGATGGACTTCTGATATCCAATATTTAAGACAAAATAAACATTTTAACATTGGTACACGAATCATTTACCTTAATGCTTTGCAGTCCAAGTTCTATCAAGAGACTCGGGAACGAGGCTAGACACATTGCACTAAACTCAACGGCGTATGTAGACTGGAATAACCAGACGCTATAAATTTGCAATCGATTAAGACTGCTGGCTTATTTCGCGGAACATAACTGATTTGAAATTAGAGTAAAAACGGAAACCATTGAATGTAAATCAGTTTTTATACATTCATATTAAAGTACTATATGCGACGCGACCAACTTCTGTCAATGTGTAGGTCCCAATTGTTAGAGATTTAGCTCCTTTAACATTCTAATTTAACCCTTTGACTCTACCCGAACCGCAGGATACATCATGGTCTAGAGACTCTATCCGAACTATTCTTTTGCAATTTGTTTAGTATAAATTGTATCCCGAAAAACGATATACCAAGAAAAAAATAAAACGTTTTGTTAAGTAAGGCTATACCAAAGCCGTATATAGGTACCAAAGCCCTGTATAGGGAAAGTTACGACAACTCATTTACAGGCGCCATTTTGGGTCCCAACTATGACGCCATAAAAACTATGACGTCATGGCGTCATATAGCTTTACTTAACAAAACGTTTTATTTTTTTCTTGGTATATCGTTTTACGGGATACATTTTATCCTAAACAAATTGCAAAAGAATAGTTCGGATAAAGCCTCTAAACCATGATGTATCCTGCTGTTCCGATAGAGTCCCTCTAAAAAATCATCTACCCTGTAGTTCGGATAGTCTCGAAACCATAGTGTACCCCTGAGACTCAAATCCATAATCTACCCTGTAGTCTCTAAAACATGATGTACCCTATAGTTCAGATAGAGTCTCTAAACCATGTTTACGTTGTAGTTGGGATAAACAATAGTTTTGTAAATAGAATGTCGATCGTCAAATGAATATGAATTTTACGATATGTTAACCCAGAAATGACATTTATAAATGAATATAATGTTAACACGCTTAAAATATATGGTTGCCATAGACTTCGTGTAGAAAATTCTAGATACACACTGTTAACCACACATAGATGGGTTTTTTATGTCATGATTCATATACTTTATTCAGCTCGACGTAAAACTTAAAAATATATATCTAGACACAGTTGGTTAAACTTGAATGTAGACCTATTAATAATCTAGGTTGCATATATACATGAGACGTAAAATGCTGTCTTGTTACATACCGTTTGTATAGTTGAATCATATCATACGAATATCGTATTTCATATAGTTGTTATGAACCGTTATGATCCATGTCCACTTTTTGAACTAGTAACCTCACGTCATGTCGAATACAATGGAGGCCAGTTCCACCGTTCGTAGTAAGATTTATAGATTATTCTGTTGTAATATTTTAATGTTATATGTATCTAAGTTTATTATTGTTCCATTTCATAATTATTATCTTGTATGTACTATTTAATTGACTTGTCATTCATAATATGCTTTAGAAATATAAATAGACCAGGCACCGCTGACCGCGTGCATATGACTGACAGGTAGTAGGCGTGGTTAAGCTGCCACGTGACTCACTAGCTTATAAAAGTACGTTTAGTCGGGAAATCAGTAGTAGTAGAAAATCAGAGAGAAGTCGTGATGCGTCTACGGCGGTAACATCTTGCCAGTAGACTGACTCTTGGGATTGATACGGCGGTTCGCGAGAGAGAGACTTAGAGCTCGTAAGAGAGAGCTCAAGAGAGAGAGTTAGGGCTCGATAGAGAGAGAGAGATAGATGCCGAGAGAGAGCTGAGCACTGTAAATAACGGATTCATAATAAAGAAAAGAGAAATTACAAGTCGTTGTTCTTCGCCACCTTTTGGCTGGCTACCCGACGCTCCGCTGAAAAGCGAGCTACTCTACCATTTAATAATTACGGGACTATAGCTGGCCCCCTGTCCGTCTGTTCACTACATAGTGTACGTCTTTTTGGTGGCAGAGGTGGGATGAATGCGACTTTGTACAGATGGAGATACAGGACACAGACGACGGAGAAGTATTTATTACGAGCAGAGATAAGTTACAGAAATTACTGTCGGAGAAGAGAGATTTAAAGCCCGATATGGAGAGTCTTCCTGGAAATGAACAGAGCCAGGGTATAGAAGACGACAAGGAACAAAAAATGGAAACTCCGTTAGCGAGTTATCGAAGTTTTGGGAGAGGTCAGCGGAGACCCGATATATTTAGAGACTTATTTTACAATCGAGCTTCTGGTGCTATACCTAAGCGTCCTACGACTAACTATCAGGAAAAATTTGAGACCCCTCCATTTGGAGCTGAAGGGGGAGTTGGAAATGCATCACGAAGAAATGAGCCAAATCCTACGCCAGGGAGAACAATAATAAAGCCTCAGCCCTTTGATGGAACCACTTCTTTGTTAGATTATCAGATACATTTTGAGACATGCGCGGAGTTGAACCAATGGAACCCGATGGAAAAAGCTCTTCATCTAGCTGGAGTTTTAACCGGCAGTGCGCAATCAGTTTTGCCGTCGCTAAGGCCAGAAGAGCGAAGGAATTATGATTTACTTATGACTGCTCTAAGAAACAGATTTTTACCAGCTAATCAAACCCAACTATATCGCGCAGAGTTGCGAGCCAGGCGTCGAAAACCGAGAGAAAGTCTGCCGGAATTAGGACAGGCGATACGCCGGAAGGTCAGTCTTTCATATCCGACCGCTACGCTAGAACTACAAGATACGTTAGCTCAAGACGCCTTTTACGACGCTCTTCAATCTGATAGAGAACTGGTTTGGAGAGTCCAACAGTCTAGGCCAGTAAATTTGGAACAGGCAATTCAAATAGCTGTTGAATTTGAAGCATTCATGTCTTCTAACAAACATAATTATGATCATGCTTTCTCAAGGGTTGTCGAAGGAGAAGATAAATTAACCAAGCTACAAAGAGAAATGGAAGACATGAAACATTTAATAAAAGATATGAAAGTGGAACTGCAAGCTGAAAGCAGACAATGGAGTAAACCAAGTCGTCCCGTTTGGAACGGAAGCAATGCGTGGAATAATCAGCGCCAACGACAGAGTGGTGGAGGTAATAAAGAAAGAGTATTTACGCCAGGGAAATTTCAACAAAACCGTCGAGCAGATGAAGACTTTGTGTGTTATCGTTGTGGAGGAAAGGGTCACATAGCAAGAAATTGTGGTACCCGTGGAAATAATTTCAGAGTCATCAGAGGGAAACCCACTCGACAACGCAATCCGAGGCTCCCGACTAATGTATTTGACAAGCCGTGTGAGGCAGGGCTTCACATTAAAGCAAACATAGATGGTGTTACGAGTCATTGTCTGCTAGATACGGGCGCGACTCTAACTATAGTATCACATGAACTCCACATGTTGATTCCGAAAGGTATTAGACCTCTTTTACACCCCGTAAAACAGACGTTAAGAGCAGCAAATGGACAATGTTTAAAGACACACGGAAAGGGTATATTCAAGTTCAATATAGATGGCTGCATATACGAACAAGAGGCGGTGGTAGCCGAAATAGGATCAGATTGTATCATCGGTCTGGATTTCCTCCAAAACAATAATTGTACAATCGACGTGACGGGAAAAGTCCTAACAGTCGCGGACAAGAAATATGACGCTCACTTAGAAGGCAACATTGGCATTTGTCGAGTAAGTTTAGCTGAAACAACAAGTTTACCTGCACGGCATGAGAAAATCGTACCGGCTTTCCTTCAGACGGATCAAAAGAAGTTATGGCTTAACACACCAGGAATAATAGAGCCAACGGAAGCTTTATTGAATAAACATGCTGTGCTCTCAGCTCGTGTATTGGTAGAACCGAAGGAGGATGTACAAAAAGTTATGATTAGAATAATGAATCCGTCTAATGACGTGAAAGTTCTTCATAAAAATGTGGTGCTAGGTAATTATACCCCAGTTGATATAATGGATAAGAAGTCAAGTAATACAGTAGGAGATAAATTGACTTTAAAAGACGAGCTCCCAAGCCATCTTTGTGATCTCTATAAAAGAGCTTCTGAGGGATTAAAAGATGATGAAGCAAATGAGATTAGAAGATTATTACAACGTCATCATGGATTGTTTGCTAAGTCCTCGGCAGATTTGGGGCAGACGAGTCTTGTTAAACACGAAATAAAAATAAATAATGCGAAGCCGATAAAACAAAAGACAAGAAGAGTGCCAATTCACCAGCGTAAAGACATTGAATCTATGTTAGGTGACATGTTACAGCGTAAAATTATAGAACCTTCAACAAGTCCGTGGGCGAGTCCCATAGTTTTGGTGAAGAAAAAGGATGGGTCATTACGATTTTGTGTCGACT
Source organism: Patella ulyssiponensis (assembly GCA_963678685.1). Lineage (NCBI taxonomy): Eukaryota > Metazoa > Mollusca > Gastropoda > Patellidae > Patella > Patella ulyssiponensis. The sequence continues at coordinate 94,413,109 of OY783226.1, forward strand.
ACCGACTTATTAATGATCTTACAGAGAAAGACGCATACCCGCTCCCGAGAATAGATCAAACTCTAGATTGCCTCCGTGGAGTTAAATGGTTTTCCACTCTTGATCTTCTCTCGGGCTACTGGCAGGTTGAAGTTAAAGACGAAGATAAACCAAAGACTGCATTTACCACAATGTATGGATTATTTCCGTTCCGAGTGATGCCATTTGGATTATGCAATGCACCAAGCACCTTCGAACGGTTAATGGAATCCATATTAGCTGGTTTACAGTGGGAAGTTTGCCTAGTTTATCTCGATGACATAATTGTCTTCTCGAAAGATTTTCATCAACATATAAAGAATTTAGATATGGTATTTAAGAGAATATCTGATGCTGGTTTAAAATTCAAGCCGTCAAAATGCTGTTTGTTCCAAAGAAAAGTAGATTTCTTGGGTCATGTGATATCTTCAGATGGAATATCTACTGATCCTGGTAAAATAAAGAGTATTCGCGATTGTCCCGAGCCCAGTTCTGTTAGTGAGGTACGGAGTTTTCTCGGACTATGTGGATATTATAGAAGATTTATTGAGAGTTACGCTCGAATTGCGAGTCCACTACATCGACTTACGGAGAAAGGGAGAGACTTTAAATGGACCAAAGAATGCCAGGAAGCGTTTGACACCCTTAAGAGTAGGGTTATTACAGCTCCTATACTTGCGTTTCCTAATCCAGAGCTCCCATTCATATTAGACACAGACGCAAGTGGGAATGGCATTGGGGCCGTCTTATCTCAAGTTGTCGATTCACATGAAAAGGTTATAGCCTATGCTTCTCGCGCACTATCTAAAACAGAAAGAAATTATTGTGTTACCCGTAGAGAGTTGTTAGCGGTGGTCCATTTCGTTAAACACTTTAAGCCGTATTTATACGGGTGCCAGTTTACCATCAGAACAGACCACGGGGCTCTGAAATGGCTGCTCAACTTTAAAAACCCCGAAGGCCAACTGGCTCGATGGTTGGAGACGTTGGCTATGTATGACTTTAAAATAGTATTTCGACCAGGAAGAGTCCACAATAATGCCGATGCTCTTTCAAGAGAGCCATGCCTGAAGTGTCCTAGGTCATCCGAGGATGCGTGTTTACAATTAATCGGGATCGATATGACTGGTTTTGGTATCAAGCAGAAGGAAGATCACGATATCTCATTAATTATCGACTGGATATCTCAAGGTGATAAACCAGAGTGGCGAGTTGTCTCCAAGGAGAGTCCATTTGTAAAGAAGCTATGGAGCAAATGGGACCAATTGGTTATTCAAAATGATGTTCTTTATATAGAGGAGCAGAAACTCAGCTTACCTGCACGTAAAAGAATTGTTGTACCCACTTCAGAAAGAAATGAAATAATAAGACTTTCCCATGATATTCCATCTAGTGCACATCTAGGTGTAACAAAAACTACCGAAAGAATTAAGCAGAAATATTTCTGGCCGGGCTTAAAACGAGATGTTATGGAATTCGTTGCTACTTGCCTTGTGTGCTGCCCTATTAAAATGCGCAAAAGAAAAGCAGGATTAGAATCTTATGCAGCAGGTGCGCCGATGGAGAGAATAGCAGTCGATATAGTGGGAAGGATAGAACCAGCTACAGAACGCGGGAATGCGTATATACTTGTCGTAACAGACTATTTTACAAAGTACACAGAGGCCTACGCTATGAGAAATATGGAGGCCATAACGGTTGCGAGAGTACTACTTGAAAATTTCTTACTACGATTCGGATTACCACGACAGTTGCATTCTGATCAAGGACGTCAATTCGAGAGCAAAGTTTTTCAAGAGTTGTGCTCGCTGTTGGGAATCGAAAAAACAAGGACAACACCATATCGTCCACAATCAAATGGACAAGTTGAGAGAGCTAATAGAACGCTCAAATCCATGCTTTCGTCATATGTACAGGAAAGGGGCGACGATTGGGACGTTGTCTTACCGTATGTTATGTTTGCATACAGATCCACGACACACCAATCGACGAATGAAACACCAAACTTCTTAATGTTTGGACGGGATGTCAACACGCCCGTTGACCTACAATTTGGAGTACCCCCAGGAGAATCATACCGCGAAACTCAGCACTGGAGTAATTTTATTAGACGAACAATGGAGGAAGCCCATCGTATAACAAGGAACTATCTCGAAGGACAACTTCGACGACAGAAAAACTATTATGACCCAAAACATGGACGCGAACCTTTGATTACTGGAGCATTAGTTTGGTTATATTCGCCAGTTAAAAAACCAAACATTCCTAATAAACTACAGAAATATTGGAGAGGCCCATTTCGTGTGATTAAGAAATATTCCGATATTACGTACGAAATAATAGATGAACAATCGGATCGACGTCAAGTGGTCCACATTGACCGATTACGCGAATTCAGGAAACGTGCGGAGAATGATCCGAATGTCACGGTGGAAAGCGATCTATCCAGTGATGATGAACCTCAAGTGTCTGATCAAGAACCATTACATTATTATGATAACAATGATAATCAATCCGACGACTACGAGCTCTCTAGATTAGGTTTCCAACCCAAACGTACTAGACTGGGACGGGTGACGAAGCGACCGACCTATTTAGATAATTATGTATGCTGAACTCTCTTTCCTTAGGTGCCAAATTTAGATTATGATTCTTATTTTTGTAGAGCCTATATGTATCTAAGTTTATTATTGTTCCATTTCATAGATTATGATTCTTATTTTTGTAGAGCCTACGAGATATTTTAGATGTCGGATGTGTGGTTTTGCTACAACTAAATCCAAGAATTGGAAAAGGCACCTGGAATCGAAACGTCACGTGAATATATCCGTAACAAGCCCGCTACTGTTACTTCTGCTGAGCTTGATATTGGAGAAGAACCTCAAATTGAGTTATTCCCTCATTCACCAATTCGCATAACGTTATCTCCAGAAAGGGATCCGCCTGGTATGAAATCCGTCGGTGTGCAGTGCAATTTGGTAGCTATTGAAGAAACTTTTACCGCTACGGAACGTCTTCAAGGTGACAGATTAGTCAGCAGGAGTATTTGTACATCGTATGCTGCTGATGTTGACCAGTATTTTAAGGCGATGGATGCTCTTAAGAGACCTTAATTTATCGTTGAATTTGTGAACTATAATATGTATTTTGAAAACATTTTAATAAGTGCCAATGAACATGTATAAACCGGATAGGACTCCACATATGATTATTCAACGGGTTGTGTTTTTTTATATATATATATATATATAACATGCCGCATAATGTCCATTAATAATTTGTTTACATTTGTATATTGTTTTGTTATTGTTTGCTTGTAGTTTTCGCTCTCTCTCTCTTACGCATACGTTTACCGGTATATTAATAAGATATTATAATGCGTGGACGCATTTATACGAAGGCGTGGGTTATGTTATGAACCGTTATGATCCATGTCCACTTTTTGAACTAGTAACCTCACGTCATGTCGAATACAATGGAGGCCAGTTCCACCGTTCGTAGTAAGATTTATAGATTATTCTGTTGTAATATTTTAATGTTATATGTATCTAAGTTTATTATTGTTCCATTTCATAATTATTATCTTGTATGTACTATTTAATTGACTTGTCATTCATAATATGCTTTAGAAATATAAATAGACCAGGCACCGCTGACCGCGTGCATATGACTGACAGGTAGTAGGCGTGGTTAAGCTGCCACGTGACTCACTAGCTTATAAAAGTACGTTTAGTCGGGAAATCAGTAGTAGTAGAAAATCAGAGAGAAGTCGTGATGCGTCTACGGCGGTAACATCTTGCCAGTAGACTGACTCGTGGGATTGATACGGCGGTTCGCGAGAGAGAGACTTAGAGCTCGTAAGAGAGAGCTCAAGAGAGAGAGTTAGGGCTCGATAGAGAGAGAGAGATAGATGCCGAGAGAGAGCTGAGCACTGTAAATAGCGGATTCATAATAAAGAAAAGAGAAATTACAAGTCGTTGTTCTTCGCCACCTTTTGGCTGGCTACCCGACGCTCCGCTGAAAAGCGAGCTACTCTACCATTTAATAATTACGGGACTATAGCTGGCCCCCTGTCCGTCTGTTCACTACATAGTCTTACATGTTTGTCAACATCAAGGTGAACTTGCTCTATTTAGCTGTGTATCTTCTATTTTATTTTCCTATGAATTAGGTTATATAAAAAAATGATGTTTTATCTCCAATAGAATCTTTTTCGCGGAAATCTATGACATATCTATCCACACCCTGTGTGTCTGGGCAGCCAATTGCGACACAACAATAAAATAGGACATATTATAAACAGATAGTGCGTAGGTACTTGGGACCCAAGATGGCGTCTTGTTACACATAACGTCATATTTTCATGACGTCAGGTGAATTTTCTGGCTTCACAGTTGTCGTAACTTTATCTATATACGGCTTTGGGCTATACCAAAGCCGTATATAGGTAAAGTTGCGACAACTGTGAAGCCGGAAATTTCATATGACGTCATGAAAATATGACGTCAATGGTAAAACGACGCCATTTTGGGTCCCAAGTAATTGCCTACTCACTAATGTGTCGAAGTTGCCTGCTCCGACAAAGAGTCTATAGGCGATAAAACATACATTTTTAAAAACGAAAACATTAGCTGAACATACTATCATTATCAATTGTTATACAACACAAGAGTACATGTTATATAGCCTAATTCAGAAGAAATAAAATGAAATGTCATCAACGGAAATGAAATGTGCTAGGCCTAATTCATAAGAAAATGAAGTAAAAGTTAACTTGCATACGCTTTTAAAAAATCAGATTTTTTTTTTGTGCAGACGGGTAAATTGAACAATCAAAACATTTGGGAGATAAACCATTTTGCCTCCCAGACTGCAAAATAAGGGCCTGAAATTACACATTTTTTTGGTCTGGAGCCATTCCGGATTGTGTGTCAGTTTTCGCTTATCGATCATTAATTGCATAATCAATTTTTCTAAAATCGAAATTTCTCTAAATTGACTAGGGATAAAACATTTAAAATTAGTGTAACTTAAAATCAGTGTAATTTAGGTGCAGAAGCGTTAAACCCCATTTCATTTCATTTCAGATAAAATGTGTCTAGCGTCACTCTGCCCTATGTGTAGGCCATGCGCGACATGTGTTTATGGTAAATTTTTTCACCAGTTTCATGCGATACTAGTTATCGCTCTCCGAAACTTTCCGGTTACTTTTGCAATTTGTTTGGGGTAAGACGTTATCACTCCCCGCCTATGTGTAAATAATAATATTAATTTGTCTAATATATAAACGACACAAATTTAACATAGGCCTGCAAAGACGCCATTCCACAGGTAGACAATGAAGGGGACGCAGTTAGTCTTGACTCCTTTGAGTATTTGCCCCCCCCCACCCATTTCCAATGAAAAGAATGATGTTCTGGTGCTCAACCAGTATCAAAGATCAGATTTGTTACCAATTGTCTCGAGCATGTTGCACCCATCTCAACATTTATCGGCTTTTTGTTACATCTAAGAAAGCATACACATCCCTACTAAATGTGAAACGAGAAAATTCAAATGCTAAAAGGAACAACAGAACAAGTTCACCTTAATGTCGACAAATACGTAAGACTTTATGAAATAAGATATCTTTATATGATTCAACCGAAAGGTGCATAGGTACATGTATATGCAACGTAGATAATTAATATCTACATTCAAGTTAAACCAACCGTGTCTATATACGCCGAACTGCCTAAAGTATGTGAATTATTGTCATTAAAACATTTATGTGTGGTTAACAGTGTGTAACTAGAATTTTCTTCACCAAGTCTATTGCATCCAGATATGTAAAGCGCGTTAACAATATATTCAATTTAGGGATATACTATGCATAGGCGTACGAGCCAGGGGGGCAGGGGGGGGGGCAGCTGCCCCCTAACTTTCGGGGAAGCCGACTTTTCGGGCAGAGGAGTAAAGTGAGAAAAAAAATTATTTCGTCTACTAGGCAAAATAAAGTGCCCGAAATCTAATAAAACTCTAATTTTTACGGGCTTGAATAGCAGTAAAACGCGTTTGCGGTCGTCAAATATTCCAAAATTGTCTTGGGAGATCTATACAAGGTCAGCTCCGCTTCTTCGCCGGCGCCGCTGTCTGTAAACCTGAAATTTTTTCGGGCATTTCTAGTTTTGCTTCCCTAACTGTCATCGAGCCCTAATAAAACACTAATTTTACTTTTCTTTTAAATTGGATACCACGAATTTGTTTTTTGTCTGGAGCCACTCTACTTTGTGCGACAATTTTCGGGCATCGGTTAGTATTTGTGAATGCAGCTGCAACAGTCTGTTTGGATGCTTGGAATTCGGAGTGGGATTTCGGTTATAAAACCATGGGATACTTTTGGAGTTACTTACACGGACTAGAATTGCAAAAAACATTCGCGGTGGTTAAATTTTCAAAATGTTCTCCGGGAGGGTGAGGCCCCATACCCCGCGACGATTGATTGGTTGTTTGGAATTCGAGTCAGCCAGGTAGATTATATTGAAGTAATCACGGGCTGGAATAGCAGGGAGATGCGTTTGCGGCAGTTAAATTTTCAAAATTTTCACGTATTCCAAATCAACCTGTCCATAATATCATATATAATGTATTGGACGTTAAATTTTTAATAAACAACAACAACCGTTTTCGTGGACTATAAACGATTGACTGAAATTGGAGTCAGCCACCTTAATTAAGTTACATTAGACCATTTTGGAGTTGCTTTGTTCACGGGCTGAAATAGCAGGAAAACGTTTTTGTAGCCGTCAAATATTCTAAAATTTTCTTGAAGGGGGAGGGGGCGTCTGTAAACCCGAAAATTTTTCGGGCAATTCGGGTTTTGCCCCCCTAACTGTCATCGGGCCCGTACGCCTATGATACTATGTCAGTTCAGGATTAACATATCGTAAAATTCACATTCATTTTACGATCGACTATGGTTTACTAACTACAATGCACACATGGTTTAGAGACTCTAATCTTAACTACAGGGTACATCATGTTACAGAGACTACTGGATAGATAATGGATTGGAGACTATCTGAACTACATGATACATCTAACTAAAGGGTAGTCTACACCATGGTTTAGAGAGTCTATCCAAACTACAAGGGTACATGATTGTTTAGAATGACTCTATCCGAATCACAGGATACATCACGGTTAAGATACTCTATCCGAACTATTCTTTTGCAATTTGTTTAGGATAAACATAACACGTTTTGCCAAGAAATAAAACGTTTTGTTAAGTAAAGCTACATCGAAGCCCTGTATAGGGAAAGTTACGACAACTCATTTACAGGCGCCATTTTGGGTCCCAACTATGACGCCATAAAAACTATGACGTCATGGCGTCATATAGCTTTACTCAACAAAACGTTTTTTTTTTCTTGGTATATCGTTTTACGGAATACAATTTATCCTACACAAATTGCAAAAGAATAGTTCGGATAGTCTTCAAACCATGGTGTACCCCTCTTAGTTAGTATTATCCTGAATATATTGTTAACTCGCTTAAAATATATGGATGCAATAGCAGGCCCGTAGCTAGCCCAAAATTGTTAGAGGGGCAAAGACTTTTGGGGGCGCCGATGGAGTTTCTGTGGGCGCCGATGTACCTACCGTGGAAGGATCTATAGGGTGCTCTCCATAGGCGTATGTTAGGGGGCAGAATTTGGAATGCCCGCACCAATTTTGGGTTAGGCCTACAGACGTCTAGGGACCCTACGCTCACCTCCCCCAGGAAAATTGAGAAAATTTGACGACCTCAAACTAGTTTTCTTGCTATTCCAGTCCCTGATTTCAGTGGGTCGTCTGATATAACCTTACTATGGTGGCTGGGTCGATTTCCAATCAATTGTTTATATTCCACGGAGATAGGGAGGTCGTGAGCAAATTTTGACAGCCGCAAACGTGTTTTCCTGCTATTTCAGCCTATGAATACAGCAACTGAAATGTGGTCCAATATAGTCTACCTTGGGGGGCGTACCATACTCCTTGCAGTGTTTCGTTTGATTAGAGTTAATCCCACTTAACGCTGCTGTATTGGAAGAAAATTTCTGCTCCAAATAATAACTGTTCAATAGTCCGATTAACAACCAATAGCTAACTACGTAACAATGTCATTACGCGTTCAACAGAGCTCTAAATTGGACGATTTTATCATTAACCAGTGCATAGCAGAATGTTACAGAAAAAATAATTGCGTGACAAACAAGGCTATCCAAACGGGTACAATACCTTAAATCACTGTCCAAAGCTTTAGGGAAGACCCCAGATTAAACGAAAGGCTGTCATGTTGCTTGCCAGCAATGGCCGAGGATGGATTTCATGGGTTATTGCTCAGGAATATGGTGGCTTACCTGAACCCAATACAACCGCCGCATTATTATGCGTTTTTGTTTGTTTTTTTTGGGGGGGGGGGGCTATTCTAAACAAAGAGTAAAGCAACTTCCAATTTTCCAATCTTTTTGTAACCGAAATCCCACTCTATTCCGACCTGAATTCCAACCATCCGATCGAAGTGTGGCAGCTGCATCCACAAATAATAACCGATGCCCGAAATATGTGGCACAAAGTAGTGTGGCTTCAGACAAAATGTTTTAATCCATTGTCAATTTAGTACTAATTCGCAATATTCTATTATAAGAAAAGTAAATTTAGAATTAGTGTTTTATTACATTTCAGGTACTTTTATTTTGCCACCCACATGAGAGCGACCTGTTTGAATTTTGAAGATTATCAAGCCATTTCGGGTGCCCAATTCATTCGTAGGCGCCTAACTTATCTCATTAGCATTATATTGTGGGCACCAGTGATCTCGTCATTATGGGCGCCCTTACGGGAAGAGGCACCCCACAAATCATGCCGTTTGAATTTTTAAGATTATCATATTATTGGTGTCCACGATCTCGGTATTATGGGCGCCCCTCCGGGATGAGGCCCCCACAAATCATGCCGTTTTGGGCGCCCCGTTGATCAAGTTGTGGGCGCCCAACCAATCTGATTCGACATTATGCACTATGTGCGGCCGACATTATACGGCGCCTCACCAACCATTATGGCCGCCTCTCCGGGATAAGGCAATCCACAGATCAAGCCGTTTTGGGCGCCCAATTCATTCGTGGGCACCTAACTAATCTCACTAGCATTATATTATGGGCGCCCATGATCAAGTCGTTGGCACCCAACCAGTTCAATTCGGCATTATACACTATGTGCAGCCCATTATTATAAGGTACCGCACCAATCATGTTATTATGGGCGCCTCTCCGAGATAAGGCACCCCACAAATCAGGCCGTTTTGGACACCACATCAGTTGTCGTGTTAATCGTGTGGGTTTTTATGAGACGGCTCATATATAGCGACATGATTGGCGAGGCGCCCATAAAACCAAGTGACATTGGTTGGGCGCCAATCTCGTCGTGGGCGCCCAACCAATGTCACTCGGCTTTATGTGTCGCCCATACAAATATGGAGACTTTGGTCGTTGACCTCGTGTTGCGCGCTTTGGCGCCCATTGACGGAGCCGATTTTTCCACAGCGGCCAAAGGGCCCCCATAGGGGGCGCCGAAATTGATATCTTGGCATCATGTCCACGGGGTTACTTCTCTAGTAAATATTGTATACCACATTGCATATGCCCACGTAATTACTTGTATTGTAATTTCTAGTATCATTGCAACATATATATTTGCTTCTTTTTCAGGTATTGCCATGGCAACACGTCGACGAGATGACTTCTATTGTAAATATTGATACCATGGCAACACGTCGACGAGATGACTTCTATTGTAAATATTGATAACCTGGCAACAAATCAAAGGGCTTACTTATATTGTACATATTTAACTGATGGCAACATATGCGCGGCTTGCTACTATTGTAAATATATACCATGTCAACATGGTCACGGGCTTGTTCAGTTTACATTAATTGTAAATTATTTAATGTGGTCAATACTTTGATTAATTAAACATGCATTATGCAAGAGCTAAATTTGTTTATAGTAGGCCTGAAATGTATCTAAATCATTAATTAGACATTAATCAACCCTCGATGGCATCGTTAGCCTGCGACCTTTACTGGATTATAAACCGATTTCCTGTATTACTTTCCTTTGCGATTTAACCTATCCAGACCATAATTAACTCTCGGTGGCATCGCTAGCCTGCGATATTTGTTGGATTATGAGCCTATTTACTTCGTTACTTTCCTTCAGGAATTAACAAATGGAAATCGTGACTATGTTGTTTATTATGGAAGACCAGACAGCTCTATATTCAGTGTTCTTAGATCTTAATTCTTAATTCATAGTCCTTAATTCTTATTTCTTCATGTGTTGTCGTATTTCGAAATTTCTACACTAAAATTAATATCTGCATCTTAAAATCAATATTTGTGTCACAAAATCCTTTTTTTTTAGAAAATCAAAAAATAGTCTATATTTATATTTCGTCTTAATGTTCCGGTTCGATGAATTTCGAGAAATGTTTTTGAAGAAATGTTTTTGGAGAAATGTTTTGCAAGATTTGTATTTGGAGATTTGTATTTGGAAATTTGTTGTTCGAGATTAGATTTGCGTTGTATGTCTATGATGAAATGTACATGTAGATTATTTTTTTATTTACTAAAATAAATTTTATCTTTATATTAAATAAAATACAATTGAATTAGACAAAAACAAAAATACATTTTACAAATATGATATGACAAATTAATGTCTGATTTGTGAAACAAATATTGATTTTGAGATACAAATGTTAATTTTAGTGTACAAATGTCGAAATACGACAACAAATGAAGAACTAAGAATTAAGGACTATGAATTAAGAACTAAGAATTAAGAACATTGAAAAAAGAGCTGTTTGATCTTCCATAGTTTATCGTACTGATTTAAGTAATATTTATGGAGGCTGGGTGGACATTTCAATAGCTTAATTCTGGGTTCGAAGTGGATCAATTTGACAGAAATTTTCAGCAAATTGCCTTTACATTATCTACCTTTTAACTATTATAGTGCGAACTGCCAACTCGTTATCTAATATCCCATAATGTATTTTTGATAATTTATAAAATATACTCTACCAAAAAAGAAACGCGAAGTTACATTTCGTCGTCGGTATATCCTCGCTCTACCATCGCCTCGTTTCAACAAGAACCACGACACGTCGCTGAACCAAACTACTCTCCAGTGTTGCTGTGGCTATACCCTCAGTGTCTGAACCCATTAAAGTTGGATTTCATGGTGTCGGCGTATTTCAAAACAGAAGCTCTACCTGGGACGTCTGCCTCGTTATTCGGTTTCACGTAGGCGTTTACGGACTGTCTGGTACGAGCTTCTACGCCGCCCGGGAATTGCTGCTGCTGTAGAGGTTGCTGTAGAAAACCATTTACGCCAATGACGTATTCGGAAGTGACTATCCAGGACAGGTGGGGTCACTCTTGTTTGGGCGGTCACGTGTTGAACGTCGCTGTCTGTACCTATCCCAAAGGCGAGAAATGGAATTAAGGGAGACATTCCGCAGCCTGGCTACGTCTGTCTTGGATTCACCTGCTTGTAATCGACCAATAGCGCTGCTGCCTTGGTCTTCGTTCAGACGTGGCATCATTTGCTTCGCTGAGTGTTTACATGTGCAACTGATTAGGAAACCGAGAACCCCGGGATTTTGAAAGGCCTTAGATCTAGGCTCCATGCGAAAAGCTCGCGAAGTTGTTAAATTCATGTTTCTTGGTGCAATCAAGCGATAACAAATTTCGACAAAAAGGATTACCAGTCACCATTCGTGACACTACATTTAAAACCAATTATGAATTTCTTTTATCCTTACATAATGACATTAAAACAAGTAAGATTTATGGAAAGACCAATTTCGTTTAAATAAAACAAATGATGAAAAAGGGGTTTTGCATGCCTTTTTTTGAAGAGTATATTATTTACTTGCTCGCAGAAACGGAATCACGGTAGCTAAGTGGGCAAGGCGCTGGCTCGCTAGCCTGTAGGTCGGGTGTTCGATCCCTGCGTTGGCCGAGAAAGTTCATCTCGATTTTCCGTCGTGGTATCTCCTTGTCAGTGATGCAGAAGGAGGGCCTGACAAGGACAGTTGCCTAGTCGTTCGGATGGGACGAAAAACCGAGGTCCCGTGTACACATTGGCGTGCACGTAAAAGATCCATCGGCAGTTGGAATTCGATAATTATGTTTATTCTGCTGTAACAATTTGAACTACTCAAAACAGCAGCAACAGTCAAACACAACACGTGTAGTAGTAGTACTAGAATAGTCATGTGTATTTTCTATTTTTAAGCATCCGAAAGTCTGGACACTGACCCTGCACCAAAAACAATGGGAAGCCATATCAGAAACATCCCGGTAACTATTAGTGTCTCACTGACTTAGCCACCGCGGCACATTCGCATGATGACGTCCTTTAATATCGGGGTCCCTGTTTGCAGCCCATCCTGTAATACGTACCTGCCACGAAGACTCAGTAATAGGGTTGGGTAAATAATAGCTTAATTGCAGTTATCCAATACTGACTTGTGGTTTCTCTGGCCATTTTGGACACTGAACACGAATCCGTCGAAATTTTTGACCTAGGATAACCTTTGACCCTGGACAATTCAATTTTTTTCAAAATGGCGGCCAAATTTCACGTTTTGGGTCAAATATGTCATAAACATACCGTCAAACACCTCTATATATAGGTTTTAGAGGTAGGAAAGAATGAAAAACAACATTTCAGAACAGAATCCGTCGGAATTTTTAACCTAGGATGACTTTTGACACTGGAAAATTCAATTTTATTCAAAATGGCGGCCAAATTTCATGTTTTGGCTCGAATATACTGTGTAATGCCTCCATATATAGGTTTAAGAGGCATGGAATCATGAAAAACAACATTTCAGAACAGTTGAGAAGTATCTAAGCTTTCAAATTGTCAAAAGCTACGAAAAATCATGAGAAGAGCGTCATTTTGTAGCAAAATTTGACAACTATTTTTAATTCAGTAGGCTACTTTCCAGATTGAAACGGTTGACATAGTAAACAAATTTTCACACAACAGTTCAGTTTATATCACCAAATACTCCTCTAAGAAGTAAATCAATGTCAATAGCAACGTCACTTTCTGGCCATAAAGCGTTCTTTATAGAGTTCCGTAATTCTACCAATTTCAGTTTCTTCATTTTGAAAAGACGTGTTTCGTGGTCTTTCACACGTCGCTGTTGTCTAATATCAAATGCAGTTGTTAGCCCCGGGTAGTTGATTTCCTGAATTTATTTTTCTCGCTAAGACTAACTTTTTAGACAATTTAAGAGTAGCCACGTTGTCCTTTAGTTTTCTTGCTGCCCATGTAGCTTCCGGCTTACGAGTCAGGCCCATTGCCACCTCTCTTGCTTCTCTGCGAATGGTCTTTTAGTAGATTCGGCTTTCTAGTCATTGAGTGAAGAGGAGCGGCAAGAGAGGTGGAAGTGGGCCCATAAGTCGGATGCTCCAGTGGCAGCAGGAAAACTGGAGATAGACATTAGGGCTACTCTGAAATTGATGTAGCAAAATAAAAAAACGCAATTCAAGACACGATTACTTCAAACGATCGATTAGTGCAAAGAGCATGGTGGACTACAAACAGCTGACAGTCTTTAACTTGTTGACAGGAATTTGACTACAAGAGGGCTGAGGCTTTCAACTGTATCTGGTATTAGACAACAGCCACGTGTGAAAGAGCACGAAACACGTCTTTTTCAAAATGAAGAAATTCAACTTGGTAGAATTGCGGAACTCTATAAAGAATTTTTTATGGCCAGAAAGTGACAATGCTATTTACAATGATTAACTTCTGAGAGGAGTATTTGGTGATGTAAACTGAACTATTGGGTGAAATTTTGTTTACTATGTCAAGCATATGAATCTGGAAAGTATATTGTTTAAAAAAAATGTCAACTTTGCTGCAAAATGACATTTTTTCTCATGATTTTTCGTAGTTTTGATATAATTTGAAAGATCAGAAGCTTCACAACTGTTCTGAAATGTTGTTTTTCGTGCTTTCCTACCTCTATAACCTACATGTAGAGTTAATGAATCTGGAAAGTATTGATATTAAATATAACTGTCAAATTTTGCTACAAAATGGCGCTCTTCTCATGAGTTTTCGTAGCTTTTGACAATTTGAAAGCTTAGATACTTCTCAACTGTTCTGAAATGTTGTTTTTTATGATTTCCTGCCTCTTAAACCTATATGTGGAGGTATTATCTGTCACAGGAGTACGATATAGTAGATAAAGCATTTAAACATTATATTACAGTAAATTCATCTATAGTAGATACCTCATTCTGATAAGAATTTAAAAACTATATTATTGTGTCTAACTAGTAAATTCATCTTTGAAATTAAACTGTTTCTTCATATATTACACACTAGTCTAAGTTTAAAGAAAGACAATTTGATGAATGTTCGAGAAGAAGTTTATTCAATGACTTGAAACGACAAGTTAAATTGTTCAATGTGAATATCATTAAAAGCTTTAGAAGGAATAAAGAAATGTGAAAGCATAAAAGTTATATTGAAAGTTATTTGTCAAATTAGCATTGTAGGTTTAATAATAATCGCACATACCTTAAAGTTACATTATGAGAGATAAGATAAAGAGTTGGCAGTTCTCACTATAATAGTTAAAAACTAGATAGTGTAAAGGTAATTTGCTGAAAATTTCAGTCAAATTGATCCACTATTAGCCGAGAAAAAAGCGTTTGAAATATTCACATAGCCTCGGTCATCATTACTCAAATCATTAATATAAACAGCATAGTCTCGATTATCCACTTGATTGATTTAATTATCAACGGCCATTAAGCGGCATATAGGATTTTAATCCGACAACATCGAAGGCTAGTCTTGACATCAAGAGTTTATTATGGTCTGGATATGTTAATTAATGTCTAATTGATTATTTAGATAACATTTCAGGCCTAAAGAAAGACCTGTTATTAGCAGATTTTGCTCTTGCATGATGCTATTTTAATGGGTCGTCGGTATACAAACGTCATTCTGCATGTTAAATTGTGCGAATGGAATATGTCCAATAAATTGTTCAACCTTTTATATGCTTGTGCAGTACATTTGTATAGTGTCCATTCTACGTGAATACAAAACAAGATACCAGTATAGTGTGATCAAAAATAAATCCGCGCTGTCAACAATAGCTTGATTATCTTACTTGTAAACATTATTATCTTGCCGTGAAAACATTCAACTCCCTGTTTAGTTTTAATACAGGTGGTTAGGCATTATTATAAGTATAGTTTGTATAAAATAAAATAACCCACAAGACGGAAAACTTTTACCAAACTAGCTGGATTATCATGCTCGTCAACCCATCCCCTCCTTTTGAGAGAGAGAGAGAGAGAGAGAGAACCAACGAGGTTGGACAGGTGATCCTACTCCTTGCCATGTACAACCAGGGATTCGAAACCACGCCAGTTGACTCTATGACAGGCCGTATGATACAGCGCGCGCACGCAAACCATTCGACCCCCCAACCCCTTTTGAACACATACGTCATAATATAAGTTACCTAACAGAGCTAAGATGTTTTGGGTGGGTTGACGACAATGATATATTATCGACAGGCATGAAACAAAATTTACTTCCTTTTTGAGCTTTTGTCAGTGTATGTAACCTTGTTATTGAACTACATGTATATATGCAACCTTGTATATAGGTATTGTAGACATTACTTGAACTAGTAGAGGTAAGGTCTTATAATAATAATATAGAAATGATTTAATATATATGGCAATTAGTTAAAGTCTCGTAAATACCGATTATAATTTATTAATATCGATTGTATATATCATAAAACTATAAATGTAACAATCTTTTGTGGTTAGTCTGTCATATGGTTAAATATATCAACATTCAAGATGGTCGGCCATCTTAACGTGAGTGTGACCATGTAAAATCCCGCTGTGCTTTGTTGCATTCGGGTAGACAGCGACTGGGTATCACGACTTTACATTTTTCAATGCACACGGTTCGGGCAGAATGACAGTCGTACGACACCACACGACGATAAATGTATTGGATCAAGGTTCAGAAAGCTGTGCATACAATGTCCTGTCGTTCTGATATTCCCCGGACCCAACGCCGGATTAACCACGGGGCACATGCCCCAGGTCCCCCCACATTAGGGGGCCCCCACAAAAATCTCAGTTGCGCGCCTCGAGCACGGTCGGACCGAGGACTCCAACGGCCGGTGACCTAGTGACGGGGCCCCTCCGATGATCCGAGGCCCCCCCATCGGAAGTCCCTGGGACCCCCTCAATCCATGGTGTGCCGCGATCGACATCCGAACATCGTCTAACTCGAACAAATTACCCGTCCTCATCATTTCGAGTAGCGCGAATATTGCCTCAGATTGACGTACGATTGTATATAAGCTGTAGTTGCTGTTGTTGATATTTGTTGTGGGTATAAGCTGAATTTGATGAGATGCACATCTTGATCACACGAAATATTCAGATTTCTTGATTAAATCTCGTATTACCATTTGGTACTTACAGTTTTAGACGTTCGTCAAAAATCGAGTCCGGCTTGACCCCGTTATTTATCATTGAGCGACTTCAAAATTAGGTTTGATGTAGCTCTGCTCACTTAAAGTGGCGGATTTAACGGACTCAATGGCTCCAGCCCCCTCCTCTAGAAATGCCATCATTCCATAGCACTCGCATAGATTGGTTCACTGAAATAACGCCAGAATGCGCTAATTTTGTGGCAGAATTTTAATTTTTTCTGTGGGTAGTACTTCTTCTAAATGGCTCCGACACAAGTGCCTGACATGCCAGGAAATCACGTTTCCGGCCTTCAATTTCTGAAAATTTCCTGGGCCCCCCCCCCTCCAGACCACCCTTGCGGGGCTTCGCGCCTTCGGCGCTTGCCGGCCACACCTACGTGGTCGGTGATCAGCCCACCCCCCACATGTACCAGGGCCCCCACCATGGTTAATCCGGCGTTGCCCCGACCAGTCGCATTTTGCCAGTATCCACATGAATAGGGTTACTTAATGTATCACTTGTTCCCAGGACTGTGTATTTAAGTACGGACATGGGGCCTGTGAAACTCCACTTTGGTTCTCCCCGTTCTAGCTTTCACTGGATCCATGTCTCAAGCACAACGCGCTAATTTACTGGT
Source organism: Patella ulyssiponensis (assembly GCA_963678685.1). NCBI lineage: Eukaryota > Metazoa > Mollusca > Gastropoda > Patellidae > Patella > Patella ulyssiponensis. The sequence continues at coordinate 94,430,334 of OY783226.1, forward strand.
TTGTGAAATCGCCCTCGGAGGAAAATGGGCGTTACTCCATTTACTAACGACCCCCCCCCCCCCATTAGATCCATAAAACAGATTTAGTCAGTGGGTTATCTCTTGGTCATCTCGTTTCAAATAAGAATATTTCTTTCCTTCTGAAATTACCTTTGGTCATCTCGTTTCAAATAAGAATATTTTTTTCCTTCTGAAATTACCTTTAACCAAAGGCAAATGTATGCTTGAAGGCTGGTGAAGACATTAACAGAGAAGATTGTATAATACGCAACATGGCGATATATAAGTTCATGCTTTGTATGGTGGTTATGTTTATGGTACTATCGTATGGTAAGTTAATTTATCAAAGCATTTATTTACGCCTTACCCACCCAACCCCTTATCAGAAACTTTGCTATACTCATCACCTGGAAAGCGTAAATAGATACTAGCCAGTAATAAATAAACGTTAACAAAAAATTATAATTGCTCCAATTTTTCAGTAATTACAAAGGCAATAATTACGGATAAAACAATTTACTGAACATAAACATACTCTTATAACAAAATGAGATGTCCCATTAGGGATGAATAGTACTATTATTCACACCCGCTTCCATCAAGACGCTGCAACTTTGTAAGACATGTATTTATACCATCCTTCTTGTTGTCTTTAATAATGATAGAAAGATAGTGCCCCCTTTTTATCATTTTGTTGTGAACTTTTGTTTTTTCTGAGATTTCAAATTTCAAGTTCGGAAAATAGCTTTTTAAAAATTGCCCGAATAGTCACACATGAAACACTCAGGACTTCGTGAACATTTAGAGGCCTGGTGGTTTGGGGGGTATTTCGCTCGATCACTAACCAACTAAAGTATCGGTGTGCATTTCCCCGTCAACCATATTGGACGGTAGGACCAGGCAGAAAGCAGTGTCCTGTCCTTCGAATGAAAGTGGAACCCGAAGTCAAAATATACCGTTGACGATTTACTTTTAACGACGAGAAGATGGAAATTCCGCTGTCTTGCAAAGTATCTTCAAAGCCCACGACAAGGGGTATGGCGGTAGATCACACACGATAAGGGGTATCTCCATTAGTTCAGTTGGTTCAGACAAGTAAGGCATTAAACATCAATTTGGTTACTTACAAGTTACCAGCGAAATTTAAACACTCGCTGAAATATTTGTGTTTATCAAGAATTTCTGTACTATCTGTAAAACGAGTGGATATTTTAATTTTGACATGAAAGCAGAGGTAAAGAATCCTAACACCTAACAAAATATTTCTAATTCGAGTTTTCAAACTGAGAACATCACTCTATTGCTCTATTGGTGACATTATTGGTTTTACTGATTGATTCATTATGTATCAATCATCTAAGATCCTTGTATGAGTTTGACATCACTTATTGCTATGTAATGTGCTAAAGAGTCGACCTTAATGTTTTTAGTCCACTCTTTCAATTGTATGAAGTCATTTAGTTCTCATATGTGGGATATGTGCCACATTCAATGTTCAAAAATGAAGAAAACCCTCAATTTTCTGCTGTCCCGGACACCGTCATCTTGGATTGGATACCAAGCTTCATCAAAGAGACCAGTTTTGCCAGAGTCGGTTTACTGCTGCTACCAGCGAGCATGGGCGAATGATTTGGCGAAGAATTGGAGAAAGGTGGCTTACATAAGAAAATAGTTGGTCATTTCATAGAGAATCAGAGATTTATAATATGGAAAATTCACCAACTTTGACTCATGATTTCGCATTGAATGAAACGAGGTGACATAGATTTTATTTCTTATATCGATAGAGGTGGTCGAGCTGTGCATAAAACCATTTCGATATTTTGACCTACCCCCACATCATAGAAATTAGGGATAATCTTCGAAGGTGTATATTTTCTATTTTATTCGCCATATGTTACTATTTTGCTGACCATTACTCCCGGAGAATCGATGTGACCTTAAGGTCTGTACATGGGGGAACAGGAAGACCCCCACTAACATCACCAACCACCACTATTTTCATCCAAAAAGTAGACTCGCCAGAATAGGTGGCTGTAAAATCGACCAAAAATGACGTGAAAAAGGGTAAAAATGTCTATAAATCAGTTTGAGGCTATATCTCAATAACGATTAAATTTTGAGATCGGTTCTTCTGGCTGTGAAGTAGTCTTGAGGAGTCCATAAAATCCTCCCGAGATGAGCTCGATCTGCCGACCCCCACCTTCTGCATGGTTTTCTCGTGGAATGACTCTTAACAGGTAACTCGTTATTCCTAAAGTGAAATAATGGATAGTTAAGTGTTTACTTTGTTCGGGTGACATTATAATTAACATTTAGGACCACTTAACTAATAATGCATGTTTTTCGTCATTTCAGGTAATGGGCAGAAGGTCAAACAGGCAATTCTATGTGATTTGAATTCATTCAACTTTGATGCTGACTGCTATTATCGCAGTTATTACGGAATACGTTGTGAACCATACCACGTTATTACAATAACTAATATTACACTGGGGTATTTCAATGAAACAGAAGAACGAACTTGTTGTCAGAAGATGCCAGATAATATCTGTACGGTAGAAGTAAACGAAGAGAATTATCTTGGATACTATTATAGAGATATGTCGTCGTGTGTATTATCTCATACCTGTTTTATGGATATGCTACCTTATCACACGATCAATAGAAATGATAGTTGTACATCGTCAGATTTCCTAGCCAACATTGAATATATGTGTGTTAGTAGTAAGTATTCATTTATACCTAATTGATCTACACCCCCCCCCCCCCGCACACACACAGATAGATATACCCACTCACCCTCAGCGGGGGGAAGGGGATAGAGCAGCAGAGAGGGGAAACCGTGCAATATTTTAGGTTGATGCTAATTGTAGGTTGACTAGGAGGTTCGGGAATTTCCCACGATGTAAAGGACCGAAGTTTAGAGTCCACAATGGCCGCTTTATGTAAATGAGTATTTTCGAAATACTTACCCTAACAGTAAAACGTAAGTTCAGTCTTCTAAAAAGGGTTAGGGCTGGTTTTAAGTTTGGCATTCCCCCAAAATACACATTTATGGGAAATTCGCGAACCTCATCAACCGGCCTACAATGAATTAGCCTCATCCAATCGTTTATCAACTGAGTTGTCATCTGCGCACATAACACTGAGGTATTTGAAACATAACGTATGTCAAGCGAGTCATAAGAAACTATTTACTTGATGTTAAAGCTGATCATTTGGAATGAAATGAAATGGGGTTTAACGTCCTACTCTTCTGCACCTAACCTAGGCTAATGGAAGACGGGCATACGCCATACATTGTGCGATGAGGGTAATTTTGCCCGGGCAGCGGCGCTACGGCCTACTCTTATATCGAATTCCAACTGCCAAGTGATCTTCATACCCCGAGCAGTGTTTCCTTTGATTAGAGCTAATCCCACTACTGTAAAGAGCGAACATTCTTGTTCTAAATTAGTCCCATTAACAACCAGTAGCTGACACCGTTACAAAGGCTTTACCTTTAAAACAAAGCGCCAAATTGGACCAAATATGGTTTTATAACGTTGCGTCATGGCTCACTATTTTATTATGCCCATAGCGGAATATTACAGTAAAACTAATTGTATGACAAACGATGCTATCAAATCAATTAAAATGTAAACAATACTGTTTGGAAACGAACATAATTTCGCCGTTTTAAATACGTTAAATCACTGTCCAAAGGGTAGACCCAGATTAAACGAACGACTGTCATGATGATGTACTCGAGTGATAGTTTGATTGAACGGGAAGAATAGACACACTCCCGCAAAAGTTGAAGAATCAGAAGCCAATCTAGTAATGACCAGAGAGGGATTGCTTCAGGAGTATGAGTGATTTTTTACGCCAAATGTTTTGGGACCAATCCGAACGACTAGAGAGATGTCCTCGCCAGGCCCCCCGTTCTGCATCACTGACAAGGGAGAGCCACGCCGGAAAATCTGGATTAACTTTCTCGGCTAATGCAGGGATCAAACACCCGACCTCCAGGCGTCTTACCCACTTAACCACGTGAGCCCCCATTTTGAAGGGAGTTTAAATGACAGCCCACACAGTTGTATAAACACACAGTATTTATATTTCAGATACATCAATTATAAATATGACCAAACCAGGAATAAACGACAACTTCAACAGTTTATCTCTGTCTTATGATGGTTGGCGTTATCTTCGCTTTGATACACATTTCTACTGTAGTTGTGAGATCACAGCGGATGATGATGATGTATATATTTATACCACGGTCTTTTATCTTCGACTTGATGGCAATAGATATAATACTAGTGTGACGATTGATAGTCGAGATCATACAGTTCTTTATGACGCGAACAACACGGACATGACACAAGTGGATATTCACGATTACAAATATCTGGTTTATAAACAATTAAAACAGATAAAAGGACCAATACACCTCATTTATGAAGGTGACCAACTTAAACCTTATATTGATATCATATGGATTGATTTTAAAGGTAAAGAATAATCCAGAGATTACTATCACACCCCTTTAAGTTTATACCCCATAATGATCTAGATATATATTACTATTACACCCTTTTAAGTTTATAGCTCTTGTTTATCAAGACATTACTACAACAATCAGTTCCTATGCTCTCGGTCAAAGCCTCGGATGATTTTAAGCAGGCGCGGATCCAGGATTTTTTGCAGGGGGGGGGGGGGTCTAGGTTTGATAATTGCTTAACTAATTGCGCTCAACCGATTAACAGGGGTTTGGGGCCCTCCCCCAGGTAAATTTGGTACATTAGATTCAATTTGGTGCATTCTGACGTATTTCCGGAAGGTAAATTCCAAAATTTAAGGTCTAAAAATCGCCAATAAAATCGCATAAAAAATTTTCAAGCCTGAGCAGGGGGGGGGGGGGTCCGGACCCCCTGGACCCCCCCCCCCCCTCTGGATCCGCGCCTGTTATGTTCACCCTATACTGCTGTTCACTGCATTCGTTAATATATTCCACAGTTGACTTTAATCTGTCTGTGTCATTGAATGTCGTGTAAATGGTAGACTATACATGCACTGTTATTTTTTTTTATGTATTTTTACTTCTTTTTAATTGGCATAAACATTGCCATCATTAAAACTGTATTTTAACATTGCATGTTTTTTCACAGTCTGTAATGTAACTTTACCCCTAGCTATTATACATCCAAGGTAAAATTACATACCTGTAAATGGTGTACGTTTAAACTCTAGCTATTATACATCCAAGGTAAAATTACATACATGTAAATGGTGTACGTTTAAAAAATTACGATGATGTTAATTTACATAAATTTGTACAATGACATTTAAAACAAAATTTTGTGTATTTTGACAGAGTTTATGTGATAATATCTCATAAATGTTGTAGAATTACATATTAGGTAATTATTCAAAAGTATGTGTTTGTCTGCCCTTGACTATTTAGTCCTAGGTTCGATCCTGGCCAACACAGAAAGTTTTGCGGAACTTTCAGTCGAGCATGTGACACAACATTCGATAATGTAAAGAAAATAAGTGAAATGGGGTGGCATGACACCGTCCAGGCAAAAGTGAAATTGGGCATAATTTTGTATAATATTCGATATGTGGTCATAGGGGGAATAACCTATGTGACCATTATTTGAAGGTAAATTAACAATTTTCTGTAAAAATAATATTTCCAATGGCATTTATGTTAATATACAGCCCACGTGATGTAAACTAACATAATATTGCTGTATTACTACATTAAATTCTTATGCGTCTACATCGTTTTAAATGTATAAGTTAACTAACCGTGTGATAGTACAAATCCTGTATCAGTGATTTAATATGATATATTTACTTTATTTAGCTTCTCAAGGTCGTATCAAGTCCAACTGTAGAGGATGTCAAGCTGGTTATTCTATACCACCAATATTTGACCCTCAAACCACAGATAGCAAAGGTAACTGATAAGGGACATAGACGATTTGACATTATTTTAACGACGGTATATTACCCCTGCATCTTAAAGCGGAAATTTCATATTTTCTAAGAAAGTCAAAACATAATTATCTCTATGTCTTTTGTTAAAAAGGTTGTCAACTCACTGTTAGACGATCATGGGCAAAATTCCACAGGCATAAATTATCCCTAACACCGAAAATTATAATACGGACACAGATCACCAAATATTCATGGGCCGTCACCTACGAAACAAGGGCGAAAGTTATTTTTAGTCCTTCTCTCCCTTTCCCTTTTTCCCCCTTTTGCATGGCGATTTTTGTTGAATGTTTGGTGTAGAATCGAAGAAAAGGGTTTGAAAATACATTTTCTGCCAGGTTTTGGTGAATATTCATGATTTTGAGGCGGAAGGATACAAGAGTTGTGAGGTTGGTTACGTTGAAAGGGAGGGCCGAAAATTGCAAGGTTAGCTGTCTCTACTTCCAGCTTGTCTATCTCAAGTTTTTCATGAAGAACCTCATACATGCTTTTGGGCAAGAGTTTGCCACATGTTGCTCCATCTGTGGCAGAAAGCGTTTTACCCAACGAATATTTGGGAAAAAGTTACAACCGGTCTAAGAGACGGGAATTAACATTAAGGTCAATGGGGCAATAATTAGTGATCTGTGGCCATACAATTACTTGAATTACCTCCCTTGTTTTCCCATTCCCCTCATGCAATGGCGATCTTCACACGTTTGAATTTGAAGTTGAAAATGATATTTTTGTCAATTTCTCAACTGGCTATAGTGAATTATAGGATTATTCTTTAACAAGGTAGGACTATTTATAGATACAATCTATTTTAAAAATATAACTAAAAAATATGAAATTGCCGTTATAATACACAACATTGTGTGATATAGCATTAAATGGACACATAAAGTAGTGTAAGCGAAGCTCTAATGGAGCGAAGGGTTGTTTAATCTGTTCGGAAAACGTTTTCTTTCTTACTGTAGGGGCCTGAATCGCACTATTTGGGTTTTTGAATTCAAAAGTCTTCCCCGTTAAGCCACAGGGTTATAACGTTAACACTATCCATATTTTTTATTCTGAATATTTCTTTGATTAGTCATAGCAACGAGTTCTTAATGTCCATAACACTGGATCAAACGGTTTCTTATGGTGGCATTATTTGGAGCCAGCTTATATATGTGGGGAGACTGTTCCGACCTCGTGTGTAAAACGAAATTATTCTAGTCAAATCTACCCATCCATTAAATATTAGTAAGATTATGTTTTGTTTAAAGTCAACTGAATACATCATAAGGAAACGCACAAGTTTAAATTGCATTTGATATACTTATACAGGCACAATGGATTCTACTGGACAACCGACCTCCTCATCATCTGATATCTATAAAACTGCCCTAATTTGTGTTCTTAGCATCATTGCCGTACTTGGGCTTGTGATGATGGGTGTGGTTGTTTGCAAAAAACGGTGAGTTTCCAATCGGATTAAAATACAGATCTATGTATGTTTCGTTTGTGTTTTGGGGGGGGGGGATGGCCTAGTGGTCTAGAGTGCCGCGCTTCGACCTCTAGCTGGCCGGTCACCTCTGGCTTGCGGCTGTGGTTTTGATCCCTGGTGTGAGCGTATGTGACATGGAGATGGGGGCGCCTTCTCAACCTCGTGGGTTTCCACCGGGCACTCCGGTTTCCTCCCACTGCTAAAGACCCCTACGCGGATGCGAATTATTGAAATAAAATTAAAACCATATGTTAGTCCCAAAATGACCTAGTTTGTGTCGAGTGGACGTTAAACCCCCGCTTCTCTCTCTCTCCCCTTTGTGTGTTTAGACTTTCGATGGTCTACACTACGTGAAAATCTAACCGGTTGTAGCAATAGGTCACGTACGTGGTCATACCAGCGGATGTTGAACATATAACGTCAGGCATTGGATTAACCAGGCCTTGAACTTGCCGTAACAGTCCGTTTCATTGGCGTATTCCTCACATCAAAGAGATCGCCTATTATTTAACAATCTTCCTGATCCTAGTGTAGTAAAGACAAGTTAAACGAAATTTTGAACCATAAAAAACGAAACGAAATAGGATCTGTAGTTTCATCAGATTGGGTAAGTTGCTATACTTGGCCTTCTTTCTGGTAATGCGTTTTGTTGTTTACATGAAAACAAGTAGCTATAATCGGGCTTGTGGTAATGGGTGCTTCTATAACAAGAAACGGTGAGATGTAATTAAATCATGCAAGTGATCATCACCTTAGGCCCTAAATGTTATATTAATTATTAATTAGACATGTTATTAACTTACCAAAAACATAACCAACTCTCGATGCCATCAACAGATTTGCGGGTAATGATTTAATTTTGAAAAGGACAGCTGAGCAAAATTTGTTTATTATGGTAACACAGATAGCAATGACAATCATGACTACACTTTAGGAGAGAAAAATCCTTGTTATTTTGTTGAAAGGTATGGGCCGGTGTCCAAAAGTAACCTGATTACTATAACAAGACTATATATTCAATTTATCATATTAGTCGAAGGCTCGGATTATTGATATAAATCACGTGATTCCATTGCAATCACGGTCGTTAAGCGAATTCTTTATAGCGCACCAGCTTGATTTCTGCTTATAGAGTGCTGACTTATAGTGCGCCAGGTTGATTTCGGCATTTTAATGCGAACGTAAACAATAAGGTTAACACTGGTTTGTAAACCGTTTTTTGATTGGTTCGCAGACTCCAGCTGTGAGCAAGTGCAGAAAATTTGAATCCGTAAATACCGCCTGGATGAGCCCATGGTATAATGGAAGAGAACGGAATGAGACCGTTGGGGATGTCGAGAATGTGTTCGGGGGGCGGGGGATATAATGTACAACCGAGGTCCCGTGTACATGTTGGCGTAAAAGTAAAATAGCCACTGCACTGTTAGAATTCAAATGCTGACCGATCAAACACTCCTTTGTTGAACACTGTAGTATGTATGCCCGTTTCCATAAGCCCCATTGTACCTAATACCCCATGTCACTCATTGAGCAAACAAAAAAATATAGACGATTGTGTATTTAATATTTGAATTATCTCTTGAACAGACAATGTATCAAAGACAAAATAGAAGCAGCTAAAGATGTACCTCAAACATCGGGATCAGTGTCAGGTGTACAGACAGTGTCAGGAACCGTCTCAGATATACCAACAGTGTCAAATTTACCGCCAGGATCAGGAGATGGGTCCGAGATGTACGACACAATGGAAATGAATAACCAACCAGTGGATGTTTATGATTCTCTTGAGCCCGATACAATTTATGAAGACCCGTCTTAGTTCTATTTAGTAAACATTCTCCACTCATATTATATGGACAGTCTGGGATTAATATTCTTATTTAAAATACTATCTGTCCGTGTTTTTTCTATTGTATTGCTGTGTACATGTATGGTTGCACAACTGTCTCGTTATTGCATTACTGCTTGAGAATGGTTAGAGACGCCAAGTTCAGTATTAAGCAGAATTGTGACTTGTGTATATCCATAAAGTTAGCCGGTAAATATTGGAAACCATTGCAACGGACTTATTTCTATTGTAAATATTGACACCATGGCACTTTCAAGCCTTTTGGTCCATAAAAGTGTGAATTATTCTTCGGTTTTTATAACATCTTTACCATAAAACAAAACCAAGTACGAACAATCCAAACCATTAGACAGAATTCGAAGTCCTAAAGTTAAGAATTACATAAAACTAATTCACATTTTCATAATCATCGGAAGTAATGTCATTTTGGCAAAAACTGAATTCTTAGCCCCCAGAACAACTATTTGTTTGAAGTAACCAAGTAACCGATATTCATTATTCTTATTATAGGATTATGATATTTGAATTCAATGGACAAATAGTATGAATCAATACGATTTCTAGCATCTTCTCTTGGTAATAATTTTGGCCGGATCACTTTTAAATATTTTTGGTCATATTAATAAGGTTTTATAAAGTGTTGAATCTGTTAACATTTTTTATCAATCTTCTGGCACGCAGAGGACAATCAAAGGGGTCATTTCTGTTACCTAATTTAAATATTTTGTTGATAACGGAAGTGATGTCATTGTGTCAAGTTTTTGTTCTATAAATGGAACTGATATTGCTTGATTTATTGGCTATCTGGAAATCTGTTAATTATTTTCCATTGGTGCGGTAAGTCAGTTCACGGGTGAAGTGACACCGGTGCAACGCGTCATTACAGCATCAAAGTTCTAGTTTTTGATCTATTTGATATAGCATTATCCTTATATTATTTTATATATTATTATTATAATCATTATTTTATATATTATTATTATAATCATTATTTTATATATTATTATTCATAATTATTACTAATATTTTTATGATTGCTAAAATTTTTAGTATTATTACTAAGGTTATTATGATTACCAAGATTATTACTACTAAAGATTATTACTACAATTATTATTATTACTAAGATTATTATTATTATTACAAAGGTTATTATTACAAAGATTATTATGATTACTAAGATTATTATTGTTTCAAAGACATGATTACTTAGATTATTATTATTACTAGTTAGTGAGCAAGCCACAGTTGCCCTTCACGACTGGAGCTTTAAGTTCAAATTTTGGACTCTTCTTTGGAGCCTTACAATAAAAGTAATAGAATTAGTTTGGTTTGTGGGTGTATGGGAGGGGGTAAGGGAAGGGTTTTATTTTTTTTGCAAAAGTTGAGAAATTAAGGGACTCATTAGATTAGCTAACTCTGATGTAGTGAGGTAGAAGAACACACTGACTGTGAAGGAAAATAGTGTACAAAGAAAGAGATAACCTATTAAGTAATGATCTAAATGCTTCCCGCTACACGAATTCCAAGGTTATTGATGCGTTAGAATGGTTCCTCAGATTAAGTATATCATACAAACCAAATGCCACCATAACTGCATCATCTAAATTTCTGAGTGAAGCCAACGGGTGTCTTCACCAAAAATGTGAATTTAATTGTGAAGAGTAAAACTTACCCGACAAACACAAAGATGGGAGGCCAAGCACCAAAACCAATATGTCATCATCCTTAGGGTATAAGGAATACGTATGCCAAACTTCCAATATGAACTATTCCCAGTTGAAGCTTTTAACCTATACCCACAATACTAAAAACACCTAACTAGATAGACGACACATTTGGATTAATTGCACATTAAACTGATTATCTATACTTAGTCCAAGCATAAAATGCCCACGGTCAAAAGTCAGTCAAGGTTTTGTAGTACCTTGTAGTGCAACTGTACACTAAGTTTCATCAGTCGCCGTCAGAATCAACGTTATCTTGTCCCAGAGCATCAACTAATCATATTGCTTATCTCTGCCTACCCAAATATTGCGACAGCCATATCCATTTTAATAGTCCCATTCATTCTTCAAAATGTGGGATGTATGGTCGAATGTATCAGAAGGTCTTTCATTGAGTCAACTGGAGTGGGGTTGATTCCCCAGTTGTATGAGACAAGGCGTGGGATCAGCTAAAGATCCCTACCATGCAAGCAAATTATTGAAATAAAATTTAAAAAATAAACGAGACTTACTTGTAAGGAGAAGTTTGATTGTAATTATATCTTGCCATGACGAGCTTAGGGATCACATGAGATGCGTACGCAGCTTCTCTTCATTCTTCAAAGTGTGAATGGTTACAAGAAACGTAAAACCAGTTAACCATGGGAGGGATAGGAATCACAAAAACTAAATTACTCCAACAAGGGAGGGCATGTGATCCCTAAGCTCGTCATGGCAAGATATAATTACAATCAAACTTCTCCTTACAAGTAAGTCTCGTTTAATTTTTAAATTATATCTTACCATGACGTAAGCTTATGGTATCCCATGAGATATTTAAAGTTGTGACCATGAACAGGTTAAAACATTACAAAATTTTATTGAGAATAATCAACAAAACATTCTTCTCACTTCTACACATTAAGTTTATTAGCATGGAGAAGTTTATCACTGAACACACCTTCCTTTTGGATTGGTTTATTGTAAAATTTACTAAAAGTAGTCTCTTTTGACCAACCAACCACTACTTAAAATAGTGTTTGTTGGTACTTTAGCCCCACACGCTGCACTGCTAGCAGCTGAACGAATACTGTACGGAACAAATATCTTAGACTCCACACCAGAAAACATGAACACTGTCTTGATCCATCTAGCGATAGTGTCTTTTGAAACAGGTAAATAGGGTTAGGGGTGATTATTGTTGGTAATTTTCACTATTGCGATAGTATTGCTATTGGGTAAACAGCTATTGCAATACTATTACTATTGGGGATTAAATATTGCGATACTATTGGACTATTGCGATAGTTTGATCTGTTTATTAGTTTAGGTTTAAAACACACTGCCAGGTATACATTTATTATAACATTTAATCAAACTAAAAATTTTGAAACACAAGAAAGTTCCAGGTAATGTTAGATAATATAATACAAGTAGACTCCGAATAATATAACGGATGCGCATACAACGGACAATCACTTATACGGACACAACAGTTTGGTCCCGAATTTTGTAATAAAAATTTCTTGTTTTCAAAGTCTTTTTATAACGGACACTCTATGACGGACAATCGTTTAATCGACAAATCAATGTAATCCATTTTTCGAATCAAATGAATCAAATCCATTTTTACAACGGACTCTCGAATAAGCAGAACAAAATAATGATATTACTGATTATATTATCGATGACCGGAATGCTTTTCCCAGAAAATAACCATACTGATTTTTAGTGTTGTCACAATTACAAAATTCTTGAATAGGGTAATCGCCTCGCCAAAAATCGTATCGGTTGGCCTGTATGAGACATTCTCGCATTCCGACTTACCCCCACTGCTTTAACTGCTAATTAAAAATCCAGTACTGGCAACAGATTACAATTCACTAGTTCAACATCTCCCTCCGTAAATCAGTACGTAATATTTTAACACGGATATCGGTAATCATATCGACAAAAAAAACGACAGATGCGACACAAGACGGTACAGATAAAAACAAAAACAACATGTGGCTTCTAATGGCACGACAAAAGGGTGGGGGGCGAATAGAAGAGCCTCCTAGCTGGTATCTCGGGTACACTGTAACGTCGCATTCTGATAAAGTACATTGGGGTTTTTTTCTTTATATTATATAAAATGGTATATTTGTAATATTACATTGGTAGTTTAGTAACTTGTAAAAAAGCATAGCCAACTTTCCTGTCATATGCGGCATGCTTTCAGCATGTCTGTTATTGGCGTACGTGACCATTTTCATTTTTTTTCGCGCCAAAATCAACCATTTTACGCATTTCTTAGTAAGCCATGCCTAATATGGTAGACGAAGATTTCCATGTGATATTGAGATCATGTAACGCTCCTTTAGTGATAACAGAGCTCTTTGTTAAAAATTCAGAGTAATTATTCGACAAATACGAGTGAATTTGAGCCATTTTACTTTCGCTATTACAAACTACCGAAACTATCGATAGTTTGCTTGACTATCGCAATTTTTATCGATAGTTTCTTTTTAATATCGATACATACTATCGACAGTCGAACTATCGCGATGCATCGATTGTTCGATGTATCGTTACACCCCTAAATAGGGTTTAACCAAACCTAAAAACAGGCTTGAATTATCTCCCCCTAAAGTTTCAGTTCTAGCAATCTATTCATTGTAAACAGTTAAAATGCACAATCTTCTATCTGGAGGAAATCCTTTCATAACCAGCTCTTTTTGTTGAAAACTTGGTCTTGATTGCTTTAATAAATCACCAAATCTTATTCTCAGAGCGGATTTAGCGATAGTAATGTTTCTTATATCTAACAACTGAAAACTCTGAATTCTTTGGCTCGATAAAATAGCAATTAAGGCTAACAACTTAAGTCAACATTTTGGTAGAAATTTTCTTCACTGGAGAAATTTTCTTTATATAATTCAAAACTAAATTAATGTCCCACGACACCTGGTTCCTCGGCATCGAAGGTCGTAAATTAAATACTCCTTTTAGGAATCTGATAACAATTGGTGCAGTTCCCGCCGGTTTATTATCTATAAACACAAAGTTGATAACGCAGAACGAGCTGTATTAATGGCACTATACCGTAGGCCTTTATTAAACAAACAAGTTAAAAACTCGATCACAAATTCTACAGCTGGCGAAAAGGGATCACATATTCTTTCAACACAGTACGTAAACTACTGTTTGATATAACACTGGTATTGCTTTTTGGTGGAATCTCTCCAAGAACTTGACAGGATTTTCTTAGCTTCTGAAGAAAGTGAATATGATGTGTAGGCACTCCCGACACTAACACTGCCAACAGCTTCATTGTGGGTAGTTCTGTTACTTCTCTGTGTGGATGAGTTAATATGTCTTCCGTTCTAGGCAAAACAAAAGGAAAATCTATTAATAAGCGAAGCAATTTGGAGAACCAGTGTTGAGTGGGCCACCAAGGTAGAACAAGAATTCCTTGTGCTTTGTCCTGCTCAATTTTCTTCAAAATTTTCCCTATCAAACAAAAGGGGGGAAAAGCATAGAAATCATGATTTTCCCAGAAAACAGAAAAAGCATCCACAGCTTTTGCTTTAGGATCAGGCTTGAATGAAAAATACACAGGCAACTGTGAATTGATCCTAGATGCAAACAAATCTATACCAGGAACACCCCAGAATTCACTGATCTTCCTGAAAACAAGTGGATCTAATATCCCAGGAATGTAGGTAGCCGTTAGAGTTATATTTTTCTTTATTGTCCAATCGAACATTTCACGTATTATCATATTGTATGGAGCTACTTTAACACCTTGAGCATTAACATAAGCGATAGCAGTTGTGTTGTCAATCTGCAACTGAATGTGAGAATCTGTCATATTTTGACAGAACGTCATCAAAGCAAACTTTGCAGCTAATATTTCTAACTCGTTTGTGTTTATTCTTTTCAAGATCTGACCACAGACCTCCAGATGCACCCCCACCAATCAATACGCCCCCCCCATCCTTTTTTGGAGGCATCTGACTGAAGGATGATGGAAGGTTTACAAGAACTAAGAGATTTAAACTCGCTTTCAATATGTTGGATCCACCAGCTTAAATCGTCCTTGCATTCATCAGGAATTTCAATCAATTCGTCAAATTTTCCTTTATGAATTTTCAGTGCAGATGTTTTAAAATTATCACATCTACGATAATATAACTGTGCAAGCCTTACTCCAGGAAAAGCAGAAACCATGAGGCCCACAACCTCAGCTAAATATCGAATTGTTATCTTATCTGAAGACAATGCAATTTCGCATGCACATTTAATTTTATTAGCTTTCTCTGGAGTAAGCCTAATTGTCATATCAAGAGAATCTAAAATAAATCCCAAATACACAATTCTTTGTGTTGGTTCAAAAATAGATTTTTCTGGATTAATTGTAAAACCTGATTGCAGAGATAATTTGACAGTGTCCAAAACATTCGCTCAACAATCCGCTGAATTGTCTCCAACCAAAAGTGAGTCATCAATAAAAGATGTACTCATGTGTCCCAATTTCCGTAGTTCCGAAAACAACACTTTGGTTAATTTTGTAAAAATTCGGGGTGCTGAACTTAAACCCATAGGTAAACAAGTAAATTGGTATAGAATTCCTTCCCACATAAACTTCAAGTACTTTCTGTCAGAACGTCTAACAGGGACTGAAAAGTAAGCTTCACTCCAATCGATTGAAGCTAAATAACAACCCGGAGTTATCAAGTCAATAGCGTGCTGCAGTAAATCCATTTTAAAATGATGATATACCACATGCTCATTCAACTCTTCAAGATCCAATATAATTCTTAAAGAGCCATCTTTTTTGAGTCGGGTAAAGATATTTGAAATAAATTCGGTAGGCTCATGTTCTGATTTCTCAACAATATTTTTGTCCAGTAATTTATTTAATGCCAGAGAGATATCAAAATTTTCACAAAATTTATATTGAGAAGGAACATAGAATTGTTCGGGCAACTTTGAAAGTTCAAGTTCAGCACCACAAATTGTATTTAATATGAATTTGTCCGAAGACAAGGTGTTCCAAAATACAAGGTTATTTCTCAAATTACCAGCCTTGAAATTTTTTCGCAATACAGGCTAAAGGGCATTACATAGCCCCATAAATTGATCCCAATCCGTTGATTTTAGGATACTACTTACCAAGCTCTCATCCGAATTTTGAAGATTTATTTCTTCTTGTACTTCCAGGATTTCTGGTAACTTGACTTGGACCCGCCTCCCTTTTGGTAGGTCTTGCGATGTCCTAAAAAAGATTTTCCTTAACTGAGTATTGGGAACTGCCTTTGTATGAACGGGCTTGGTTCGAGGTATGTTGGAACTTGTAATTTGAGGAATAATTAGATGATCTTCGTGTTGAAATCAAGTTAGCTTCCTTGTATTCTTTAATTTTCCTTGGCAAGTCATCTCCAAACAATAACTTCGGTGAACCACCAACATCAATGTTATTAGAGGCAGCACACACCTGCCCAGCCAAGTCAAAATTATCGTTTCTCAGAGCCGACCGTCTTTGCCGACTATAATCCTGAGAAGTAGCACTCATGATAGCCACCGTGTCCAAAACTTTCTTTATAGCCCCTTTAAAATCTGATTGTTTATCTGCAGGGCATGATTTTCTCAAATTCATTAAATCATCGGCTAGCGTGGCTAATGTATAACTGCATCTAACGAGCTTGTTGCTAAATTTTTGTAGCTTTAAATCTTGAGACCTGGAACTAGGTTGCAGTCTATTCCACACTTCTTTGTTTACAGCAGGTAACCAGATGTTGAGATTACCTGGTCTTTCAGAATATTTATCCAAAATACTTGACAAATTCTCAGTAGGCATAATAGTAGCAAACATATTGTTTATGATACTAGCTATTTTAGGATTGATATCCTTCCCGACATCGTCAGTTATGGCATAATCAGTCTCGAGACTGTCTTCAAATTCGTGATCCTCGTCGGCCAAAGAATTCTTATTGCGACTTTGGTCTTCTTGGAAAAGTTCGTCGACCTGTTCTTCGACAGCGACGTCACCACTGTCCTTGTTATCCGATAATTTGGGTATTTTAAAACGATTTTGAGTCAAGACAGAAGAATCGTCATCAGTTTCGTCGGAATAAGAATGAGTTCTTCGACGGCCATGTTGTTTAAGGTTTTGGTCGCTTGTGCCTCCGAGGGATTGACCAGCTCCGCCGCTTACGGCTTCGCCAATTAAATTTTTTAATTCGTAACGAAATTTGTCCATTTCATTTCTAAAAAATGTTAACGATATCCCATGCCCATCGTCTTCTTTTTCCAAACTGGGAAGACTTGATTTTTTCCCCGATGACGACGCCACGTGGCCCTGGCTAAGTCGAGCAGACGGCAAACCGGTTTCAGTATCGTCGACTACAATCGGTTCAACACCTTTGCCTTTTTGAAATTGCTCAGGTTTGCTTTTGGCCGGTTTATCTTTATTTGCTGGCCTTTTCCTTTTATTTGAATCATCTTTAGGGGTTCTATTCTTGTCGAAAACTGTCTCAGCGAAGTTGAAATCCCCATCTGCAGCGGCGATAGATTTTGCCGATTCCGCCATTTTGCAAAATCTCGTGTACGAGAAAATTATTAAATACGACGTTTTATTATTTATCAACGTGTAAAAACTCCCAAGGAATAATTATATTCCAAGTTAAAATGCTATTTCGATTACGAAATATAGCAAATGGGGAGAATCAAGTTTTTAGGACTTATTGAATTTCTAAAAAGTGTAGAGGAAGAAGGACACGTCTTGCATGTCCGAAGCTTAGCGCACTAATGAAGAGAAGCTGCGTACGCATCTCATGGGATACCATAAGCTTACGTCATGGTAAGATATAATTGATTCATATCTAAGCCCCGAAATGACCTGGTGTGTGTCGAGTGGACTTTACCCATGAAAATCGTCCGCCAAAGAGCTTTGGAAGAAAACAAATCCATTAAAAACTGAAGCCTCTGTTGCATTCGCAAAGTTTTCGGTGATGTCGGAGGAGCCCCAGAACGAAAGGTTACAGAATGTTAAAAATCAGATCATTAGTGTTGACTCTCAAGACCTCAAATTTTGACACAAAATTCTGTGTTTTGAATCAGATTGTATTCAAAAACAATGATGCACTTCCCTTACACAGGGTCGATAATGAATAATTTAACACTTATCAATAATACAAATAACTCGTGCCTTGCGACAGATTTAAAGTCTCTAACTTAATATCATCCACATTGAAAACACGCATTATTTGTCAATTTAAATCAATATTGATGCTGTGATCTTACCGGAAAAGGGTGGGCTTCTAATATCCAATAAACATTTTACCATTGGTACACCGTGTACCATAATGCGTTTCAGCCTCAATTCTGGCAAGAGACTCTAGGAACATTGCACCAAATCACACGGCGTATGTAGACTGGAATAACAAGACGCTAGAAATTTGTATTCGATCGAAACTGCTGGCTTATTTGGCCGAACATAACGTATATGAAATTAGAGTAAAAACGTTCACTATTGACTCTGAATCAGTTTATATACATTCATATTACAGTATTATATGCTTTGCGACCCACTTGTGTCAATGTCTAGTTCCCAAATGTTAGCGATTTAGTATATCCTTTAATATACTTAGTATCACTTGTTTCCTGGAATGTGAGTTCAATGCAAAATGTGGTTAATGAATACAATATTAACATTTAGATAATAAAAGAGTCCTTGCTGGCTGTTGAAATTAAAGGTATGATAGCATTTAATATATGGACATGAAACCAGGAAGATCAAGCTAAATCTGGATCATTGCTCCGATACATTTTTGTTTGGTTGGGTTTTTTTTGTATGTGGCCGTCCTATTTGTTACTTATATTTCTCAGATGTTTTCACTTGTGCTACCAAAGTCAGGAAATCAATGAAATTGAGACTTTATGAGGCTAAAACTTATTTATTCCAGTTCATGGCTAGATAACTATTGCTGAATTATACAGCCAACCAACGAGTCAGAAGCAGCTTTGGGACAACACTATAAACCTCAGAATGCCTCGTTCGGCATTTCTGACCAAACGAGGTAAAATAAAAATGCCTCGTTTGTCTGGAGTTTCAAGGTTTTTTTTTTAAATTGTCCTGTATTTGGAACGAGGTATTTTGTTCAAGACGAGGCTTGGTAAAAATTCTCGTTTACTAAACGTGTTTTTTAAGATAGTTATTAACGGTATTTGCTATCAGCGAATTTGTAAAAATTAAGATTTATTTTATTTAATACGAAAATAAACCCTGCCCAAACTATGATATTATAACCAGAGAAATAGATAAGAAATAGATACCTCGTTTGGACAGAAGTGCCGAACGAGGCATTCTGAGGTTTATAGTGCAATTCGGCACGAACGTAAACAAACACAAGTGCACTGAAATCGGGCTTAACATCATACTTTTCTACAAGTATTCAGTGTGTCAATTTTGTATTGACGGGGGTGATATGACCAACTACTACTTTGATTTCCAGCTGTCCGGTATTTTTAACATGATGTTCCTAGTAAATGCAAGGGGCCTCAGTTTTGCAGACAATCTGATAAACTAGCCTGCTTCAGGGGCGGATCCAGGATTTTCAGAAAGGGGGGGCGAGCTGCACCAAGTTGGGAGTGCGAAGCCCGACCCATGATTTTTAAGTGGACAAGAATGCCCACAAGGATTAATTTTCTACTAGTACTGTAAATTACGATTTCCAACCTAAACTGTTTTTGTTCTCCTTTCCCGCGAGAATATATGGAGCTAAAATTGTTCGCCACCGCAAAAAAATAGAGGGGGCGCACTGTGCTTGTCCCTGTCGGATCTAGACCATTGACATATTGGAAAAAAGGCTTGAAAATTCTTGTTGAAAGTTTCTAGTCTAACACTAAGAACAAACTTGTTAATTTCTGAATAATGAGCAAGCATTGTTGCAACAGCAGCCCATCAAAGGAAAAGACAAGTTGTGTTTACGGGAAAATGACATAATTAGTAGCTATGGAACACATTGTGGCAGATACAAATCTCCCTCTACTTCTGTAGAATCAAGTTCTTTAAATAAGAGTTTTCGAAGTATCCGACTTCACATTTTCACGCAAATACTGTTAAATTTTCTGTTTCATTGTCTTTGATTCAATAACATATTTTGTCTTTCTAAATCAACACCAGTCATCCATCTAAAGTTGAAGAGGGCAGATTTTTTACAGTAAAGATATGGACATAACCGTCTCCACGTTCGTTATTCATATGTCGTTGGTTGGGGTATGTTTCTTTCAGAAACTGGTCAACCATTTCAAGGTTCTGTCCACTAATGTGTTTGGGAAATTCATTGTTCATGAATTTCTTCTTCACGGAAAAATCCTGAAGGTTTTCGGGAACTTTCAATACATCCACATATTATTATATGGGCCTGTTCAGTTTTAACGTATGTTAACGCTTGATCGTGGGTGCGTGTTGTGTTGATGTTATTAATTTTTTTCCAACAGCTGTCTATACAAACTGATGTGACCTTGTCCTATCATTCTTCCATTATTTTTATCACAAAAGGAGGCTTCATACCGTTCTATTACTTTCATGGCAATTACGGATAAATCATTACTTAGCTGTTTCCGATAAATACTTTGTAAATCGTCTACTCGGATTCTAACCATTTCTCGTCTTTCAGAAATCATACGACGAGTATTTGCTTGCAGGTGCATCGGTAGTGAACATGAAAATTTATGATATGGAATTTCGTAAGCAGTCCAATGTTGGCATATCAGTATTACTTAGCTCCGAATCTTTACTACCAGTACTAGGGAATGATTGGGCGAGCATGTGTTATCCAACTCCCCTTGTCTATTTCCATCACTTCTACACTAGCGGTTAGTCGTCCATACTGTACCCACAAATGGACATTCCTATATGTACTTTTCTAATAGGGTTAGTATCAGGTATATATAAATTATATATAAATAAGATTTAAACCTATAACTACAACACAAACATGGGAGTCACATCAAACATGAATGTCAGTGATTCTTGGGAAGCTGCCGAAAAAGGTAGCGGACTTTCACTGGAAGAGGCGGCACCAATGGAAGATGAAAAAGATTCACCACTTTCAAAAGATGATGAAGGATCTGTTACGTTAAAGACATAAAGCAAATTAAATGATGACTAAACATCAGTACTATAAAGGAATAACTGCTGATTTCGAGGCCTGGGAAAATAAGTAAGTAGTTTGGAATTTTTAATTATGTCGGCCTAGCCAGTTCAGTAATACATTCTAAAGCAGTTACGCAGTGAATCTCCACCAACAGATTTGTCCTTACTTTATCCCAGGACTCGGAATTCTACAATTTCTATTATTATTATTAATATTATTTATAAGTGTTTATATAGCGCTTTGCAATAAAGATAATATGACACCAAGATGAAGAACAGTATCATTTTGGTTAATGTATTGTAGAGCATCCTTAAACTTGTCTTTAGTACGAAGGGTTGCACGTCTTATTGACCCATGGATTTCTACACATGTATTCTGCATTTTAAAAATTTGTAATCAATCCCCCTATAAAATGACTCCCATGGGTATCACACAAAATGCAAACAAGATTACTAATACAGTTATCAGTCTCAAATGACTGTCCATTTGTAACATCAGTGAATTTGCTGCCCAAAGCATTTTTGATGTTATTGTTTACTGACTCATCTCAAAGAAACAAGACTACATTACCGTTGCCAATCACTTCATCAGTTGTTTGCTCAAGCGGGTCTATATTGTAAAGCGCTAGACTTTTTAAAGGAGACAAAATTTTATCGCAAATTTTAATTGTATATATTTGACCACTATTATTTTTGGTGCATGCCGGACCGCCTGGGACTGAGCCACGCCCAATGTTTGTGTTCGCCTACAGGATGCAATTCTTAATAGATCCTTTTAAAACTTTGCATACCTATACCTTATACCCTAAGGATGACCCCAATTGTGATTTCCTATCCCCCAGGGGCAGAGCCATGTGCATTTTTACTTCGTGTCTGTGTGTGTTGTCTACAGGCGATGATTCTAAATGGATCGTCTTTAAACTTGGGATATGTATTCCTTATAGCCTAAGGACGACAACTGCATGTCCCGACTCCCAGAGGCAAGCCACGCCCAATTTTTGTGTTTGTGGTTTACAGGCCGCAATTCTGAATGAATCAGCTTGGTACTTGGTATATGTATTCCTTATAGCCTGAGGGCGTCCACTATTGATTTTGGTGAATGTTCCGATCCCCAGGGGCAGAGCCACGCCCACTTTTTGCCTTAAGCGTCTAAAAGCCACAATTCTGAATGGATTATCTTGATGTTGAAGCGCGACCCTCAACGCTAAACAAAACATACGCCTAGCCTTCTTGACAAAGTACCATATCAATCAAAGCAGGAATGTGGACGTATATTGTCGCGTTAGCGTTATGTTTACTGACTGTTAAAACTTGCATTCATTGCTAGTAGTGCCTCTAGATTCTCTTTAATAGGGAACACACATTTTCTTTTATATTGTTTGCATCAAGTCCAAGAATAAGTTCAATTGGCTCTTTTAAAATCTGTATTCATATCACCTTTGTCTAATAAATGAAGAAATATATTATTTTCAAATGCAGTTTTGATTTCAAGCTTCTCATTTGGGTCAGTAAATCTATTTTCAATATCACTTTGCAACATGTCAAGGAAATGGCCATTAAGATGTGAAACATCGCTTATTATCAACTGACCGCAATAAGATCAACAGCCCCCATCTTCAAGAGAAACAGAGCAAGATAATTTTTAAGTCCTTTTTGTGTGCAGCTGTTAAACTTTTAATTCCAAAGATGAAACATCTGATCTCTCAGGAGGAGCACCATGGGCCTGGCCAAACCTGGAATCATAATTCTCATGTTCTACACTGTCTTGATGTAGGCCTACCATTAACCGTATCATTAATAATGGGCGATGACTTATACACAATTTTCAATACTTCTATTGAATTGCTGTGCTTACATGATAAGTGAATGCTGTGTGTGTTTTTTAATTGACTAGAATATTGTCTGTATGGGCAGCGGATGGACGGCATATCACCGCTATTCAATTGAGTTTTGCAATGGCAAATTAATTGCTTTATGCTATGCATGTTCTTTCTACATTCAGGAGAAAGCAACACATAATTACCCCCCTTAATCCTGACTAGTGACCAAGACCTGATGATCGATAAATTTCTGATTCGGGCTGTATACGCCTACCAGACTGAACTCTAGAGATGTACAACTTAAGGAATTGAATTTTACAAAGGTTCGGCTGCAATCTGAAATGCAACAAGGGTAGATTAAATTCTTCACGTTAACATGAAGCTTGTAATGGCTCACGTACGTTTTCACAGAACTTAGTTCTGCCTTACGGAACTGACGAACGTACATAGTTGTTGTTTCAAATATTGGAAGGACAACATTTGGCTTAAATACACAAGCCGTGTCCTGAATTTCCCTCCCCTCCATCTTGATCGTGGGTGACAAGAAAAGGCGCGAAAACGTCTACTCCAGTTCCGGTCTTGCATTCGGTGCCAATCTAGATCTGTTGCACAGGTTTAATGTCACAGCTTTTTAGATACACGTCCAACACTTTTAATTCTCTATGATTGGACAATTTACGGTACAATTCATTTTGCACGAAAAACAATGTTATTGAGAGTTAATGAACTCGCCTGTGTGTCATCCATCCATTGATAGTACTATAGTAGTGACCAAGTGAATATTTACTGCTGGTTTATTATCCAAAAGTGCATCGACACTCGCCTCCGCCTTTGGTTTCTTCGCAATAAGTAGTATGTATTTAAAATGTTCAATTTCCAACGGAAGTCTAGTCTATCTACGCAACTCCGACGTAGAGTAAAATAATGTCTAAGAATTTAGACTAGGCTACACCATAATAGTGGGAGGGGATGGTTAGCACGTGCGTGCTGTATGATAAAGCCTGACATTGAGTCCGCTGGCGTAGTTTCGAATCCCCGGTTGTACGTGACAAGCTGTAGGGTCGCCTGTCCAGTCTCGTGAGGTTTCTCGGGTCCTCCGGTTTCCTCGCACTGCTAAAGACCCCTTGCGAATTACTGAAATAAAATTAAACCACATGTTAGTCCCGAAATGACCTTGTTTGTGTCGAGTGGACATTAAACACCATTTCTCTGTCTCTCTCTCTCCAACATAAGGATGTATAATTGACAATATCTATGGCAACGCCTGATTCAATATATTACCGATGGTAATGTAGTGAACTGGATCTCCGGATAGAGCAGATTACTGTGGTAGAGTGGGCCTGGCTCTATCCGTTTGTTCCGTTGAGGGTTCACTACTGTAGAGGTGTGGGAGTAGCCAACCAAGCAGCTGGCTCAGAAAGACTAACACCAGATTAATCAGCAACTCTCTTTATTATTATCCTAATACAAAAATAGCTCATTTCCAACCAACACTCGTCAGCACTAAACGCTCCTATTCGGGCTCTCTAATCGCTCCTTATCGGGCTCTGTAATCGCTCCTTATCGGGCTCTCGGAAACGCTCCTAGAAGGGCTCTCTCTATCGCTCCCTATACGTCGGGGTCTTACCTCGGGTGATCACGACTTCAACTCACTGCTACGGGGCAAGACAAGGTATAATGTACCCTAAAATCACGTGGCGTAACCACGTGGTACAAGACACACCTGTCAATCACAACCACGTGCAGCCAATAGATAGCGGGCTAATGACAGCGCGTGTACGGACGGAGTTACGAAAATAAATTAACAATATACATAAGCATTAAAATATAGGCGACACAATAACAAAGCTAAAGTTCTTAAAAATGTACAATTAAATTAGATAATTACTAAATACTAACAGTGAGAGGGAAGCGGCCTTCCTCGCCCAGTGACTGAGACCTGCGCGATGAGATCGTCTAAACTGAGGACGTGGACCGGGCTAAGAATATAGCCCGATAGTTTGTGAGAAACAGATTGATCATTGGAGTAGGTAGATTTTTTTTTTAAAAGAGGGAGACCAAATTATTGATGATATAGTGACATCTTACGTGTTATTGTTCTGCTCTAATAAAAGGCAGAATTCCAACTACAAAGGGTTCTTTTACGTGCACATCTCAGTTTTTCGTCTCATCCAAACAAATAAACGTTCATGCTTCCTCCGACATGCGCATGTTAACTAAACGCATGTGTTATTAATTTTCATCTTTTGTGACTCTACAGAACCCGCTAAGACCATCATATAAAATGAAATGGCCAAACCACCACCGGCAAGTTTAACGTCCACTTGACACAAACTAGGTTATTTCGGGACTAACACATGGTGCAATATATCCTGGTGGGTGCTCACGTGTCATAAAACCTAAAACGAAGGACCCAGAAAAAACCCAGAAAATTGGATAGACGACCCCATTCCTTCTCAAATTCAACCGGGTAGTCGATACCCCACCTGTTGACCGAATGGCAGATTTTGTGATTTCACGCGCTCGCGGTAAACCCGAAGCCCCTGTATAAACTATAACAAAAACAATATAATGACTATAAACAGGTAAATTATGAACCATTTTGTTAAATATCCATACTGCTTTTGTGGCCCTATGTGCATTTACATATACATGTACATACGAGACCAGGAGTAGGGCCGCCTGTCCAACCTCGTGGGTTTCCTACGGGTCCCCCTTTTCCTCTCACTGTTAGTGTTAGTCCCTAAATGACCTAGCTTGTGCCGTGTGGACGTTAAACCCGATTTTTCTCTTTCTTTTTTTGTCTCTTTCTCTCTATTATGTATGAAGTTTAGCGCGTTAAAATTGCACTATTATTACAATCTATACACTTGATCTGGTATGTTTGTTGTTTGTGGTGATCGTATATTGCGTCTTCGTCCTAGGTATATCTTTTGTGTCTCACCACAGCCCCCACCCCCATTAAATTAAAACGCAATTATACTCCAGGTAGATATGTTTTTTATCATTCAGTAGGATTATCATAGGTGATTAATGATTTAACATTCACAATTATTAACCAGTTAGTTAAATATCCTTTCTTGTAAATGTGCGTCTAATCCTTTATACCTAAATGTGCACCATTGTCTGTATTTATGTCTGGAATAATTAATATGTAATCTTTTACTTATTGTGTGTTCAAAACCTTATTATCATACCCATTATCTTGAACTAAAGACCAATCGTGTTGACCTAAGGATTGGCGCAATTCATTCGATATGCATACACAATAGTACCTCGTATTGAAAAACAAAATGTCTTACTACAAAAGATTTAATACAATAATGTATTCAGTTTGACAGTTGCAGAAAGCGTGTTGCGGCGGATCCGTCTCGTGTGTGTAAGGGGTGTTGGATAGCCTAATGCTTAGCACGTGCGTGCTGTATCATAAAGCCTGTTCTTGAGTCAACTGGTGTGGTTTCGATCCCCCGTTGTGCGTGACAAGGAGCAGGGTCGCCTGTCCAACCTCTTGGGTTTTCTCCGGGTCCTCCGGTTTTCTCACACTGCTAAAGACCCCTAAGCGCATGCGAATAATTGAAATATATTTTAAACCATATGTTGGTCCCGAAATGACCGACTTTGTGTCGTGTGGACGTTAAATCCCGCTTCTCTCTCTCTCCGTCTTGTGGCAAGGACAGCTGTCTAGTCGTTCAGATGGGACGAAAAACCGAGGTCTCGTGTACACATTGACATGCTCGTACAAGATCCCTTGGCAGTTGGAATTCGATATAAGAGTAGTCCGTAGCGCCGCTGACCCTTCATTTCCCCTCATAGCACACTATATGGCGTATGTCCGTCTTCCATTATCCCAGGTTAGGTGCAGTAGAGTAGGACGTTAAACCCAAGTGCGCACGTATCCTTGTAGTTGAAGCTTAGATAACAAATGCCTCGATCTCCTAAAAAAAATCAGAATAAAAGGAACAAGCTCTCGCGTAACGAATTAGCTGAGACACAAACACTCCATAAGCTGGTGATATTGGAATGTTACTACTAATAAATGTAAAGTTAACAATCGGAAAGTCAAAGTCATCACCTTTATCGTACAATTTAACACTCAGTTTATGGCAATTGTCAAAATCGAGACGCAGATCCAAGTAGGAAGCGTAATTGTCACTGTCAGTGGTGTTTTTAATTTCCAGCTCATCAGGATATATGAATTCGAAATAATCACTAAATTTTGGATTATTAAGTGATAAAACGTCATCGATATATCGATAAGTAAATTAAAATTTCTGACTAATCGTTTATTTGTTTTTACGAGCGCTTGGATGTAATCGGCTTCGTACGAATAGAGAAATAAATCAGCAAGCAAAGGTGCACAGTTGGTGCCTATGGGGATACCTACCAGTTGCTGATATATTTCCCCTCCAAATTCAACAAAGATGTTATCAATTATAAAATCCAACATCTGAATTATCTTGATGGCGGTGAATTTGTTTTTGGAATCACTGTGATTCTTAACGAAATACGTGGATTTGTAATTAACAACTAAATATTGATATCTAGCAGTTCCCGATTTAGACGAAAAGACACTGTGAATAATGTCTTTCAACCTGGCTTTTAATTTACTATGGGGAATTTGAGTGTACAAAGTAGAAAAGTCAAACGTTTGAATAGATGAGACTGAAGCAAGCGATCTAGATTGCAAACCATCAAGTAATTCTTTGGAATTTTTTAATATCCACATTTGATTTATACCACTACGAGAGTATATTTTGTCACAGTATTTTTGAATACCCTCTTTAACTGCCGTTAGTATAGATGTCAATATTTTTGAAAGTGGTTTCGTTATCCAATATAACAAGGGCAAATCTGTATAGGTATCTCCGCATGGAGTACCAAATGAAGTGAGTACAGATCTGTGATTGGATATAATTTCATCCTTACTACGAGTAGATCGTTTATATGTAGCACTATCGATTGATTTCCCGAAATTAAGTTCTTTCAAAAGACAGTCATAATAATATCGTTTACATATAAACACTATGTTATTGGACGCTTTGTCAGCCGGAACAATGACATATTTGTCATGCAAGGCATTGAGGTTTTCAAATTGCTGAAAGTAAGACATTTAATTTTTCAATAAGAGGGATTATTGTATATTCATATGTTTTAATCTAAGTATAATAACTTAACACTGTACACAGACTATAAAAGACACCAGTCTATTTTAAGTATATACATGTATATGCATTTATCAAGACCACATACTACACAATACTAAATGGTACACGTTTAGGTATTAAAGCAGGTTCGTCATAAGAGGTTTTGATCCGTGGACGTGTAATCAGTTATTTAATTTTTCGCCATTTTAGAATCGGGGACTGTGTAAATTTATCTGATTCAGTAAACGTAAAAAGACACCGGAATATGGTGGTTATAAAAAGGAAAAGACGAACATTAATGTTGGCGTTATGTTTTTGTCATCTTCTGTTCCAAGGTAAGATTTTAAAGTTATGTTGATTCAAATTCCCTGTTACATTACGATATCTCGTAATTTCGACGAAATGAAAAATGCTATTGATAGTATTTAAGCCCTGTCGTTATTAAGCCCATCGGCTTAAATTTAAAATTTATTTTAGAGTGGTCTCCCTTTTTTAATTTTCGAACCATATGTGTTGACATTGATAGAGCCTCGTTGAATTGGTGCACATTATACTGTTAGTGCCATGAGGGGGTTTCACATCTTTAAAACCTATTGGACACGAATTGCGGGTGACATTTTAGACACTAAATGTGACAATTATAAAAAGAACCCAAATATTAATGTTTGTCGTTTTTTACCTGTTTTCGAATTTCAGCACTGGGCTTAATTTCAGAAGAAATGGCTCATCACTGACATGGTCAAATTCGAAATTAAGCCCAGGGTTTAAATACGAGAATTCCCGGTATTCAGAAATCAAGATATACAGTTTGGCCGGTAACGCTAGGTCCCCACTGCCGTGCCATGCGTTACGATGGGCTTGTCCACGTCTGGTACGTGCAGATACGCTCGGATACGGTCCACACAGTTGCAACGACATACGATTACATCATGTGTACCTACTTCAAGAATACACATGATGGCAAATGGCCGCCATTTAAAATACTACGCCCGCCTCTTAGAGACGATAACTTAACTCGCTATAAATTGTAAAAAAATTTACTTCGGCTAGAATTAAAAAACACCTAAGATTAACATTTGCTAAAAATTTCTAAAAAACAACCTAAATTTATGGAAATGGGGCCAAATCAAATCAGGCAAATTACATCAAATAGTCCATGTTAAACGTATAGCAAAAATTTTAAACTAACGCGAGCACGCGCGTTTCTAGACAACGCCGTAGCGGGTCATAGCAACCAGTGAGTATAAATTGGAAATCCCCAATGACGTAGATATTATAAATTGGAAAGCCGAGTCTGTCTTAAAATAAGTAGTACCGTCAGTAAACAAGATGGAAGCCATCTGCTATCGTGTTTGATCATGGAGTAGGCAAGCACAGGTGTGTCGTATGACGATGGGCTTGTCCACGTCTGGTACGTGCAGATGCGTTCGGATACGGTCCACACAATTGCAACGACTGACCTCAATATGGGGATGCTCGATTCACAGTCCAGAACGTCCCGAATTGACGGAATTGAGTCCTGTCACAGTTCTGCCAGCCCCGACAGCTGAGGTGGTGTGAGTGGAATCGTGGCGTATTTTAAGTAACAAATATGTTTCAGCTGCCATGATTGGCTGAGATATTTTTTATGCAGTCGGCACATGCGTTGTACTCCGAAATTCTCCTTTTCACTCGATTGACACTATTTTTGGAACTGAGAGAATTTAATTCCGGAACGTTCAATCGAGTACGCCCTATATGTTAAGGCACAATAGATTCACCACAATTACGGTAAAAGCGAGCATTTCATATTTTCTAACAAAGTCAAAACATAATTATTTCTATGTCTTTTGCTCAACGGGTTGTCAACGCACTATTTTAGGATCATAGGCATTATTCCCCACTCTTCAAAATCACTTACCCAGTAACACAATTACATCCCTTGTTTTTCTATTGTCCCCATGGTCTAGCTATCTTCAAACGTTTGAATTTGAAGTTAAAAATTAGATATTTGCCAATTTCTCAACTGACAATAGTTAATTATTGGATTAATAGGATTATTCTTTAACAAGATAGGACTGTTTATAGATACCATCTATTTTAAGGCTTAATTTTAATACATTTTAAAAATATAACTTAAAAATATGAAATTGTAGCTTTAAGATGTCGTGATTTCCGAGCGATAAATAGCAACATTCGGAACTCTGTTCATGCCTTCAAACCCGAGCACCTTTTATAACAAATTTAACAAATTTAGGCGGTCCAGAAAGAAATGAGATAAGATAGATTAGTATGTTATTGCATAATTACACCCGCCATGAGCAGCGTACAAAAATTATACTTTCAACGAAAGTGGAAACGATCGATCACGTGTGCATTTACATATATATACAACATGTTGGTGGTCACGTACAGATAACACAGCCAAATGATATTTGGGGTTAATTGTTTTTTTTTTCAGTGACTACAGCTGCAGTTTGTACCAATAAGGACATTAGTGTTGATGGCCGTTCTCCCATTGGAACGCTTGTTGGAGATTTAGGATGTACAGGCACAAATTTAACTATAATCAGCGGAGATACGAATAACATGTTTAGTGTCGATAGTCAAGGAAACCTCACAACAATGCGTTTTCTTTACGAGTCTATGGATTATATGTATGAGGTGAGTCAAGTATATAAAATGGAATGAATTGGGGCTTAACGTGCTACTTGTCTGAGGGGTCGGGTGGCCGAATGGTCAGCACGTGCACACTGTATCATAAGGTCTGTCATTGAGTCAGCTGGCGTGGGTTCGATTCCCCGGTTGTGCAAAACAAGGAGTAGGGTCGCCTGTCCAATCTCGGGGATTTTCTTTGGGTCGTCGGGTTTCCTCCCACTGCTAAAGACCCCTACAAGCAAGCGAATTATTGAACCATATGTAAGTTTCGAAATATTGGGTCAATATATAGGACATTGCTGTCAAAAAATGATGTATCACTACGCTGTAATGGAATCAGATTCAGTAAAAGTGAAATCTATACCAAGTGTTCAACCCAATTTTCTCACCATCCGAATAACCATACTATGACTCCTGCCGGGTGTTCCACCCTGTACCATCGGACAATCCAGATAAACTTTGTCTTATGTACACACGTCAAAAACAACATTTTCCAATAAAACATTTGTCATTTGACACATTGCATTTAACGTTTTACATTTAACTTTGGCCTTACAGGTATTTTGACTTTGTCATTACCGGTATTAAGACTTTGTACATTGTACTTTTTACACGTAATCAATGGAAAAGACATTTTAACAGAACATTTAATATTGGCAGCGATACACTTGCACAGACTTTATTCCGACGGGTGCCACGTCTTTTTTCTTGCAAGATATTTGACATTTTATTCACCTTACGACTTCCATGCACCCCACACACTCCACCCATCAACGGGTGCTGCGCTTCGACCTCTAGCTGGCCGGTCACCTCTGGCTTGCGGCTGTGGTTTGAGCCCTGGTGTGAGCGTATGTGGCATGCAGATAGGGGCGCCTTCTCAACCTCGTAGGTTTCCTCCGGGCACTCCGGTTTCCTCCCACTACTGCTAAAGACCCCTACGCGCAAGCAAATTATTGAAATAAATGAAACCGTATGTTTGTCCCAAAATGACCTAGCTTGTGTCGAGTGGACGCTAAACCCCATCTCTCTCTCTCTCTCTCTCTCTCCCACCCATCAACATTACAAAATCAAACCTGTTATACATCTGTGCACCCCTATGTACCGCCCCTCACCTTGTCACTTTCAAAACGAAACAACATAAACACGCAAAACAAAACAGAAAGCGCACATAAATGTTAGAATCCCCGGTTGTACATGACAAGGAGTAGGGTCGCCTGTCCAACCTCGTGGGTTTTCTCCGGTTTCAACCCATTGAAAGCGAATTATTGAAATAAACATCTAAAATTAAACCATATGTTAGTCCCCGAAATGACTGAGTTTGTGTCGAGTGGACGTTAAACCCTTCCAATCTTTCTCTCTCTCTCTCTCTCTCTCTCTGTACATAAATGTAAAACATTGTTCTTTCAGCTGACATTAGATGTCGATGGCGAGTATAACGTTATTCAAGTCAAGGTTACCTATGTTAACACGGCGAAGCCAGTATTATTAAACCTGCCAGACGTATTAGAAATTGACGAGAACACCCCAACTGGTACACAAATTTATACTTTTAGTTTCTCTGATGCGGATAAAGCAACAGGTGGATTAGGTGGACAGGCCTATGTCGATTTCGTTAGGCCAGGTAAGTTATTGACATATTTAGTTTCATTCACATTAAAACAATTAAATTTATCCAGCTATATAAATAACAATCTAAAGAAAAGTTAACAAGTAAATGAAGAAGAGTCCGGGAGAAGAACGATCGAAGTCGCATTTTTTGTCTTTTCGCATAAAACGTAAAACGGACTTTTGGACGAGAATACTAGATGCGAACAGAACAAGGAGTGGGTTTAATTACTACCTTAAAACGATATTTAACGCGAACTATACTACCAGTACAACAACTGACTTCCTCCACGTTTCAGGGCAATTAAGGTTAAATAAAGGATCCGATGTACATGTATTTGTCCGGGGGGGGGGGGCATTTTAGAAGGCGGTTGTCCGATGATGTGAAACCGATCGTTTTTATCTGAAATTGATTGTTCCACAGAAAGCTTATTATACAATTTGCTACCAGATTGCACAATTATCTGGGGTTCGTTGAAAAAGATACTTAGATCGTTCTTCCCCTGGACTCTTCAAATGTGTTACAATATAATATGACCATGGCCAATTAACGGTTGCAAATTTATATTTTGGTTATAAACACATCAATATGTTTTTTTGAAATGTTATTGGAATGAACAGTTACCAGGGCTAATGTCCATATATGGATGATTTATGACGTCATAAAGTGACTTGATCTATCATTTGATTAATAGCAGACAACTGGGATATAAAAGAGGAAAATTAGGCTTGAGAAATTAGAGGCGGAGATGGCCATGGCCGCGTGTTCTAGAGTGTCAAGCTTCGACCTCTAACTGGCCGATCACCCCTGGCTTGCGGTTGTGGTTTCGTTCTCTGGTTTGAGCGTATGTGGCTTGGGGATGGGGGCGCCTTCTCTACCGCATGGGTTTACTTCGGGTACCCAGTTTCCTCCCATAAATCAGACGCCGTAGGTTTATCTTCACCTATTTATCCTGCTTGACATAATACTGTATACAAAAACTATTGCTGTTCCTGTGGTATGTAGCCATGAATACACGAATAACGTGAAATCCAAGAGTTCAAGAATAGAAAGGATAAAATAGAAATCTATCCACGATCAGGTCAAAATAAATATACGCGGCCAGTTAAAGTCTCATATGCCACCCGGGAATATTTTTCAACGGATTTATTTTGTTTAGTATTTAAATTATTGTGGCCTTATCTCAGCACTAATTATTCCCCATAATGATTGCTTTAATCATACTGGTCGATGATAAATTAATTGAAGAAAGTAAAGGCCAGGAAATTGCTTTCTCAGGTCACCAAGGTCGATTCAGGCAAGGATCCACGTCAAGGCCTATCTTCATTGGCCCGGTCGAAGCAGAACAGAGGGACGTTATTTCATTTCATTACGGGGTGGCCGAATGCTTAACACGTGCGCGTTGGATAAGAAGGTATATTATTGAAGCAAGGAATAGGGTCACCTGTAAAACCTGGAGCCCCCCCCCCCCCGAATCATCCAACTGCTAAAAACCCCTACGCGCACGCGAAATGAAATGTGAGTCCCGAAATGATATGGTTGGTGTCGTGTAAACTTTAAACCCTTTGACAAACATCAAAGAAATTACAAACAAATAAATAGGCGACTGTGATAGCTATACAGATGGCCGGAATCGAATTTGGTTAAATGTTATACAATGTAAAGATATGAAGATTGACATATTGTTTTCAGGCGCCGCTGCTGCTAAAAAATGGTTAATTGACAGAGCAAGTGGGGCTTTCTATGTAAATACGGTATTCGATACTACAACGAAATCAGTTTACAAAATAGGACTTAAGGCGTATGACATGCATCCTTCATCACCAAAAACATCTGACAAACAAGTTTTGACAATACTACTGAAAGAATCTAACAATCACTCACCAGTAAGATCTTAAGTTTTAAAATCCTCATGAAATACGAATCGAAACGATCTTTATCCCCGATAATGTAATTGTAAATATTGAAAATCATTTCCAAATTTATAGGGTTATTAATAAGAGTTATTAAAAGTCATTCCCGGATTTATGGTTATTCAGAGTTATTTAAAGTCATTTCCGTCTTGGATTGTCTAGTGCACGTGAAATCAGTAGATCTGAAAAGCGGCAAGGTTTTGACTAGCCGCTTGAATGTGACGAGGGGTAGAGTCGCCGGTCCAACCTCGTGCGTTTTCTCCGGATCCTACGGTTTCTTCGCACTACCAAAGACCCCTACGCAAAGAATTATGAAAATAAGATTAAAATCATTTATTAGTCCCAAAATGGCCTAGTTTGTATGAGTGGATGTTAAATCTCTCTCTCTCTCTCTCTCTCTCTCTCTCTCTCTCCCTCTCTCGTAGTTATGTTTATTGAAGAAAATGGTTGCACAAATTATTTTAATCGCAGGAATGTAGCTCATATTCGAAACTTATCAGGGTAAAAGAAAATGTTGATGTGGGCACCGTGATGGATACCTTAACCTGTACAGATGATGATACAGGACTCAATGGTCAACTGTCTTACAGATTGTCAGGTAATAACTTCATTCTTCTGGAAATTTAATTAAAATATAGATATCTTAAACTTATATGTAATAAATTAACGAACTTGTTATATAAATTATCGATTTTGTTTCAGAGAGCAATAGTCCAGATGTTAAAAACACTTTTAAATTTGTATCAAATGGACTGAAATTACAATCAACATTAGACTACGAAACAACGACTATTTATAAGATTCTAGCGGAGGTTTATGATGGAGGTCCATTACAGAAAACTACTACCGTTCATATTACTATTGTCGTAAAGGGTGTTGATATAATAACCACCTTATATGGTAGTAAGTATTCTATTGTTAACACCACTTGGTTTACATAAACGTTTTCTGGTATTTGTACACGCAAAGACATCCACGATTGTGGAGAAATGAGAGAAATGTGGTACACGTGGCAAGATGATATATTGGAAGGTATTGCATTGGAATTGTAAGATAAGTATGTTGAAATAATTTCTGGTAGGAGGCATTGCAGTATTTGGAAGGAGTATTGTACTGTAAGTATTAGTCATGATGTTGTACGAATAGGCAGGACATCCATTTTTGTTGGTACGTATTGAAAATATCGCACCTCGCTCAGGCCGCGACAAGACAATAACACCAACAGATCAAGAACTATCTACCAGTCCAACACATCATGAACCAGTCCAACATATCATGTAGTAACACATTGCAAATTATGTTTAGGCATGAGGACGATCATTATAAAAAAGCGAGCTAGTTTTGACGTAAATAGCATTTTTATTCTTTTCAATGGTTGAATTGTATCGTCTCTATTTGAAGCAAAGCACCGATGTTGATGTTCAATTTATATGCTTATAGGACGTTGCCATCAAGTGAGTATTCTAAAACGTGAATATTATTAAATTGTGTATATTATGTTCCTGGGTATCGGTTTACAATGTACTTAAACGTGTTAAGCTGTTGACGTTTCTGAAGAAGATATTAGCCAAATATTTAACCTTGTACTGTAGATGTAGTTCTGGTGGACGAAGTTATATCGATCGCATTTCCGGAAGCGGATAAATATTTGGTGAAAGTTTTGTCTTTGTTTGTGTTGGATGTCTGATCATTTTGGTTGACGGGAGTTGTTTCATCTCTTTGAATGATTATGAGTGATTTATGTCCGTGCTAATCTCCTGGGATGACTTCAGTGATTTTTTTTTTCGATGCTTTAGTTCTTTGATGCCAGGTGTATTGGTGAATTGGGTATTATCTCCTTGGGTGACTGAAGTTGGTTTGTATGTTTCGATGCTAGTTTTGTGATTTCCATGGGTGACTGAAGTACGGCGATCTCCTTGAATGATTGTTGGTGGATGTTATTTGATGATATTTGTGCGATCGCCTTGTATGGCTGTTGAGTGGCTGTAACCAATGATATCCACGAAGGACTGTCGTGAGATCTCCTCAGATGACTGCTGTGTTCGTGATCTCTTTTGATGCAATGTGTGATCTCTCTGGGTGAATGTTGGGCGGTTTCACTGTATGCGTGTAGTTGTGTGATATCTTGAAATGCTTGTGTGATTACGCCTTGGTTGGCTGATCGTGGGTAGCTCGCTGTTGTTCAATGGGTGCTTGTAGGTGCCGGACGTGATTGCACCAAATCCCGACAGTCATATTGAATTTCTTGATCTACACCGGAAAAACATCCTAATACTGGTATATCATATGCTGAAACAGTCTCAAAAACTACCCAAATCATTGATAACAGTGATGAACGTATTCATGAGAACTACCCAAATCATTGATGACAGTGTTGAACTTATTCATGAGAACTACCCATATCATTGATAACAGTGATGAACGTATTCATGAGAACTGCCCATGTCATTGATGACAGTGTTGAACTTATTCATGAGAACTACCCATATCATTGATAACAGTGATGAACGTATTCATGAGAACTGCCCATGTCATTGATAACTGTAATGAGCCTATTCACGAGAACTAAGATATCATGAATAATGTCAATAACAGTGAGATAACGAACTTAAAATATACAGTTGATTCCATGTCAATACTGCAATCTACACCAACATTAATACCACAAAAACTAAAAATAAAATAACTGGTCAGGTCGATTACCCAGGAAATTTAAACCAGGACTTATCAACTATTAGGTCGGGTGTTCGATCCCTGCATTGGCCGAGAAAGTTCACCAGAATTTCCGGCGTGGTTCTCCCTTGTCGGTGATGTAGCTGGGCCTGTCATGTAGTTGTTTGGGTGGGGCGATAAAACGGATGCCCCGTGTACACATTGGCATGTGCGTAAAAGATCCCTTGACAGTTGGAATTTGATATAAGAGTAGGTCATAGTGTCGCTGTCCGGGCAGAAGTTCCCTCTTAGCACACTGTCTGGCGTAAGCCCGTCTTAAGTAGTCAAGTTCGGAGCTGAACAGTAGGACGTTAAACCCCAATTCATTCTATCAACAATTAGTTCCATCATAAACCCGGTAGTCAACAATGACATCCCTGTCGTCACCGGTACAATAAATGTTACCATCATTCTCGCAAGCCATGCCATGAGTGGTGTTAACACGTTCATAGATGATACATCTAGTAGTTAAGTTTCTCCACCCCACCCCACCCATTATTACAGGAACCCTTACTGGATCAGTTTAGCGATAGAACAATTTAGACATTTTAATACATACATTTTTGGAACCACTTTAGTAAATAAACTATGAAGTCTAAGGTATTAAACCCATCTCTCTCTCTTTCCCATCTCTCTCTTTTTCCCTATCTATCTCTCCCTTTTCAACCTTCTCCTCTCGCTACTGTAACAACCCAGTCTCGGCTAAAATTGTACCGCTCTCTACTCACAGCCTTACGCCATGTACTTCTGTAGTATGAGGATTTACCCAGAACTCTCTGACTGCGTCATATCTATTTTTAGTATCAAGGGGAACGGTACGTGCATCTCGACCAACCAGACTGTAGGCCACCAAAGAACTTAAACTAGTATTTATGTTTATATTAGAATATAAATATAATGCAATAAATAATTAAATATTGACTCTTAAGAAAATATAAACATTCAAATGTTATGATATTAAATTGTATATTAGATTGTATATATTTTTATCCACAATTGAGTGTATAATAGTTTTTGTGCATAAGCATTAACAAAACCCAAGACAAACAGTTTTACTTAAAGTACTCTCACCGTTGAGGCTACTTTCAGCGCTTTCCTTTAATACAGGTAAGAGTATCCTCATATGAAGCATTGCAGTTAGTAAAAATGGCCTGCCCCGAGTTCACAAAGCATTCTCTGACTTAAACATGCATTATTCAAGAACTAAATCTGCCTATTGCAGCTCTTTCTTTAGGCCTGAAATGTTTTCTAAAGTATTAATGGGACATTAAAGTTACATT
Organism: Patella ulyssiponensis; assembly: GCA_963678685.1. NCBI lineage: Eukaryota > Metazoa > Mollusca > Gastropoda > Patellidae > Patella > Patella ulyssiponensis. The sequence goes on from OY783226.1 coordinate 94,468,607, forward strand.
ATGGGAGATAAGATAAAGAGATGACAGTTCTCAATATAATAGTTAAAAACTAGATAGTGTAAAGGTAATTTGCTGAAAATTTCAGTCAAATTGATCCACTATTAGCGTTTGAAATATTCACATAGCCTCGGTCATCATTACTCAAATCATTAATATAAACAGCATAGTCTCGATTATCCACTTGATTGTGAATATTATCAACGGCCATTAAAGCCCCAATAACACTCTTGTTGTAACTGAAAAATATGTCCCAATCTTCATTTTGGTCAACAAATCGTATTATTTTAGAATATTCCAATTAAATGATGATACAAATTTCATCTTAACACACCTAATTTAAAAAATTGGAAAAATTCAACCTATTGATTTGAAAAGTCTAACGTAAACCTTTTCAAATGTGACTTGGATTTTAAAATATTTTCGAACCCTCTGCACAAGTAAAATAGGTTGTAATGGATAATTTACACAACAGGTAGGACATTTAAACATCTAGTACTTAGAATAAGGGTATTATTTATTTTCTGGAGCTACCAAACCAGCAAGAATGTTATTGTCCCTTTAAGCGGCAAATAGGATTTTAATCCGCCAACATCGAAGGCTAGTCATGACATCAAGAGTTTATTATGGTCTGGATATGTTAATTAATGTCTAATTGATTATTTAGATAACATTTCAGGCCTAAAGAAAGACCTGTAATAAGCAGATTTTGATCTAGCATAATGCTATTTTAATTAACTGATCCAGGTCTTAATCAAGTCTCGATGGCATCAGATTTCTCCGATATTGAATAGATTAAAACGGTTCAGCGATACTTTGATTTAATCAAATATGGAGTAGCGAGACATAGCTTCGATCAACCAGTACGGTGTTTAAAATTATTGCACACGTCTGTCAAACCTTCAAAGGCTAATATCTTCGCTTGCAATGGAGTAATTTGAATGAAATTTTCAAATAATTCATTTTACATTTTTTACTTTCGAAGTATAATAGCAAGAATGGCTAGGTTTTTTTTTTTTTTATCTAAATCTTACATAATGCATCTTTAAGCAGAGAATTTACTCAAAATTTTTCGGCTCATTGAAGCTAAAATATAGCCCTTTTATACAACTTCTGTTGATTTTATATATCAAATACCGCACTAAGAGACTGTGTGCATTCTCAGACTTAATTTAAGAATTTACTCAAAATTGTTCGCCTTATTTTAACTAAAATATAGCCCTTTATAAACCTTTTGTTGTTTTAATGAATCAAATACATCAATAAGAAACTATGTGACATTTTTTTTTGTTTTTTCTGGATCAAAGTTATTTCTCATAAACAGTGATTTAAAGTTGAGTGAATTCTTAACCGAAGTCTAAGAATGCTTTGTGAACTCGGGGCCAGGGTATAACTAACTAACTTGTTGATCATTTGTCATTTGTAAGACAATAAAATCTTTTCCAAAAATTCAACATTCACATAAATGGGTTCGACCATATTACGATACGGAACATTTTAAAGATACATTATGGGAGATTACATAAAGTGTTAGCAGTTATCACTATAACAGTTAAACTTTACATAATGTGAAGGGAATTTGCTGAAAATTTCAGTTCCCTCGGTCCACCCTGAACCGGAAATTTTGGGTGAATTTTCAGCCTAGCCTTTATCAGCCGTTACGATAAAAACATGGCCTCGATTATCCACTTTATGAGCCGCAGGTACCACAGGCTAGCGTTGACTTCGAGGGTTGATTATGACCTGAATAAGTTCACTAAGGTATGATTTATAATTTTGATAACATTTCAGGCAGATTTAGCTCTTGCGTGATGTATGTTTAATGTCACAAAGAGTTCTTGAGTACATAGGCTATCTGAAACATTGGGTTCATAAACACAACCATCAAACACACTAAAACACATCATTCAAACGACGACAACAGTTAATCAGCAGTATCACTTCGTGTTTCAATGACATTGAGGAATAGAAGTTGGATACACAGGCTACCATTCTATGGAATTAAACTACTCTTTACTAATGAGCTAAGCTTTCGAATGTTGTTTTTCCAATTGTATTTTCTGTAGCTTCACATTCTGAAGATATATAGAGTACATATTTACAATTAAAATCGGAGGCCACAGTGACCAAGTGAGTAAGGCGCTAGTTCGATGCCCAGTAGGTCTCAGTTCCTCGGGATTTTCCGGTATGGTACCCCATTGTTATTGGTCCAGGTCTCGGGGCCTGACATGGTATCGCCTTGTTAGTAGTGCAAGATGCAGGGCCTGGCATGTTACTGTCTTGAACGTTTGGCAGGACGCAGTAGCTGACATGTTATCCCCTTGCTAGTGGCCCAGTACAAGGGCCTGGCACGGTACCCCCTTGTTAGTTGTGCAGGGCGCAGGGCCTCGAATGTTATCCCATTGTTAGTGGTTTAGGACTCAGGGTCTGGCATGGTATCCCCGTGTTAGAAGTGTGGAGCGGAGGACATAACAAGGAACAGTTCAGACAGAAGTCACGTCTACACGTTGGCGTTTACCCAAAAGAAAACTTGGGAGTTGGAATTTGAAATAAGTGTTGACCATAGCTGCGGTGTCCGGGCATAATTTCACTTATGCTACACTGCGGATCCTTCTTCGCAACCCCAGTCGGGCAGAAAAGCAGGAGATTAAATACCATTTTATTTTATTTTCAGAATTCAACGAGTAGCCTCCCTTTATCTACGTTACATGACTAAAGTTGCGTGTAACTTCTCAAGGTTACTTTTCGCTAGTAAACATCCCCCATCGTGCTTCAGTAATGTCAGTTTATAATGACCAATAATATCCATATTTGACGCCATATTAGAAGTCAATGACCGTCACCCGATGATCGATTATTTTAATTGACCATCGCCCCCAAGAACAAAAAGGGCAATCAGATAATTAAAAGATTGGGCGCCCAGTTCCTGATCGAATGTTATATTTTAAAAAAAACACATGCACAAATTCAACATCCTCCCATTTACCCGCCAGGTAAACGAAATGAACAACAGGGCGGGAAATATTGCCCTATATCGCTACTTACACCCAGGTCTAAACTATTAATGCAACTCAGGTTGGGGGGTTTCATATAGCTGAGAATCATTGGTTTAAATCCCCAATTTTATCTCAGGTTGGAAATCCTTGATTTAGATCACTGCTTTTGTTTTTTTAAAAACGTTATCGCTTTCATTCTTGCTTTAGCACTATGCCCTCCTCTCGCAACCCGTCAGCAATATGTCCCACAATCAAATAAAAACCCCAGTGTTATATCGTTAATTTACCCACCTCTTCAAGTTTTTGACGATCCACTGCTATATGTATGTGTGTATATATTTTCTTCCTTTCTATTTTACTTACATTATATACAATACTGTTTAATCCATCGTACCACATACGATTCTTGGCATTCCCCAAAAGCCTGAATCTGAAACATATTGCAGGTTTATTAAGTAGTACGTTGACTCGCTAGCCGTGTTGTACCGTATTCGATCCCGGTGTCGGCAAGGGAAATCCATAGGGATTCTCCGACGTGGATTACCATTGTCATTGGTGCAGGGTGGAGAGTCCGCCGAAAAACCGAGGTTGCGTGAACACATTGGCGTGCACGTAAAAGATCCCTTGGCTGTTGAAATTCGACATACAAGAACGCCTAGTCCACTGTCGGTGCAAAATACTGCTAATAACATACTTACTGTATATTCCAGATAATACTCCAACTCGAAAATACTTGCCATGCCTTCAATTTTTAATAAAACTGGCTAAAACTTTAGACATTTCTAACTGAATGCACCAAATTTATAGAGTACCTGTCTAACCTAATGCGATATGCAAGTCGTAATGTTTATGTTTTGAGAAAGTGCATGACACTGTCGAAATATATGAAAATTACAAGAGAATACTGGATTTTATCGGACTTCTTGTCATTTATTCTAAGGGGAGAAATCAAAGGGGTGACAATTCCAGGTATGTTACAAAGCATTTTCGAGTTGGAGTATCACCTGGAACAGACAGTAATATTGTATACCCGTCTTCATGAACCCGATTTTATTTCGTAAGCCAGTATTCATTATTGGCCCAGTCGGAACAGAACGAGAAGGGTGGGATTACGACGTGTTCAGCTCTAAATACCTGTCTGGGGACACTGGATTGCCTTTATCCTTGTCGTGAACAGGGGTCGCATATCTACCATAAACAGCGGCAGGACGTACAAACTTTAACCCTACCACCGCCAATCTGAAAATAAATAGTGGTCATCATTATCCAGGCGCCCTGTATACCAAAAACTGCTGCCGCCAGTTTGTAACACAAAAAGTAGTCATGAATCATCCAGGCGCTTTTTCATACAACTGCGAGTTTGAGCAGGCGTCCTTACTTTTTGTCACGTACAAGCGTGGGGTCGAAACCACGTCACCTGATTCAATGGCAGGACTACTAAAGCGTTGTATTTGACACCCGACGGCCCCCTCTCAGGAACTAAAACAAGTAACCAAACATTGAGGAATATATTACAGATGATATGGGTCGCAATTTTACCTTGAGGTGTGTCAAGGGCCGGCCATCTCGTTAATTGCATGTCCTCCTCCCCCTCTCGCCCCATTCGTTCCAGTCTGAACTTAGCCCGACCTAACTATAGAGTCTAACAGCTTGTGCACTAAAGTTAACATGGATATTTCCACATTTTAAAAGAAGGTAATTCTACTACTTATCTTTGTTTGCATCCCCTTTATACATTGGCGTGCACGTAAAAGATCCCTTAGCAGTTGGTATTCATTATAAAAGTAGACCATAGTGCCGCTGCCCGGGCAAACCTTCCCTCACGGCACACTGTATGGCGTATCACCGTGTTCATTAGTCCAGTCTGGATAAAAACAGTAAACGTTAAACCTCATTTCACTTTTTTTTTTACAAAACTAAACAGTAACTTTTTGTTTAAACTTCCTGCACCAATCCCACCCCCGCCCCGACTCCTGCCACAGATTTTACCTGGATCCTAGATCATCATCTTCACCACCCCAACCAAAATAAAGATTGGAGAATCCATTCGTCTTCTCTATTACAGTTTTAGGATAAGCAACCACTCCACCATAATAAGCAGCGTAAGGTATTCTGTTGAAACAAACAACTTTCATTCGTCTTAAAGTGACGGTATGTAACATTTAAATAAGCACTTGACAGGTCTTGTTATACAAATTCAAAAAATAGATAATGCTAACTGAATATATTGAAAATTTAATTCAAATTACCTTTATCTGAGCGAAGATGTAACCTAGATTGTTCATTATCGTAGCAACAATACTGGACAAACGAGTCTAAGCCTCTATTTTTCATTTTTATCGTTTTATGTTTTAAATACATACTATTATTGAAGTCAACGGGGAGAGAATTACTGGTCTGAATCCATGATAATTGTCCTTGTCAAGAGTTGTCTCCCTTTCGGTTTTATGTATTAATAATTGTAATTGCACATTACCTGAAGTTCCATTTTTCAACAGCTACAGCCATATGTGTTGGAGATGATGAACATTGGTATATATTATAATCATTGATGGGATACATGTCGACATCGTGAAATATAAAACATGTATAGTTATCTTGTTTTAATGCTTCTAAATATCCAACATTCATCAGCAGTGCCCGGTTAAATTTTTCTGGTGGGTCCTGTAACGTAGCAATATTATTACCAGTATTATCAGTAGGACGGACGCGGTGGCCAAAGCCCAACTTCGGCATGGGCCTGAGGGGCCCAGGCCTAGGGCCCCGCCTTTTAGGGGCCCCGCGGTTCATGGCAAAAACAGAGGAAATATTCGAATTCCAGATGAAAGTTTCACGGTAATCGCGGTTATATGTCATTTCCGCACATTGTGTATGTCATTCCGAACTGAATAAATTTCGTATGTAATATTATTACGTAATTATTCTAGTATTACAGATCGTTTAATTGTGTGTTACGCTTACGTGCCATTCAAAAGGATATGAAATAATCTTTTCGTCGCGTTAGGGGCCCCGCGATTCTAGTCAGGCCCAGGGCCCCGCCCTTGTTTGTAAGACATTTGTTCGCTAACCCGGATGTCCCATGATAGATCTATATGTTGACCGTGAAAGTTTATGGGGATAGGTTCACCCTGTCAGTGGTTTAGGACAGAGAGTGCGGCAAGAGACAACGTATAGGCTTACAGGTGGGACGAAAAAACGAGGTCCCGTAAACACATCGGCATGCACGTAACAGAATCTTTGAAAGTTATAATGCAGAGCCGCTGTCCGAGCAAAATGTTGTTACTCAGAGCACAATGTATGGAGTGTGCCCGTCTAAATTAGCCCAGTAAGAGTAGAACCCCATTTTATTTCATTTATAAGGGCTGATGAATGATAGCACAGTATTCCGAGTTACGCGTATTGCCACGTTGAAGTACAATAATTCAGTTATCCATGACGTCAGTCATTATGACGTATAGGCACCAGTCAGATCATAGAAATATATAAATAGACTATGAGTCAGATTAAGTAGCCGCAGTGACGTTGTACAACGATGCCATTGTCCCAGACAATATATTGTAAAACTGGAAATTCACAAACCCAACCACCATAATAATGTTGAAACTTTTCTTTCGAATATTCGAACTTTCTGTCAAATTGGGATTTTTAATTTTAAGCAAACATCGTAAAATGTACTTTGTTGGTTTTGTGAGATGATCTAAAGAAGACGGAAACGCTCCCTCATATAACACTGATTGGCGTATATCCCTCGCCATGCACCCAGTCGGTTCAGAACATTTAAAAACAAAACCATTTAATACAGACCTGTTCGATAACAAATATAGTGAATTCAACTTGTTGACGGAGCAGCATTGGTGGCATGTGTGACAACAAGTCAATCAGATGTCTCAGTCTGTCTCGGTATGGTATTATTATCGCCAGTTTCTCCCTTGGCTGACACTCCAATGGTTTAAATTTACCACCGAGTTCAGGCTTATATTTCTGATATTTATTATTCAGGTCTTCCAGTATTCCATTAAAATGATGAAAGACAAACGGACCTACTGCAAATAATAATATAACTAATCAAACAAACTATTTGTTCTCCATACCGTGTGTGACGAGTAGCATCTGGCCCGTGCAGCGACGCCAGCCTTATTTCGAATTCTAACTTTCGCGGATTAGTTTATGCGCCTTTTTCTGCTATTAGCAGGTGTTGGAATAGCTGTACGCGTAATCATAACAGACCAAGTTCTGAGTGACGTCAAACGTTCATCTGGAATTAAGTATGGTTTATCTTGATCTCAGACCCTCGCCCCGCTCGGCTTAAATCGGTATACAATCAGACAAAGAGAGAGAAATGGGGTTTAACGTCCACTCGACACAAACTAGGTCATTTTGGGACTAACATATGGTTTCAATTTTATTTCAATAATTCGCTTGCGCGTAGGGATCTTTAGCAGTGGGGGGAAACCGGAACTTACTCCGGGCACACTTCTATCAGTTCCGACCACTGACGATGGTTTGTAGAATCACGACGTAATTAAACACATATAATATGTTTCATCTGTCACGGTTGCAGCCCGAAATTCCCATTTTCACCATGGGCATTCCATTCCAGAACGTTCAATTGAGTACCCCTCCTCCTCCCCGCGCACACACCTCGTAAGAGTCACTTACCTAAATACGGGGGTTTCTTCGGACATGCCTTCATTGGAATCTCTGTTTTCTGCCGTGTTAGATAAGCAATAGTCATATTAACGGATTTTTTCTGGTGACTCTTCCAATATATAACCACTGACGATATTGAGAGTATGATAAAAACACCAGATACATGTATACGTCTATAAGGTATCTGTTAAAGTAAACCAAATCTAGAGTTGTCCCAGTAAAAACTTGATATTAAATAAATCAGACTCCATAACATTAACATCAAAATTAAAGTGGGGGGGGGGGGGTAACGTCAACTTGACACAAACTAGCACAAACCAGGTGATTTCGGGACTAACATGTGGTCCAATTTTTTCCCAATAATTCGTGTGGAGTGGGGGGTGTGTGTGTTTAGCAGTAGTAGGAGACCTGATGACCAGGAGAAAACCTACGTTGGTTGGACTGGCGACCCTACTTCTTGTCACGTACAAGCAGGGAAATCGACACCACGTCACTTAAATCAATGACAGACCTTATGATGCAACGCGTACACGTTTACCATCTCCTCTCCCTCCTCATTATTTAAAAAAGGGGTTTAACTCCATTTGACACAAACTAGTTCATTTCGGGACTAACATTTGGTTTAATTATGTTTCAATAATTCACTTGCGCGTAGGGGTCTCTACCAAGGGGAGGAAACCGGAGGACTGGGAGGACAAACGGGGAATAGAAACCACACTACTTGGCGAAATGGCAGACACGATGATCAAGATCGCACACGTTGAACCAGGGAAAACGAATAAAAAATGAAAACATCAACAAGCTCGATTAATGGGGTTAGTGCGTTAACAATAATATAACTATTTGCAAATTGTGGACGTGTTTATTATTTCTATTTTAATGAAAATATTTAAAATATTGACTGTTACTTTGTGGTCACGAACATATGTTTAGAAACTGCTTTAAACAAAATATGTCGACCACTCCTTCGTATATTATATTATTAGAACAGGTGTTCGCAGAAATCTTGTATTTGAGAGAGAGAGAGAGAGAGAGAGAGAGGGAGGGATAGGGGGGGGTAACTATTTGAGAGAGAGAGAGAGAGAGAGAGAGAGAGAGAGAGAGAGAGAGAGGGGGTAACTATTTGAGAGAGAGAGAGAGAGAGAGAGAGAGAGGGGGGGGGAGAAAGAGTTTTTTTTAACTATTTGAGAGAGAGAGAAAGAGAGAGGGGGTGGTTTAACGTCTACTCGACACATACTAGGTCATTTCGTGACTAACACATTGTTTACTTTTATTTGCGTGTAGGGGTACATCCAACCAACCCTCTCACTTGTGATGCATAATAATACCAAGGTTGTATTGCTGTATTATCAGATTTTGAGGAAACTTTCGATTGTGGCGCACATAAGACCATCACTTCCTAGATTATGGCACCTGTAGAAGTAGCAGTTTTTATTTGATTGTAAAACCCCTTCAATTATATCAGGTCACAATTTCTATCCGATATTGACGAAACTTGAAACATTGGTTTATCTCCCAAAAATTTCGGTTTTGTTACTTTTGAAATTGGCATGGATTATAGCTTACGGACACTGTACAAGTCACAATTTTCATCTAATTTTGGTTGAACTTGAAATGAAATGTATGTTAGGCTCCTTCCATATTCGCATATGTCGGATTGTAACTTTCTGAATTATGGCCCTGATTGTACGACAAAACGCGTTTTTAGATTGTGCAGGTTACAATTCTTATCCGATTTAAAGGGCGTTCGAATATATCACCGTTGAGTCCACATTTCCTGAAAATCAACTCGTTGCCCGACAAAATGAACACTCCCTAAACACATTTAATACAGAGGTAAGATCTAAGTATCAAGGCAACCTACAGATTTTGCCATGGCAACGAGATACAAACAGGGAAGCACCAGTTCCAACACAAGATCTAGCCCTTACCCTAACACAGCCAACCTCGGCAGCCATCACGTGCCCGAGCCCTGATTACATCCCGCGACCTTGGCGAAATCTGCCGATGGCTTTAATATTTAGATCTGACCCTAGAACTCATGCTGTAGACCATCAAGCAGTTGGAATTATTTATCCAGTTTTGATGAAGCTTAAAGTATATATTTACATCCCAAAGATCTGGGTTCCGTTCTATATTGGCGTGTATTGGATCGGAACATTCTGGATTATAACTCTCTTGTTTTAAGTAGTCTCACTTTTACTTGTTAAAACCAAGCCGCTTGGTTTTTTTTAATAGTTACTTGTGTGCAATAACCTGGAGAAAGGAATGCTAGTGGTCAAAACAGGCTATCGTCTAATTTCTTACTTCTATTCATGTAATTTCTAATCTCCATTCATGTAACTTCTAACTTCCATTCATGTAATTTCTAATTTAAGACAATGTATAACCCAACTTCTTTATTTGTTCAGTGTAAATTCCAATTCTGTTCCAACCTGTTTCTATTATTTAAACGAAAAATGTCTTCTTAATAGATGCTTTACATGTTTAGCATCAACATCAACGAATTTAGAATTTATACATTTCTGCCTAGCAACCATCATTATCAAGACGTTTGGTGTCGCCACTGCGTGCTCAATTGGGTGATTGCGATTATTTGGAATAATTGTGATCGGGACAATTATTTGGAATAAACGACCCATTCTTCGTTTGGTTGAAGGCGTTTAGCTTATATTTGAAATAGAAAATGAAATGAAATGAAAGAGGGTTTAACGCCCTACTGTTCTGCTCCGAACCGGGCTAATGGAGACGGACATACGCCATACAGTGTGCTTTAGGGAAATATTGCCGGGAGAGCGGATCTACGACCTGGACTTACATCGAAGTCTAACAGTCACGGGATATTTTACGTGCACGCCAACATGTACATGGAATCGGGTTTTCATCCCATCGGAACGACAGGACACTAATAAGGGGGAGCCACGCCAGAAAATCTGGATGAACTTTTTTCGACAAATGCAGGGATCGAACTCCCGACCCACAGCCTAGCGAGCCTGCGTCTTACCCACGGTATTCGAAATAGTATTTGCAAACCATACATTTATATCACGTTCAATGTTGTTTAGAGGGTAGGATGGCCGAATGGTTAGCACGTGCACGCTGTAACATAAGGTCTATTATTGAATAAGCTGGCGTGGTTTCGATTTCCCGTTTTTACGTGACATGGAGTAGGGCCGCCTTTCCAACCTCGTGGGTTTTCTCTGGGTCCTCCGGTTTCCTCCCACTGCTAAACACTCCTACGCGCAAGCGAATTATTGAAATACAATTAAACAGTGTTAATACCGAAATGGCCTGGTTGGTGTCGAGTAGATATTAAACCCCATGTCCCCATCTCTCTCTCCCGATGTTGTTTTCAATTTTAACACTCAGGCAAGCCACTCAATCTGACGAAGAGCGAGTCGTTTGTATCAATAGAATGGTCCCGATCAGGTGCTCAATCGCCAAACTGAGCACATGGTGGCGACACCAAACGACATCATAATGGTGGTTGCCAGGTAGAAGTATCATAATTCTAAATTTGTCTGCCGTTCATGCTTAACATGTAATACCACAATGAAGTAGACATTTCACCTCAATAATAGAAATAAGATGAAACAGAATTGATATTTACACTTATAGTAGGGTGAATTACGGCCCAATAGTAAATGTTTAATACGTCGTGCTAATACGCACAGTATTACTTAATTTTGATGACCATATTTTAATGGATCTTAATCCACCTTAATTACCCCCATTTATATCTATTTTATATTGTCTTATATATATCTCATTAATCACATGTCTCTAGTATTCTTTGTTTTACACTTTAAATCTATCTTATTAATTGTAATTAATGTCTACGGGCTTGCCACGGTATATTGTTTGTATAGACGATAGATTTATGGGATTAATGCCCTAGGCAATGCATGAGGATATATAGACAGAATTAGGAGAACCTTGCTGCACACGTGTCTTGGGAGATCAGCTTAGATCACATTCCTAAGAACAGACCTGTATTTGGATATTTGGAGACATAAGTTTATGTCAATTCGCATATCCATATTGGAACTTATGTACTGTTAAGAATTTAACCAATAATTGTTATAATAATTGTTATATTAATTATCTGCTAGTAAGTATTGATTACTAAAGAATATATAGAACTATTAACAACCAACAAGAGTCCTGCCTCATTTTATCTACGACGAAGATTCCAGAAGATACACAAAAAGTGCACTTCTACAATTGGGGAGATTGCTTTGAGTGGCAAGATTTCGTTCGTACCTCAAACAGCCTAGCGAGAAGTTTAGAACGAGCCAGAACACCTTCCAAAGAGTTAATATTCAACAATTGGAATTGGATACCAATAGTCCTGAGGAAGAATCACAGCTACACCTACCCAGTAAAGCAAGAGCAGAAAGAAGGCGAAAATGTTCCGGTCATCGTATCCAAGAGATCCAGAACATGGTGGAAATTCGTTAAGTCAAGACTCAAGAATATTCAATCCGACGTCATCAAATGGAGCCTTAGATAACAGAAGACAAAAATGTATGCGGTCTTTTTATCAGGGTAATCGCCATGTGCCATTCAGTTATTGTCAGTTTAATTATCAACATCATAGTCCTCGTGCTCTTGCTCCTAAACATGAGTATAAAGTCAAGCGATCTGTTTCCTTAAATGTTCAAAGAAATAAAAATAAAACATCGGCTAAAACTGAGCGCGACACTAAAAGAAAACATGAGTATGAAACGCGAAAATTCTTTATGAGACAACTTCCATTTTCACAAATTGGCATACGAGCGTTTCATGAAATTAAAAATTTAAATGGCGTGATAAAGCAACAATTAAAAGCAGTGATGAAAAAATTAGACGTTACACATACAATTAGGAACACGCCTGTTCAAAATCTAAGCCATGATAAATGTAACATGGAAGCTAACAAATTAAATATGAAAATCTCTGAATTAAAATCGGAACTTGAAAGCGCGCATAAATATAAACAAGAAATGCATCATGATCTTGATGAATTATTACGTGCAAAGGACCACTTAGAAAAGAACCTTGAAGACGCGAAGATCGAAATTCAGAGATTGGGCGCGAGAGAAAACTTTTTAGAATATAGCAAGAGTGGCGTAATATGCGAGCTTATTGAACATCAGAAACAGATCGAAGACCTTCAAGAAGAAAATGAACATTTAAAACAGGATTTGAACGAATGTTACGACTATGATGAAAACGAATTTTATGATGGTCCACCCAATACTTGGTCCTGTAATAACGGGGACGATTTTTATGATGGCCCACCCAATATGGGCTCATATAATAATGGTGGCAACAATTTTAATGATGGACCTCCCAATACTTGGAAGTATGATAATGGAGACGATTGCTAAGAGGGTCCATCCAATATGTGTCCATACAATAATAGAGGAAACTTTTTTAATAATTGTCCACCAAATAATAGGCCAAATAACAGTGGACCAGTACATAAAAAGAAATTTAGAAACAAATCTTTTAACAAGCGAGTTTAATTATTTTATTTAATTACGTGATGAAGGCTGACAACGCAATTACCTTGATAAACCACATACCTATTCCAATTTAATTTTTTTTGATATTTGAATTCTATACACGTAGTGTGTGTTTCATTATGATTTTATTTATATTTTCGTTTTATGATTTTTATTAAATATATTACACAGGGGGAGGGCACCCATATCCACTATATGTCGATTCCCATCTGCTACACAGAATTGATTAATTTTTATATTTGTACTCATACATATTGATATTGATATATTATGATTGTTTTTATATGTTACCGATTAATATTCGGGACGAAAATTTTTTTAAATTCTGAGAGTATTATAATAGGGTGAATTACGGCCCAATAGTAAATGTTTAATACGTCGTGCTAATACGCACAGTATTACTTAATTTTGATGACCATATTTTAATGGATCTTAATCCACCTTAATTACCCCCATTTATATCTATTTTATATTGTCTTATATATCTCATTAATCACATGTCTCCAGTATTCTTTGTTTTACACTTTAAATCTATCTTATTAATTGTAATTAATGTCTACGGGCTAAAGCGTTTTACTTGCCAAGGTATATTGTTTGTATAGACGATAGATTTATGGGATTAATGCCCTAGGCAATGCATGAGGATATATAGACAGACTTAGGAGAACCTTGCTGCACACGTGCCTTGGGAGATCAGCTTAGATCACATTCCTAAGAACAAACCTGTATTTGGATATTTGGAGACATAAGTTTATGTCAATTCGCATATCCATATTGGAACGTATGTACTGTTAAGAATTTAACCAATAATTGTTATAATAATTGTTATATTAATTATCTGCTAGTAAGTATTGGTTACTAAAGAATATATATAACTATTAACAACCAACAAGAGTCCTGCCTCATTTTATCTACGACTAAGATTCCAGAAGATACACAAAAAGTGCACTTCTACACACTGAACAAATAAAGAAGTTGAATTATACATTGTCTTAATTTAGAATTACATGAATGGAAGTAAGAAATTAGACGATATCATGTTAGAAGTAGGGTCGCCATTGCTTAAGAGCCCCACGCGCGAAGTTTAATTAAGCCATATGTAAGTCGCAAAATAACGTAGTCGAGTGGACGTAAAAGCCCACTTCTCTCTTACCCTGTCGCAAAATTAGAACGAATAACCACTGTCCCTAGTTAGTAAAACAAAACGCTTAAGCCATCCCGAATACCCTGGTTTAATGACATTGAAAACACCCGATCTCCAGGCTAGCAGGCCAGGATCTTACCCACTGGATCATCGGGTGTGGTCAAAGAGTAAATATCATTTCATACCTGTAGCATGCTGGATTTGGATCAGATATGTCCCTTGCTTTATTCTCGATTTGCCTGATCCTTTTTTATTCGACGCTGATGTTGTAACTTCTGTCAATCTGAGCCTTTTTAAAGTATCGATTGGTCAGCTATTACAACCTAGATTTATCCTGTCGGTACACAGGTCAATAGAATGACGTTGTGATGAAATATTGTACAGCGTGTTATCAGATCTATGTACCGATTGCAAATCGGGGGTCACTCTGGCACGCTAACTTGGAGGTCGGGTGTTCGACCCCTGCATTGGCCGCGAAAAATCATCGGGATTTTCCGGTGTGGTTTCCCGTTGTCAGTCATGCAGGACGGAGGGCCCGACAATGGGACGCAAAGTCGGGGTCCCGTGTGTACATTGGTTTACACGTAAAAGATCCCTTGGCAGTTGGAATTCAATATATGAGTAGGCCGTAGAGATCAGTTTGCCGTCGGTTTGGGGCTAGGGGTATTTGGCAGATACTCAGAGAATTTTGCCTCCTGGGAGTATTTGACCGCTTGATTATTTGTCTGGGAGATTCCATACCTATGTCCAATTCGTCATGGGATTATTATTCCAAATCCAAAGGGAGAGAGAGAGAGAAATGGGTTTTAACGTCCACTCAACATTTCGGGACTAACATATGGTTCAACTTCATTTCAATAGCAGTGTGGGGAAACCGGAGATAACCCACGAGGTTGGACAACAGGGGACCCAACTCCGACTAACGTACAACTGGATAATCGAAACCACGCCAATTGACTCAATGACAGATCTTACGATACAGCGCACACACGCTAATCATCCGGTTATCCCCTTCCCTAAGGTCTCATTATTCTATTTCTTTTAGAAGAAGAATTTGTCAAGAATTGTATTTCACGGGATATGTGTCCATATTTGGTCTCGTTAATTTGAATTTATTTCAAAAACTAATTCATTGCTTCCGTAGAGCAGCTGGACTTTAAACCCTATTTCATCTGTTTTAGTTGGCATGGAACGTCTATACATCGTTAGTAGCACGGAAATAGAAAAGACGTAAGCGTATGCATCTCGTATATAACGAATGCATCCGCTTCACCCGCTATGCTTCCACTCTTTCCGCTATGCGTCCGCTTCGAAGTTATCCTGATAACCCATTCGGAGCTGTCATTCACTTCCATCCGCTTTAATCCGCTAGGCTTCCGATGAAAATCCATTTAAAATTCCCGCTACATACTTCCCAAGTTCATTCTTTTCCGTCCTGTTTTCGCAAATTTTCGTCCATTTCTGGAGCGGATGAAAACGCATGGAGTCACCCGCGAAAGTTTGCTCGTACGCTGTGTCCTTTTAGCATACGTTTTGTGTCCATCGGCCACTGGGACCGGGCCTTAAATGGTTTGAGTGAAATATTTTATCAAGTTATAAGACCAGGCAATATTTGACTGGCTATGTATTTTATAGAGATATACTGTGTTTGCAATTACAATGGCTTACTTTGCTTCAATATTCAAGTAATATTTCTATTTTAAGCATGTTAGAGAAATGGGATGAAATGGGGTTTTTCGTCCCATCCGAAAGACTAGACAATTGTCCTTGTCAGGCCCCCCGTCCTGCATCACTGCCAAGTGGCAACCACGCTGGAAAATCTGGATGAACTCTCTCGGTCAATGCAGGGATCGAACACTCGACCTCCAGACTAGCGAGCCACCTTGACCCTCTCATGTAAGAAATGGTATTTTTCTTTTAACGCGTAAAATAATATCAAGTATTAGAACCGTGTGTGTTTTAAAATTAACATCTGTAGAAATATGGTTATAGTCATGTGTAGATATTGACATAGCGATATTAAAAATAACAATATGAGAGAAAAATTAAAAAATGAATTTAAAGCACAACAGGGCGATATGTTTGCTTAGTTGCAAAAACATAATCCTAAAAAAAATGGAATGAAATGAGGTTTAACGTCCTACTGTTCTGCTCCTAAACTTGACTAATGAAGGCTGACATATGCCATACTGTGGGCTATAAGCAAAATTTTGCCTGGGCAGGGGCACTACGGTTTTCTCTTATATTCAGCTGTCAACGGATTTTTACGTTCACGCCATTACGTACACGGGGCCTTGGTTTTTCGTCCCATCTGAACGACTAGACAGCTGTCCTTGCCAGGCCCTCTATCAATAGCATGGTCTATTATGAACTGGGTCGATATCCATTGTATATCCAAAGAAAAATACACGTTTTTAAATATTTTTAACAATTATTACGTACTAAAATTAAATTGTTATATGAAATGGTAATGCAAAATGATGTATGGTTGAACAATGTAAAAAGCGAACTGGACTCAAGTGGATTGAGGTATATTTGGGAGCGTTTTGATTATTATAAATCCTATCTTTGTATTATCAAAAATAAAATTTAAGAAATTCTAAAACAAAAGTGTAAAGGAGACAGAAGATATTTGTCAGTCAGCTAAATGTATTCTAAGTTATTTCTCATTTTGATCTCAGATATAATTTAGGAATGATTAATATGTAGAATACATTCCCTTGTTCAGTTATTATCTGTAGAAAATATCACAGAACTGACAAATCTTGGCCTATGTCGTATGGAAAGGTATCGCTGCCAATATTAAATGCTCTGCTAAAATGTCATTTCCATTGATTACATGTAAAAAGTACAATGTACAAAGTCTTAATACCGGTAATAGCAAAGTCAAAATACCTCTAAGGCCAAAGTTAAATGTAAAACGTTAAATGCAACGTGTCAAATGACAAATGTTTCATTGGAAAATGCTGTTTTTGACGTGTGTACAATAGACATTTTCCCTCATTACATTTGCGCTCTGCCACTTCTCATTTGTCGTTTACGCTTTCTAAATATCATCTTACGCAGAGCATCAACTATAATAATATGCAAATGTAGATGTCGCGTGACTTAGTTACGTATACGGAAACGAGACCGAGATCAACCAGGCATACAGTAATTCAGCACACCATAAGATATTTACATTGTCTGCGATATTACCTCGGTGGAGGCGGGCGTTAAATAAAGCTATTTCACACACACATGTGATAACCACACGATAATGAGGCAATCAACATGACAAACTATAAGAAAATCGCTGGACGACCGCGCCTGCAATAAAATCATGTGATTGGTATGGCTCATCCAAGCCTTTGACAAATAACATAAATTGAAAGTAAACGAAATGAAATGGGGTTTAACGTCCTACTGTTCTGCTCCGATATGGGCTAATGAAGAAGGGCATACGCCATACAGTAGGAAAATTGTGCCCGGGCAGCGGCGCCGGGGGCATAAATGGGGTGGGTTGCCCCCCCACCCCCCAAAAAAAAAATAGTCGGTCGCAAAATAAATGAATATAGTCGGGCGCAAAATATGTGCAGTCGATCTCTAAATAGGTGCTTACTGAATTAATGAGATAAACAAACAATGTAAAAATAGAAGGAAAATCATCCAAATTTATGTATTTGCGTGAATCCGTGCACCTAAATTGCATAAGTCACGTTACTTTTCCAAAACTTTAGTCCCAAAATTACCTTGTTTGTGTCGAGTGGACGTTAAACCCCATTTCTCTCTCTCTCTCTCTCTCTCTCTCTCTCTCTCTCTCTCCTTCTCTCTCTCTCTCTCATCCAAAACTAAAATATCCTTGTCAACGTTGGTCTAAGTAAAAAATTCCCCCCCAGGGAGAACAATTGAGACAGCTTGTCACGATCATACAAATAACATAAGTCGAACAGTGGTAAGAAGTTATAGGAAGTATACTTTGTTTCAGAAATACGTAAAAAAAATCATTTCAGAGACCAAGTAAGCGACCCTCAGGTCCAGTCCCAAAAGATAGATTGCCAGGCAACGAAACATACGCCCACAGCAGTTAAATCGCCCGGTCAGTCATCAAAAGTTGTTGCACGCTTTTACTTAAACACTGTGTATAAATTATATAGGCAATGCAATCCTAGATTTGGAACTGCCCCACCACCTATTCCCCGCTTCAAGATCAGCTACCGGCCCCTAGAAAACTATCATCTGTGGTGCCCGGTCCCTGACCTCGTCAATCGTTTTAAGATCGAGATAGAGAGGGGAGAAATGGGGTTTAACGTCCACAAACTAAGTCATTTCAGGACTAACACATGGTCTATTTTATTTCAATAATGAACTTGACATCTTCCGCAGTGGGAGGAAAACCGAGAACCCGGAGAAAACCGACGAGGTTGGACAGGCGACCCGATTCCCAGTCATGTACAACCGGGGATTCGAAACCGGGCCAGTTGAGTCAATGACAAGCTTTATGATACAGCGCGTACATGCTAACCGTTCGGCCCTCCATACCCCACCCCATTCGTATTAGGGACATGTGCATGAGTCGGTCGCATTTTTGCTACTCCCCACCCCCGCGACATTAATCTTTATGTACGCCCCTAAGCGGGACTACGGCTTTCTCTCAAATCGAATTCCAACTGCCAAAGAACCTTTTACGTGCACACCAATATGTACACGGGAACTCGGTTTAAATTGATAGTCTATATTTAGCAATTAGTTTACTCTTTCAACAACACAAAGAGGGTTTTTCTTTCTCTAATTATGAATGTGCCAGGACATGAGTGGTGGATTCAAAGAGCCACAGAAACATATTTTCCATGACTGGAATTTCGTATTAAGACCCGTATTTTGACATTTGAAACCCTCGTCACCGGTCCCACATACCTTCTTTCTAAATTTTAGTACAGGCTAATTAATCATTGTGTTCAATAAATAATGAATATGCATGCAAGATACTTAAAGAGAAGAAAGTGTATACATTGTACATGAACGTGCTTTCCATTAGTGTATCGTATTATGACTCGGGTTTTGACACTACATACTCCCTCTCCGTAATCATGGTAATATAGTTTAGTACCATCCAAATTTGATCGTGTATTTTTTCAAGGTAAATAATTTTTTTTCAGTATGCAGAACGCTATCGTATGCTGGATTAACGTTGGCCTTAGAGGTATTTTGACTCATCGTTACCGGTATTAAGACTTTGTACATTGTACTTTTTATACGTTATCGGGGGATTTGGATGGCCTTGTGGTCTAGAGTGCCGCGCTTCGACCTCTAGCTGGCCGGTCACCTCTGACTTGCGGCTGTGGTTTCAATCCCAGGTGTGAGCGTATGTGGCATGGAGATAGGGACGCCTTCTCAACCTCGTGGGTTTCCTCAGGGCACTCCGGTTTCCTCCCACTGCTAAAGACCCCTACGCACAAGCGAATTATTGAAATAAAATTGAAACCATATGTTAGTCCCAAAATGACCTAGTTTGTGTCGAGTGGACGTTAAACCCCATTTCTCCCTCTCTCTCTTTTACACGTAATCAATGGAAAAGACATTTTATTTTAGCAGAGCATTTAATATTGGCAGCGATACCCTCCCATAATATCGTTCCCTTAAAGATAGAAGACGTAATGAATACATTGTTATATAATATATAATTTGTTTAGGATTTTAATTTTTGTCGGTGTCATTACACAGGTTCAATTTTTATTTATATCCTCCCCTTTCCCACCACAAACGAAATGAACATTTTAGGTCTTTCTCAGTATACTAAACAATAACTGTATATATTTGTATATTACATTTATTGTATTTTATTACATTGTATCTGATAATTCGGCCGATAGATTCGGTTAATGTGTCCACGGCTTTAAAGAATTAAATAAAGTGTAAACGTGACATCGTATTGATTCCACAATGTTCACGCGGTGTGTGAGTTTCATACCGATCGACCCGTAAATCTCGACTTAAAAATGTGTCAAGCATCAAGTCATCCTGTTGCGGCAGATTGATTCCATTTTATCGGGACTAAATCCATCTTGATCACCTCCACTACCATTTTCTGGATAATACCAGGTAAATACATTTAAATATACAGTTCGATGACTTCTGAGAGTTCAATTATGAAAATACACATGAGAGAATAATTGCTGTATCAGATGATTTCAGTGAGAGTGTGAGAGAGAGAGAGAAATGGCGTTTCACAGATCTAAAAATGGATGTTTGATTTAAGTGAGAGAGAGAGAGAAGTGGGGTTTAACGTCCACTCGACACAGACTCGGTCATTTAGGGACTAACATATGGTTCGATTTTATTTCAATAATTCGCTTGCCCGTAGGGGTCTTTAGCAGTGGGAGGAAACCGGGGTACCCGCTGAAAACCCACGAGCCTGGACAGGTGATCCAACTCCTTGTCACGTACAACTGGGGATTCGAAACCACGCCAGTTGACTCAATGACAGGCCGAATGATACAGCGCGCGCACGCTAACCATTCGGCCACCCAACCCCCCTTTGTGAGAGTTTCACAAATCTAAAAATGGATGTTTGATTTAAGTGAGCGAGTGAGGGAGAGATAGGGTTTCATGTCCACTCGACATAAACTAGGTCATTTCGGGACTAAAATATGGTTTATTTTAATTTTAATAATTGGCTGTGCACGTAGGGGGCTTGATCACTGGACCCAGAGACAACTCAGGCTGGGAAGTCGACCCTATCGCTGAAAACGAAACTCTATCGCACTCATTTACCTGGTTATGGACTTTCTACACCGGGGCTATTTATGATCGACTGCAAAATCATCGACTACCGACGCGTCCGGTTACCTCGAACTGCTAGAGATCCCTACGCGCAAGCGAATTATTGAAAATCTCTCTCTCTTAGTTGCAATCACCTTCTAAACGGACATTCACCATGTCTGTTGTCTTTGACATCACTTGGATTTTTGGGGTATATTTTTCATTTGAATTGTAAAATTACTAAGTGCTCAAATTTTTCTAATATTAACGTTATTTTTGCATATTAAAACAACCATTTCCTACGGAAGCCCATAAGGGTCAATCAAATGAAAAAAAAAATTCTGACTATCTTGTAATTACAAGATAGGCTATCTTGTTATTACAAGATAGTCAGAAGGCTTTGGCTATCTTGTAATAACAAGATAGGCTATCTTGTAATTACAAGATAGGCTATCTTGTAACTACAAGATAGCTATCTTGTAACTACAAGATAGCTATCTTGTAATTACAAGATAGTCAGAATATTTTTTTTTCATTTGATTGACCCTTATGGGCTTCCGTAATTTCCGGTAGTATTCTTCTTTAAGATTTGTAATAAATTCCAGGGTAGTTTGGTCCGACATATCATAATTATTTATGTTTGATACATGTGATACAAATTAATGTTGTGAGGATTCAGTTGTCCTTAAATTTTGTTTCTTTTTTGAAGATAATAGCTGTTCTTTCAATTTTATCAAAGTGGTCGAACTTTGTGTATTTAGTGTGAACATACAATACAGTGGCTTTATGTTTATCTATACTGATGTCAAAATTCAAACTGAATCAGGCTATAAATTTTAAAAATTTAAGTTCCATTGATTTGGTGGCGTGAAAACATATTGCTGGCGCTGAGAAAATTCAATTCCGTATTTGTCAATACTCTGTTATTTCAGATGATGTCATCTTCGTTCAACCCATTGTGTGCCTTCATAGCCTGGACACTTACATCATTCTTGTGTCACTGGACAGCAAAACGATTTCTCAAAACATGGGACGCAGTTATACAGAGTGACACATTAATATCCTCATCAACCCTAACCTTCTTGCAATGTTTCACATGTATCGTTTTGGTGGATATACCATCAACCATTGGTATGCAGAATTCCTCTAAACTGATCTCTTGTGTAAAGATTGTTGCGCATATTCTGGCAACATTTTGCACCAATTATAGTATGACGTTCATGAGTGCTGCTTCAACATTCACTATAAAATTATTAGAACCAATCACATCCGCTGTTTCTCAAAGTGTGTTCCAGAAAATTTCGATACCGCCGCCTTCTCTGATAAGTCTACCAATTATTGTTTACGGGGCATTGTTGTTTACCGGAAGTCCTATGGGAGGCATCGAAATATCTTCTGGAACTTTGTTGGCCTTCATGTCCAACATAATTCTAGCAGCAAGAAACATAGCCATTTCAACAGAGCACAAATCGAATTCCGTGAGTCCGATCAGGAAATCGGAAGCGATACTTGTCTTCGTGTTCTTCGTGATAACGTTGTTAATTGCAACAGGCATCGCCGAACGTAAGGCGGCTTTGTCTACAGGCACAACTTTAATGGTGCTTCTAGTAATTGGGTCAGGAATATTCCATGTCATGTATTCGTATATCAGTACCAATATTGTACTAAAGACCATGACGGTGTTGAATCATTCTATTTTAAATATCTGTAAGAGACTGTTGGTTGTTGTACTGCTGTATTCAGTAGGAAGTCGTCGAGCTGCTGCCTCTAACTGGCTGGGTTTTGTGATCTGTTCCGTGGGGCTTGCGATTCATGTTTTCCAGAAATATACCACAACTGTTCCCGTTACCAGCTGCATGTCAAGTATCACAAAAGGTAAAGGTTTTATTGCATACGAATAAATATTTCTTGGAATTTTCAGACGAATTGCTTGCCCGAAACATTGTTTTGTCTTGTTCTGATGGGTTCTTTCAATTCATGATGGAATACGCTATGCCAATCTGTTTCACAGAGAATTACTTACGAATGATCTCTGTCACATATGACTGTCTTAAACACGTGCATTGACTTCACGCGGCGTTAGTCATTGGCTCAAAGGCTCGTGCATTGTTTACATAACACGTAACTGCTTCGGGCAAAATGATGCCTCTTACTCATTTTAATATCCATTTACACTAAATAGGAAATATTTTTTAACTACAGATACTTCAAACATCTTTATTTTTCTTAAACTTCAAACAAATGTTTTAGAATTTATTTCGTCGGAAGAAAAAAGTTAATACCGGGGACTCATTAAAGATACATTATGGGAGATAAGATAAAGAGTTGGCAGTTCTCACTATAATAGTTAAAAACTATATAGTGTAGATGTAATTTGCGGAAAATTTCAGTCAAATTGATCCACTATAGGCCGAGAATGGAGTGCGTGAAATTTCTGAATAGCCTCGGTCATCATTACTAAAATCATTAATAAAAACAGAGTAGTCTCGATTATTCAATGTTGTGATTCAATTACAATGGCCGTTCAGCAGTATATTTGAATCTAATCCAGCTTACATCGAAGGCTAGCCTTGAGATCGGGAGTTTATTATGGTCTGGATAAGTTAATTAATGTCTAATTAAAAATTTAGATAACATTTCAGGCCTAAAGAAAGACACGTAATAGGCAGATTTTGCTCTTGCATAATGCAAGTTTAAGTCGCGTCGATGTCATCCTTATCAGTGATTGTAGCGGCCTAGCGAATATTCACTGCTGATCAGTGTGACTCAAAGCGATTAATGTTTCGCTTACTAATTTGAGTAAACTGTTTTTAAATTAAAATTAAATGAATTGTGCAATAACGTCATGTTTTATATCAGTATTCATGCTAATAAGTCTTAGTATACTCTACTCACTGTGCTATAACGCTACGGCCTTTTATCATAACGATTTCCAACTGTCTTTAACATTCAAGACCTAAGGGTTTCTTTATCTCTGAACTACTAGATGCTTTAACCTGCCCACAAAAGGAGATACCCAGATTGAAAAAAAGACCACGGGACGTTTTCGGCTTACCTGGGACCTCGCCGTTAGTAAGGCACTCCTATGCTCACCAAGCCAGCATGGTTCCAGTTGTAGCCACTGTTGACAATAGAATACAGATTCAGTAATATCTCAATACAGGCTTTGTCGGTTGGCCTAATTTTTTAAAGGCGTTGGTGGTTTGTAGTACCTTTCACTTTTGAAATCCTGGCACAGAGTATCGGCCATGTAAGTGCCTGTGTCGTGATCGAGTTCGGTAAGATCTTTCGTTATATAAGACCTATTACACTTAAATGGGTATTTTGCATTTTGGAATGTTTCGGCTCAAAAAATGTAATACGCATTGTTGAGTATATGCAAGCGTATGATAACTTCTTCGGGAACAACTGCAACATCCATGGGAGGGGGATATTCTTAGACTGATAAATGCTTAGAATTTCGATAAGTCAAATTGTTAATTTCGTACTTTGTCTTTTCCCTAATCTCAGTCATACTGATAATGAATACAAATAATTTATTATCTTATATTATTTTTATATTTCTATAGGTCGTAGGAAGACGATGGTATACATCTTGCTACCTTTGGTGATATTCGGCTCCACAGCTATTGTTTCGTCTGATTTAAATGGCGGAAGGCACAGTGAAAGATATGCAGAGCCCTTGTTCAACTATACGCTCTACGATACATATTCGCCTCTTTTGACAACAAGGGATGAAATAATAAAGGAGGCACAAAGAATACATCATGAACTTTTTGCCAAGTTGTTGAAACCTTATAAAAATGTAATGCTTCTCGATATTGCCTTGCATGAAAATAAAGGGGATCCGGCTATTACCATTGGTGAAATGATATTATTACAAAGAATGAATAAAACGTTAGTTTATTTCTGTGATATATACATGTGCGAACGAAACAACTTTTTAAAAGCATCGACGATTGTTAAAAATTATACTCGTCAAAATCTCGTAATTCTATTACATGGTGGAGGAAATCTTGTTGGGTGGGTCATTCATGATCATCTCAGAGAGAAAATATTTAATATGTTTCGAGGATTTGATTTCATTTTATTCCCACAGAGTATCTTTATGTCTGGTGGAGAAAATCACCTCCGATATTGTGAAAATTTGTACAAAGGGGAATCTAATTTGACCATGATTGTTCGAGATAGACATTCTTTGGCGCTTGCTCAAAAACATTTTACTGGACAACCAAAACTTATCATGGCACCAGACATGGCTTTTCAAATTGGTCCCGTTCAGCGATTTTTAAAACCGTTTTATGACATTTTATGGATTCGCAGAACCGACAGGGAGAAGCTTGAGGATCAAATACCACAACTGCCGACTGATTTGACATTCCGAATTGAAGATTGGGTAGGGTGGCCAACACCTCATAGTAATATGGACATGGAAAACGCTTATCTTATAGTCAATAATGGACTGATATTCTTACAGAGGGGTCGGGTGGTTATTACCGATCGTCTTCATGGGCATATCTTAAGTACGTTATTGGATATTCCTCACGTGATTATAAATAACAAGTGGAATAAAGTTAGTAATTATCATAATACTTGGACTAAAAGTCTCAAAAATACCCGAGTTGCTAATAACGCGTCTCATGCTATTGATTTGGCTAGACAACTTTTAATAGAATATTCTGATGTTTTACCTGAAAAGGTTCCTTTCATGACAGTCAAGGTGTGAAGATGCATTACCTAACAGCTAAATCTGGCTTTTGCCGGTTTTTATTTAGACTTCAAATTTCATATAAACTGTCATATATATAGATCGATGTCATAGTTCTGAAAGGTCTTAAGTCTCAAAAATTGTCGGATTTAGTTTTTGAGATATGGGAGGAAAACCTATTCCAATCTTAATAACGCAATAAGGATATCAACATTTTTATAGCAATGTTTTTGTGAAAGTTCCGACCTCACAGTTCTGAAATTTTGCATAGAGAAGCCTCTAAATGTGATAAGTCATCCTATGCAAAAAAGCTATTTGGATCATAAGTGGCACTTACAACCTTCCAGAACTATGGCATCGAGATGTTGATTTCACAAATGCATTTAATGGGGTTTCAAATTATAATTCTTATTTCACAATTAGATTGTTTTGCAGAAGCATCTGTCACCAAGATTTCAGACCGGATGTCGAATCATTCAATATATTACACACAGTTGGTCTAATTCCCAGAATATCAGGGATGTAACAGACGAGAACGCGGCACCCCGGCTAGGGAGACGCACTACAATTCTTGGAAAAACATTGGAAGACACGATGTAACGTTTCCATCAGGTAGATGAGAGGGATGTGAGAGACACAAGGAAATTTTATTTTTTGATGTTTATCTAGACTTATACTTGTGCTTATATATCTGTATTTGATATAAAAATATTTAAGACGAACGGTGTGTTCCTGGGTTATTAAGTCCGTGAGAAAGTCTATTTCTAAATCTCAGTCCATTCCAAAACAAAACAGGCAGACGTAATTGCAATTCTTTTTGGACTCGTGTGACGTCATCCTTGAGCACCAATCGCTATGTTGAGAACGGGGTGGTTGCCTCACGGCCGCCTATTCTTCAGAACCGTTCGTATTCGGCTCGAGTCGGCCGGATATGGCCCAACAGACGACCGATCTTGTTACGTAAATACAAAACTGAGATATAACGTCTCATTAAATCGATGAGGAACCGAGATCAACAGACGATCCAAGCTGACGAGTGCTTCACCAGATACTGACTTTTTCATTGTCAATACCCTATACACAACATGAACATGAAATGATTCAATTAACGGCTCATATCATGGACTTATCATCAAATAATGCCAGAAGTTCAATGTAAAGAAAACTAAGACCAAATTATATAAAATAATGATTGCCTTAGAATGATGTATTTGATTTTGGTTTACGCAGTCGATATTAAACAGACGCTTAGCTATATGGTATAGATCACCACAATGACTGTATCATCAACTACTGTTCATAATGTCTGTTTGGAGTTTGGTTTTTGTAAGTTGGTTGGTTTTTTTTGTGTTGTTGTTTGTTTGTTTTTTGTGTTTTTGTTTTGTTTGAATGTTTTTCTTGGGGGGGGGGGGGGGGGCTTAATATTGTGTAACGCCGGTTATATTGTATTAGGACATCGCATTTGGATTAAATAAAAAGTTGACTCTTTAAATGCAAAGTGAAAAATCAAAGCAAAGTATTAAAAACATTTTAATTCAATTTTAAAACAATGATTTTTTCTCTATTAGAAATCAAAATAAATGGATCTTATAATGCACGATAAATATTATTCCATCATGGGGATAAATATAACCATGTATCATTCATTGAAATGATATAATGTTAGTAGACCTTAATATTATTCAACGAAAGGAATAAATATAACTGGGTATCGTTCATTGAAAGATTCTTACCAATTAATATTATATAAGTAGAAAACGTTTAAAAGTATTTAGGGGGGTTGAGTGGTCGAATGGTTAGCATGCGCGCGCTGTATCATACGGTCTGCCATTGAGGCCACTAGTGTGGTTTCGAATCCCCGGTTGTCTGTAAAAAATATCTGTTTTTAAAATCCCTACTTTTTGTTATTTGAAGGAAATTATCCGTATTATCACAGAAATATCTGTGATTTGAGATAAATAACTCGTATTTTTACCATTAAATCTGTTGTTTTACATGCTTTTCTGTCTTTGGACAGAAACGTCGGTATTTTTAAATACTTTTCAGTATATTAACTGGCAGAAACTGTTTATAAACAACAGAAGTTGTATATTAACTGGCAGAAACTGTTTATTAACAACAGAAATTGTATTATTAATCAAACGACCTGTAATATTCCAGAATAACCTGTATATTAACGCCACTGTTCTGTTAATTCACACAGTTATACTGTTGGATTCGGTTAACGCATGCGCGTCGTAGACATAACTTATGGCGGCGAATGTTTGAATGTGCAATGACGATGCAGAATAAAGAACAGCGGGAAATTAACACTAAAATGTGAAGGTAGGTCTTTCTAATAATATTTATGTGTGAAGGGAAATCTACAGCATAAGTAGATACAGCGTATGTTATTGGATTTATAGACGCAACATCTGTAATGTCTGTTTAGTTTGCTAGTTTTTTATGTTTAGAATCCAAGATCAATGTACATAGTGGCATCCATGCAAATGTGTGTTCCGGTATTGTGAATTTGAAATCGACCAAGTAAACAATATTACAGTGTAAGAAACGCAATGGTTCAGAGAATAGGATGCTGGATTATTAACGCCTTTTTATTTCATGTCCTGTATGCAGTGCTTCGTCATTTTGTTTCAGGTTTGTATGGAAGTAACAGAATTTGCAAGAGGACAGTGGAACGGCAGAAAGTAGTAAACCTGGCCATCAGAAAATTCAAAATTTGAAGCCATTTACGATTTCTTAATTTCTGGTTATGTTTGATATCTTTGTACATTCATATTGCATTTACAGAAAATAAATATTTTTTTTACGGATGATTTTGTTTTATATTTAACCAAAACAATTCTGTTAAAGAACAGAAAATCTTCTGGCAGCAGATTTACCAGATTTTTTCCTGTAATGTCACAGATACATGCTTCTGTGACTAAACAGAAATTATGTGTTGAAGAACAGAAAATCTTCTGGCAGCAGATTTACCAGATTTTTCCTGTAATTTTACAGATACATGCTTCTGTGACTTAACAGAAATTATCTGTTAAAAAACAATAAAAATTACAGAAAAAAGTCTGGTAAATTTGCTGCCAGAATTTTTCTGTTTTTTTACAGAATTATTTTTAACAGAGTACGTGGCAAGGAGTAGGGTCGCCTGTCCAACCTCGTGGGTTTTCTCCGGGTACTCCGGTTTCCTCCCTACGCCACAAGCGAATTATTGAAAAAATTAAAACTGTACGTTAGTCCCGAAATGACCAAGTTTGTGTCGAGTAGACGTTAAACCCCATTTTTTCCTCTCTCTCTCTTTAAAAGTTTTTAGAATGTTGGTCTAATCCTTTTCATTGTTTTGAAAAAAATAACGCGAGAAGTATCTCAAGTGCAAAAGTCGGAGGTGGTTTGATTGTATGAATTAATAGCAATGTAGCTTCTTTGATGTTTAATTAAGAAAACAATGAATTAAAATATACTAGTATTAATTATTTAACATATTTAACTAATAAATTAAAATGCCATCGTTAGATAATGGCACGACTTGGATTCGGTGGGATTTAAAACAAGACCCTCAACGCAAAAAAGTTTCGCGGACATCAAAATAGCGACAGGCCAGCCGCATAAATCGATGTAATTTCAATTCCACATATGTTTGTATATACTGAAAGGAACTGAAGCATCATTTGACTGACATTTCTATAAGATACAATACAAGGAATTCCATGGTGCCAAAGTCACGCCCGGTGCCTTTAAACTAATTCTAACTTATCAAAATAATACATCCCATCAACCCAATTCAACAATTGATTGAACCTCATTTGTTGGTCAAGGATTACTAATAAATTTTTACAAACACATCTGGTCAAGAAACCAAGACATTATCAATATAATAATCTCCATGGTTTGTCAGTAAACAAGCAGGTTACCTCCCTTATATTGTTCCGAGGCAGACCACCATTAATTCCGTATTGTCATCATTGGTAATTCAGACCGGCTCCTACTTTTCCCAAACTTTTTGTTGGGACGCACGCTTTTCATTAAATGGCCAAGCCTTGGTTCCAGATCTTGTATGAGGTTGACTGCCATACATGACACTGAACATTCTGAGATAAACAAACTTGAAGCACAATACTAAAAACATACTACTTTCCGCAATACATATGACTGTTTTGCTTTGTCGTTCATTTACACGTTCGTTCGTTGCTATATTGTTCATCTCCACCATGATTGTGTTGCGTTATCGTTAATCTCCACCATAATTGTGTTGCTTTATCGTTCATATCCACCATAATTGTGTTGCTATATTGTTCATCTCCACCATAATTGCGTTGCTATATCGTTCATCTCCATCATAACTGTGATGCTTCGTCTTTCGACGCCTGGAATTAGTCTTTATGTTGCTTTAGCTTTGAGATAATCATAATTTTAATACTAATAATTTACATTTATGATTGTGGACACTGTACCTAAATTGCATGGTAGATTATAGTTACTACTGATAATATATCATAAACAAATCTCAAGACAGAATGAAATGGGGTTTAACGTCCTACTGTTTTGCTATGAACTGGGCTAATCATGACGGGCATACGCCATACAGTGTGCTCAGGGAAATGTTTGTGCCCAGACAGCGGCACTTCGGCCTTCTCTAATATCAAATTCCATCCGTCAAGGAATCTTTTGCGTGCACGCCAATGTGTACACGGGGCCTCGGTTTTTCGTCCATGTCATGCCCTCCACCCCGCTATTACTGACAACGGGGAACCAGTACTGTGCAACAAAATTTCAAAATTTATGTCATAAGAATTCTTTATACCAATTAAAGCACTGAGTGATTGAAAGTTCCAATTTCTCCTGAAAAAATGACTACATAACATTTGTGTTCAATTTACATTGCTTATTTTTTTACTTACCTCCGGCTGCTGCAGAGGGAATTAGATAAAATTAGAGGAGAGTTTTTGGTTCATCTTGACAATGGTAGTAGGTCTACGGCCTCACCCGTCCTACATACCACCAACACCCAGCATTAAATGTTGTTTATTATGATAAATGTATGGCAAAATGATGTAGACGCCACGATATTCCTGAATTGAAGACAAATTAACCACACAACGATCACATCCTCCACCCACACGCATCCAATAAACAACAACAGGTGTCCAGTGAGATCACCCATCATCAGGCAACTTCAAAAACACACACAACTACAGTCATAACACGGATAACATGGTAGACGCTGTCAATCAAACACCATACAAACGATCACACAATCTGCATTGACAAAAACCACACAACAGTCAGTCATCCAGAGAAATCACTGAACATCAGTCAACCAAAGAGATAAAACAACTTCAGTCAACCAAACAGATTACACACAATTTCGGATAAGCAGCCCCCTGCTAGATTACATTCTCCATAGTCTTCAGCGGCTTAACAAATATTGTCAATACGCACTCGGAACAGATCTTAAATATTCACCTGGTGGAGGCGTCCCGTGTAAACTAAGTTTCGATAATGATTTTGAAAATCAACCTCAAAGACAATCTTTATTGTCATCTGGTGACACGGAGCTCAGCTTCCAATAAGGGGAACGAAATTCCACCATGTTCGAGAATTAAATTGAGTAATACTCCAACATTGCCACACATTTTATGACAATCTTTCTCATGAATTAACACAATTGAATTGGCTAAGTGTTTTGGACTGGCAGATAGTTTTTGTCCTGTTGGTGTCGGGGTTTCCTTTCAGTGCATGGACATATAAGACTGCCCTTGTACGAGCGATCTGCGATGGTTTATATAATGATTTCCAACACGTACATACAAATTCCTATCCGTATTTACTCTCCTCCTAATACTTACCACTCCATGCATAGCTTTCGGTACTTACATTACATTATTTCTTCGCATTTTATGACTCTTCAATTCAACTTTCTGCCATACCTTAAGTATCTCCTTCGAAGAGAGTTGCTTCTCCCAATATGATACCTTAATTCCAATATGATACCTTTCTTCCAATATGTTACCCTACTTCCAAATCATTAGTGATCTGAGGCCTCATGACTCTTCGATTCAACTTCCTGTCATACCTTAATTATCTCCCTTCTCTCAATACGATACCTTAATTCCAATATGTTACCCTACTTCCAATGTAATACATTAGTACCTACCGATATTATCTTACTTCTACCAACAGTATCCTCCCGCATTTACCTCCTTTTCTCTTAATGTTATCTTACCACTTTTACTCCGATGTAACCAAAATATATGAAAATTGTAGAAATAAAACTGAATTCGATGGACAACATGATTGAGGAGCTTGGAATATATGGAACGCATAAAGTTTTCTGGAATTCGGGTTGCCAGTAAAACAGCTTTATGTAGCAAAATCAAATCTACTAATACATCGATGTCCGATTCAAACGCGAAGAGATTATATTTACCAGTAATCGTCTACACGTCGTTTTCTAAAAATTGTGAAATATTATTAGGGGAGAGTAATGGGAATCAACTATTTGGGATAATATAGTGAAGTAGTCATTATTGACCACACGAGAACAAATTGTGAGGAATGGTTTGTCTTCAAGTGTGTTTTGGCGATATTTAAACTACGTTTCCTGCCTTGCCGACATTACTTAGTCAAGTTATCACACTCTAAAAACTTAGTCAATTATCACCCGGTAAGCACTTACTCAAGTTATCGCACTCTCAGCACTTGACCAAGTTATCACCCGGTAAGCACGTACTCAAGTTAACGTCCCCTAAGCATTTAATCAAGTTACTGACAGATAAGTAATCCTTTATGTCTTTGTTCGTAAAAAAATATCTGTGAGAGAGAGAGAGAGAGATTGTGTTTAACGTCCACTCGACACAAACTAGGTCTTTTCGGGACTACAATATGGTTTAATTTTATTTCAACAATTCGCTTGCGCGTAGGGGTCTGTAGCAGTGGGAGGAAACCGGAGTTCCCGGAGAAAACCCACGAGGTTGGAAGGCGACCGTACTCCTTGCCACGTACAACCGGAGATTCGAAACCACACCAGTTGACTCAATGGTAGGCCATATGATACAGCGCGCACGATAACCATTCGGCCACCCAACCCCCCAAATACCTGTAAGAAAAATAGGCTATGACACATGCTTTATGTAAAACAAGTGGTGTTAGAAATAAAATACTTACAACCATATAAGGTGGTTATTACATCAACATCCTTTACGACAATAGTAATATGAACGGTAGTAGTTTTTTGTAGTGGACCCCCATCATAAACCTCCACTAGAATCTTATAAATAGTCGTTGTTTCGTAGTCTAATGTTGATTGCAATTTCAGTTCATTTGATACAAATCTAAAAGTGTTTTTAACATCTGGACTATTGCTCTCTGAAACAAAATCGATAATTTATATAACAAGTTCGTTAATTTATTACATATGGTTTTAAGATATCTATATTTTAATTAAATTTCGAGAAGAATAAAGTTATTACCTGCCAATCTGTAAGACAGTTGACCACTGACCCCTGTATCATCATCTGTACAGATTAAGGTATCCAACACGGTGCCCACATCAACATTTTCTTTTACCCCGATCACTTTCGAATTTATGCTACATTCCTGCGAGTAAAATAATCTATGCTATCATTGTCCTCATTAACTATTGGAAATGACTTTTAATATCTTTTTACAATTAGCATTACAATACTTTTAACTTTAAATATGTTTTATCTGTGTCTGAGATGAATCTATATTATTGGAGAGGGAGAGGGGGGGGGGAGAGAGAAATGGAGTTTAACGTCCCCTCAACACAAACTAGGTTGTGAACTAATATATGGTTTAATTTCATTTAAATAATTCGCTTGCGCGTAGGGGTCTTTAGCAGTGGGGGGAAATCGGTGGACCCGGGGAAAACCCACAAGGTTGGATAGGCGACCCTACTCCTTGTCACGTACAACCATGGATTCGAAACCACACCTGTTTTCTCCCACTGATAGAGACCCCTACGCGCTAGCGAATTATTGGAATAAAATTGAACCATATGTTAGTCCCGAAATTACCTAGTTTGTGTTGAGTTGACGTTAAAATCCATATCTCTCCCTCTATTTACAAAACTAATTTCATGAGAATTTTAAAACCGGTTAATTATTTTGAAAATTTTATGTCTTACTGGTGAGTGATTGTTAGAATCTTTCACTAGTATTGTCAACACTTGTCTGCCAGATTTTTTTGGTGATGTGGGATGCATGTCATGTGCCTGAAATCCCAGGTTGTAAATTTTTTTCTTTGCAGCATCGAATTTGTTATTCACATAGAAAGCTCCAGTTATTCTATCAATTAACCATTGTCTAGTATTTCGGGAGTCTGAAAAAATTAAATTTTTAAAACAACATTTGAATCTGGATACTGTGCGTTTGGCCAGCTGTATTGGTATCACAGCCACTGTGCATATCGAACAGTAACGTCCTGAATTAAGTCCCCTTTATTTACAAACATGGTGAAAAGGCTTTTGATTAAGAACCAGTTCAATTGTGAAACTCGTTTTAAGACTTTGTGATAGGAAATTAAAAATTGTCTATATTTTCAAATGACTGACCTGTTTTAAACCATTCCATGCTTCCTCGGCGTCAATGTTTTTCTAATTGTTGTTTTGATGTTAATTAGGTCAGGAACTATAACGCGGATTATTAAAAAAAATATTTAATGGGAATATCAATAACTTACTTGGCCTTAGGAAATCGACATAGGCCACCCCGCCTAATCCACCCGTTGCTTTGTCTGCATCAGAGAAACTAAAAGTATAAATGTGTCTACCAATTGGGGTGTTTTCGTCAATTTCAATTTTGCCTGGCAGATTTAAAAATACTGGCTTCGCTGAGTTAACATAGGTAACGTTAACTTGGATAACGTTATAGTCGCCGTCGACATCTATCGTCAGCTGGAAGAAAAAGGTTTAACATTTATGTACGCTTTTTTGGGCGGGGGGGGGGAGGCGTTGTTTTTCTTTGTTGTTATGTTGTATGGTTGTTTTCGTTGTGGGGATGGCGTGGTCGTTGCACATAGGTTTAAAGGTGCTTACAATGTGTATGGGTGGTGTTTGTTTTTGTTCTTTAGAAGGAGTGGGGGAGGTAATTGTAAGACGTGACACCCAGTGTTACCATATGCACGATACCCGTCAGCAAACCCATGACCGTTCACGTAACGGAAGCCTTATAATTCGATATAGCATTAGGCCGTAGAGTCATTGTCCGGGCAGAATGTCCTCCATAGCACACTGTATGGCGTACGTCCATCTTCATTAGGCCAGTCGGAGAAGAAAACTGGTATGTTATACCCCTATTTGATGTTATTTGTATCCATATATAGATTACTCACCGCATACTTATAATCCATAGACTTGTAAAGAAACCGTGTTGTTTTAAGGATTCCTTGATTATCGACACTAAACATGTTATTCGTATCTCCGCTGATTAAAGTTAAACGTGTGCCTGTACATCCTAAATCTCCAACAAGCGTACCAATAGGAGAGCGACCATCAACACTGATGTCCTTATTGGTACAAACTGCAGCTGTAGTCACTGAAAAAATTACAATTAACCCAAAATATCATTTCATTGTTTAGTCAGGGACCTTATATTCGAACCAGCGGTTGCCAGACAAGATACGCCCACCTTTTGCCAGAGATATATAGACGACAATATCGAAATGAACTGAGATATTTGGGATATCAAAATATATTCTAATTAGATATATTACCTAATGCAACTTGAACAATTTTAAAAACATTTAACTTATGTTTTCTATAAAAATGAATGTACACGTATTCCGTACACTGGTGTAACGAACATAGTTGTAAATCTTACCTTGGAATAGAAGATGAAAAACCAATAACATGAATTCTAAAAATGTCTGTCTCTTCATTTTTAAAATCTTGGTGCTCTCGTTTTGTTAAAATATATTATATCAAATAATATATCACAATATATGCATGGTGTCTTTTTACGGTTACCAAAAACACTATAACGTTTAAGATTGAGCATTATGTGGGGCGGGGTCACAATAAAATGTATATACAAAAGAATTGGCCATTGTGTGTCAATAAAATGTTTATACAAACGAATTGGGCATTGTGTGTCAATAAAATGCATATACATAAAATCGACACGTGTTGTGTACATTATTTGTTTGCTTTGTTAAGTTATTACATCAGGATTTAAAATATGAATGCCCCTATATTTTTGATATTCGAATACCAGAGAGGGATAGAAATGGGATTTAACGTCCACTCGACACAAACTAGGTCATTTCGGGACTAACATATGGTTTAATTCTATTTCATTAATTCGCTTGCGCGTAGGGTCTTTAGCAGTGGTAGAAAGCCAGAGAAAGCCCACGAGGTTGAATATTCGACTACTTATGTAACACTTACTCCAACAGTGAGTATAAAGACGTTGACTCATTAGCCTGGAGGTCGGGTGTTCTATCCCTGCATTGACCGAAAAAGTCCATCCAGATTTTCCGGCGTGGTTCCCCCTTATCAATAATTCAGGAGGGGCCTGACAAGGACAGCCGTTCCGTCGGAAAACCGAGGTCACGTGTACACATTGGTGTCCCGTAAAAGATCCCTTGACAGTTGGAATTCGACATAAGTGTAGGCCGTAGTGCCGCTGCCCGGGCTAAATTACCCCCTTAGCACACTGCAAGGCGAACGCCCGTCCTCGTTAATCTAGTTCCAAGCCGAACAGTAGGACGTTAATCCCTTTTTTTTTTACTCCAACAATTCAGATAGGTCCGCCTAGACATGCTTTCTTTAACCAATCAATTGCATTATCATATATTATAGTTTAGTTAACGCTATTGTATATCACATGAATGGCGCCGAACTTTAGGTCAAAAAGCGCTGACAAGGAAAGCAGGTCTTTACTTCAATATAATATCACAGAATAAATAATAATTATTATTTATGTCCAAGGCAGGGTAATGATTACCTATTAATTATTCCAGCTATTGTAGGTGATATAAATATTGAAAGTGACGCCCATATAGGTATAATAGAAATAAAATGAAATGGGGTTTAACGCCTTTCTGTTTTGCACGTATAACGGAGTAGACGCCCATTTATCTAAATGGTTAAAGTTACATTATGGGAGATAAGGTAAAGAGATGGCAGTTCTCACTATAACAGTAAAAACTAGATAGTGCAAAGGTAATTTGCTGAAAATTTCAGTCAAATTGATCCACTACTAGCCGAGAAAAAAAGCGTTTGAAATATTCACATAGCCTCGGTCATCATTACTCAAATCATTAATATAAACAGCATAGTCTCGATTATCCACTTGCTTGATTTAATTATCAACGGCCATTAAGCGGCATATAGGATTTTAATCCGCCAACATCGAAGGCTAGCCTTGACATCAAGAGTTTATTATGGTCTGGATATGTTAATTAATGTCTTATTGATTATTTAGATAAGAAAGACCTGTAATAAGCAGATTTTGCTCTTGCATAATGCTACTTTAATAATTGTAAATGCTAATTCCTTAATTGTCCTGATGATCTTATCTAATGTTGTAACAACATGAAGTGTCATTACGCTTAATTTAATGCTAAAAAGTAAGTTCAGTTGGACGGCACCCCACACAAACAAATAAACACGATAAACCTAAGGATAAGACACAATATACGAAAACAAGAGAGAGAGAGAGAGGGAGAGAGAGAGAGAGAGAGAGAGAGAGAGAGAGAGAGGGGGGAGACAGAGAGATAGATAGGGAGGGGAGACAGAGAGAGACAGAGACAGGGAGGCAGAATGATAGAGAGAGACAGAGATGGAGAGAGAGAAAGATGGGGCCTAACGACACAAACTAGGTCATTCCCGGACTAAACCATGGTTCAAATCAATTTTATTCATTCGTTTGCGCGTATGGGTCTTTAGCAGTGGGGGAAACCGGGGACTCGGAGAAAAACCACCAACAGACTGTCACTATAGTATAATCCAGGGGCGGATCCAGGATTTTCAGAAAGGTGGGGGGCGTGCTGCACCCACTTGGGAGTGCTAAGCCCGGTCCGTGTTTTTGAGTGGGAAAATGCCCACAAGGACTAATTTCACACTAGTACTGTAAATTACGATTTCCAACCTAAACTATTTTTGTTCTCCTTTCCCGCGAGAATGTTATGGAGCTAAAACTTGTTCGGCACCTCAAAAAAAAGGGGGCGTGCGCAGGGTGCACCCCCCTCTGGATCCGCGCCTGTAATCGTGTGTAATACTATCTTAGTGGTAACAGAAATCAGATTCGTACATATAAGGTTTATTTACATCGGAAAAGAATATAACAGCTACATAGCTACAACAGGAACATATATATTAAATTAAACAGGAACAACTAGACTACAACAGGAACACATCAGGACGGTACATAATTATAAAAAATGCACCAATGTAGAACCAAGC
Organism: Patella ulyssiponensis; assembly: GCA_963678685.1. NCBI lineage: Eukaryota > Metazoa > Mollusca > Gastropoda > Patellidae > Patella > Patella ulyssiponensis. The sequence goes on from OY783226.1 coordinate 94,506,774, forward strand.
CTCCCCTCTCCTCCCCGCTCGTCTCTGGTCGCCAGTCTACCTGCTGAACTCAGATGAGTTCACACACTCTCCCAAGCCTCTCCTCTCCTTTCTGCTCTTAATTCATCTCCAGTCTACCTGTCAGCAAAGGCTTGGTCATGCCCAAGCGCACTACTGATTTCCTTTAACCGGTCATGATGCTTTGATCGCTCTATTCCATTTGAACATATTATACTTTATCACCCAATAACACATTTGACATTAGATATCGCTTGTGTGATAGATTACATATTCTACATGAATTTGATTGGTCAATCAAAAAGGAACTACTTTTTTATTTTGAAGAAACAACTTATTTTCAATAAAAGTAACTTCTTTTTTGTTAACCCCCCCCCCCCCCCCGTGTTTATTTAAATAACCTTGAAGGAAATGTTGGGTCAATATATAGGATATTGCTGTCAGAAAAATGATGTATCACTACGCTGTAATGGAATCAGATTCAGTAAGAGTGAAATCTATACCAAAGAGTTATATTTATTTATTTGTACTTGTGTTGATATTTTTTGATAGGAGATTCTGTATTTAGCCCTGTTCTAAACATTTTACTATGCAATAGGAAACCAAAATATGACTTACATGGCAGGGTCGATAGCTCTGTATCCAGACACTGGTTATTTACCTTCATAATATTTCTTGTTAAAAGAGTTTTTGTACTTGTAACTTGGAAAACATCGTTATAAGTATGTTCATAAGATGCATTCATGCAGCGTCGGGGTTTCGATGTCCAATCGACAATCTCTCAATTTGAGAAGGTCACATAAAAAACCGTAGGTGATCAGACTGTCTTCATCCAGTAATTTATCTTCGTTATTTTTTCAACTGAATTAAATTCAGAATATGCTAGCACCATGCCAACCAATAAAACAGTAAGTCTTCTATATCTTATTAATTCATTTGTAGATGGCACCAATCTTCAGTTCTCCAGAATACCATTCAACAGTAGTTATTCGTGGTTTCAGAATTGCTGCGGGTTTAAGTGGTGTGGGTGTTGCAGTGTGCGTTAAAAGATATTACATAACTTGCACATAAAGATATTGCATAACTTTCACATACAGATATTACATAACTTTCACATAAAAATATCACCCAACTTTCACATGAAGATATTACATAGCTTTCACATAAAGATATCACCCAACTATCACATAAAGATATCACCCAACTATCACATAAAGATATCACCCAACTATCACATAAAGATATTACATAACATGTACATAAAGATATTGCATAACTTTCACATAAAGATATTGCATAACTTTCACATACAGATATTACATAACTTTCACATGAAGATATGACATAGCTTTCACATAAAGATATTACATAACTTGCACATAAAGATATTGTACAACTTTCATATAAAGATACATGTATTACGTAACCTGCACATACAGATATGACATAGCTTTCACATAAAGATATTACATAACTTGCACATAAAGATATCACATAACTTTCACATAAAGATATCATCCAACTTTCACATAAAGGTATCACATAACTTTCACATAAAGATATCACCCAACATTCACATACAGATACCACATAACTTTCACATGAAGATATTACACAGCTTTCACGTAACGATATCACCCAACTTTCACATAAAGATATTACACAGCTTTCAGATAAAGATATCACTCAACTTTTATCAAAGTTCCAGTACTTACATTGCAATACTCTGTCACATTTCCCGGTCCTTCATGCGATATCCTTCTTACCAGACCTAACTTTAACTACTCACCTTACTTCCAAAGTCACGTATAGTTGTACGTATGGGACGAAAATCTGAATCCTTATGCTCACATTGATATTCACGTAAATGAACTCTAGGTGGTTAGCATTCGACATAAGAGTAGATCGAAATGCCACCGTCTGAATAGTATGTCCCTCATAGCACAGTATATGGTGTGCGTGTGTCTTCATTAGGAGCCGAACCGTAGCGCTCTGAGTTTGTGAAATTTCACCGATGATATATAAATCATAAACTTTTACCAAAATGTTCAACATTAATTTGATTTTCATTGCCTATATTCAATACAACATGAAACAATAGATGTCAAAAAATCGAAATGGAAAATGAAATGAAATGGGGTTTAACGTCCTACTGTTCTGCTCCTAAACTGGGCTAATAAAGACGGGCATACGCCATACAGTGTGCTATGAGAGAATTTGGTGCGGGAATCGGCACTCTGGCCGACTCTAATATCGAATTGCATCTGCCAATGGATCTGTTATCTGTACGCTAATGTATACATGGGGCTTTACAGCCACTAGACCACTGTCCCTGTCAGGCCCTTCAAAGGACTCCTTATCCAAACTATTTAAATGATAAAGTAATCTTACTTCCATCAGTCCATATAGGTTTATTGCCATCCACATCTGTAATAATTATATTATATACCAAGGTTGTAGAAAGACTCGGTACACCAGTATCATAAACCTCAACTTGGACTTTATGGTAGGAGAAGCTTTCATTATTCAAAGGCTGTCGAATTTGCAATTGAGACATATCCAGAACATCTACCACTTTAAAGTTTTTAATGACAGTAGCTGAATTGTTACCTGTAGAATATAATGAATGAATGAATTGGGATTTATGTCACGTCAGCTCCAATCGGGTTATATTGTGTCAAACATGTGGTGATTTTGAGACCAATATTATAAATATCACATACACATATACATAAACAAATACATCACATGGATATAAATATCAAAACTTTATATTATAATTTTTTTTTCCTTCCAAAAAATGTCAGCACTTTATCGCATAGCCAGGTTGAGAAAATAACTGAAAGGCAATTCTGTAAAATATAATTTAAGAGTCTATTTAAATTTCGCAAAAACATTTCTAGCCATGACTTACCTTACTCGACAGTTTCCCAAAGTACCGTGGAATATGTACGGGATCATTAAACTATTCTGGATACATTGCCCGGGCGGCATACGCCATGCCTCTTAAGCATTTTTTAATCAAAGCATAGAACTGACTATCAAAGGCCATCTTTTCCCGGTAAGACCACGACTTCAACGTTGATTTTAAATTGACATGTAATTCGTGTTTTCAATGTCGAAGACTTTGGATGATATTGAGTTAAAGACTTAGATATTTAAGTTACTGGCCGAGAATATCCATGATCACCTAAAACTTAACTAAGGCATGTCTTAATTAAATCATAGACCTAACTATTAAAAGGCTTGGTATATTCATAATTAGACATGTACTGGAGAGACAAACTTACTAGATAATTCATACTTAATCAAACTGTTTATTCCGGAATCAACATCAGAACAGTCTAGAACAACAATGGTGCTATCCACCGGTTGATCTGGTGGAATTTCAATTAGTTTAGTAGAGTCTGCACATGTCTGTAATTTTAAAAATAGCAATCAAGGTTGTTAAACTTTATTTATTTTATAAATCATAATAATAACATCGATGGCGATTTTTTTAATCACAGAATACCTCTCATCAACTCTCCAACTTACAGGTAATAACACTAAAGGATAAATCACTATTTATGTCTATGGCATTTCTCTGAACAGGGCCGTAACTAGCTCAGAGCAACGAGGTGGCGGAAAGTGTTCTCAGGAGTCCCTTAATGATGACGGTGACGGACAATGTACGTCTATTGTTTTTATGTTAGACAATTTGGTTCACAGGGGGTACGGGGGCTTTGCCAGCCCCTCTGTCCCCAACTCCTCTCCTAGTTAAGAACCTGGTTTAGGTTTAGTTTTGTTTTACTAAGAAATCAACGTGTAAAATAACCTACCGGAGAATTATCATTGATGTCTGTAACACGAATCGTTACTGTTTCTGTTACGGTTTTGGGAGATTCCGGATCCAAATCATACGCTTCAATTACAACTACGTGAGTATCCCGCGTTTCATAATCTAGTTCGGCACTCAAGTATAACTCACATGTTTTTTTATCCAAAAGGAAATAGTCATGGGCTTCTGAAATAAAGTAAACGAAATGTTATAATATGGCGTCTTTTTCCACGGGAGTCATGGTGGCTGTTGTCAGTGATACGTTCGGATACGCTTCAATACAATCAACACGATTGCTACGCGTGCCCTCAATATATGATAAGAGAGAGAGAGAGAAATGGGGTTTAACGTCCACTCGACACAAACTAGGTCATTTTGGGACTAACATATGGTTCAATTTTATTTCAATAATTCGCTTGCGCGTAGGGGTCTTTAGCTGTGGGAGGAAACCGGAGTGCCCGGAGGAAACCCACGAGGTTGAGAAGGCGCCCCTATCTCGATGTCACATACGCTCACACCAGGGCTCGAAACCACAGCCGCAAGCCAGAGGTGACCGGCAAACTAGAGGTCGAAGGGCGGTACTCTAGACCATTAGGCCATCCCAACCCCCTATATATGATAAGACCCGATCGGATTACTACGATTGCTCCACGACTAGAACCACGATTTCAGTCGCAGTACGACTCGTGATAGTGGGAACCTATAATTAATGCCACATTTATGTTGTTTCATTTTCACATTAGTATTGCAGGTTACATTCGAAATTAATATCATGAAATTGGCTATGCTCAATTGTTTAGTTGACTGAAGAATATTTTCGTGTCTGACAAAGTGTTTAAGATACTGTGAGGAACGGGCCTCTTGTTGTTTAAGAAGGGATTCAGACAATATTAAATTGATGCACACGAGACCCGTCATTGTCATACAGTTGGCAAATCAAATGCAGGAAAAGTTCCTGGTAATGCTTCTTAGTCTCCGTTAATACGCTCCTACTTCTTTAGAGAGTTCTTTCTATTTTAAGAGTTCAATTTCTGTCTCAACTTATGTTGCACGACTAGAATACTCTGATGAAGTTCACTGTTAGAACTGGTCATATTTAGCTGAACTACTTTACCGAAAGCATGTTTTTTTTACATTTTCCAAAAAAACTTGAATCAAAAAATCTAAAAAGCAAATTAAATTGCAGTATGTTTTTTTTATTATAATGTACCTTCATTTTTTATTCTAACTTCCGTTAATCCGGGTGCTGCTGCGATGCCTGTAACAACAGCTGTGAAATCTCTGTCTTTAACGACGCAGTTGATAGACAATTTAGCACCAACTTCAGTATTTTCTGGTATGATGACTTCGGGTGTAATAGATTCAAATCTTGGTGGAAAATTATTACTGTTTATAGCAAGTACTGCAATGGTGAGTGTGGTCGAAAACACGCTTACACCGGTAGATTTAACATCGATTTTTAACTAAAATAAAATGTACAGTAAAAGAATTAACCATACATTATGGAAGAGCGAAATCTGTCTGTTGCAGGCCCTTCTTTAAACCTGAGATATTATTTAAATTATTAATTAGACAACTCTCGGTGTCATCGCTAGCCTGCAATATTTTCTGGGTAAGGATCTGATTTGCTGCTCAACTTTCATTTATGATTTAGTCATGAAATGAATAAGCGAGACTGTGTTTTATCGTACCTACTTATCTTTATTGATCCCCATCGTAATTAAAAAAGGCAAGTTATGTTCGAAATTAAAAAAAACTTTTATAAATCTTGACTTTTTTTCTTACGTGATTTTTCCGTGTTCGTCCATCTGCGTTTAATTGTTTATTCAGTGTCATAATGCCATCTGGGTTTATGAGAAAATGGGTGAACCTGTTTCCAGATCTAATAGTATACTGGAGATCCGAACCAGATGTATCAGTACAATTTAAATCATAGACCACATAACCGATAGGTTCGCTCTCGCTTACTTCAATATAGTGACCATATCTCTCACAAACCAGAAAACCGTAACAACCTGAAATTTACAGACAGACTAAATATTAAACATGCATTATAGTAAGTACAGGCGGACCACACCGCACACAAAACCAAGATGTAAGGGGTAAATCTGCTTACTTTGGCCTTAGATGTTATATAAATTAATATTTAGGCATTAATTTATATGACAGGCTTAGAATTATTCCTCTAAACTATGGGATGGCGGCGATGTAAACGGATAAACGAATAACAATTAAAACTTCAGACAGGAATACTTCCCCGAGAATAAAGCATTTTGAATGAACTATTTCGAGACTAACATATGATTCAATTTTATTTCAATACTTTGCTTGCGCGTCGGGGTCTTTATCACTGGGAGGAAACCGGAGGAACCGGAGAAAACACAGGAGGTTGGACAGGCGACCCTACTCCTTCTCCCTTACACCCGGGGAATCGAAACCACGCCAGTTGACTCAATGACAGACCGCATGACCATTCGGCCATCAAAATGCTGTCTTAATCATGGCGTAAGCTAAATCTTTTTTTATATAATAAGACCTACATAATATACGATATTAATATTGATTTAAATTATTAAGAAATATATACTTACAATTACACATTAAAAGAACGATGTACAAAATAATTTGATACATATTCAAAGTTCTATGATAAAATCACATAGTTTCACTAATAATAATTCAAATGTTTAATAAATATATTCCATGCTCTTTACAGACATGACAATAATAGTATTTGGAGTCTAGGTATGCTATTACAAGTCTAAACCCTAACCGTACATAGCTGTTCAATACAGTAAAATGCATGTCAAAGAACTACACCATTATGTTCAAATAAATATGTCAAGGAATTACCCCGTATGATTTGGGCGGATTATAAAGCAGGCACAGGTCGACGTCGAATAGTTGGTCGTTATATGTATAAACACTACACTTACTTCAAAAGAAATCGAGTTTAACATCCACTCGACCCAAATTAGGTCATTTCGGGACTAACCTATGGTTCTATTTCATTTCAATAATTCGCTTGCGCGTAGGGGTCTTTAGGAGTGGGGGAAACCTGAAGGACCGGTGAAAATCTACGAGATTGGACAGGCAACCCTACTCCTTGTCACGTACAACTGGGGATTCGAAACCACTCCAGTTAACTCAATGACAGACCCCCTCCTGTTTAAGCGTGATGGCACATGTAATCGTAATACCTAGGTTGTGTTCCTAATTATGCGTATTTTATGTGATAAAGTATTGATATTGTGATCATTAAAGTGTAATAAACTAACATTAGCTGTTCTCATGTTGTGTTATCTTGAAGTGCTGGATCCGCCAGATTAGATCTTTTCTATATTCTATGGAAGCACAATGAAGACAATATATCTATTTATACTATAAGTAGTCGATTACACTCTTAGGTCAACAGGATTGATATGATAATATGAGCACTTTTTAAACGAATGGAGGTAAGTCGTTTTACATAACCGCTGACAATAAAAAGAAACAAATAGTAATGAAAAGCGAATCATATTTTATCACCCTGGCTTCGTGACCTATACAAAATAGAAGTATACATAAATACGCAGAGAATAAATTTAAAAAATAACTAATGCAGTTTATAAAGGAAGTATGAGTTTGATTTATGTGCCTGTAAATATATATGTTATAATTTCACAACGTCTGTGATATTTGTTTTATATGCATACAAATGAATTGTTTTCTGATTTATTCATCGGGATTATAAAGCGTGGTTCTCAGTTGTCAGCAGTGAAGGACATCGTACAGTCGTTCGGATTGAAGGGGTACACAATAAAGATGCCTGTGCAGTTGCAATTCGATATAAAAATCGACCGTAGTATCCCTGTCGGCTCAAGATATTAAAGAAGAAGGCGTGCTATATTACATGCATATTGTGTAATCATTTATCTGATAAAACATACAGTATATGACACACTCATATCTGAACTAGGTTTATATCACAGTGGCTAGCGTCACTACCTTAAAATAGATTCAAACGTTCATAATTAAAGCGGTAATTTCATATTTTTAAGTTATATTTTTAAAATGTATTAAAATAAAGCCCTAAAATAGATGGTAACTATGAACAGTCCTACCTTGTTAAAGAATAATCCTCTTAATCCTATATCTCACTATTGCCAGTTGAGAAAATGGCAAAAATATCATGTTCAACTAATTCAAATTGAATTGAAAAACAAGGGAGGAAATTATGTTGTTATTTCCGGTGTTTATGATTGATAAGAGTCGTAAATAATGCCTATGATCGTATAATAGTGAGTTGACAACCTATTGAGCAAAAGACAAAGAAATAATTATCTTTTGACTTTCTTAGAAAACATGAAATTCTCGCTTTAACCTGTATTGGCCGAGACAGTTTATCGGGGTTTTCCAAGTGGTTTCTTCTTTTCAGTGGTGTAGGACGATCAAACGGGGTCTCGTGTATACATTGACATGCACGTAAAAGATCCATTGACAGTTGGAATGCGTTATAAGAGTAGGCCATAGTGCCGCTGCATGGCCAAAATTTACCCCTTAGCACACTGTATGGCCTAGGCCCGTCTTCATTAGCCAAGTCGGAGCAGAACAGTAGGACGTTAAACCCCATTTCATTTCATTTCCAATATTTGCGGTATTACAATTATTATTATATAGATCTAAGTCGGTCCTTTTAACTCCAACAATATGTTCATAAATTGTAGCAGGTTCAAGGGTATCATAGACTTGAACTGGTTGGGTCTCCACAGGGCTGACACAGACATTCAAAATGGATGATAATTTTTATATAAATAAAATGTCCATACTGTTTGACCGCCAACTCAAATATTTCATCTGGCATGAATGTGCGATAAAAAAAGGGCATGCAACAAGGCCCAGGTAGGCCCATAATAGAAAATCTAAGAAAAAGTTAAATTTGAAAAAAAAAAATACTAACGTTTTTGGGAAAACATAGTTTCTAAATTTTCAATATCATTTCGCATCTATCAGTCAGAACAAATATTTGAGATCCTTAATTTGTCTTATCCAGCCCCAAGAAGTATGGATAAAGTGAACGGTGTTGTAATTTCACAAAATTTTGTTTTAGAAAAAGGAATATTCACAGAAAATCGCCAGATTTCCCCCCAGGAAAAGCATTTTTGTCTTCTTTGAAACATTAAATTCATGCATTTCCTTCATGTAGAAAGCAATATTCAAGTCATTTCTAGACATTTGTCATTCCGCTATTGGATTAAGAGAGGCTATAAATGTCCCACCCATAAATTTCTATTCATGTGTTTTCAGACATTTAATTGCGCCTGTGTTGAAAATTAAATGAAAGTAATTGGCATTTGTGGTTGAATTACGGCTAAGAATGTTATTGTTGTACATTTCAAGGATTTCTAACCTTTTTTGTTAAAGAGTCAAATTTAGTATCTTGAGGCATTCAGGTAAATGAGGAAACAACCTAATGTAAAACTGGTGTAGATGTGTAAATGTCACCTTGATGTTTAATATGTTCTCATCAAAATGTATGATTTGTGGTGTTGGTTGCATTGATATTACTTAAAATTATAGACATATAGACAGTAAAATATTAATTTTACTCCTTTTCAGGCCTCCTTTATTTTTGACAACTCCACCATAACTCCCTTTTTTACTTCATTGTTAATGAAATCATTTGATTGATGGTAAGCGACTGTAGTAGATGAACAAATATGAGGACAGGTTTTCAGGAATAGCTTGATTGAAAATACACTCATATTTTGATTAATTAAATCTTATCAGTTATTTCACACATGGCCTTTTACTTTACAATAGATATAATGTCCTTGGAATTAAGAGAGAGAGAGAGAGAGAGAGAGAGAGAGAGAGAGAGAGAGAGAGACAAATGGGGTTTAACGTCCACTCGACACACACTAGGTCATTTTGGGACTAACATATGGTTTTAATTTTCATTACAATAATTTGTTTGGAAACCGAAGGGCCCGGAGAAAACCCACGAGGCTGGACGGGCGACCCTACAACCGAACCACGCCAGTTGACTCAATGACAGACTTTATACTAAAGATTCAGCTATCCCCTCCCTTGGCATTAAAACAGTGGCAAAAACTTGAGACGCTGTGTATGTTATTTCGCATGCGCAAATAATATCTTGGAATATATTGAGATCTCAAATCTTTTAATTGCTCACAAATACGTAAAATATGTACAAAATCTTCATCTAGAAGGTCACACAAACGACGTAGGGGGAATGAGCTCTTGTAGTAGGTTAAATCTTACAAGCGTAAAAAATTGTTTTCACTTTTTCTCTAAATATAGGGATAAATAATTCTCTTGACAAATATTTGTTTTAAAGTTTCTGTAATATTAATTGTAGACTATTTGAATTTGATAATACATATGACCATTGTTGTAGGTCAATATCATTTAAATTCCAAACGAAACCAAAGCCCATAGAGTAGAGTAAAATAGTACCCTAAATTTGCTTGCCAAGGTTACGCTGCCTTAACATTATATATACTTGCTTAGGTTGTCTACAATTTGACATAAGGGCACCAGTATTTGCCACAATTTGACATGTAATCAATGGATAATTAATGGCGACCACATCCATCCAGAGTTCCTGCAGTTGACGAGCTTCTGTGTATACCAAGAAAAAGATTACAAAAGTTTGACTGCATCCTTTCGATATCCATTCTTACCCCCAAAGCAACAACGGCGAGAGCCATGCCGGGATATAGATATTATTGTTGAGTGAAATAATCATGTTGAAGCAGGTATTTAAAGGAGGGTAGTCAGCTTTTCTAATGAGACTGTTAAATACAGAGCTTTATCAGCTTTGACAGAAAAAGTATAATATACATTTTGACCAGCACAATCTAAATGAGAATATAATACCAAGATAATTGTAGTACCATTCAGTTCGTTCTTTCTGAATGGGCCACAATTTCGTAAGAGGATAATTTCAGTCTTAGACAAATTTACTTCTAGATCAAAGTTATCACAGAATTTTTCTAGTACATTAATTTCCCGTTGTTGTCCACCCACAGAATCAGCTACTATAAACAGATTGTCCTGGTATAAGATATAGGTAGTATATCCTCAGACATAGCATCAACAAGGTGCTTTATATAGAAGCGGAAACACAAGGGACGGAGGATACACCCTTGTCTTACACCATTAATACTTTCGAAACTCTGTCTGTTTTGACCCTAATTTATAATTTTCATGACATGGCAGTACAAATTTATATTTTTGAAATAAATTCCAGATTATGAGTGTTTCATGTAGTTTTTTGTTAACTTGTTTAATTTTTTCACAGCACCCAAATACTGCTTCAATAAGAAAATTTTTTAAATTTTAGCACAAAAGGCCTGATATGCGCCGTTGTACATGTACATAAAGCTGTATGTATACTTAATGGTCATTCGTTTTTGCTGATATTCTTTGATTTGGATTTTCGTTTACCCAAAATATGGGAAGCAAATAAAAATGGCTTTTTGGTGAGGCAGTGTAAAGTTAGCTCCGTTTTCGTGTTTCGTTTTCCAAGATTTAAACTTGAATCTCAAAAAAGCAGATTTGATGGATGCACATCTATAGAATGTTTCCAAAACACATTTCATTTAATACGTTTTCTATTACGAACTAAAGATAAAAACAATGAAGTACGAATATTCCAAACCTTTAGACGAAATTCGAAGTCCTAAAAAACGGTTTAGTCAAAATAGTGCAATCAGTAAATGAACTGTTCACCATGTACAAAAGATGTCATAAACGAGGATGTCTGAGCATGGATTCAGATTTAAAAAATTGCACGTTCGCCCTGTTTAATGATATTATCGATCGATATTCAGACTTAAATCTCAAAAAAGCAGATCTGATGGTTGCATATATACAGAATGTTCCCAAAACACATTTATTAAATCAGTGAATTCAGATAAAAGATGCTCTTCGACGTTCGCCACTATCAACAAACAAGAAGAAGGAGCATTTTTTATGTGAAACCACTGCACAGGTAGTCCGGTTTTTTGGCCGTGGTTTCGCCCTGTCAGAGGTGAAAGAACAGCTGTCTTGTCATTCGGATGGAATGAATGTGAAACCAATGCTCAGGCACCCCGGGTTTTCTGCTGTTGTTTACCCTTGTAAGTGGTGCAAGAACCGCTCTCTAATCGTTCGGATCGAACGAAAACCGAGATGTCGTGTACGCATTGACATGCACGTAAAACACCTGCTCAGCACAAAGCATGTAGAATTATAACCCCGTTGCATTTAATTTCTTAACAGCAGTCACATCAAAGCAGTTGGTTTCAAATAATATGACGCGCACTTGTTGTCGTGAACCAAAAAAAAAAAAGAGACAGAATAAAATGACAATTATATTTTGTTTATACGACATTTTAAATCAAATGAAAGCCACGCGTGAAATTTATGTTTTGATTTTAAAAAAAAGATTGAATAAAAAAAAATACTAAGACGTTATAAAACAATAGCAGGTTGACGAGTATATAACGGAAATTGCACTTGTTTGTATAGGCATAGAAATCCAAACTTTATCTCACACGGGTTAAAGGGAAAGACCAACGAATTTCAACAAGGTTTCCATAAATCTTAAATATATATTCAGAAATAATCCACTCTGTAACACAACCAAAACAGTTTTTGTAATCGAGAAATTGATTTTTATTAAAACCTGAAGTGACATAGTTGATTCATCACACTCACTGGGTTCTATAGTAAGCATACAGATTTGGCATAGGTTTACTGCTGTATTTTGTTCACGCCTCGTCCTTGGGCCAAAAATCTTATAGAATGGGATGTTTGTTAGGATGTCTTAAACACGAATTTGTGGGGTTTTTAACGTTTAGTACACAAAGCTGTGGCGTAAATTTAATCGTACTGAACAGTACGCTATGGTCCAATTCACGGCACATGGCTCATTGTTACATCACGTTGGTCTTCCCCTTTAAAACAAAATAATGATATGGTTGGCCGGCCCTCGGATCCATTCACTTTATCTGAATTCTTCGTTTGTTTAATTGTGGTTTCTGAGTCTGATATCTTGTCCATGTATTTGTTTGTTATGTAAATTATTTATGGCGCAGTTCCCGTTCACTGACTATATGAAATGGTTGACTACACAAACTACTACGTCAAACATAAAAACAAATCTATCATTATACAACTAACTTTTCAAATTGAAAAAGACAATAAGACACAATTATATAACATATAGTAAGTGTGAGGAGGAAGTTGGGTATACATTTGTATTTATCCAATTAAAATATCGGATTGCAGACTTAAATTTTTTATACGGTGAAAAACGCAATTGTTCTGTTTGTTATTTGGGGGTTACGGTGGCTAAGTGGGCGGGGTGGGGTGTCCGAGAAAGTTCATTCAAAGATTTTCCGGCGTGGTTATCCCTTGTTAGTGATGCAATTATCAATTTCAGTGTTAAACTACCAATTTCAGTTTTAAATTATCAATTAAAATTTTATTTCAAAACTATTAATACAATTGCCGGATTTGTAATACACAGACCCACCGTAATTTGTGAGACCTGTGTAAAAAATAGGTACCGTCCGTCACTCATATTTATTTTTTTCTAACAATTTCAAAAGGGCCTCCAGCTATTATGTTGATTACATATTTCTTTCCATAATAAATAAAACGAAATAAAGAAATTAAATGAGTATTAACGTCCTGGTTTTCAACACCGACGCGGCTAGTGAAGATGGGCATACGTCATTCTCATTGTGTGCTATAAGGAAAATTTTGCCAGAACTGCGGCACTACGACCTACTCTTATTTCCAATTGCAATTAAGGCAGTTTCCGTTACGTGCACTCTAATGTGTATACGGAATATGTTTTTGGCCAGACCCTCCGTCCTGCACCACTGATTGAAAATCACGAGTAACTTTTCCCGAAAACATGTGGAGCGAGACCCCTGGCCAAAAACATATTCAAGCATGAATATAAACCTCAAAAAAAAAGAAAGACGACTACGTCAATGTGGAGCGGAATATATGTCACAATTATTACGTCTAACCTAATCGTGCGTATAATATGCTTATTTCTATGCATGGGGATTCTTACTTATAATGTTAAATTGTCTATTTACACATGCAAGAAAAAATAGTTTGTATTCTTTATTTCTGAAATAATGCAGTTTTATTTACATTATTAGATTCAATTTATTACAATCGATTAAATTTCGTTAACATTTTGACAATTCACAAATGGTACAATGTAAAAATGTCACAATTCTAAGGCTCATTATGGCATAGAACTAGAATACTAACGGGAACGCCCACCGTGTGACGTCACTACCTTATGTGACGGCCGGCCTCTGGCGCTGATATCGGGCACAACGTACTTCCGGTTTATGCAGACACCAACAAAATGCCGGGCACTAATTGTGTATTGTACGGATGTTCGGCCTGTAACAAAAGAAATCGGGGCTTATCTTTTCACAGTTTACCAAAAAACAACACAGAGTGGAAGGAGAAGCTTTAAAGTATAATACGATCTACCATATCAGACCCGATAAACGAAAAGACATTGACAATTTGTTCAAGACACTTCGAGCCTGATTGTTTCGTTGAAAGTAAGTGAAAACCTCAAATACGAAATTAAATGTAGCCAAGTTGACAGTTCACCCTTGCAACATACACTAAAATTATAATAAACCCATACTAGCCCAGTGTCTGTATTCTCAGGTCTGTTAATTTTTATCTTTTCTCTCATCAAAGTTGCAGGCAGGTTTGTTTACATCAGTTCCGTTTCGCTATAACTGGCCAGGCTAGGCCCTACTTCAAGTACTACTTGCAATTTGTTTTGAAATTTGTTACAGATCAATTTACCAGAGGGATTCCCCAACGGTCTATAGGCCCTGTGACAGCATGACTTTTCATTCTTACTTAATACTATATCTGTTTTTATTTTAATTTCACGAATTACTGATTCAATTTTTTAAAAGTCCAATAAGGATGTGTGGTCAAAGTTTTGAGAGCAGCCTCATAAAATAAAATTGTTTATATATGACTGACCTTGACCTGTCAAATACCGAATGTGGTATCCCAAACCCTTTTACATTTACACTCAAAATAAGCATGTTCCCCATATTATTATAAACCCCAACAATTATGCCTGAACCTTTTGTGATGTTTTTTTTAACCTTTTTATTTTTATTTTATGAATTTTTCAGATGTTTACAAAAAATCTGGCTCTTCGTATAGAAGATTAAAAGAAGGGAGTCTACCAACCTTAAATCTTCCACAGAAAAGTGTAACGACAAAGAAATTGGACCCAAGGAAGCCACCGGTAACTTAATTCTCTATTAATAATACTAGATTGATTTTCATTGGATTGGGTGGACCATAGTAAGCTTATATGAATCTTTTTTATTTGAAATGAAGCTTATTTTGGTGAAAATCATTTTCGCAATATTGGTCCCACCCTTCCCCTCTTCAATATTAATTATGAATATGAATATAACATTCAATGGTTCCATATTAAAGATACAATATGTAAGATTTAGTGCTAGTCATTCTTGCTATAATAGTTCGAAAGTAGATAATGTAAAATGAATAAATTGAAAATTTCATTCAAATTCCTCTATGCAAGCCAAGATATTAGCCTTTGACGGTTGGATAAAATATGTACAATAATTTCAACCACAGTTGTGGTTGTTCAAAGCTGAGTCCCACCCTTCCATTTTTAGCTTAAATAAAAATACGGCTCAATTGTTCCAATCTATTTAATATTGGAGAAATCTGATGCCACCAATTGTTGATTATGGCCTCGATAAGTTAATTAATGTCTAATTAATAATTTAGAAAACATTTCAGGTCTAAATAAATACTTGCAATAGGCAGATTTAGCTCTTGCATAATGTAGGCATATGTTTAAATGTAAATATATGAAAATGCAATTCCTCCATATTAATTATAAATACTTGCATGAACATCACATTCTTCTTATAATTTACTTTTATAAATGTTCAATTTCGTTCTCAAACGGAGGAAATTAATAAAATTATGAATATATATATGTATGATAATCCAATTCTTCTTGTTTAAATTTGATTTTATGAATTTTTCTATTTCATTCAGAATCCTAGGAAAACCGAGGAACCAGAATGTTTACGTGTAAAAGAAGTAACGTTTCAGATGTTGCAGCAATCATCTTTAGGTCAAATACCTGCTTCATGGCTATGTCAGTCTACAAATGATTATATTTACCTATTGAAAACTGAAGATAACAGAATAAAATACCATTTAACCATTAACAAGGACTTGAACTGTGAAGTAAGATATGATAATTTTTTGTTTCCTGTTAAAATTAAAGTTACATCTATTGATTTACTTATAAGAACTGTTGAGAATAGAAAGATATGTACAGGCATAACATCGAAACATTTACAGACTTATTCTCAACTTGAGCCTTCAACTGCAAAATACTTTCGACACGTAAATCTTTTCATGGACACGAGTCAAAACATAAGTTACGAAAGTTGTGTTCGTGCTACTGTATGTAAAGGCTTTGTAGAGGACACCCAAAAAGAAATCTGTTTAAGCTGTCGACAGATTAACAGAGATTTACTGAGGAAGTATGATCGAAAAAACATATCATCAAGTAAAACCATTTCTTCAAAAACTCCACTACAGTGAGTCAGTAAAGGAGTGGTATCTAAAGCCTTAAAGGAATCCCGTAGGAGAGTGAAATATCTAAACAACCAGCTACAGTCTATGCAAAAGAAGATTAATAAAGAAAGTGTCATGGTGAACAACGATTTACATGAATCTTTGCACAAAGTTATCAATGAAAACATCATATCAGAGCCTTTTGTCAAATTATTCTGGCAACAACAGAAATTAGCATTTTCTAAGAGGAATAGAGGACATGTGTGGCATCCCATGATGATACGACTGGCACTTTTGTTACATTCCCAGAGTCCAGCATCATACAGATCCCTCCGTGATAGTGGCATTCTCCGTCTGCCAGGTGAATCAATTGTTCGCCACCTCAAAAAATAGAGGGGGCGTGCGCCGAGTGCCGCCCCCCTCTGGATCCGCGCCTGTCGGTAGTGGTGTTATGTGGGTTCAATCCCACTGGGGGTGTCACTACTTCTCAATCTTTCAAACTCAATAAAGAAAACCCACCATTAAAAGATCCACATGTTTATTAGCCTTCCTCTAGGGGCAGATCACTCATCCACAGTAGAAACACCAATCAGTCTTATTTATTATATAAAAGGAAAAGACAGTTAAAGGGAAGTAACTCTTCCAAGCTTAACAAAGAATCAGACAACAATTAACTACTTATGTAACTAGACTTATCGCTATATAACATCCCCCCACCTCCTAATTCAAAAACACAGTTTTTGGAAAACTAGTTTGACAATACATGTACATATGATCTGTTTGTATAAATGCTTAAAATTACTAATGTGTAACATATATTACAAGACATGAAACTTTGAATAAATCAAAGAAATCATAAAATGAGTAAACAAATCAGAATATGTTTATTCAAATGCTCCAAAACCCCCTTAACATGTACTATATATTACCAAGAATAGATTGCTCTAAAATATGCTGTACAGGTGGGTCTATGAATAAACAAGATTCAGAGAAGTTATATAACACTTATGTTATAATCCTCAAATGAATATAAAACAAAAATTATTGCAAAACAGATAAAGTTTTATATTTCTTTAGACTTCCAGTTACTGGTAGTTTATTATCAATGATAAGTCCATTGGTTACATTAAACAAAGCAGGAGAACAGTTAACTGGTATCCAAGAAGAAGCTTGGGCTTTATTGACATCAGATGTAGTTATCAAAACTTGCAATGAACCACATTTGAACCTAGCTTTATGCAGTTCCATAGAAGACACAATAGACATTTCCTGTAACATCTTACATTGTTCTGATAACTGATAATGTGACAACTTATCTACATAAGCAATATTATGATTATTTGTACTATTCGAAAGATAATGACAAATATTGAATGGTCAAGTGCGAGACATTAAGTAGTATATAAGTAGTGTATGAGTGCGATAGCACGAGGGCAATATCGATATATTGCGCAATGTCTTGCACAAGACCATTAAACCACTTAAAATACAAACACTAATCAGAATGTGCATTTCAATGAAATACGTCACGCACGTCCAATATTGCAACTAATAATGTATCATTGGCACATTGCTCATACCATTTTGCGAAATAATGGTACGCTAACATTAAAGGATGACGTCATATCTGTATTTTAAATATGACAAAAGTATAATATGTCAAGCAACTACAATAACAAGCTGTTTTTTTTTACAAGAATATAATGATGTATTTTTAAATTACAGTTACCAAGAAAATAAACTTCGTTTACAAAGAAGTCTTGCTCTTCAAATAAAACCAAATGGAAACGTCAAAAGAAGCAGCAAACTGTGTGAAATAGAGATACTCCTTTAAAGAAGAAGCGACGCAATACACTTGTAACACACAAGACATAGACAGAAGCTTGTTGAGTCCCACCATGTTTTATGCAAACACCTCAGCCCGCGTTTTTATACACCTACATTTTCATGTTATGTATATTGTTGTCACCCCTGTCCGTCCATTCACATTTTGCTTGTGGACACTATGTCACAATTTTTATTCGATTTTGATGAAATTTGAGTGTACAAAACATCCCATTTTTAGTTTTAAAACCAAATTATATGAAATAAAGATGCATAATGAAGTTTTGAGTTGACCACATATAGTGTAAATAATCTTACGTATCACTGCCACTCCAATAATAAACAAAGTCTTGATTTTCAGTCCTTTGACAGACAGTGTTTAATCCATTAACATTTTAACCATAAGATCACAAAGAGTTAATTATGAGTGTCTTGTCAATAAATGTCTAAATATTATTTTTTATTTCACATGAAATAAATGGAGATGAATGTTCTCATGTTTGCTCCGACTGGGCTAATGAAGACAGCATACACCAGCAGCAGTTTTGGCTCTTACATATTGCATTTTTAACTAATATTAAATAATAACGAAAGCTTGAGTAATTTTCACTTCTTTTTTTTCAACTCTGTTCTAAGACCCTTGGACATTTTTGATTTTTTCCCTTTAGTTTCCCTGACAAATTTTTGTAACATTCGTTTACATTTATGATGGGCTCGTATTGTGATACATTCTTTTAAATCATTTTCATCATAAGATTCTGCTTGAGTTGTACATGATGGTGCTTGCAAAAAGTCTCTCGTTATAAATTCATTAGATTTACAAGCATTGAGGAACTCAAGTTTTGACAATTCTAAATTAATCTGACTACCTGGATACAATCTACGGAAACAAATTTCTAAACCCAAGAAGAAATCTGCTGATTTCTGAGTAATATATGTTAGCCCTCCCCTGTCAAATAACTTTACAAGTTTTGCATTTGGATCTGAGGAATTCTCTTTATCAGTTTTTAAAGCCTTAAGTATTTTGTAAATGTGTTGTTTGTCTTGCTTTTTATATAGTTTGTGAAGAAATTTTCCAATAATACTTCCAGCAATATAAAAGATAATTTCTTTCTCCCGAGAACTAACAGACTTAACAACAGTAATTTGTTTACAATCTTGATTAGATAATAGGTTGATTTTTATCAATAATTCGAAGTATTTAATTGATAAAAGTAAAATGAATTGCATGTTAAGTTTGACATTTTCTGCAATTTCCATAGCAGCACAAGGTAGTAATTGGTGAAATTCACGCCAACTTTTTTCTGCTCCGGAGTCTCGATTCATGGAAGCAGAAATAAAATTACTAAACTTCGAATGTAGGGAAGAATTCAGAGAAGACACTGAAAAGTAAATAGCAATAATAAAAGTTTATTTCACATGTGTGGATACATAGTACATTGCATATTTAGATTTTGATTGACAATATATAATTCAAAGAATCAATATTTACATATTTGTAAATGTATTTTACAATTCAAAAATAGCTTAGCAATAATATTTAGTTGCCATATAAACCAGCAAAGGTGATAAAATATAATCATGTGGTACGAATTTAATTAAAATTTAGATTTCAATCCATTTTGATTTATTTCTTCCAATTGACTCCACTCCACATAGATTTGAGGTCAAATGAGAAATTATAGAGTTAAACTTTGATCAATGATGTCAGGTATTTTATTTACTGCACTTTGTTGCAAGTATTTCACACAATGAATGAAACAAAAACAGATTATACAGATAATCCCATACAAGAAATAGAAAGTGTATAATTAACCTAAACTTTTCCTGGCTCTATTCAAAGTATAAAAAAATAAATGTGATTGAATCTACTGATTTTTTATTTCTTGTTACTATTGTAGTTAACAAGTAATGAAGAAAAAGTCAAGGCCTGAGTTCACAAAGCATTCTTAGAATTAAGTTAAGAATTTACTCAAAATTGTTTGTCTTATTTGGACTAAATAGAGCCTTTTATAAAACTTTTGTTGTTTTAATGTATGAAATACATCAATAAGAAACTATGTGCAAATTTTTGTGTTTCTGGATCAAAGATATTTCTCTTAAACAGTGATTGAAAGTTAAGTAAATTCTTAGGTGAATACTTTGTTAACTTGGGGCCAGGTTGATAATTGTAAACAGAATATATATCGAGTTGCAATGAAATAGCACCTCTGATATGGCATCTCATAACTTTGCACTTTCCACAATTGCACAAAACCTTGTTTTTTTAAACGCCGCGCATTATTTTTTTATACAAGAAAACTCAACATTCTGATTTTCTCGAGTTTGATTTGTTTTTTGTTTGAGAATTGTTCGGGGTGCGTTTATGCATTCTTGAAAGCATTGTCACATGTTATCATCGTAAGCTGATGTTGTTGTACATTCAGAATAATAAGATTAAAGCAAATCTTGAAAAGTACTAAGTAGGACGTTAAACCTGGATTCATTTCAAACAAGATTTACATTCATCCATTTTTAAAATTGGTGTATTTTTCATTGCATCTCAGTATAAAATAATAACAATGATAACAAAATTTATACATATTTTCTACAGGTGCACTTCTTGTAATGTGTGAGCTTTATAATTGTATCAAATTATTCTTAATTATTATTATCATATAATAAGCTTATGGATTTTTTGTGGTTTTCTATTTGCCTTTAATGTTTATTAATGGTCATTATCTGTTAAATTCACAAGTTTTCTTCAACATCATCACTGTCCTGTGAATAAAATATCTTTGAAAGGGTCTTGGATCATTGCAACCACATATTGTTGTTTTTGTTTATTAAATCAGTTATCTTGAATAGTAATTTAACTATTTGTTCCAAATGATGATACACTTATACTAGAAAATGCACAGGCAGATGCATGCATTGATGAACAGTTTTGATGTATAATACTCCATGTTGGAGTTAAACTCGATTGAGATTTGGCAAACCCTTGAGATCATGTGGACATCAGATCATTTGTCATATAACAACTACTTGAACTTTCCCTTTAATATAACTTGGATTAGTTTGAACCTTAAAAAGAAAAAAAATAATAGAAAAAACTTTTAAAAAAAAACAAACAAAACCAATAGCTATGAATTAAAATTACCATTGTAAACCTGTACACAACCAAAGAAAGGGTTGGAGGTTTTAATTTTCCTTATAATTTCATCTAATTGGGAGCTTGATAAAAAATTAATACAGTTCTTTAAAGCAAATATTGTATACAGTATAAAAGAAATGTTTGGAAACAATTTGATCGTTTTAGAAGAAAAAAATATACATCATAGACATGGTCAACACAACCGTCAGATATACAAAAAAAAAATGTTAAACATATCGTGTCTTGAGATGATGAGTTTCAAAACTTGTCCATTTGCTACGAAAACTTTGACTAATGAATGTGATTAAGTTACAAGTATAATACGTATGTAGAAAACTTACGCTTGCGGATGCTACTGAAACGACATGTTGAGATGTCCCAAACAAATCTTCAGCAAAGAAAAGCTGTAAAGAATAAATAAACATAAATGTAATGTTATAAACAAAATAAGGGCAAAGGGAAACCACCGGCCAAAACGGGCACGGGCATTCCAAAGCCAAAGCTAACAATTATTAAATATAGGCCCAGGCTTATGTGAATGTCTGTACTGTAGGCTAGGACCGGATGCCGGCTAGGGCTAGTCTGGTAGACAAGAAGTAGAAAATGATGCTGACACACGCGTGTGGGGATAATTTAATGTCCGAATATGAATGGTTTATAACCCCGATGGTATATTATACAACTAATTTAAATAAAATTCCATAAAATTATGAAATAACTTACATCTATGACACTGTCAAGTTCTCGAAATTCCAGGACGTCGTACGTTTCTGCCATGTTGACAGACGGTCGGAAGTTACTTGTGCCCTATTGACCTCGCGCATGCGATGTACAACATAATTATGTCATCACTGTTCTACGTCACCGAGTGGGCGTTCCCGTTAGTATTCTAGTTCTATGATTATGGTAACAGATGGCGCTGATTTGAGACGTGAAATTGCGCGTTCCTTCATATGATACGTCATTTTTTTTCTTTCCAAAATAAAGTATATTTCAGTTTACGTACAAAAGTAAACTATTCTCATGTATACACATCTAGAAATACCTCAGAAGAACAAAGGTCTGTTTTGGTTTATAACCAATATTTTATTTCATTTTAAAATGATATAAAATGATAATTAAGATGCAAAGCCCTCCCTAAAATGAGTAGGTGGATTGGGTGTTCTTGGAGTGAAAGGCATACCTAACCTTGTGTATGACATCGACCGGTTCAACTTAGGCGTCTGAACGGGCAAGTGGGTCCAGGAACCACGTTTGCGAAGTGGGTAAAACGCTGGCTCGCTAGTCGGGAGGTCGCATTTCGATCCCTGCATTGGTCGAGAAAGTTCATCGGGATTTTCCGGCTTGGTTTCCCATATTCATCGGTACAGAACGGGGGCCTGTCACGGACAGCTGTCTAGCAGATCGGATGGGACGACCGACCAAACCAAGGACCCGTGTATACATTGCCTTGCATGTAAAAGATCCCCTGGTAGATGGAATTCGAAATAAGAGTACGCTACACGGGCAAAATGTTCCTCATAGCACAACATAAACAATTGAATGTTAATCAGTTTATATACATTCACGTTACATTATTATGTCCGTTGCGACACATTTTTGTCAATTTTGAGGTTCAAAATATTAGGGATTTAGCGCCTTTCAGTTGAATTAGTTTAAAAATAGCCGGCGAGGGTTATAACAATTGAACTTTGTTGGCTGAACACGAAGTTGTGCCCAAAAAAGTAGTATAAAAAACTCACCTGTCGACCTGTCTTCGGTCGTTCGTTCGTTCCGTTGGTTTTACGCCCATTTCACAAGTGTTTCCCAAGAAACTTACCGAAAGAAGCCACAGAATAGGCTTAGACCAGTTTTAATTAGACCTGTCTTCGGGAAGGCGTTTTAGTTAAAACTGGATCGCCTTGGACGTCTGAACTGGTTGGCTTAAAAACCCGACCCCCGCTCACTTTGGGCATGCCTGTAAGCAATAAGTTACAGTCCTGGGAAATGGCGGAGTCATGCAGTGCCAAAGTTATCGAAAGCGTGCAAGAATCGAATAAGGAATAAGAAACTATCCATGCTTAAGTATCTCAAATCATCGACCGAAGAGGTCAGAATAGTTACACATTTTTGACTTATATATTTCGTTTGAATGCAATCCGATTCTGTCTTACAAAACCGGGCGATTTTGAACTGGTTTAAAAATAAGATCCAGAACGCGGTGATAGCAACCATTCCTTTAAGACACCCCTATAAGTATTTTTGACGTTTTGAAATATCGCGTACCAGTCGTACTACCAATAAATCATACAACAGCATAATAAAGTACAAAACCGATGTTAAAAAGGTAACCTCAAAGACAAAATAATGCTTAGTTGCACTTAAAAACGTGAATAAATAAGCTTATATAACTGATTAATTAATTCAGGTTTCAGGCATTTATTCTTTTTTTTCTGTTATACGTAGAACATTGTATAAATAGCCCACCGTCGCCCTTGTGTCTTCGACTAGTCTGTAGATTGAAACAACTAGCTATCTGACAGGTCACCGACACCGACGGACACGAAACGCAGCAATATGCGTGTCTTAGGAGGAATAAGCTTTGCGGTTCTTTGTTTGGCTGTATTTGCATCTGATAAGACTGATGGAGGTGATCATTATGAACCCCGTGAAGACGCTACAGAACGCATGGACGAAGTCCAAACTGGTCAAAGCCATGATCAATATTATTACACTAGTAAGCGCTCTGACCAAGATGCTGGTACCGCCACAGAAAGCATGGATGCATCATTGGCTGACGTTAGTGCTAGTAGTGGACGCACCGGTAAAACAGGTGAAGAATATGGTCAATATGCTTACGCTAGGAAACACCCCGATCACGATATGTTGAATGATGCCGAATTGACTTCAAGAGCAACAGAAAGTGTTGGAAGTCCTCTAGTTGGCAACAGGCTTCTATGTCCAGATGTGGGTAAAACTTGTTTTCGGTACAATCGAAATTCTGGTCTTAGTAAGTATTTTTTTTTTTTTTTTTTTTTTGATTTGACTATTTCGATAATTGAATCATGTTATTGGTTTTTACTGCCGCCGAGGCCTTGCAGAGGCAGTATCGCATCCCTCAAAGTTATTGACCCGTATGCCTGTATACAGATTGATAGCTGCTGTTGGGAAATGAATTGAAATGAAGTGGGGTTTAACGTCCTACTCTTCTGCACCTGCCATAGGCTTATTGAAAACGGTGCTGCTGTTGGGCGTGGATGGTTGCTAATAGAACCCCCTACAGAAAACATGAACCGTATGTCTCCACCCATATTACGAAATGACACAAAGAAAGTGTAAGGCTCCAAAGAATATGGCTATAGTACACCTAACAAATTTTCGGGCGAGGTTTCCCGTTATCAGTGTTGCTGGAACAACTGTCTAATCGTTCAGATGGGACGAAAGACTGGGGTCCAGTGCACTTAAAAGATCCCGTAGGCCTTAGCGGGTAAATCATCATGGTAGCACATTGTACTAATCTGATGGAGGCTCGGAGGGGGCGAGGGCATCCAAAGGGCACAAGGCCAGACACAACTTTTCTACAGCATTGTCCGCCGTTGAACAACAGAACCAAAAGACTGTCAAATCGAAATCTCCCCGGTTTAGTTTCACAGCTGAATGCTATACATTATGAAACTAGTTGTCCGAAAAATTCAACTGAATAGTTTTTGTATTGATAGTGTGATTACTTTCGATCAATTTCACCATGTTTTCATTATACAAGAATGGCTGCGCATTCACTTTTATTACAAATGACTTCATTTTACCTTTGATGGACACCCCCGACACCAATTCTCCGGTCACGTAGACATGCTAAAGAGAGAGAGAGAAATGGGGTTTAAAGTGCATTCGACACAAACCAGGCCCCGAGTTCACAAAACATTCTCAGACATAAGTTGAGAAGTTACTCAAAATTGTTTGCCTTATTTTGACTAAAATATAAACCTTTAGAAAACTTTTGTTGTTTTAATGTATTAAATGGGCTAATAAGAAACTGTATGTAAAGTTTTGTGTTTCTAGATCAAAGATATTACTTATAAACAGTGATTGAAAGTTGAGTAAATTCTCAACTTAAGTCTGAGAATGCTTTGTGAACTTTGGGCCAGGTCATTTCCGGACTAACAGTAACATGCTATGAAACTACTTTTGTGCTGTGCCTAATATACCCAACACTAAAAACTAAAACTATTCCATCTGCAGCTAACTACAATTATACGACCTAAAAAAAGCGGGGGGATGGGATTCTATCTATGAACAGGATTTAGAACAATACAGTATAGGGGTCACGTGATACAAGTTGGACAAAAATCCGCTAGGGTCACCAATGAAAGTCACCAATGAAACAGCGAAACTTAGATGTTATCCGCATCGTATTTAGCAACGCCACAAACAGACCAATACTGCACTTGAACTTAACCCTCAATCGGTCATAGTCGCATATAATCACCACAACGTTATACTGCGTAGTGGTCACGGTCGCCTAAATACGGCCACAGCAAGAATCATTTTTATAAGCCGCATTTGAGAATTTAGTTTCGTATTTAATTGATATCGCCACGCATGCTCGTCAGACAAGAAAAACATGTCTTTGTGCAACATTTTTTGACAATGTCGGGAATGTTAAATCCTCTCAAAGTGGTTGAAATGCCTATGAATGATCCCGACACGGATTATATCGATGACACCGATTCCGAAGACGATATTTCTGATGAAAACGAGTTAAAATGATTTGCAAATTATCCCCTTCAACTTTTTTATTTGGCATCAAGAGCCTATAACTTATAATTATCCGGCAGTTGTCGATTGAAATAGGCGTGGCATATAAAATATTTCACTTTAGCTTTTATCTAGCCTGACCACTTGACGTCATGAAGTCAAAATGACGTCGATCGGTTAAGGGTTAATGGTTGGCCATCTTGTTAATATGGCGCAATACTGCACTTGAACTTAAAGGTTAGCCATCTTGTTAAAGATACATTAGTTAAGAGTTTAATAAAGAGTTGGCCATTCTTGCTATAATAATTCAAAAACAGACGATAAAATACGAAAATATTAAAAATTTCAGTCGAATTATTTTATTCTGAACGGAGTTATCAGTGTTGGAAATTTGGACAGGAAATGGGTACAAATTGCGGCGACACCTTAACGACAATTGTTGATCGTTTGATTGACAGACGATAACTCCACACACATATTCTTGATTATCCAGTAACGTGCTCAACAGTAAAGGTACTCTCGCTTGAGAGGCCTTTCATCGTCAGTTTCCGGTAGCGCACGTCGCCGAGTAACAGTAAACGTTATCTTGGTCAGCCATTTCTGATTTAATTATATAGAAGGACGACTGTTTAAATCCGAGCTGTATCCAAGCCATCCTTGAGTCTACAGAGTTAATTTTGTGCTTGTTGTCTAATTGAAGGTCTAATTAATCATTTCTATAACATCTGAAGCCTAAATAAAGACTTTCAATATGTTGATTTAGCTCTCGCATAATGCATGTTTAACAGAGTTAAAATATGAAGTTTGCATGACTGCTGTCAAAGTTATACAGATTGATACTTAACTTGTAGTTGAAAAGGAATGGGTTGAGAATTTACTCAACTTTCAATCACTCTATGAGAAATATCTTTGATTCAGAAACACAAAACTTTGCACATAGTTTCTTATTGATATATTTAATACTTTAAGACAGCAAACTTTTTAGAAAGTGTTATATATTAGTTAAAATAAGTCGAACAATTTTGAGTAAATTCTCAACTTAAGTTTGCGAATACCTTGTGAACTCGGGGCCAGCCCTGTGGTTAATAATTCTACTCAAGGCCCCCATTGAATTGCAATTAACCTATGGGTTACTTTCAAAATGAGCTAGTTTGTGGTGAGCGACTTTTAACTCGCATCCGTTTCTCTTTGTGTTAAGTATTATGTCATTTTCGAAGTAATTGTTATGATATTATTTTCGAAGTAATTTTTATTATGCTATATTAAAAGTAATTGTTATTTTCGAAGTAATCGTTATTATATTATTTTAGAAGTAATTGTTATTCTGTCATGTTCGAACGAAGTAATTCTTATTATGTCCTTTTAAAATTAATTGTAATTATGTCCTTTAAGAAGTAATGGTTATTATGGCTAAACATAAAGTTGGACCCAAAACCTAGTTTAAAAATCTCACCTGGCGACCTGTTTTCGTTCGTTTGTTCGTTCCTCTGGTTTTACGCTCACTTTTAGAAATAATGTTATTGCGTACTTTTAAAAGTAATTGTAATTACGTCGATTTAGAAGTAATTGTTAATATGTCCTTTTAGAAATAATTGTTATTATGTCCTTTTAGGCGTAATTGTTATGTCCCTTTAGATGTAATTATTATAATGTCCTTTTAGAAGTAATTGTTATTATGTCCTTTTAGAAGTAAATGTTATTTGTTATTATTCTCGGTATCTAGGACCAGAATGCTGGGCAGGACTTGACAGTAATATATTAACCGAAGGACCTGGTGACCGTAAATTTCCTTTAAACAGTTGCTGTGACTCGGACGGAAACTTCCAATCTCCAATTAATATAGAAGCCCCCAGAGCACTGGAGAGAGATCGAGAGACTCTGAAATATAACCAAGATGAAGTAGAGGGGTATCTTCAAAACAACGGTACGTATTTAATTCAATATATTTACCAATAGCAAATTACATTCAGTCATAGTTCAACAAATGAAAATAGCATGAAACGGGGTTTAACGTACACTGTTCTCCGAACTAGGCAACTTTTGCCAGGGCTGCGGCGCTACGGCCTAGTCATATCAAATACCGACTACCAAGGGATCTTTGCCGTGCACCAGGGGGTTTTGTGGCCGTATGGTTACCGCTTGCTAAAGCCTGTCATTGAGTCAACTGCCGTGGTTTCGATTCCCCGGTTGTACGTGACAAAATGATTATGGGCGCCTATTCATCCTCGTGGGTTTTCCCCAGGCCCTCCGGTTTCCTAACCCAAGGTGCAAGCGAATTATTGAAGTAAACTTGAACCACGTGTAAGCCCCTGAATGACATAGTTTGTCTCGGGTGGGCATTGAACCCCATTTCTCTTTTTCACTCTTGATGTGCACGCCAATCTGTACACGGGACCTCGGTTTTTCGTAACATCCGAACGACTAGACAGCCCTCCGTCCTGCATCACTGACGGAATATCTGGTTAAAAGGACAATATTGATGTCGGCCATTGTCACATATGTGATAGGACTGGTTAAACATGTTCCAAATATAATTTTAACTCAGAGATCATTGCTACGGTAGCCAAGTAGGTGCGTAACGACAATTTGAAGAAACGGGGCGTGATATAACTGTATAACTGACAGGCACACGGTCGAATTTCAGCTCACTGATAATTCCGTTAAAGATGAAAAGTTGTTATATGTGACTTAGAGAGGATATCGGATAAGTCAAAAATAAATATTAACTGTAACGAGACAAGAGAAGATAAGAAATATAGAAAATGCCCGTACATTCCCTTGCTTGTGTTTATTAATTCTATACTAAATAAAAAACATGGTCAATAATGCAATGGTATCGACACCATGAAGTTGATAGACTTTATGACCTGAGAGCTTACGCGTTGGAGCCTCAGACCACCTTTTCCAACCAGTGCGCCACTGTTGTTTTGGACAAACAAATATTTTTTACGTTAAACTTGAAATTGGCCTAGAAATTCCGCGTGATAATTCCCCGTTTTGATTGGTGCAATACGGAGGATCCTGCAGGGAACACGTACTATGCCACTTGACTGCTCAACAACTTCACGAGAACGGTAAGCTTAGGACAGTGATTCTCAACAATGTGAGTTATAGTCCGCAGCGGCGATGTCCTAACAAAATGTCCGTTGCTGCACATGCTGCATGGCGTATGTCCGTTTTCAATTAGGACGTTGAATCCCAGTTCATTTCTTTTAATTTTTGTTTGGTTCTAGGCGTATATTACAAGTATGTTGTGACCGGAACAAAACCATTACTCACGGGCGCTCCAAATCAACAGGGGTTGGGCTATTTTCTGGACAGTGTTCATTTCCACATTGGTAAAAAGGGCGATTCTCGACAAACGGAACATCTGCTTTATGGCAGATCGTATTCTGCCGAGGTAAGTACCCAGGCATAATTATTGTCCACACACTCGCCGAAATCGGGAGTGTATATTTTTTTTATCATTGACAGGGTTGATCAAATCGCTAAGACAAAAACAACTATAACATAATATTTATCACAGCCGGGTCGTAGCCGTAGTCCGAATTAGTCCTCCCAAATATTTCGTCAACAATAATGATTTCTTAGGAGTGTTCTTAGCCGGTCACGTTCTCAGCCCCTCAAAAAAATTCTGTAGCCCCGCCAAATTTTATGAGCTGGCTACGGGCCTGATCGCAACCAAGAGCGAAGTGAATCTATTCGCGTGCTTTTCATTGTATTGTTCGTCTTGTTGTGTTTAATAAGCAGCTCGTTTTCTAAGATTTACCGGAATTGGAAGTCTGTTATTTTCATTAAACCTTTTCGAAGTCAAAAACGGGTATGATAAAATGTTTATCGTACTCAATCGTATGCTTGTAACTTTCGTATTTCATAATTTTCAGGAATTGTATACAGCAGGGCTTCCACTTCAAACTTGTCCCAACCGGTCATTTTTCTCACGGAAAAAGTGGTACTATTTTTAGCACATAATAAGAAGCCAAAACCTTCATGCTATTGGAATGTCGATCGACTTTAATTGGGTCAAAGACAGTCACAAAAAAAGTTTCAATCTCACATAAACAAATACTAAACAGGAAATGAAAATTTAATATTCGAAATTTCAAATTTCGTCATTTTTGCCTTTTTTGGCACAATTGAACTTAGGATTTCTCAGGGGGATTTTATCTGATCAGACAATGTAATATTGTATCATAAAATAGCCCCGTCACTATTCAAGTGCCCAGACCGGTATACCGGAATTAGTCCAAAAGATGAAAATTAAAGTAAAGAAGAAACTAATAGTGCTCTTGTGAAAAACGTGATTTATCCGTCGGGTTTCACCGAATCAAAAGAACTAAAGTGTCTTTTGATACTCCCATTGGCGTACTATCATATAACATCGAATTCGATGAGTAGGAAATAAATTATAGTACCGATACTTTGCTATCAGTGGTCTATTAAAGGATTGGATTAATATACTATTCAAAAAAAGTAGGGGATATTTGATTTTGGAGGCATAATACTAAAATATGCAAATGACTACGAAAAAAGTCACTATAGAACCTAACAGAAGAAACATTTCCAGTTACATGTGACGCCCAAACGCACCAATAGCTAACGCATGGAATGCAGGTGATGCTCGGGATCATCATGGGGGTCCAACCCAAGATTTGCACGACTCTGACTTTGAATGTTACAGTCATTGTGGCATTGAATTCCGGGGTGGAAACATCAGTTTAATTGTTTTAGTGACCAGAAAACAAATTTTGATATGCGTCGACTTACCCAAAATGAAAGGTTACGTGCCCTTGGCATGCTACAGATCGGCACAACACAGGCGGTTGTGGCGCGGACGATGAATGTTTCTCAGTCTGTCTTAAGCAGGCTATGGTCCAGATACCGTGATACACAATCTGTACAGGACAGACCACGCCCAGGTCGACCAAGGGCGACAACTCAAGCCCAGGATCGATTTATCCGTACCTTGGCCTTGAGAAATCGTGTCATCACAGCAAATCAGATCAGCACTCGTCTTCAAACAGACACTGGTGTGAGAGTGAGTGGCCAGACGATTCGGAATCGACTGCATAGGGGTCACCTTCGCGCCCGACGTCACCGCGTGATCCCTTGTTTGAGAGATCATCACATTCAGGCGAGACGTCGTTGATGTAGGGATCGTCAACACTGGGATAATCGACGCTGGAGCAATGTGATGTTTTCAGATGAATCAAGGTTCACTGTTGATTTTTTGGACAGACGTAGGAGGGTGTGGCGTCATCGAAACGAGTGCTTCCAAGACGTTAACGTCATCAGGCATGATCGATTTGGGGGTGGTTCTGTTATGGTGTGGGGAGGCATCACTGTTTACATGTTGTCGCAGGGCGTGTTACAGGCCAGTTCTACCAGGACAACATCTTGGCAGTCCATGTTGTGCCGTTCGCACGACGTCATGGCCGCCGTTTCATCTTCCAGGATGACAACGCAAGATGTCACAGGGCCAGGATCGTTACAGGTTACCTCCAACAACAGAACATCACCACATTACCTTGGTCAGCACTGAGTCCCGACCTCTCCCCCATCGAGCATGTCTGGGACATGCTTGGACAGAGGTTACGTCAACGTCAACAACGTCCTGCCAATGTAAGAACTTGCTGCTGCGTTGCAACAGGAATGGGACAATCTGGACCAAAATGACCTTAGACGTCTCATTAGGAGTATGCCACGTCGGATCAATGCTTGTTTGGCAAACAGAGGAGGATTTACCCGTTACTGACTTTGTTGTGATGCTGTGGTAACTTTGCTGTTTGACCCCGGGTATCATTTTACCCTTATAAAGGTCAGTCTGTGCCTTACTTAGTCTAACGATCATTTGGAATAAATCGATGAATGTGAACTTCATTTCATTTTGTCATTTCTTTCTTTGTCAGTTTCATTAGGTGACTTTAATAACACTTAAAAATCAAATATCCCCTACTTTTTTGAATAGTATATAAGTGGTCCAGAAAAGGTATCAAACATTGAAAAAAGTTGAAAAATTGTTAAATTACGTAAAATTCTCTCCCACTTTTCTTGTTTTTCAAAACTGGTAATGAATGTTTTTGAAACTTCTGGTACAGACGCTTTTATCTCGGAAACTAATTTTATTTCTTTTTTTAACCTTTTCTTACTCATAGTCCTACCTATCTGTCGTCTAGAGTGTGAATCTAAATGTAAAAGCCTCGAAAGGGCCCGGCCGCAAACTTTGAAAAAGTCGAAAAAAGATAAATGCTCTTCTAATTGTTTTTTTTTTTCTTTTTTTAAAGACATTCCTCAATACCTATTTCTAAAACTTCTGAACTATCCCGACAATGATCTGTAAACCGTAAGCAGTAAAAAAATGATAAACCTGATTTCTCGTTCGAATATCGAGATCACCGGACCAAAAAATGTAAAGTATAGTTGGATGGGCTATCGTATGACATTCTTGCTGTTTGATTCATGAACGCTAGTCCCCGCCCCTTCCCGTCAAGCCAATACCCCCCTCCTCAACTTCCTTCTCCTCCTTTTAACCTTATCATTATCGTTATTATTATTATTATTATTACAGGCTCATATTGTACACCACCGACAAGACTACGAAGACTTGGAAGCTGCCAGTGCTCATCCAGATGGCCTTCTGGTTATCTCCGTCATGTTAGCGGTAATATGCGTTCCCAATTTATGCCATGGTTCGGGATTATAGTGTGACGTGACAAACCATTTTAAGGGTGATATCGGAATCTGTCAAAATGCTGAGTATTCCGTTGGTCTAAAAATTGTGTAATTGCGTTGTTCTGATTAGTAACTGGGGAGAATCCTATACGAATTATTAAGCGGAAGTTTAATTCAATTTTCATTGCTGGTATAACGTGTCGACATTGAAGCACAAAATCATCCTACAAAAATCAAATGATATTAACAATTGTACTGTTTACCTAAGTGAAGAAGGTCTATTTAAATTACCCATAAAATACCTTCTAAAAATCTAATATAGTATGATGCTGGACAGATTATGGAATGCGTATAGTCGTCCGGATGGGACGACAAACCGAGATACCGTATACACATTGGCGAGCACTTAAAAAAAAACCGTTGGTGGCTGGAATTCATCAGTGTTGCTGTCCGGACAAAATTTCCCTCATAGTTTACTGTATGGTGTATGTAATGGCGAACAATATTGCATTGACAAATGTCGGTCAGCTTTAAATGCAAAATCGTAATAGTTTAATTACATATATTCTATTTATGTCCCTTCTTTGAACTGTGTTACTATGGCGTCATGGTCATCTTTGTGTTGTATGAACTAAATGTTGTTCACCTGAAGACCTTAATATAATAAAATAAGCGAAAGTGCTTGTAATCTTTTCTTTTTAAATCTTTTATATTTTTGTGTATTTAATACTTAAGAGTAGTTATCTTTAACTTTCATCTCACTCTGTTTTCAGCTTAGGAATGAAAGCAGTCGCACTTACAACAACATCTTCAAACACTTCGAGGATGTTAGACGCTACACAGCTTCAGATCGAGGTTAGTGCCAGCTCCCCACTATCAGATCATATTCATGTGTATAATGAGGTCAGTCATAGCAGATCGCGGACTCAATAGGCACCAGGACTCACACTGTCGGTCGCCAAAGTCGCAATTTGCGATACAAATATGAAAGTGGAGATAATTTTGGCAATACTTTTGGCGATAAAGTTTTGTGGTACTGGCGATTCTTTTTGAGAATCTTAAAATTCTAATCGTATTTATCCAGGATTAACCATTATTGAGGGTCAATCACATAGCTAAACACTATAATAAATTAATCAACTGGCTGATAATTCGGATCGCGTCAATTGTCGGAGCGGCCCCTTTTACTGGCCGTGGCGGCCCTTTAAAGCCACCGGCCACATACAACATGATCACCATCGCCCCATGGCCGATCCAATACCTCCCGCCCCAATAATGATAAGCAGAAAAAGTTATTTTTAGACGAATTGGACAAAAGACAGTGATACTAACTAAAAGAACAAATATTCTTGAAGTAGTCTTACGCTTGTTGGAGATCACGTGGCTAAGTGGGTAAGGCTCTGGCTCGCTAGTCTGGAGGTCGGATGTTGGACACCTGCATTGGCCGAGAAAGTTCATCTCGATTTGTCGGCCTGGTTTCTCCTTATCAGTGATGCAGAACGGAGGGCCTGACAAGGACAGCTGTCTAGTCGTGCGGATGGGAAGAAAAACCGAGGTCCCGTGTACATATTGGCGTGCACGTAAAAGATCCCTTAGCAGTTGGAATTCGATATAAGAGTAGGCGTTTTAGTGTTAATTAGAAATATTAATTGTGTTCCATAATATGTTTTAGTGTTTATTAGAAATAGTAATTGTGTTCCATAATATATTTAGGTTTTATCAGAAATAGTAATTGTGTTCGATAATATGTTTTAGTGTTTATCAGAAATAGTAATTGTGTTCGATAATATGTTTTAGTGTTTATCAGAAATAGTAATTGTGTTCCATGATATTTTTTAGTGTTTATTAGAAATAGTAATTGTGTTCCATAATATGTTTTAGTGATTATCAGACATAGTAATTGTGTTCCATAATATGTTTTAGTGTTTATTAGAAGTAGTAATTGTGTTCCATAATATGTTTTAGTGTTTATTACAAATATTAATTGTGTTCCATTATATGTTTTAGTGTTACTAGAAATAGTAATTGAGTTCCTTAATATGTTTGAGTGTTTATTAGAAATATTAATTGTGTTCCATAATATGTTTTAGTGCTTATTAGAAATAGTTATTGTGTTCCATAATATGTTTTAGTCTTGATCAGAAAAAGTAATTGTGTTCCATAATATATTTTAGTGTTTATTAGAAAAAGTGATTGTGTTCCATAATATGTTTTAGTGTTTATTCGAAATAGTGATTGTGTTCCATAATATGTTTAAGTGTTTATCAGAAAAAGTAATTGTGTTCCATAATATACTATTCAAAAAAAGTAGGGGATATTTGATTTTTAAGTGTTATTAAAGTCACCTAATGAAACTGACGAAGAAACAATGACAAAATGAAATAAAGTTCACATTCATCGATTTATTCCAAATGATCGTTAGACTAAGTAAGGCACAGACTGACCATTATAAGGGTAAAATGATACCCGGGGTCAAACAGCAAAGTTACCACAGCATCACAACAAAGTCAGTAACGGTAAATCCTCCTCTGTTTGCCAAACAAGCATTGATCCGACGTGGCATACTCCTAATGAGACGTCTAAGGTCATTTTGGTCCAGATTGTCCCATTCCTGTTGCAACGCAGCAGCAAGTTCTTGGACATTGGCAGGACGTTGTTGACGTTGACGTAACCTCTGTCCAAGCGTGTCCCAGACATGCCCGATGGGGGAGAGGTCGGGACTCAGTGCTGGCCAAAGTAATGTGGTGATGTTCTGTTGTTGGAGGTAACCTGTAACGATCCTGGCCCTGTGACATCTTGCGTTGTCATCCTGGAAGATGAAACGGCGGCCATGACGTCGTGCGAACGGCACAGCAGAGACTGCCAAGATGTTGTCCCGGTAGTACTGGCCTGTAACACGCCCTGCAACAACATGTAAAGCCGTTCTTCTAGCAACAGTGATGCCTCCCCACACCATAACAGAACCACCCCCAAATCGATTATGTCTGATGACGTTAACGTCTTGGAAGCGCTCCTTTCGACGACGCCACACCCTCCTATGTCTGTCCAAAAAATCTACAGTGAACCTTGACTCATCTGAAAACATCACATTGCTCCAGCGTCGATTACCCCAGTATTGACGATCCCTACACCAACGACGTCTTGCCTGAATGTGATGATCTCTCAAACAAGGGATCACGCGAGGACGTCGGGCGCGAAGGTAACCCCTATGCAGTCGATTCCGAATCATCATCTGGCCACTCACTCTCACACCAGTGTCTGTTTGAAGACGAGCGCTGATCTGATTGGCTGTGATGACACGATTTCTCAAGGCCAAGGTACGGATAAATCGATCCTGGGCTTGAGTTGTCGCCCTTGGTCGACCTGAGCGTGGTCTGTCCTGTACAGAGTTGTGTATCACGGTATCTGGACCATAGCCTGCTTATGACAGACTGAGAAACATTCATCGTCCGCGCCACAACCGCCTGTGTTGTGCCGATCTGTAGCATGCCAAGGGCACGTAACCTTTCATTTTGGGTAAGCCGACGCATATCAAAATTTGTTTTCTGGTCACTAAAACAATTAAACTGATGTTTCCACCCTGGAATTCAATGCCACAATGACTGTAACATTCAAAGTCAGAGTCGTGCAAATCTTGGATTGGACCCCCATGATGATCCCAAGCATCACCTGCATTCCATGCGGTAGCTATTGGTGCGTTTGGGCGTCACATGTAACTGGAAATGTTTCTTCTGTTAGGTTCTATAGTGACTTTTTTCGTAGTCATTTGCATATTTTAGTATTATGCCCCCAAAATCAAATATCCCCTATTTTTTTTGAATAGTAATATGTTTTATTGTTTATTAGAAAGTGTATGTTCGTGTTTTGTAGATAATGTGTGTACCCTGGAGAACCGACGATTGGCTGTCCTGGAGGATTTAGGGATCCCCAATATAGACGAGAAATGCCTCGAAGCAATCAGTTCTCGTGAATCTGATAACTGCGGTCTTTTGAATTCGGCAACAGGCTGTGGTAAGTTGTATGTTATTCAGAGTAAAACATGTAGACGGGTGTTTTTAAATAGTTATTGTGAGAACTGCCATCTCTTTATCTTATAAAGAGATGGCAGTTCTCACTATAATAGTTAAAAACTAGATATTGTAAAGGTAACTTGCTGAAGATTTCAATCGAATTGATCCACTACGAGCCGAGAACGAAGCGGGTGAAATTTTCGCATAGCCTCGGTCATCATTACTAAAATCATTAATATAAACAGCATAGCCTTGATTATCCACTTTTTTAAATTTAATTATCAATAGCCGCTAAGCGGCATATAGGAATCTAATCCAGCCAAAATCGAGGGCTAGCCTTGACATCGAGCGTTTATTATGGTCTGGATAAGTTAATTAATGTCTAATTGATAATTTAGATAACATTTCAGGCCTAAAGAAAGACTTGTAATAAGCAGATTTTGCTCTTGCATAATGCATGTTTAACAAAAGAATTGGATTAGCACCCACAACCCCTACTAGTTTGGTCTATCCTTTTAATTTATTGTTTTATCATAAACAAAACAATCGAAAAGTTCTATTCAACATGAATACAATATTAAACAGAATAAAGATTAATCTGAAAGTAAAAGTAAGACAAATACAAACCAAAAGTAAATCAAATTGAAAACTGAAATCAAATCAAAATACCCTAAAAACCGTGACAATCGGCCAGGGAATGACATTGTTCAAGTGTGGAGGGGATGGATAGCCGAATGGTTAGCGCGTGTGCGTTGTTTAATAAGGTCTGTCATTAAGTCGACTGGTGTCATTAAATCGACTCACCGAGCAAAGATTAAAAACAGAACAAAAAAGGACGTTCAATCTACTTGGAGCATTAAATTATGCGGGTTTCC
The DNA here is from genome assembly GCA_963678685.1 of Patella ulyssiponensis. Lineage (NCBI taxonomy): Eukaryota > Metazoa > Mollusca > Gastropoda > Patellidae > Patella > Patella ulyssiponensis. The sequence goes on from OY783226.1 coordinate 94,544,466, forward strand.
TATATCATGGATGCATTTAATGAAAACGATTGATTTGGAACGATTTACAGGACAATAACATTAAGAGTAATTTATCCGTATTTCAAAACGTGTCATAGTTCCATTCTACAAAGCCGCAAAGCATTATAGGTTACTATAATAGCGATATGCGGCGATGAACGTTCATGTACTTTTCATATTATTTTAACTTTCATTTAATTTCATTTTTCATATGCTTTTGATTTGATTTTACATTCAAGGCGAGAATTTCATATTTTCTAAGAAAGTCAAAACATAACTATTTCTATGACTTTTGCTCAATAGGTTGTCAACTCACTATTATACGGTCATAGGCATCATTTCCCACACTTGAAAATGATTCACCCCGGAAATAATACAATTAACTCCCTTGTTTTTCTATTCCCACGGCCCTATGCAATAGCTCTATTTTTAAACGTTTGAATTTGAATTTGAAAATAACATGTTTGCCAATTTCTAAACTGGCAATAGTGAATTATAGGATGAATACGATTATTCGTTAACAGTGTAGGACTGTTTATAGATACCATCTATTGTAGGGCTTTATTTTAATACGTTTTTTAAAATATAACTCGAAAATATGTTTGTAATTTTACTTTATTTGTATCTACAGTTTAACATCGTTTTTCAATTTACTCCCTGTGGATAAAAAATGAATAATAGATAGGCCACATTATAATACACCCCTCTCCCGCATAGACCCAGTATCAACTCTTTCTAAGCTAATACGTGGCTTCCAGCACTTGTCAAAGAGAAGAAGCGATTGGGTTATTACAAGTTAAACCACAAGTTTTACAAACCTTTGAGAGAGAGGGCGAGGGTGTAAGCTAGTTTATATTATTAATTTTACCCATAAAGTAATACATGATCATCGTTTCTATTTACAGGGGTACATATCCCAGGTATTAAAGTCAACCCCCGTTCCTTGTTGCCGAATATACCACGCTATTATTATTATGAAGGAGGTTTGACGTCACCACCTTGTTCGGAAGCTGTTTTGTGGCTAGTAGGAGAAATACCCAAAAGGATAGATCCAGTTACTGTAAGTTCTTTTTTTTTGATGGGCGTGTCTGATTTTTGAAGGTTTAGTCGTCTCGCCGTTCCCGCAAGAACTGAAATGAGATGGGGTTTAAGATTCTACTGTTCTGATCCGGATGGGCTAAATAAAATGGGTATACACAATGCAGTGTGCTATGAGGAAAGGTTGCCCGGACAGCGGCCCTACGGCCAACTCTTATATCGAATTCCAAATGTCAAGGGGTCCTTTACCTGCACGCCAATGTGTACACGGGACCTCGGTATTTCGTCCCATCCGGACAGCGGCACTACGGCCTACTCTTATATCGAATTCCAGCTGTCAAGGGGTCCTTTACCTGCACGCCAATGTGTACACGGGACCTCGCCCCATCCGAACGACTAAATAGCTGTCCTTGTCAGACCCTTCGTTTTGTATCACTGACAAAGGGGAATCACACCGGAAAATGTGGATTAACTTTTTCGGCCAATGCGGGGATTGAACACCCGACCTCCATGTTTGATGTCGAATTTATTAAGTTAAAGGACAATATTGGTGTCAGTCATTATCACATATGTGATAGAACCGGTTAAACACCTTCCAAATATAATTCTAACATAAAGATCATTGCTTCGATACATATATAGAGGGATAACTCGTATTTTCCTTTGGCGTATTACTCATCTATTGTAGCAATGATCTCTGTGTTAAAATTATATCTGAAATGTGTTTAACCAGTTCAATCACATATGTGATAATGACTGACACCAATATTATCATTTAAAGAACATATTTTTTGTGATTAATGCCTAAATGGATATCGAAAAGACGCATTATTTTCATTTAAATGTCTAAATTACTATTTAAAGAACACAGTTTCGTTTGATTATGGCAATTACTGTCTAAAAACACATTTTTTCCCTAAATTTTAAGAAAGGAACGTCTTGAGTTATCTAAGTTTAGTTTAGGAATTATTCTTTTATATTTTTTTATTTCACAGTTAGATTTACTTTATAAAATGGAAACCAGAATCAGGAGAACAGAACTCGGTGATTATGGTAACCTTCGACCTCTACAAGAACGACGACGAAGAATTATCAGACATATTGAATTCAAAAGCGCTAATTAATAAAGACAGAATACATATAAAAAGATTTAAATGATTTCCGTCTAAGAAATAAATCAAGCTGTTGCTATATGCTACGGTTTTGCTTTTTTTCAGTCTACTTAAAGGCACATTATGTAAGATTTAAGAGCTGACCATTGTTACTATAATAGATCAAAAGGAGAAAAGATAATACATGTAGGGGAGTTGGATGGCCGTATGGATAGCACGTGTGCGCTGTATCATAAAGCCTGTCATTGAGTCAATTGGCATGATTTAGAATCCCCGGTTGTACGTGACAAGGAGTAGGACCACCCGTTCAACCTCGTGGGTTTTCTCCAAGGCCTACAGTTTCTTTCAATTGCTAAATACCCGTACGCCCCAGCGAATTATTGAAAAAATATTAAATATGACACTTCATTTGTGTCAAGTGGACGTTCAACCCATCTCTCTCTCTCTCTCTCTCTCTCTCTCTCTCTCTCTCTCTCTCTTGAGCGTATATGGCATGGAGATAGGGGCGCCTTCTCAACCTCGTGGGCTTCCTCCGGGCACTCCGGTTTCCCCCCACTGCTAAAGACCCCTACGCGCAAGCGAATTATTGAAATAAAATTTTTAAAAAAACCATATGTTAGTCCCGAAATGACCTAGTTTGCGTTGAGTCGACGTTAAACCCCATTTCTCTCTCCCCCCCCCCTCTCTCTCTCTTTCACTCTCTCTCTCTCTCCCTTCATAATTTTAAATGGAAATATTAAAAATTTCATTCAAATTACTTCATTCCTGATCCAGGTTATTACTGTTTGGGCAAGATGTGTGCATAGTAGTAACCAGGGCACTGGATATATTCAAGCCTCGCTTTCCCATTTTAAAATTAAAATTTTTAATTGACGATCGGTTAAAATCTCGAGTATCCGATGCCATTGAGAGTTGATTATGGTCGGGATAAGTTAATTAATGTTTAATTGATAGTGTATATAACATCTGACGCCTAAATAGGAAGATTCAACTCTTACATAATGTTTTGTATAGTTTAAATATTCTCGTTTGTCATGTCAGCTTAATTACCATTGATAACATAGTTTTGTTTTTCCCGTTAAGCTTTTAACGACGATATGAGAGAGAGTGTGAGAGAGAGAGAGAGGGAGAGAGAGAGAGAGAGAGAGAGAGAGAGAGAGATGGGTTTAACGTCCACTCGACACAAACTAGGTCATTTCGGGACTAACATATGGTTAGCGTTAACATATGGTTAACGTAGGGGTCTTTAGCAGTGGGAGGAAACCGGAGTGCCCGGAGGAAACCCACGAGGTTGAGAAGCGCCCCTATGTCCATTCCACATACGCTCCCACCAGGGATCGAAACCACAGCCGCAAGCCAGAGGTGACAGCGCGGTACTCTAGACCATCCCCCCACGAAGATATGATAGATATGTACTAATTCATGTAATATCATAGTCACTCGATGTTTTAAAGAGTTGATTTAAAATACCCTAGTCATTTAAATAAATGCTTAAATATACTATTCAAAAAAAGTAGGGGATATTTGATTTTTAAGTGTTATTAAAGTCACCTAATGAAACTGACGAAGAAACAAATGACAAAATGAAATGAAGTTCACATTCATCGATTTATTCCAAATGATCGTTAGACTAAGTAAGGCACAGACTGACCATTATAAGGGTAAATGATACCCGGGGTCAAACAGCAAAGTTACCACAGCATCACAACAAAGTCAGTAACGGGTAAATCCTCCTCTGTTTGCCAAACAAGCATTGATCCGACGTGGCATACTCCTAATGAGACGTCTAAGGTCATTTTGGTCCAGATTGTCCCATTCCTGTTGCAACGCAGCAGCAAGTTCTTGGACATGGGCAGGACGTTGTTGACGTTGACGTAACCTCTGTCCAAGCATGTCCCAGACATGCTCGATGGGGGAGAGGTCGGGACTCAGTGCTGGCCAAGGTAATGTGGTGATGTTATGTTGTTGGAGGTAACCTGTAACGATCCTGGCCCTGTGACATCTTGCGTTGTCATCCTGGAATATGAAACGGCGGCCATGACGTCGTGCGAACGGCGCAACATGGACTGCCAAGATGTTGTCCCGGTAGTACTGACCTGTAACACGCCCTTCAACAACATGTAAAGCCGTTCTTCCAGCAACAGTGATGCTTCCCCACACCATAACAGAACCACCCCCAAATCGATCATGTCCGATGACGTTAACGTCTTGGAAGCGATAGTTTCGACGACGCCACACCCTCCTACGTCTGTCCAAAAAATCAACAGTGAACCTTGACTCATCTGAAAACATCACATTGCTCCAGCGTCGATTATCCCAGTGTTGACGATCCCTACACCAACGATGTCTTGCCTGAATGTGATGATCTCTCAAACAAGGGATCACGCGAGGACGTCGGGCGCGAAGGTGACCCCTATGCAGTCGATTCCGAATCGTCTGGCCACTCACTCTCACACCAGTGTCTGTTTGAAGACAAGCGCTGATCTGATTTGCTGTGATGACACGATTTCTCAAGGCCAAGGTACGGATAAATCGATCCTGGGCTTGAGTTGTCGCCCTTGGTCGACCTGAGCGTGGTCTGTCCTGTACAGATTGTGTATCACGGTATCTGGACCATAGCCTGCTTATGACAGACCGAGAAACATTCATCGTCCGCGCCACAACCGCCTGTGTTGTGCCGATCTGTAGCATGCCAAGGGCACGTAACCTTTCATTTTGGGTAAGCCGACGCATATCAAAATTTGTTTTCTGGTCACTAAAACAATTAAACTGATGTTTCCACCCTGGAATTCAATGCCACAATGACTGTAACATTCAAAGTCAGAGTCGTGCAAATCTTGGGTTGGACCCCCATGATGATCCCAAACATCACCTGCATTCCATGCGGTAGCTATTGGTGCGTTTGGGCGTCACATGTAACTGGAAATGTTTCTTCTGTTAGGTTCTATAGTGACTTTATTCGTAGTCATTTGCATATTTTAGTATTATGCCCCCAAAATCAAATATCCCCTACTTTTTTTGAATAGTATATGTTCATAACATTTGGAAACAGAAAAACGACTATACTGTTAGCCATACCTTGTCCTTTCCTTCGTCCCACTACTACGTTCGTTAGATTTTGTCCTTTCCTTTGTCCCACTATAACGTTAGTTAGATTTTGTCCTTCCATGGTTCTACTACAACGTTAGCCATATATTGTAGTTAGCTATATATTGTTCTCACCCTCGCCCCACTACTACGTTAGCTACTTGTCCTTACCCTCGTACGCGCAAGCGAATTATTGAAATAAAATTGAACCATATGTTAGTCCCAAAATGACCTAGTTTGTGTCGAGTGGACGTTAAACCCCATTTCTCTCTCTCTCTCCCTTACCCTCGTTCTACTATAACGTTAACTAAATATTGTAGTTCCACTACTACGTTATAGCTTCTTGTCCTTACCCTCGATCCACTATAATGTTAACTATGTATTGTAGTTCCACTCGTTCCACTACTACGTTAGCTACTTGTCCTTACCCTCGATCCACTATAACGTTAACTATGTATTGTAGTTCCACTCGTTCAACTACAACGTTTTTACTATATATTGTAGTTTCACTTGTTCAACTACAGCATTAGCTATATATTATCCTGGACAATTTCCTCCTTTTCTGCACCAACTGGGCTATGTGACACCAGGTAAAATGTGCAGTTGGAATTTGATATAAGTATAGACCATGGTGCCGCTGTCGGGGTAAAATGTCCAGCATAGCACACTTCGTACAAATATCCCCGTCAAATACAGTTCTGGACAAATACCTCCGAATAAGATATAAAATAATAAAATATTGCGAACAAATAACTCACGGTCAAACCCGACGGCTCGAATCCCTCGGACAAATACCCCGAAGTCAAATACACTCAGGAAGCTAAACACCCTAGGACGAATATCCCCTGTCAAATACCTCCAGTACGAATCCTCCCCCGAACTGACGGCAAATATATCTCAAAATACCCACTGAAAAATACTCGCTCACCCTGCCAAAGACCCTAGGACGAGGGCTATCGCCAAATAGTTCATTTGCCCACCAGAACATATACCCCACACCCCAACACACACACACCCACCCACACACACACACAAATAATAAAATGCCTCCCGAGCATTTTCTGTCAGGTAAAGCGTAACAGCAGCATGTTTTAGTATCGGGTTTACATATCTGACAATGTACAATAATTATCAACTTCATACAAAACCCGTAGCAAAGACTTGGTCATTTGTTAATCTATTTGGGATGAAAACGTGGAGCCGAACAATGAGACCAGAATTAACGTTGAATTCAGTGGGAAAATTAATGGTGGTCTGCTTCCAACGAAAATTTCTGACTGAAATTGTTAGCAAATTCCCTTTTCATTATCGAGTTTTTAACTATTATAGTGATAACTGCCAGCTCTGCCTCTATTCCCCCATAGTGTGTCTTTAAGATTTAGAATTATGTCGTGAATAAGAATTAGACTTATGTCGTGAATTTCAATGCAAACACCTGTTCAGTGTTAGTATTGTGTTGTGGATGTCACTCCATAGATCGGTTCAATCCACATTACATATTGTTTCAGCGTTAGAATTATGCCGCGAGTTCCACTCCATACGTAAGTTCAATCCCTATCAACGGACCAATAAATCTTATGTTACCACGTGTATCGTAAATATTGTTTATCAGACGTTAGAGATTCAAACCCAGTATTATATTGTTGAAAATCAATGTTAATAATACTCGATGTGTCATGTCTAAGGCAGATGTTCTAGAAACTATGATAAATGATACTACAGCATACGACAGCTTGTATAAATTAGTAACATAATTACAACGGTCTAAGAGAGAGAGAGAGAGAGAGAGAGAGAGGGGGGGCGAGCTTGGGTTTAACGTCCACTTGACACAAATTAGGTAATTTCGGGGCAAACACATGGTTTAATTTTTTTATTGCAATAATTCGCTTGGACGTAGGGGTCTTCAGCAGTGGGCAGAAACCGGAAGATCCGCAGAAACCCCAAGCGGTTGGACACACTACCCTACTAGTTGCCAAAGGTCTAAGAGGGTTACAATTTTATTTCAACAGTGCGCTTGCGAGTAGGAGTCTTCAGCAGTGTTGGGGCGTACTACTCTTTGGCAACGAAATCATTTAGTAGTACCAGAGTCAGATAAATGGACTAATATATGGTATCAATTCATTTCAATAATCCGCTTGTACGTAGGAGTCTTTCTCTCTGAGGGCAAACCGGGGGAGCTGGAGAAAACCCATGTCATTCATTCAATGACAGACCTTATGATATAAAGCATACGCGTTTGGCTATTCGATCACTCAACCAACCCTCCGAAAAGATTATCAATGTCTGCCCCTCTTGGTCTCGGTGGCTCATTGCGTAACCAGTAGATCCGGAATCCGAGACCGACGTTGTCTGAGAAAGATCATGGGATTGCCTGTCAAGGATAATAATGTTAACGGGCATACTCTGTGCAATGGGATATGAGAAAAGGTTTCGCTCGGCTACGGCGGTTTTACCTATACTTTATCGAATTCCAAATATCAATTATTCGTTTTCCGTGTGCGCCAATATTTACACATGACCGCGGGGTTTCCTCTTGCACCGCTATCAAGGACCACCATTCTAGAAAGTCCCAATGAACATTCTGGGCCAACTCCGCGAAATAACCCGGGACATCGTGGTTATCGTCAACACCTTTCCACCAAGCCAACATGACTACATATGTTTTTCGTTAGTAGCGGGGGAAAACGTAATACCAGAAGAAAACACAATATGTTGGACTGCCGGTTTGAAAAAAAAAACCTTACGCGCTATCAAACCATTGAAATAAAATTGAACCGTATGTTGGCTCCTCTCCCCCACCCCCCTCTCTCTCTCTTTCGCTCACTCTCCCACCCGCTCTCTCTCTCTCCCCACCCCCTCCCTCTCCCCACCTCTCTTTCTCACTTTTTCTCTCTTATCTATTTTATAAATGCCGTATATATGGATGTCAGCCCGAAATTACCAAGACTATCTCTTTCTCTCTCTTTCTCTCTCTTATTGATTTGTAAATGCCGTATATGTATGGATAATAGTACGTATACAATATTTCATCATCAATGCCATACTGTTGACTTGCATACCGACAGATTAGATTAAATACGTACTTTAAAAACACTCAGATTGAGAGTAGTTATAACATCAGCGTCGAATAAAAAGGATCAGGCAAATCGAGAATAAAGCACGGGGCACACCTGATCCAAATCCAGCATGCTACAGGTATGAAATGATATTTATTCGACATTTTCTTTGACCCCATAGTGAATATTTTATTTTATATGATATCAACTTGAAACTTCCAGAATCCATTACAAAAAGGTAGATTAAGTTAATAATATCAGTAAAGTATTTTTCCGATTTTCTGCACTTTGAAAACCAGGTCAGGACTACTATCCCGATTTTAACAGAAACAGAGTACGTATGGGATTTAAGCGCCAAATAGAGGCACGGTGTGTTTACCATGCATCAACATTTCAGCTCAAAATATTGTGTCTTTAGGACGTGATCGTCTAAACCTCAGAATGCCACGTTTGGCATTTTTGTCCAAACGTCGCTAAACCGTGTTAATAATTTTGCCACGAATTTGCCACGATGTAACGTGGTAAAAAAATGCCACGTTTGTCTGGAGTGCCGAAACGTAGCTTTTTAAATTGCAATGTTTTTGAAACGAGGTATTTTGTCCAGCACGAGGCTGGATAAAAAATGCCACGTTTTCAAAACGTGGTTTTCTTCAAGATAATTATTACCGATACTTGCTATCAACAAATAAAGTCGCAAAAACTAATGTTCCGATCTTCACGTGAATAATTGCAGATCTACAACTAAGATTATTTATTGGGATATCACGTGGTTAATTATGATGGAATTCTATTGTGTATAATAAACATGACATTTTGTGGTTCTTCTCGCATGTTAGATTAAATAAGCACTAATTTATTCTCTGCGATATCAGTTAGGTGGAAGCGGACGTCAAATAAAGCTATTTCACACTTAATGTTGTTAATTAGTTTATGGGTTCGATCAGAGGCGCAGTTGTTACTTAAAACCTATTATATATAGGTCAACGTTTTTAAGGATTCTGATCAATCAACCATGACAATATGTTCATCTATTCAGGCGCGGATACAGAGGGGGGCGCACTCGGCGCACGCCCCTCTATTTTTTTGCGGTGGCGAACAATTATTAGCTCCATACATTCTCGCGGGAAAGGGGAACAAAAACAGTTTAGATTGGAAATCGTATTTTGCAGTACTAGTATGAAATTAGTCCTTGTGGGCATTTTAGTCCACTCAAAAATCACGGGTGGGGCTTCGCACTCCCAAGCGGGGGCAGCACGCCCCCCTTTCTGAAAATCCTGGATCCGCCCCTGCTATTTTGAGTGTATATACGTAATTCGACACAACATTGGGTAAATAAGAGTGATTTGAATTACTAAATAAAAGATGAAATATTTAGAATATGGATCATGTTGTCTATACAAGATGTCAAATCTAACATTGAATAAGAAAAAATAATTTTGTATTTAATCAATAGATTATTCACGGGATAACGAAACAAGCCAAATATCAAAGGTTTCATTGGCTTCAGTTCCATCGTTATTACATAATTTACTAACGGTGTCTACGTGGGTAAGACGCTGGCTCGCTAGGATGGAGTTCGCGTGTTCGATCCCTGCACTGGCCGAAAACGTTCATCAAGACTTATCGAGTTGGTTTCCCCTTGTCATTGGTGCAGGGCGGAGGGCCTGACAAGGACAGCTGCCTAGTTGTTCATTCAAGTGGGACGAAAATACATTAGCTTGCTCGTAAAAGATTCCTTGGCAGTTGGAATTCGATATAATAGTAGGCTATAGTGCTGCCGCACGGGCCAAAATTCCCTCATAACACATTTTGGCGTATGCCTATCTTTATTAGACCATTTCATTTCATTTCACACAGAACTGTTCCTTATTGTTAGGCCGAGGCAATACAGTTAGAAAGACTGAAATTTATTTGGCTGGAATTTGACTATTTTACACATGACAGTTTATATTGTGATTATCCAATGGTGGTCTTATTGCAATGGCAAAAATCTGATTTAAATAAAGTTTTTTATTTATTAAAATTTATTCATTTTTATCTTTCTCATTGGATATGTTTGCAAAGAAAATAAAAACAGTCCAAACTATAATATTATAATCACAGAAATGTTTAAAGAATGAAATAGACAAGGCACGAATACAAGCCATACTATAAATTAATATCACATTATTGATATCCGTGTGTCTTCATAATTAAACGTTTAAATTAAATTTTAATGTAGGAATTGTGTGCTTTATTTTCCATTTGATTGACAACTGGCATGAGCTGTGGGTCCACACACGCTCAATATAATTGTCTTCATAATGAAACGTTTAAATTAAATTTTAATGTAGGAATTGTGCGCTTTATTTTCCATTTAATTGACAATTGGTGTGAGCTGTGGGTCCACACACGCTCAATATAATTGTCAATATTATTGATGTCAATTTTATTGAAGCAAATTTCGGTTTCCTACACACGTTCAATTATATTGTCTTAATATTCATTCTGGGGAAAGCAGCCATGATTGACGGAACTATTTGTTTAGTATTAGCTATGGCGGTTCAAAGTCCCAAGAAAAGGAAAATACATGGAAAATGGTCATAACGGTGGTGCACCCAGGGGGAAAAGTTTGGACCCTCACTTCGAGAGCTTCGTGAAAACGAAATATTGCGTCAATATTATTGATGACGCCCACACACGATCAATTCTTTCACAAAAATTGACGGTTCGTCAATAAAAAATCTACGGACTTTTGATTTCTTCAATCATATTGACATCAATTATTTCGAGCTCCAATATCACATACACACGCTCAATATGATTGTCAATATCAAGTTTTGACAATATTATTGACATTTATATTGAGCGTGTGTGGATCGTTTTACATTCATCGCTGCACGTATTATAGCTTTGTTCCAATAATGACATTTTATGCAATGTTAAATGGGTCCAAAAAGAAACATAGTCAATGATAGTCAAGCCATTTTTCTACAGCAAATATAAAAAGTAAACTTGCGTTATGGAAATATGAAATGTTATGCCTTTTTCAATAATAATTATGGATTTTTTCGTTGTGTTTGATGGTTCGTCGTTTGCATATTAGATAAACACTAATATCAGTTTGGTGGAAGGGTGCGTTATATTTAATTGAAAGAAACCAAACGATTAAGAAGCAAAGAACCAATCGGGTCATTCTTTGAATTTAAATAACCTAGTGTGCAATCGATTGGCGCCGAAATGAAAATCAACAATCATCACAGAATTGTATCTGTCTTGTTGATTCAGCTAAGGTAATAAGTTCCATAAATGTATAATCACTGATTTAAACTTGACGATATATTACCTGGAATGTGATTTGAACATTAAAATAGTTCATAGAATAGACCTTTGATATTACTATTGATTAAATACAAAATTATTTTTTTTTATTCAATGTTAGATTTGACATCTTGTGTAGACAACATGATCCATATTCTAAATATTTCATCTTTTATTTAGCAATTCAAATCACTCTTATTTACCCAATGTTGTGTCGAATTACGTATATACACTCAAAGTAGGTGAACATATTGTCATGGTTGATTGATCAGAATCCTTAAAAACGTTGACCTATATATAATAGGTTTTAAGTAACAACTGCGCCTCTGATTGAACCCATAAACTAATTAACAACGTTAAGTGTGAAATAGCTTTATTTGACGTCTGCTTCCACCTAACTGATATCGCAGAGAAGAAATTAGTGTTTATTTAATCTAACATGCCAGAAGAACCACAAAATGTCATGTTTATTAGACACAATAGAATTCCGATGAATTCCAGTGAATTAAACCATCATAATTAACCACGTCATACCCCAATAAATAATCTAATTTGTAGATCTGCAATTATTCACGTGAAGATCGGAACATTAGTTTTAGTGACTCTATTTGTTGATAGCAAGTATCGGTAATAATTATCTTGAAGAAAACCACGTTTGAAAACGTGGCGTTTTTTACCCAGCCTCGTTCTGGACAAAAAACCTCGTTTCAAAAACATGGCAATCTAAAAAGCTACGTTTCGGCACTTCAGACAAACGTGGCATTTGTTTTACCACGTTACATCGTGGCAAAATTATTAACACGGTTTAGCGACGTTTGGACAAAAATGCCAAACGTGGCATTCTGGGCTCTGATTCACGAAATCTTAACTAAAGATGAAATTCAAATTTTAGTAGATACTTCAGTTTTGATTGGCTAAGCACTAAAATCAATCTAATATTATCCAATCAAATTACTAAAATTTGGAATTTATCTTAGTTAAAATTTCGTGAATAAGGCCCCTGAAGTTTATAGTGTAAACTGGTTATCCTGACCAGAACAGGAGGCGGTTAAACCCATTTTCATTCATTTTGCTTATCCGGACGTAACCCTTTTTATACGCCCACATTTTCATGTGGACGTATATTGACGTCGCCCCTCTCCGTGCGAACGTCTGGATGTCCGTCCACAATTCTCCCGTAATCTGGAAAAACCTAGCGAGTCAAACTTGGTGAAAACTGGGTTAGACCCATATTTGGACTTAGTACACATGTATATAATAATGGGTTTTCTTCCCCTTCACTGAAAAGACTCCTAATTCTCTTCATCTAAAAAGATCAAATAAAATTGGTTTTATATTCATTAACTTAATTCTGAAACAAAACAGTTTTCCTTTGTTTTCTCGAATCTACATTCAGCAGTGTTACTAGGTTTTTCCAGATTACGGGATAATTGTTTGTGGACTCTCTACAGGTCACGATTCTTATCCGATTTTGACGAAACTTGAAATATAGGTTTATCTCCAAATGACCTCGACTGCTTTAGATATTGGCATATATCGGATCGAAGCTTTATGAATTATGGCCACTGATTGTCCGACAAATCGCGTTTTTAGCTTGTGGACCCTAAATAGGTCACAATTTTAAACCGATTTTGATGGAACTTGAAATGCATCTTTATAACCCCAAAATCTTGGTTCCTTGCAAAACTTGCGCATATCGGATCGTAACTTCCTGAATTATGGCTCCGAGTGTACGAAAAATCGCCTTTTAGCTTGTGGTCCCTCCGGAGATCACAATTCTTATCCGATTAAAAAAAAACGCTTGTTTATGTCACCGTTACTCCGTAATCTAGGTTGAATTCGAATTTCGTTACAATCGGACCAAAATTACCCAACGATCTTGGTTCCTTTCGATTTTTGCGCATATCGGGTTATAACTGCTTGAATTATGGCCCCTGATTGTACAAAAATCACCTTTTTAGCTTGTGGTCCCTCTGGAGTCATAATTATTATCCAATTTAAAAAAAAAATCGCTACACCGAAATGAGGTCACAACATTAATTCGATTTTGACGAAACTTGAAATGCATGTTTATTACCCAAAGATCTTTGTTCCTTTCGATATTTGCGCATGTCAAATTATAACTTCATGAATTATGACCCTTGATTGTAGGAAAAATCACTTTCTTTTTAGCTTGTTTTCTATCCATCTCTCGAAAATGTGGGAGTATCCTGCCCGGCAGCCGCTGGTTAGATTTCGGGTCATTTTTTTTAGTTGGGTGACCTGATAGATGTCTATACAGTGTATGATCGATGTGTTATGTACTAGATAACTAAAGGTAAATTTCACCTACACGTTATATTTATAAACTGAAAGTTTGTTTTTATCCAAATATCACAGAATACAGCTTGCACACCGGTCTCCATTTCCAGATGTAGACGGGCAGGTTTAAGCTCTTTGAAAACGTATCATAATATTGAGTTAGTTGTCGTGATGTCGTGCTTTATAACGACAACCCGACATCACGATATTTATTCGCGACATTACGATATTTTTGATGTCGTCCTGTTGGGTACAAATATTGTATTATAGGGTTCAAAGATCGTGATATTGGTTTGTCGATTTTTCGCGAATCTGGTTAAAATGCAGTGACGTCGTGATGTCGCTTTATGAAGGTCGGCATCGCGGCATCACGAAGTGATACTATTTAGCGACAATAAACCAATACACTATTCCTTGTCACGTTCAAGCAGGGAATCGAATCCAAGGCATTTGACTCAATAGTAAGTGCAGGGACACCGCACCACTCGCCGCAATTACACAAAACAAATCTATGAACAAGACACAACACGCAGAAATCACAAAAAAACGTACATATTAGCCCGTATAAGCGTATGTTTGCTTAATCAAAGGTGTTACTGAGACAACTCTAGATTTGTTTTACTTGTGCAGATACCGTATAGAGTTTCACAAATATATGGTGTTTTTGTCATACTCTCAATATCGTCAATGGTTATATATTGGAAGAGTTACCAGCTACGACCCACCTATATGATTATTGCTAATCGAACACGACAGCAGAAAACAGACATTCCAATCAAGGCGTGTCCGAAGAAATCCCCGTATTTAGGTAAGTGACTCTTAAGGAGTTAGTCGATTTAACTTGCGGAAACTGAACTCTCCCAATCCCATATAGCCACTGACGAAAATACTGTCAAAAAAGTAATAGCAGGTTTGACATATTAATAATTGGCAGTTCTAAAGCAAATTCAAAAGACCCAGTTTTACGAGGTTTCGTTTGGGCATTTGGCTAGGACGGGTTGATAAGACGGTCCAAAAAGGGATAAAATTTGCCTCATAAGTAGTAGGATCAGAATTATTTCTAAAATGTTGTCATGCAATATCATCTCAACCCCCCATGACAGCTGAAACATTACATGTGTTTAATTACAACACGATTCTACTCCCACCGCCGTCAGTTGTCGGAACTGATAGAACTGTGACAGGACTGTAACACTCGAGCATGTCACACATCACGATTATCAAGTTCATTTCCAACATCACAGGGGTGGATTTCGACTGAGTCTACGTTTATGGTTGGCTCGGGGGAGGATTATTCTTTAACAAGGTTGGACTGTTAATAGATACCATCTATTTTAAGGCTTTATTTTAATATACTATTCAAAAAAAGTAGGGGATATTTGATTTTTAAGTGTTATTAAAGTCACCTAATGAAACTGACGAAGAAACAAATGACAAAATGAAATGAAGTTCACATTCATCGATTTATTCCAAATGGTCGTTAGACTAAGTAAGGCACAGACTGACCATTATAAGGGTAAAATGATACCCGGGGTCAAACAGCAAAGTTACCACAGCATCACAACAAAGTCAGTAACGGGTAAATCCTCCTCTGTTTGCCAAACAAGCATTGATCCGACGTGGCATACTCCTAATGAGACGTCTAAGGTCATTTTGGTCCAGATTGTCCCATTCCTGTTGCAACGCAGCAGCAAGTTCTTGGATATTGGCAGGACGTTGTTGACGTTGACGTAACCTCTGTCCAAGCATGTCCCAGACATGCTCGGTGGGGGAGAGGTCGGGACTCAGTGCTGGCCAAGGTAATGTGGTGATGTTCTGTTGTTGGAGGTAACCTGTAACGATCCTGGCCCTGTGACATCTTGCGTTGTCATCTTGGAAGATGAAACGGCGGACATGACGTCGTGCGAACGGCACAACATGGACTGCCAAGATGTTGTCCCGGTAGTACTGGCCTGTAACACGCCCTGCAACAACATGTAAAGCCGTTCTTCCAGCAACAGTGATGCCTCCCCACACCATAACAGAACCACCCCCAAATCGATCATGTCTGATGACGTTAACGTCTTGGAAGCGCTCGTTTCGACGACGCCACACCCTCCTACGTCTGTCCAAAAAATCAACAGTGAACCTTGACTCATCTGAAAACATCACATTGCTCCAGCGTCGATTATCCCAGTGTTGACGATCCCTACACCAACGACGTCTTGCCTGAATGTGATGATCTCTCAAACAAGGGATCACGCGAGGACGTCGGGCGCGAAGGTGACCCCTATGCAGTCGATTCCGAATCGTCTGGCCACTCACTCTCACACCAGTGTCTGTTTGAAGACGAGCGCTGATCTGATTTGCTGTGATGACACGATTTCTCAAGGCCAAGGTACGGATAAATCGATCCTGGGCTTGAGTTGTCGCCCTTGGTCGACCTGAGCGTGGTCTGTCCTGTACAGATTGTGTATCACGGTATCTGGACCATAGCCTGCTTATGACAGACTGAGAAACATTCATCGTCCGCGCCACAACCGCCTGTGTTGTGCCGATCTGTAGCATGCCAAGGGCACGTAACCTTTCATTTTGGGTAAGCCGACGCATATCAAAATTTGTTTTCTGGTCACTAAAACAAATAAACTGATGTTTCCACCCTGGAATTCAATGCCACAATGACTGTAACATTCAAAGTCAGAGTAGTGCAAATCTTGGGTTGGACCCCCATGATGATCCCAAGCATCACCTGCATTCCATGCGGTAGCTATTGGTGCGTTTGGGGGTCACATGTAACTGGAAATGTTTCTTCTGTTAGGTTCTATAGTGACTTTTTTCGTAGTCATTTGCATATTTTAGTATTATGCCCCCAAAATCAAATATCCCCTACTTTTTTTTAATAATATATATTTTAAAAATATAACTTAAAAATGTGAAATTGTCGCTTAAATGGACTGGTAAGATTGCCGCACGTTTGATGTGTGCATAAGATAGAAACTTAATTGTACCTCCAACCTGGTGTACGCGAAAGGTCCAATACTGAAACAGTTACATTTGTATGACTAATTAAAAAACAATCACTTAGCATCAAACTTGACAACACTATAGTATAATGAATTAATTCAGGACGCGTTTCGGACAACAGTGTTACTGGGGCATCAATTTATTTGAATTATTCACTTGAGTTTCTCCTGCTCTCGCCTAGGCGTACTGTTACATGTACTTTTGCATAGATTCTTCTACCCTTCTGCCAATTTTAGCGAAAGGTTTATTTATTTCGGGGTCGGTGTTTATTTATTTCGGTGAGTGCAACAGGGTTCCCTTGCATCTTAATCCGACACGGATAGTAAATCAATACGAGAACGAAGTAAAACATGCCGATTGAATCCGAACGGGACGACGATCTGGGGACGAGATAAATCATACCGATCTAAGTCGAACTGGACGAGGGTCTGAAACGAAATGAACCATACCAATTGAAGCCGAACTGGACGAGGTTCTGAAACGAAATAAGCCGAATTCGCAAATTAATGACTCATGAACTTCCCCTACGACGCCACCAAGAACTTGGTCTGTTATGATTAGACGGAACTGCTAATAAGAGAAATAGGCGCGGAAATTAATCCTTGACAATTAAAATTCGAAAAAAGAGTAACGCCGCTGCAGAGGTAAAATGCTCCCGATAGCACATGACCTGAAGTTTACAAGATATTATATTACTGAATAGAGCAACTTTCACTATTTTGATCTGGACAAAACGTTGTGTTTTGTTTAAAGGTCAATGGTTGTTTTTTTTTTTGTTTTTTTTTTAAAAATATGCTTGATTATTTGCAGTTGGACGGTTTGTCTTTCACCATTTTATTGGAATGTTGGAAGACCTGAATAATAAATATCAGAAATATAAGCCTGAACTCGGTGGTAAATTTAAACCATTGGAGTGTCAGCCAAGGGAGAAACTGGCGATAATAATACCATACCGAGACAGACTGAGGCATCTGATAGACTTCTTGTCACACATGCCACCAATGCTGCTCCGTCAACAAGTTGAATTCACTATATTTGTTATCGAACAGGTCTGTATTAAATGGTTTTGTTTTTAAATGTTCTGGGTATACGCCAATCAGTGTGATGTGTATGGAAGGTCATCGCTGCCAATGTTAAATGGCCTGTTAAAATGTCTTTTCGATTGATTATGTGTAAAAAGGACAATAAACAAAGTCTTAATACAGTCAAAATACCTCGAATGCAAGAGTTAAATGTAAAACGTCCAAAGTGTCAAATAATAAATGTTTTATCGGAAAAAGCTGTTTTTGACGTGTCTACATCTTAAATTCCACACATTACATATTACAGTTTCTCTCTGCTGCTTCTCATTGGTCATTCACGCTTTCTGCATATTACATTTATTATTTATTTATTTATTAAAGTGTCACAAATCATAAAATATATCAATATATAAAATTCAGTACATGGTGCATTAAGATTTCCGGCCAATATTGGCCTACGAGACACTGCAGTTAAATACTATATGTTAGTGTAAAATGTCCGGACATACTAAAACTTAGTAAAAACAATGTACTGTAAGATACTCTACACTATACATAAAATATATTAAGGTCTATTATTCTACACACATAATAAAATACATAATATACATAATTAAAACGTGCAACAACCAGGGTATGTTGACTCGAAAAATCGCTTATTATAAAACAAAATCAAAGACAAATATATCATAGAATACGGTATGGGGAAATGTTTACGGTTAGATGGAGAGCTGTTTTCGTTTGTAATACATCTGTTCTAGAAATTTACCTAAACTTGTTTATGCGTAGTCATCGGACATGATCATCAAAAAGAGCTCATATGAATATTCATCATAATTTGGACTTGTATTGTTTACAAAGTCTGCAAGGATTTCACGTCTGATATCATTATATGCTTTACATTTCATTATCACATGGAATTCATTTTCAATTTCTTTCTGGTCGCAATAATTACATAGCCGATTTTCTAACAGTATGGGAGGTTTACTGTAACGACCCGTTTCTATAGCAATTGGTAACGAGCCACTACGGGTCTGACTGATTAACCGTCGTTGGTGACGAGTTATCTTAGGGTTTGTTACATAAGATTCGGTTATTCGGATGTGTTTAAATTGTCTATAGGTTCTGAGTTTATTTCCGTTAACATTGTTTTTATCATTATACATATCATTTGACCAGTTAAGGGAGTCAAGTTCATCAAATCGTATAACACATAGGACAATCATTGATATGCAAATGTGGGATATCACGTGACTTATTAACATATACGGAAACGACGCTGAGATCAGCACACTATACGACATTTACTTAGCCTTGACAACCGATCACATTTGGATGGTACTGAACTTTATAACCAGGATTATAAGAATGTATGGGGGGGCGGTATGCAATATCAAAATACTGATCTCAATATGAATTTCAGATATCATATTACATATCGGTGAAAAGCGCGTTGGTCTTCGAGGTATTTTGACGCTATCTTTATCGGCATTACGACTTTGTACATTGCACTTTACACGCATAATCTATCAATAAGATATTTTAGCAGAGCAATTAATGTTGGCAGTGATACACTTCCATAGCTTTGCGGGAATATTTCCCACTTCTCTTGATCATCTTACAGAACGAACTAATTATCATGTTTGCTTAAAATTGTTAATCCGGTTTTGACAAAATGCTCGCATATTCGACAGAATAGTTTCAACATTATTACCATGGTTGGGTTTATGAATTTCCAGTTTTACAATATATTGTCTGGGACTATGGCATCGCTGTACAACTTGGCAGAGGCTACATAATCTGACTGGTGTTTATACGTCATAATGACAGACGTCAATGATAACTGAATTATTACGCGTAACTCAGAATACATTGTTATCATTCATCAACCCTTTATGAAATAAAATGGGGTTTAGCGTCCTACTGTTCTGCCCTTACTGGGCTACTGAAGACAGACATACTCCATACAGTGTGCTCTGAGGGACATCTTGCCCTGACAGCGGCTCTGTTTAATTACTGCCATTGTGTATATGGTTTTTCGCACCACCCGGAAGGCAATGAGTTTTCCCTTGCCAGGCCCTTTGTAATGCACCACTGACGAGGGCGAACCTAGAAGGAATCGAACACGGGACATCCAGGTTAGCGAGCAAATTTCTCATCCACTGAGCAACCGCGTCTGCCCTGCTGATAATAATATTGCTACGTTATAGGACCCACCGGAAAAATTTAACCGAGCACTGCTGATGAATGTTGGATATTTAGAAGCGTTAAAACAAGATAACTATACATGTTTTATATTTCACGATGTCGACATGTATCCCATCAATGATTATAATATATACCAATGTTCAACATCTCCAACACATATGGCTGTAGCTGTTGAAAAATGGAAATTCAGGTAATGTACTTTTACAATTATTAAAACATTAAACCGAAAGGGAGAAAACTCTTGACAAGGACATGGATTCAGACCAGTAATTCTCTTCTCCCGTTGACT
Source organism: Patella ulyssiponensis (assembly GCA_963678685.1). NCBI lineage: Eukaryota > Metazoa > Mollusca > Gastropoda > Patellidae > Patella > Patella ulyssiponensis. The sequence goes on from OY783226.1 coordinate 94,564,882, forward strand.
TCAATAGTGTGTATTTAAAACAAAATAACGATAAAAATGAAACGTAGAGGCTTAGTCTCCTTTGTCCAGTACTGTTGCAACGATAATGAACAATCTAGGTTACATTTTCGCCCCGAATAAATAATTTGAATGCAATTTTCAATATATTCAGTTAGCATTATCTATTTTTGATTTGTATAACAGGAACTGTAAAGTGCTTATTTAAATGTTACATACCGTCACTTTAAGACTGATGAAAGTTGTTTGTTTCACCAGAATGCCGTACCATGCTTATTATGATGGAGTTGTTGCTTATCGTAAATGTTACATAACATCACCTTAAGACTGATGAAAGTTGTTTGTTTCAACAGAATGCCGTACCGTGCTTATTATGGTGGAGTGGTTGCTTATCCTAATACTGTAATAGAGAAGACGAATGGATTCTCCAATCTTTATTTTGGTTGGGGTGGTGAAGATGATGATCTAGGATCCAGGTAAAATCTGTGGAATAAGTCCGGGCGGGAATGGGATTTGGGTACGGTGAGAGAGAGAGAGAGAGAGGGGGGGGGAGGGAGAAATGTGCAGACCAAGAATGAATTAGAATGTTAAGTTTTGTTTTTAAAAAAGTGAAATGAGGTTTAACGTTCTACTGTTTTTGCTCAGACTGGACTAATGAACACGGTCATGCGCCATACAGTGTGCCGTGAGTTTTGTTGTTGACGTTTGAGCTCCGATTACTTTCTTTATGATACCTTAGCTTCCTGAGAAGGGATCGTCGGGTGTCAAATGATACGCATTTGATCATAAAGTAGGTCTGTCATTAACTCAAGTGACGTGGTTTCGACCCCAAACATGTACGCGACCAACAGGAAGGTCGTCTGCTCAAACTCGCGGTTGTTGTTATAAAAAAAAAGCCACTCGGCAAACCTCGGCAGATTCCGCAACCTACATCTAGCCTCGGCTGTATGACAGTAAGCGATATGTACCTACGCCTATACAACTGCGGCACCAGTTTACTTAGTAGGAAAACTTACTGCTTTTAAAAAGAAGTTCGCAAAATTGCGTCGTTCGAAGGGTGTGTAGAATTTTCAGTGCAAACATGTCCTTGTCTTTGGACAACGCCGTTGGTAATCCGGGAACTTGAAAGTAGTTCTAATGGCGGACTTCCTCATACAGCCGAGGCTAGATGTAGGGTACTGGAATCTGCTGAGGTTTGCCGGGTGATAAAAAGCGTCTGGATAATTCATGACTACTTTCTGTGTTAGAAACTGGTGGCACTTGTTTTTGTTTTTTCCGGGCGTCTGGATATTGATGACTACTATTTGTTTTACAGATTGGCGGTGGTAGGGTTAAAGTTCGTACGTCCTGTCGCTGTATATGGTAGATATGCGACCCCTGTTCACAGCAAGGATAAAGGCAATCCAGTGTCCAGAAACAGGTATTTCAAGCCGGTTGTCTCCGGTATCTATAACCCCACAATAAGTTTTATACACTTGGTAATCCCTTTTTTCTTGTTCGAAAAGGCAATTGGGTTAAACGTCATACTTCTCTGCATTTTGCTGCATCGACTGAGCTAATGAGAGATAGAGAGAAAGAGAGAGAGAGAGAAATGGGGTTTAACGTCCACTCAACACAAACCAGGTCATTTCGGGACTAACATATGGTTTCAATTTTATTTCAATAATATCGGCACTTATAAGACCTACTCTATTGGCTTCATTGGGACGCCCTTCTCCGAAGAGAAAATTACCATTTCGATGCCATTTCACAGAGAAGAGTATCCATTTATATATATGGAAGATTTGTTTTCTTCGTTATTTCTTACTAGTTCAACCAGTTCTATAAAGAAAAATGGGACTGGTCTAATAAACACGGGTATAGGCCATGCAGTGTGCTATGACGGAAATTATGCCCTAACACTGGCTCTATGGCCAACTTTTGTGTCGATTTCCAACTGCCACGGGATCTTTTAGGTGTACGCCAAGGTGTACACGGGACTTTACGTCATTCTTTGCTCTGCATCACTGGCAAAGGGAACCATGCCGGAAAATCCTTTGAACTTTCTACGCTAACGCAGGTAATCGAACACGGAACCCCTACGTTAGCGAGCCAACGTACTACTAGCTGTAAAACAAGATCTAAATCTGCAATATATTGTTTCAGATTCAGGCTTTTAAAGAATAGCAAGAGACGTATGTGGTACGATGGATTAAACAGTATTGTATATAATGTAAGTAAAATAGAAAAGAAGAAAATATATACACACATACATGTAGCAGTGGATCGTCAAAAACTTGAAGAGGTGGGTAAATATTATTAATGATAAAACCTACGCGTGGGGAAGGTGGCTCGGTTTAGATTGTCAATTTACTCCAGAATGAAAACCCTTGACGTAGATTGTCAATTCACTCTCAGACTGGGAAGGCTTGGTTCAGATTGTTAATTTACCCCAGGTTGGAAACACTTCATTTAGAATCCATTGGGAACCACTGATTTAGATTATTAATTTATCCAAGGTAGGGAACGCTAAGGGGCGATTCGATCACACCCGGAGGTTCGCGTGGCGGTGATTATAAATACAAGTCAAGATATTGAGATCGTTTTGGCAATGGTGGGCTGCAGGAGGGGAAGGGTAATAGCTGGAAAGCAACACTGAAAAAGGAGAACGGCTTAAAATCACGGACCTAAACCAAGAAATCCCAACTTAGAGTAAATTAATGATTAAAACCAAGGATTTTCAACCTAGGGCAAAATCACCTAATCCAAGGAATCACAACCTGGGGTAAATTAATCACCTAAACCTGGAGCAAAACAAAATGTAATCCAAACCGAGGGATCCAAGCCCGAACTAAATTAAAAATCTAATTACGCATCGTTAACGTTATATCAATATCGATATTCAAAGATGGCGTCATGCTTGGTACCAGGTCCACTCGGCAAACCTCGGCAAATTCCGGAACCTACATCTAGCCTCGGCTGTATGACAGTAAGTGATATATGTACCTACGCCTAAACAATTGCGAAGCGGCACCGGTTTACTTATTAGGAAAACTTGTCGCTTTTAGAACGAAGTGCTCATAATTGCGTCGTTCGAAGGGTGTGTAGAATTTACGAGCAAACTTGTCCTTGCCTAAAGAAAATCGGATAAACTTGAAAGAAAAACAGCTTCAAAGTTTGAAAGTTTTTTAAGATGAAACATTCTTCAAAGGCGTCGTCATTGGCAATGCCGTTGGTAATCCGGGAACTTGAAAGTAGTTTTAATGGCGGCCTTTGTCATACATCCGAGGCTAGATGTAGGGTACTGGAATCTGCTGAGTTTTGCCGAGTGGTACCAGGTCCATACAAATGAAATATTACTACTATTATTGGTTAATGTAAACTGAAATTACTGAAGCACGGTCGGAGAAGGTTTACTTGCGAAATTTTGTCGTGAGAACCAAAAAGGGTTTTAAAGGATACCCAACTTTAATCATGTAACTTAGATACAGGGAGGCTGATGGTATTTAACGACTTACTTCCCTACCCCGACTGAACTTGCAAAGTCGTGTGTACGCCATTCCGTGTGTTGTAAGAGAAATTATGCCCTGACAGCGGCACTACACTTCTGTTGAATTCCAAATCCCAAGCGTTTCTTACCAGCATACCAGCGCGTAACGTGTACGTAACGTGTACGTGGGATAATAGTTTTTTGTCCAACCTCAACTGTTCCCTGCCACGCCCTCCTCCCTGCATCACTGATAAGTGGGGACCATGCCGGGAAATCTGGATGAACCGAGACCTACTGATCAGCGAGCTAGCGCCTTAAAGACTGGACCACCGCGACCGCAAATTCTAAATATGAAATGTGAAAGAAATGAGGTTTAACGTCTTACTGTTTTGCTCCTAACCTGGGCCAGTGAAGACGGGCATACGCCATACATTGTGCTATGGAGGGACTTTTGCCCGGGCAGCGGCGCTACGGCCTACTTTTAAATCGAATTCAAACCTCGGTCTGTCGTCCAATCCGAATGACTAGACCGCTGTCCTTGTCAGGCCCTCCGTCCTGCATCCCTGACAAGAGGAAGCCACGCAGGAACTGACAAATGAACTCTATATATCTTCAGAATGTGCAGTTACAGAAACGAGAATGGAAAAGGCAGCATTTGAAAACTTCGCTCCGCTCATTATTAAACAATAATGGAATTCCATAGAATTGTAACCCGGAACAAGAAGTATAACAGCTGATTAACTGTTGTCGTTGCATGGAATGATGTGCTTTAGTGTGTTTTGTGATTGTGTTTATGAACCCAATGTTTCAGATAGCCTATGACCTCGAGAAACGTGTGTTATATTAAATACGTCTTATTGTAATAGGGTCAAACCAATCATTAAATTGTAATTATTTATCTATAATTAATATTATAAAGATTCAATAATAATAACCTTTATATGTATAAATATTATTATTTAGATTAATAATCAAACAGCAATAATCTATTTATCTATAATATTAAATTTATACAATTTATCTATTTATTATATCATTTTAACATACAAAAGTCACATATAAAGATTAAAAAACAAAAAAGTAGTATTAAATATTATAAAAAAGAACTAATTTATTGATAAACCGAAAGCCGCGTTGACTCAGTGCGTAAGGCGCGGATTCACCAACCATGTCGTCAGGTTTTGATCCCAGTGTACTATGAAGAAAAGTTTGCCTGGACAGGTGGCGCTACGGTCTACTCTTTTATCCAATTCCAACTGCCACGGGTTCTTTGACGTGAAAATCAAGTACTCCTGGTCTTGCACCATCTAAAAAGGGAAAACCACCCTGGAAAAACCAGAGGACCGATCCCCCTGGTTATTGATCCAGCGCCTTACTCACAATTTCATTAAGGGTTCACACTCTCACTTCATTAAGGGTTCACGCTGTTCATACACATCCAATGGTCCGTCGTCGTCGGATTCCTTCTTCCCGTTTTCAGCGAAATCATAAGGTGGTTCAGAGGTCGTCACTTTTTCCTCAGTACCAGGAGTGATTCTACTCGTAGGCCGGGAAGCGACTGCATTGTCCATATCGGGATAAAACAAGGCTCGTCACACGGTATTACGTAATTGTCTCTCTCTGTCCCCACGATCCTTGATCGATATTCTAGATCGTCCATAGCAGTCGCCACAATAGAAATGCCAGCAACGGTATGTGGTCGGTCTAGACGTATATTATCTCCAAAACAAGTCCCAGGCGGAAATTCGTGTACAAATGGTCAAACTGTCCAGAATCTAAAATAGTTGCCAGTGTGGTTGGAAAATTCCAATTTGTATCCAGTATAATCATAACATAATCGAGATTTGGTATCCAAATATATTCTTTCTGGGTAGTTGAATCCATTTCCATACACATATATATGATTACTTATACCGCGGAGTTAATATTAAGGAATAATACAAGATGGCGGGATAATTCGAATTTTACAAAAGGATGAAAACTATTGTCAAAATATAGGTTTTTGAAGTAGCTGTTTCCATTTTGTACATATTTTCTCATTTTGGTTATTACTTGGTTCTTCCTGGGTGAATATAGGAGGAAATCCCAGTAGAGATAAGGGGATGGGGGATACTCGATTCGGCCTCCGATCTAATAGGTTGGCATTCATCAAGCATCGTCTAAATTAAATTTAAGTTTACTGATCTAGATTACCACTTGCCCGACTCACGTCTCAACGCGGAAGCCGTATGGCCTTAACAAGGTGGCTAAGCTGACGTGTTTTGGAAAAGCTCGGCGATGAATACCACGTGGAATGTCGCAGAGTAGTGCCATTAAGCTAATATTTAAAAGTTGTTAAGCTATGGAAGTAGACGGGATGAGTTCTAGGAGGTCCATGGTGCCAAATGTGTTTTTTTGCGAACCATTGTTTTTTACGTGGTCAGAAAGGGGAGAATAGTAGGAGGTGATCACTGTTACAAGACAATAAGCACACGACAATTTGGTACGTCCGCTCGCCTGTCTGTTTGTCACAATGTTTTGGCAAAAAACACTGTTTCTAATTTACCTGTTCAAACTCGATCCTGCATGACTACCCCACATCAATGGCTTTATAACATTTCGCAATATTAGTCAAATGATAGTATAATTTGTGACATTCCACGTAGTATTTTTCACCGAGCTAGAAAGTTATTAACTTTTGTTTTCAAAGCAATCCACAATCTCGGCCCAGTCTATTTTCAAGGTCTGTTCTCCTTTTTATCAACCATGGTGTGCCTTAAGATCAGCCGGGCAACTGCAGTTGGTAGTACGATCAAAATCCAGAACCAAATATGGAGATCGTGCTTTTCTGCGATTATGAAACAGACTTCCCATAGACATCAAAAGATCCGAAACATTGAACACTTTTAAATCACATCAATCTTCAAGCAAATATATGACTAGAGATCTTGAGCAAATTACTGGAAAGAATTGCGCTCTACAAATTCATAATTTATAATATTATTATTATTATTATCACTAATCACATAAATTGGTCAAGAAATGGATTCAGTTACCTAAAAACGTATATTATGATACCAAACTCGATAATATTATAATAATTGTGTGGAAATTTGAATTTACAAGCCAAAAACCGTCGGCAAATATCGGACTGGGATTTTTTTGAGGTGATAATATACTTCTAGATCAAACATAAACCTGGTTTGCATTTCTACCGAAGCAATTGTCCGTACTTATAGTATCGTCTCTAGACTATAACGTTGGTCCCCTTTTCCTTCCTGGTGTGAATGCTCACGTCATTATGTACGTTTCCTAAAAGGAGAATTTAGACATAAACTGATAATATAAGAGAGGGAGAGAGAACGAGAGAGAGAGAGAAATAGAACGAGAGAGAGGGAACGAGAGAGAGTGAGAGAGGGGTTTTAACGTCCACTCGACACGAACTTGGTCATTTCGGGACTAATATATCATTCAATTTTATTTCAACAATTCGCTTGTGTGCTGTGGTCTTTAGTATTGCGAGGAAACCGCGGGACCCGGAGAAATCCCACGATGTTGGATAAGCGATCCTACACTTTGTCACGTACAACCGGGGAATCGGTGGGGCTGTATGAGGTTTACAAAAGACATTAAATGAATGAAGTTGAACGTCGTACGTGTGTGCTCCATCCGGGCTAACGAAGACGAACATAGGCCATAAAGTGTGTCATGATGAACATTTTTGCCAGAATATCTCAGTTTTTTGTCCCATCAGAAGGATTACGCCCCGTTCCTAGCCTGGGAAAAGCATGACTGAAGGAACATTCATACCAACCCCGAGGTCGAACCAGGGAAATCTGGGTAAGCGAACCATCAAAATCTTATTCACCGAACCAAGGAAGATGCAACAAAAAATGCTCATTTGTTTAGAATGAAGGCGGATTGAGTTTAAAATGCCTCGGGACTATATGCTTTGAAAATTTACCCGATAGGAAAGTGAACTGAATCTATGTTCTCTAAACGCGTCTATACATGGACGTGTTATAACTAAATAAGTAATTCCCATATTTTAGATACATTTTTGGGTAGGTTGTAGTAACAAGGGATTAGACTTTTAAGTCCTCTCCAGACATAAAAAACTGAAATTAAATGAAATGAAATGGGGTTTAACATTCTACTTTTTTGCTCCTACTGGACTAATGAAAACGGGCCTAGGCCATACAGTGTACTAAGAGGTAAATTTTGGCCACGCAGCGGCACTATGGCCTACTCTTATATCGACTAGACAGTTGTCCTTGTTTGGCTCCCCGTCCTACACCACTGACAAGAAGAAACCACTTGGAAAACCCCGATAAACTCTCGCGAGCATCGCGATAGAGTGTGCTTTCAGGAAATTTCGCCCGAACAGCGATGCTACTTCCTACTCTTATATCAAATTAAATAAAACAAGGGATCTTTAACGTGCACACCAATGTGAACTTCCCCGATGAACTTTCTCGGCGAAAGCAGGGATCAGAATCAGTAACATTATTGTTTTAAGCATGTTGGATTCAGTTACAATAGTCTTTTCGGAATATTTTGGACTTTGTGTGCATCCTAATTTAAAAAAAAAACAGCTGATGCAGTATGAATTTTAAAGTAAATATAGACATATCTGGTGACGATGATCGTGAAGATGACGATAGCAATCATGACGACGATGAGGATAAGTGTGATGATGATGATGATGCAGTGATTTTGTTGAAATTTTAAAACTTACGAATTTTTAAAAATAAATATTACCTCCAATAACAAAACAACACAACGCCTACAATTATCATAAGAGCAGCAACAATTAAACCAATCATCAAACCGGTATATTCATACTCTAAAATACACAATATGTCTACGTAATATATCCTCATCTGAATATACATAATATATCATGATCTAAATATACATAATATATCATGATCTGAATATTCATGATATATCATGATCTGAATATACATGATATATCATAGTCTAAATAAACATAATATCTCATGATCTGAATATACATGATATATCCTCATCCGAATATACATAATATCTCAAGATCTGAATATACATAGTATATCATGATCGGAATATACACAATATATCATGATCGGAATATACACAATATGGCAGTGAAGATATCCTATCTGCATACATAAGTACCGGAAGTCGTTATATGGGACGTCGTATCCAGCGTTCTACAAAAAGTGAACATACGGTGACACTGAGTCTGCCTTGCACCGGACACCCCTCAATACACATAATAAGTTCCGGAAAATTTCATACACTATCACGTACACTATCATCCGTCGCTATATAAGCACCAGTTACGGGAGTTTGGTTGTTTTCTAAATAATTCCTATTTTGTTACCGACATGCGATATATATCTACTGCCTAGTATAATAATTGACTTATTTTAAAATATGAGATATTACCTGAATTATTAATTACCGGTGGAGGACCAGTACACGCACATGATATGTCTCTGGAACCCTGGCTCACTAAATATAAAAATAATTCCAAATGAGATTGAAACCCACTCTTCTTTGCTTTATAAATTGAAATGATGAAGTATGCTAAGAGGGAACTATTTTGATCGGACAGAGGCGTTTGCCACTTTCCGTTCATCGAATTTCATCTCTCAAGGGATCTTTGGCGTGCAAGCCAACATGTACACGGGACCTTGGTTTTTCGTCCCATGCCTCCGTGTCCTGCATCGCTGACAACGGGAAACAGTGCTAGAAAACCCCGGAGAACTATCCCGGCCAACACCGGGATGAACTCCAGGAACTCTTGGTTAGTAAACTAGCACCGTTCTCTCTGAGCCACCTATGGCACCAGGCGCCGAACTTAAAAACAAAATGAATAGTTTTAGACCATAAGGTCTGCCATGGAGTCACGTGACATGGTTCCGATTCCCAGCTTGTATATAACACCGTCGTTTGTTTTTCTACGGCCACCCGATTTCCCACCACTGCTAAATGACCCCAGGTGTAAGCAAATTAAAATGTATTTAAATAAAATTGAATTATATGTCAATCCCGAAATGACCTAGTTTGTTTTACGTGGACGTTAAACCTGCGCATATAGAATCATCTGTATCTCATGGAATCTAGTATACGATATACATGTAAATGAAAACAATACCTGTTAATTTAAACAAGAAGAAGTCATAACGTTTAAATACCAAATCCTTGAACTCAAGTCGACTACCGCCAGTCATATTCACAGGTTCTAGGAAGTTCTCCCTGCTTGTACTACAATTAAGTAGTCTCTTGTCTTGGGGAAATATTCTTATTTTACTACAAGTCGCAGCACCGTGTCTGTAGTAAACTTCTAACGTATCCCCCATCTGGATGTTGTTAATCTGACAGGAACATGAAGTGTCCAGTGGTTGGTCTTTGCCAGAATAGTAAATAAACGACTCGTTCGTTAGTGATTCGGCTGTTAGATTTAACAAGTTGTGTACGGCATTCTCTGAGAATTAAAAGCAAATAAAATTACATTGTTTAAAGATGACTTATGTAAGAGTCACGTGTGCCTCCATCTTTCGTTGGCGTCATAGGGGGCGCGCTGTATGATAAAGTCTGGCGTGGTTTCGATTCCCCGGTTGTATCTGACAAGGAATATGGTTGCCTGTCCAACCTCGTGTATTTTCGCCGGTACTCCGGTTTTCTCCCCACTGATAAAGACCCCTACGCACAGGCGAATTATTGAAATAAAAATAAATTTAATCGTATGTTAGTCCCGAAATAACCTTGTTTGTGTCGAGTGAACGTTAAACCCAATTTCACTCTCTATCCCTGTCCCTCTCTCCCTTGCTCTCCCCCTCTCTCTCTCTCTCTCTCTCTCTCTCTCCCTCTCTCTCGTTGGCCTCAAAGCTTAATTAGACATGTATTCAAATGTCAAGCCTATAATCAATTTTCTATGTCATCGGATGCGGTGGGGATAATCGAGACTTTATCATCGTAACAACGGCAGCGAATAAATGACAATCGGGACTACACTGTTCTTCAAACGACAATACGCCGTTAAGAATGACGTAATGTTATTTGATTGAAATTTTCAACAGATTCCCTTTTTATTTTCAATGTTTTAACTTTCATATGGAGAACTTTCAATTGTTTATCTAAATCTTACAGAATTAAACTCAATTGAAATAAATTCCAAACCTTTGAGACATAAAAATGTATAAGCGACAAACTCGTAGCCTGTTTTAGGTTGGTAAAATGGAGTGAGATTACAGCTGTGTCGATTGGTACAGTTCTGATATACGGATAACCGCTCTGTTCCAGTAAATGGTCTAACTGTATCTTGTGGATCATAAATACAACAGGTCGAATTACACTGATCCTCCGGTGATCTAAGACAAGTAAAACGCTTACTACCGTATACTATGGTTGCTCGGGCTGTATTCATTACTATAACATTACCATCTTGACAAGACAGGGTGCGCTCCAGGCATGGTTCCGGTGGTCCATAACAACCAACTACTACTTCACAATATACTCCACCAACTGTTCAAAAATAAATAATACATGTTGTACAATTAATAACAACGGGAAAAGGGACATTTAATATAACATAGTCGTTAGCGTAGCGATTCCGTCTTCGATCTTTGCGTTGGAGTATACCCGTGTGCCTCCCCTTTGATAATGGAGGACGGAGAGCCTGGTAATAAGCCGTCCAGTTGTGACGAAACACCGGGGTTCCGTGTACACATCACCGTACAAGGACTCCATTTCATTTCATTTCAATAAATAAATAAAGACGTTTGAAGTATTTGTAGGTAAAAATTAGTTCCTATTTAGTGTAAATGGGTATTAACATGAGTAAAGGCACCGTGTTCCCCGAACCAGTAACGTCTTATGTAAACAATGCACGCGCCATTGAGCCAATGATTGACGCCGCCTACTGTGACGTCACGTGTTGAAGGCACTCATCTTTCACAGAGATATTAGACGACTTTCGTAATCATCTGTGAAACAGATGTCTGATTACGATTTAACTTCTAAACCAACTAAGACGGCAACTAACCATCGGGTTTTACGGTTAAATAAAAGTAAATCTCACCGTTGCGGTGTAGCTTAGTGGCCGCGAGAGTGAGTTTAAACGGTAGTTGAATAGAAACTACGTGAGATTATTCTGAACCGAGACAGAATCAACTAAATAAGAAATAAAATCGCCGAGTTTTAACCAAAGTTTTAATCAAGTTCGTAACTACATATATTTAAAAGTCTATCGCGTAAAAAAGAATGTATTTTCGTGGCTTCATTGATAAAAAGCTTTCTGCAGCATACCTCCGACCCCGTGACTGAATACTTGAGGTGAGAAAGAGGGAAGAGAAAGGGGATGGGGTGGGTCTAACGTCCACTCAACACAAACTAGGTCATTTCGGGACTAACATATGGTTTAATTTCATTTCAATAATGCGCTTGCGTGTAGGGATCCTTAGCAGTGTAAGGGAACCGGCACAACCGGAGAAACTCACGAGGTTGGACAGGCGGCCCTCTTCCTTGTCACGTACAAACCGGGGAATGGAAACATACATGAGGCTGTGAACCACCCTATCTATGTTCGAATGAGCGACGCTTGACAATCCGTTAACAACTTGATTACAATTGTCAAGGCAATGTGCAGGGGCGGATCTAGGAATTTTGAAAAATGAGGGCACTTATTGCGGAGACGGGGCACGCCGCTGCGAGGGGATTGAGGGGGGGGGGGTCCCCCGAAGATAATTAACCGTCATTTCCTTGCATCTGTAGACATTACAAGAGCTATTTGGCTGATATTTTCGTCTAAGTAAACGTTCGGAGAGGACATATTTGGGTCTGAAAAAGGCACTTTCAGCAGTAAAAAAGGGCACCGTCGAAAATTAGGGGGGGGGGGGGGGCGCCTCTGATGTGTACACGGGAATTTGTCTGATTTATAAGACTAAAACCGTATCCTACACTGGATGATTAAAGCACCATAGCACACTTTAGATCTTAATTATAACTTCCATCTCTCCATCTCTCCCTCCTCTGACCTACTTTGTGTCGAGTGGACGTTAAACCCCATCTCTCTCTCTCTCTCTCTCTCTCTCTCTCTCTCTCTTTCTCTGGAGTTGGGTGGCCGAATGGTGAGCACGTGCGCGCTGCTCTATAATAAAGCCTGTCATTGAGTCATCTGGCATGGTTTCGAGTCTCGCTTTTACGTGACAAGAAGTAGTGTCGCCTGTCCAACCTAGTTTGTGTCGAGTGGACGACCCCATTTCTCTCTCTCCTCTCTCTCTTCTCTCTTCCCATCCCTCTCTCTCGGTACTTAAGATATCTAGACGTTTGATTCCCCACCTTTAAACCATAGTATATTATGTCTTTACTCACCCGATACCAGCACGAGACTAACAACTAAAGTTAACATCTTCTTCGACTGTTTTAATATTTTCAGTTGTGCTTTCTAGCAATTCACAGGTCAGTAATTAGCATGCTTCTACTAAACATATTAAGCTAAAATGGCGATTTGGGAAGGCGTTATAACATGCATGTACTAACAGTAGTTACCTGTCAACCTAATATCGACTAATGTATTCAATATTAATTGTGATTTTTGTATAATCCATAGTGAAATAGAAAAGGCATTGACATTCCAGCTACATGGATACTGAATGACATATCAATGTAACAATACGTAGCTTCATGGCTTTTGTCAAAGTACCCTCTGTTCCAAGGACAGGTGACATGAGTAAACGAAACCTACCCCTTCGCGCCATCTTGTCTTTGTGCTAACTAAGTGCGAGGACGGAGCAGAGCTAAAAATAAAATTGTATTCGCTTTTAATAAGGGACCAAATGTGATTAGTTTTATATGATTCTGATATTCAGCCTACGTATTTTAAATAATCTTTTTGTTCTGATGTTATTCCTTAACAGCCTTATCGAACACAATCACACTTATTATGATACCAGTCAGACAGAAATTGATTCCCAATTGAATTAGCCCCCCCCCCCCAAATATTTCGCCAACAATAATGATTTCTTGGCAATGTTCTTAGCCGGCCACATCCTCAGCCCGTCAAAAAAAATTCATTAGGCCCCCCCACCCCCGCAAATTTATGAGCTGGCTACGGGCCCGGTCCCGGGACGATCGGCTGTATACCAATATTTATTGTCACTTGTCGTTTTGTTCGTCCAACATCGATTGGTCTAGGTGATCTTTGGTCAAGTGATCTGTACTCTGACTTGTTTGGACAGCGTTTACGGAAGTATAGATTCCGGTATTTCTCGTTGTGTCTGGAATGGTAAACCTCTATTCCAATTTCGGCATGTTATGGGCCTACTAATTTATCATTATGTATTTGAGTTTAATACCGATAGATCAGTGTATCCCGGTCTTGTATGTTTGAAATTATCTTGAGAACACAGCATATAGTCAAATCACAATATCCGGTGATTTTTTTCAGAATCAGCCAAAAATTGTCTATTGCTATAAACTGTAAGTATTTGTTGCGACTACTTTACCCAGAAAGAGTTTATTTTGCAAACAATAATATGGATTAAGTAGTCTATTTATTAACTTTCACTAGGTTTATTAACTGCGAGGTTCCAATGAGGATACTCTTATTTTTATCAAGTGACAGCGCCGAGAGTAAATTTAACGGCGAGGGTACCCTGCTTATAATGTTGAAGTTATTAAACCTAGTGAATGATATCAATATGAATAAACCTGTCTGTTAATATATATTGCTTTCACGGTTTAAGTGAAAAATGTAAAGGAAAACACCGTTAATTGACTTGTTGTAAAAGCAATGGTCAAGACATAGAAACACTAAGAGAAATTGTATACAAATGGAAATCTAAAACGGCCGTCAATCAAAATAATATTTTTCATACATTTCATTAGTTCAGTGGATAAATGTTATATTGATACATGTTAGTATATGTTAATGTGTCGTCAGTAGATAAATGACGTCATTAGATATATTTTAGTGTGTCGTCAGTAGATAATTAATGTCGTCATTAGATATATGTTAGTATGTCGTCAATAGATAAATGGTATGTTAATATATGTTAAGGTGTAACTATCACGTTGTGTTAAAGAATACTTTCATTTTATGGTTCAGATAATTCGCATAATGGGCGCACTAGTGTCTGTCGTGCGGCGTAACACTCCCTTTTTGAGGATAGGTAAACTTATGAAACGTCTCGATTAATCCACTACCGAAGAACTAGTTTATGCATTTATGCACTTGTGACTTCAAGGTTACACTATTGTAATAGTTTGTTGTTCGGTCTCTATGGGTATCACCTCAAAACAACTAAAGAATATTCAAAATGCGGCCGCTCGTTTGGTAGTGCAGACCTGAAACCCATCTTCACAGCTCTACACTGGCTCCCAATCGAATCGCGCATTGAGTTTAAAATTCTGTGCATTTTTTAAAAACTGCTTCACCACACTGAATCTGCACCGCTCTCTTTACCCCAAAGAACTAATTTCTAACAATGTAAAATATCGTTTCAAAAGGGCTGACTCTGTTTGACTGTGCCATTCCACTCTAAGACGGAAACCAACTAGCGCGTATGGTGACCGCGCACTTTTTATGAAATAGACTTCCCGTCCACAGACATTTTAAATTCGCTTGCATCTTCACTTAAAACATATCCTTTTAGAAACGCGTATTTTAATTTAGCACCATTGTTATTCTTATCTTTAACCTATTTTTCTCTGTGTTGCATTTTAACAATATAACACTTGTAAAACGTTTTGTAATTTTATGTATGTAACGCTATATTAAAGATAAACTTTTATTATTATTATTATTACTATTATTATTATTATGCTATGCTATTTATGGTTATAGTCTTTTACTAAATGTGGGGGTTGGGATGGCCTAGTGGTCTAGAGTGCCTCGCTTCGACCTCTGTCTGGCCGGTCACCTCTGGCTTGCGGCTATGGTTTCGATCCCTGGTGTGAGCGTATGTGGCATGGAGATAAGGGCGCCTTCTCAACCTCGTGGGTTTCCTCCGCGCACTCCGGTTTCCTCCCACTGCTAAAGACCCCTACGCGCATGCAAATTATTGAAATAAAATTGAAACCATATGTTAGTCCCAAAATGACCTACTTTATGTCGAGTGGACGTTAAATCCCATTTCTCTCCCTGTCTCTCTCTCTCTTTTACTAAATACGTTTTTTTGTTTTCATAGTAAATAAAGGTTGTGAGTGGGAGTGTTGTATAATATAGCTATAGTGGATTGAGTTGTATTTTCCCCAATGGTCGCAACGCTCCTCAAACTTGATAATCCCGAGGTAATCGCGACCATCACCAGATTTGATAATGGCAAGGTGATCGTGACATCCCCGGACTTGATATTCGCAATTCACAAAAGGATGGGAACCACTGTTTTAAGCGGTTAGGCAGCGGTTACACACCTTGCAACAAACGATACGGTCATACGGCGATCCAAACGACCCCCTTTCTTGCCAGGAATGACACGGGGAATCCATTAAATCAGGAAGAAGTAAAGTAAATCATCTGTCTCACCGAAAACGCTCTCGGAGGGTGAACATGCTGATCTACGTTTTCCGCGCACGTTTTCGTCGGTTACATGGTCCCATTAGACCGACCATTTCGCCGGCGACACACACGCGGAAACTCGGACATTAAGCCTCACTTCATTACGTCATACACTAATCCTTCACGTGACATTAGTAAATTATTCGCTTAATCATCTTCGTTTGCCAGCGGTCACAATATAACTGTAAATCAAATTGAAACGCACTTCTTTTTTCCACCAATTCAATTAATGAAATATACTACGAGGGGACAATTTCGACCGGACCGGACGGAGGCGTTTCCGACCATTGCTTCATCGAATTCCAACTTTATAAGGTCTCTTGAATCAAGTAGTGTGGATTCGATTCCAACTCGAAAGCAAGATGGCCGCCAAGTAAAGTCATGCTACAGACAAGCTCCAGAAAATTATTTTAAAAACTGTGTTTCAAATTAATATTCATTCATTAGATTTGCAAAAAGCAAGCGGAATACTACAAGGAAATTATTGGATTTACTGTGAAAAGTTTCTGTGGAATATTTGTTTAGTTCTGTTGAGGATTTAGGAATTTCATATTCACTCAACAGTGAATGATACCCATCAGTGTAAAACTAATAGGACCAGTGAAACTGAGGATACCAATCTATTTATTGCTGTAATTTTATGAACGGATACGTATCTGTTAATTTTGAACAAAATGGCCTCATTTTTAGCCCACATTTCCTCCATACTTCACCTTTCATATCTTTTTGGTCGGGAGAAGAATACAAGTGACAGTAAAGACAACCAGGAATATGAAACTGTGGATACTGATGAGTATTTTTACATTGAAGACCATACTGATAAATGCTGCAGTATAACCATTCATTTCTTAGATGAATATGCTTATGGTATCATGAAAAACATTTTATTTGAATACTATGATAAGAGCCAATTTCAAGATAAAGGAAAATGTGGACTACTTCATAGAGAATTATATAATGGTAGAAATTTATTAATACATGTATATGACTCAACAAATAGAATGCATATACAAGGCGGAGCATGTTCTGAGTGGTACTATGAACTATTTCCGTTATTTAAGGAAGATTTTTGTGAAGCTATAAAAAGTAATAAATTTATACATGTTATATCAAACCCCAGAGGGAATGAAGAAACCCGAAATGATGAACAGACATGTGTAAAAGACATTAACTCATTAACTAAATCAAGTAGTCACGCCTCACTGCAACTTCCATTGCCCTTACATTGTTCTACCCCAATTAAACAAACAGTGCTAAATCAGTCGGACGTGGAATGCCTGTTTACGCAATTAAGGGTCATGGAAGAGCGGATAAATTCTCTTCAAGTTTCCAGTACAAATGCCAAACCTACATGTGACACTAGATCTATCCACACTCAAACGGATAGACCTAGCTTGACTATATCTACTGGAGTACATGTGCACAATATACAGCCAACTCATCAAGGTCAAGATAAGACAAAACAAACCCATTCCCCTGTCCACAAAGTGCCAATTAACCCGAAGGAACTGAAAATAGAAAAGGAAAAACCCATAAATCAAGATAACCACCAAACGCAGCATGATACTTCTATACTCAAAAATCAACTCAAAGGTACATTAATAATTGGTAGCTCCATTCTTCAAAGAATTACTCCAAGGGGTTTAAAAGAAAACGTAACTGTGAAATGTATAAAGGGTGGAATTATACCCACTATATACAAACAACTGTCTTATTATCACCTACCTGACTTTAAAGACATTATTATATTGGTTGGCGGTAATGACATGAGCCAAGGAAGAAATCTACACAGAATCGAACAAGATATTATCAAGGTTATTGATTATATCAAAGGTGCTTCTCCATCTACCAATATACTCCTGTCGCGAGTTCTACCCAGGTGTGATGTGGACGTTGCTCCCATAAATGCGATATATGAAAAGGTGTGTAAGAACTCGCGTATTTCCTTTATTAAATATCGTCAAATATTTTCGTATGATTGGAACATGTACTGGGAAGATGGAAAACATCTGAGTGATTTAGGAACAGCTGAGTTAGTCAAAACATTTAACAATTATGTGGACATCCTGAAACCATCAAAGCGTGTAAAAACTCCCATCTGCTTCAACTGTGGAGAAACTGGACATGTTTCAAAATCCTGTAAGCTTCCACCAGATGTGCATTGCTACTCTTGTGGAGTAAGGGCCCACAAAGCGAAGAATTGTTATCACAATTCTAGTTACGGGTCTATGTATGATCAATAGAACATAGGCAATGTTGTTAATGCCGAAAAAATACTTCTGAAACATCTTCCAGCACAGGAGCGTTATCTGTATGACAAAATTCAATATAGAACTTTTCTTTTACATTTATTTGATAACTTTAATGTCCCTCCTCGTGATACTGTAATCACTCCTAAAAGCAGTGTAGAAGTCGAGAAAAAAAATTAACGTAACCTATACTTGTTCAAATCATTCATTTAATAACAATCATATTAATATTGATAAATCGTATAAAATGGATACTCATATTTGTCAAAATCCAACAAACAAAGTTGATCATTCACATTCTAGTGTTAATAGTGATGATATAATTGATTCATTGTCTGATAACTCACTCCAGACTACCGCACTGTCATCGGCAATTAGTGATGAGGGTAATAAAACAGGTGTTGATACTTATAACATGACAGATTCCTTTTCCAATCCATTTATTACTAAACGTCTTGGATTCAAACTCTGTCATCTAAACATCAACAGATTTTACAGTAAATTCGATGAAGTAAAAGATTTTATTCTTGATGAATCTAATAAGATTGATATTTTAGGTCTAACTGAAACATTTTTACACTCAAAGATTAATGTCGCATATATAAATATTTCTAATTTTGAAATAATTCGAAAAGATAGATGCAATAAAATTGGTGGAGGATTAATTATGTATGTAAAGTCTAACATCATATTTAAGAGACGGCCAGATCTAGAGATTGGGGATATTGAAACAATATGGATCGAAATTACACCCAAATATAGAAAATCATTTTTATTATGTTTGGTTTACCGACCTCCTGCCTCAAATCTAAACTGGTATAACATTTTTGAAAGCCAGCTAAATATTATTAATAGTTCAAATATACCATTATATATTATGGGTGACATTAATATAGATTTTAACGTGAACGTTCCTAAACAATGGTCTGAAATTTTAACGATAAACAATTTACACCAACTTGTTGATTCTCCAACAAGGTGTACCCAGAATACCGAGACAACAATAGATCATCTATATACGAACGCTCCCGATACGGTTATAGAATTAAATGTTCCAGTTTATGGCCTTAGTGACCATTATCCAGTTATTTTTATCATAGGAAATGATAAAAACGTCAGGCGGCATTGACATCTTGAAATCGAATACAGACATTTCAAACATTTCAATGAATATGCTTTTTTAAATGACCTTTCTCTTCAAAGTTTTTCAGATATTGAAACTATAGATAATCCAAATATGGCATTGGAGATATGGTATAAATTATTTCATGCTATTCTTCATCTGCATGCACCAAAAAAACGAAAACGAATAAAAAATTATAAACAACCAGAATGTTTTAATTCAGAAATTAATAAAGCTCGAAAAACAAGAGATTTTTACAAGAGAAAAAATGATCATATCAACTACAGACTTTGGCGAAACAAAACGAAAAATTTAATAACAAGTTCTAAGTCTAAATATATCAAAACTGCCATTCAAGAGAACAAAGACTCAAAACATATTTGGAAATTTTTTAACAATGCTATGGGAAATAAAAAGAATTGTCCCTATCCGGTGACTATCAAATCAGATAATAAAGAATATGATGATCTATCTGATATTGCTAATATTATGAATAATTATTTTACCAATGTTACCGATGATATTAAGCCTGTATATAACCCCCTTTCCAATAAATATTGTGAAAAAATTGATAAATTTGTTAAAAAAACAATTCCTCCCGACAACGAATTTACTATAAATTATATCTCCTGTGCAGATGTACACAAATATCTAAATATGCTCGATCCAAGTAAGGCTACTGGTATTGACTCAATAGGACCAAAAATTCTAAGGATGTCGACAGACTATATTTTTGAATCATTAACTTATATAATAAATTTATGCATCTCAAAAGATATTTTCCCTGAACAATTAAAATTTGCTAAACTTATTCCAATCCACAAGAAGGAAGACAAGGATCTACCAAATAATTATAGGCCGATTTCTGTCTTACCCACAATATCAAAAATATTTGAAAAACATATTAGTTCTCAAATTACAGAATATTTTGAAAAGAACAAACTATTTTATGAATTCCAATCTGGTTTTAGAAAAAATCATTCATGTTCAACAGCCTTATTGCGAATTACAGATATCTGGCTGAGAGAAATAGACTCAAGTAATATGACCGGAGTCGTTTATCTTGATCTTAGTAAAGCTTTTGATCTTATAGACCACAGATTAATCCTCCAAAAATTAAAATTATACAAATTTGACTTGAAATCTCTTAAACTAATCTCATCTTATCTCGAATTTCGAAAGCAACAAGTAGTCTTAGGGGCATGCCATTCAAATATTACTGATGTGAAATGTGGGGTCCCACAGGGATCAAATATTGGTCCGTTACTTTTCTTGATTTTTATAAACGATCTCCCACTTCATGTCAGTAAATGCCATACTGATCTATTTGCTGATGACAGTACCCTTCATTTCTCTAGCAACAATATAGCCAATATAGAGATTGCCCTTCAAGAGGATTTACTAAATGTATTTAATTGGTGTAATGATAATGGTATGGTAATTAATGCTAAAAAGACAAAAGCCATGCTAATAGCTTCAAAACACCAAACAAACACAAACAGCTTAGAATTTTATTTTTCAACGGCTATATTTTACCATATTTAGATTACTGTTCCACAGTTTGGGGCAGTGCCAATAAAGGTAAACTAGAGGTCCTGTATAAACTCCAAAAGCGTGCGGCAAGGAGCATTTTGGATGAAAAACCTGATTCACATTCGGCACCTTTGTTTAAAACTCTAAATTGGCTTACAATCTACCAACGCATTCAATACAATCAAGGAATGCTCACCTTCAAAATTCTAAGAGACAAATTACCATCATATTTATATAACACATTCTGTGAAAATTCGAAATTGACCGAAACTAACATGACATTGAGATCAGAAAGTCAAAATAAATTAGCAATTCCAAAAAGTAAGAAAAAGGCAATGACAAGAACATTCCAATATACCGCCTCTGTATTCTGGAATTCACTACCTCAAACTGTGAAACACGCGTCTTCAAGTTTTATCTTTAAAAAAGAGTTAGTAAAACACGTTAAATCTTTGAACTCTTGTTAATTACTTTTGCCCTCTGAATGTATGCTTATTTGCTTTTCTTTTCTCTCCTTATTGTTTGTTTAATTTTTTTCTTTTTTTTCTTTAATTATTATAAGCTTATATAATATGTACTTTGTAAATATCATTACCATGTAGATTCTAGTTTTAGAGTAGGAGGGACATGTTGAAAATTAGAACTCATGTACTAAATATGTTCCCTCAGAAAATAAAGTCATTATTATTATTATTATTATTATTATTCAGGTGATATCTCAGCATAGTTACAAGATGGCGTTCGATCTAGGGGATTCCCCTATAGATTCTAACTTGTTTCTATAAATAATAATAAGCACATAATCTTGTAATAAAGTAACTCGACACTTTATCGACACAGAAGGGTTTGAAGTAGGTGTATCATAGTTCAGTCATCAAAAGAAGTTCTTTACACGCCTATTCTGTATGGACAACGGTTATGGTAATTCCATTCAGCTATTCAAGGGGATTCCCCAACTTATTTTATAACCATTCATGCCGTATCGACTGTTTTGACAGCTAAATAAAAACATGCACAAGCGAATGATTATAACAATAATTGAACCATATGTAAGTCATGAATTGACCGTGTTTGCATCGGGGTGGATTTATATGACGTAGCCACATTGGCTGATTACCGCACCACAGCTCTCACAGCACCTCATTTCATTTCAGTTCTTAAATATGAGAGAAAGAGAGAGAGAAATGGGGTTTAACGTCCACTCGACACAAACTAGTTCATTTTGGGACTAATATCTGGTTTAATTTTTTTATTTCAATAATTCGCTTGTGCGTAGGTTTCTTTAGCAGTGGGAGGAAACCGGACTGTCCGGAGGAAACCCACGAAGTTGAGAAGGCGCCCCTATCTCCATGCCACATGTGCTCACACCAGTGATCGAAACCACAGCTGCAAGCCAGAGGTGACCTGCCAGCTAGAGGTCGAAGCGCGGCGCTCTAGACCACTTGGCCATCCCAACCCCCCGGTTAAATATAAATAAACAACGAAAGTTCCTTTTCCTATGTACATGTATTTCTGAATTTACCCTGACTTTACAATGCATCTGTGGATAAATGATCCAAAACTAATTATCTACATATTTGCTTGTGTTGTTTGATAAGCAAAAATTGGCGGTTGAAGATAATCTTGTACTAAATATATATGATGATGGACCACATTTCTAGGGATAACGTTCCATGTGATATCACCACGGTGGAAGCAGAGGTTAACCTGCAACCACCATACCAACCAAGCATGCTTTTCCAACTTGTCTGTCAGTCCTTTACAAGTAACTGTTAGTGTATTGTTTTAAAGCCTTTTATTTCATCAATATATTTATTTATATAGGTTCACGACGATTGGTCTACTTTCGGGTGTTGTCATATAATTAAATTGTGCACATGGAGGACAATATTCATTCATCAGTTACATTCTGCGAGAAAAACACTTCACCAAACCAAGTAGTGGGTAGGGCATTGTGACGGACGTTTTTACACTGATGTGTCCCTTACTCGCGACCCTGATTTCGTTCTGACAGTCCCTGAAGGGCACGCATCAATCTCCACGAAATGCTATACACAAATACAATCCAGCCCCTCTTCAAAACAAAATAGAAAGTCCAATGTAACTTGACGAAGAGTCACTCCTCGTGTTGTGGACGTGTACATTACGGTGTACATCTGACTTGGCCTTGGTTTATTTCACTCTCGTAGAATGATAATGACTCACAACGCTAACGGCAGCATTTCCAACGCACTAATTGTATGCCATGACCTAATGACCCAAAACCTAAGGCAGCGTGAAGTTAGCTCGATTTTCGTTTTACGATATTGGTGAATATCGAAAAACGAGCTAATCGGTCTTTCATTGAAAGGCTAAGAACTATTCAGCCAGTCCCTGTAACATATAGCTAAGTATTTAACATGTTTGTATATATAATTCAATATTTTAGTGATGTGTCAATATAACTAAATATTTAACCTTCGTGAAATTAAACTAAATATTCTATTTTAATAAACGTTTAACCAAAATAGTTTACCAATGTGAATATAACTAACTAATATTTATGTGAAAGCATAACATATTTAGCTACAATGTATTTGGTTATAGCAGAACATTTTAGTTGTGAGAATATAACGGAATATTCTAGTTATGCGAATATATATATAAAAAAACAATATCGTATTGGGGTAAAAGGATATACAATATAAGGAACTTTCTTACTGTTCTATTTGCAAATCCATGACAACACAAAGAAATATTTTACATATCTGAACATGTAACTAACTATTTCATCGAAGTGAATTTATCAGCTAAATATATTATATATCAGCTATTATGGAAATGTAACGAAATATTTTACCTATGCGAAAGTGTAACAATTCCAGTTTAATGAAGATTCGATGAATAAAGTTCGTTAATGAATGCAAGTCCAGAACAACCTTAGCTGCCCCAACTGGCCCTGAGAATATAAGAGTTTAGAATTACAGACGAAATCTTATGTCCATACATTAACATCAATCCCAGCAACATCAGTTGGTTGGCATTTTGAAAAGCTTTTGTTGACCAATTTTCTATTGATTTTCTTTGTATTTGGTAGTTTCGACACGATTTTAGTCTGTAGTGTCTATTTGATTATGGGTTTCGTTATGCACTGGTTTCCATGCTTCCGTGGAGACGAGGTTGTAGTCTATAACATCTTGTTGTTGTTTGTCGTCATCAAGATGTTTATTGGTAGGATCATTATAAGTATTCTTCTTTGACTGGTACTGACTTAAATTCTGGGTACTGTTGAATTCGGACATTATGGTGTATGACCCTTTTCATTTCTTAATCTGGTCTTGGCTATTAGATGTTATATTCAGTGTTGTCGTGTTGTGGGGTAGGACCAAGGTGATTGTAAGGGATCATCACCATCTGTCTGCTATTGATTGTTATATGTTGGACTCGGATTGACGGCGTTCTTTTGGTGGTGTATGATCATTTGTACTAAGGTGATTATAGGTAGGGTCTCCTGCTGGTGTATGACCAATTGTACCAAGATGGTTATAGGTAGGGTCTGTTGCTGGTGTATGATCATTTGTACCAAGGTGATTATAGGTAGGGTCTTTTGCTGATGTATGATCAATTGTACCGAGGCGATTATAGGTAGGGTCATTATAAGGATCGCCAGCATTCCTCTCCGCCTGGCATTGGTTCGATGTGGAATTCGGAGAGACAGCTTTCTCTTGTTGTGGGTTGCTAGTCAGACTCCTGTCACCAAGGTGATTATAGGTAGGATCGTTATAAGGTTCATCAGCATTCCTCTCCGCCTGGCATTGGTTGTTAGCTGTGGAATTCGAAGAGACTTTGTTCTCTTGTTGTGGGATTCTGGTCGAACTCTTGTCACCTAGATGATTATAGGTAGGATCGTCAATACCCCTCTCCGTTTGGCACAGACTGATAACTGTGCAATTCGAAGAGACAGTGTTCTCTTGTTGTGGGATTCTGGCCGGACTCTTGTCACCTAGATGATTATAGGTAGGATCGTTATAAGGATCGTCATCACCCCTCTCCGTTTGGCATAGACTGTTAGCTGTGAAATTCGAAGAGACAGTGTTGTCTTGTTGAGGGATTCGTGTTGGACTTTTGTCACCAAGATGATTGTAGGTAGCATCGGTGTAGGGATCAGACAGAAGATGTACGTTACCTTTTCGAATATGATCATAATACGTTTTATCCTTCACCACGGGAGATAATGGGTTGTGTTTAAAGTGGTCGTAATTTGGATCTATGGGTTCCTCGTTTCTCATATTATCTGCTTCTGTCTTTGTATTGATGTGATCATATTCCGACGTGTTACCCTCTCCCTGTCGTCTGGCGTTGTTCGGTTTTCTTAAACTGTATTGGAATTTTGAATCTAATGGTTGGGTTCTGAGATTGGATCTTGGTTCTAGCTTAATGCAGGTATCCCAGGGTTCACAGTAGCCGGTTTCGGTTTTCGGTTTGATACCAAAATCGTCGTCAATGACATGATAGTTTGCCTCCTGGTTTGGTGATGTCTTCTTGGGTAGATTACCAACTGGTTTGGTGCGAAAATTATTGTCAATATCTTGATAGTTCTTCTCATCTTTGGACAAAGTGGTGTTTGGCTGTGCAGCTGATTTGATGCCAAAATCATCTTTTGGTGTTGCAATGTTCGGCGATTTGTCTGTAATATCATGATCGATAACTTGATAGGTTACCTCATCTCTCAGTGAGGTATTACTTGATGGACCACCATCTGCTTTCCTATCGTTGGCTGCGTTCGGTAAGTAACGATCGTCGATAGTGTGGTAAGATGATTCACGTTTCTTTGAATCGTCATCTTGTATAGTATTATATTCAGATTCACCCTTGTTGTTACTGGTATATTCTAACTCCTGGTGATTATCACCTGATTTACCTCTCCTCCTGGAAAATAAAATCAACAACCTGTCACAGTTATACGACGAACGTATGGTCGTAGGTAGTGCTAGGGGACGGAATTGGTGGGGTTTGAGTGTGTTGATCACTCTTTGACCTCGTGCGGGTAGAGATATTGTTTTTGATGTTCAAACATCATGTCATTTAAATATTTATATGAAATATAAGATTTACATGAAATGATACGGGTAGCATCACTCCTTTGTTGTTAGTCAGTTCATGAATGAATACCTAATGGTATACCGTTAATGCAATAGGGAACAACGGTGGGGGAAATTTTACTCATCAATATGTATATTTAAGGTAGAAATGAAATGAAATGGGGTTTAACATCCTACTCCTAACCTGGGCTAATGAAGACGGGCATAGGCCATACAGTTTGCTACGAGGGAAATTTTGCTCGGGCAGCGGCGCTACAGTCTACTCTTATATCAAATTCCAACTGCCAAGGGATCTTTTACGTGCACGCCAATGTGGACACAGAATCTCGATTTGTTCGTTCCATCCGAACGACTAGGCAGCTGTCCTTGTCATATTTAAAGTAGATTGTAACTCACCTTATTATACAACAAACCACAACAACCACCACCAGTACGACTACCACGATACCAACAACACAACCAATAATTAAACCCAACTCCTCAGAAGAATCTGGAAACGTTCCTGAAAGTAAGACGTTGTTAAGATTAGATATGTATCTTGAGGTAGATTGAACATATAAATAATCATATTCTGGATTGAACAATTGAGCTCCTACTTGGATTCAAACAAACCATACCGCTAAATTCTGAAAACATCCATTAATAACAAACCTTGCGTTTAGACGCTGGACGGACAGAGTAACTAACCTATTATAGGGTCTTTTCTGGTGCCCAGACTCTTTCCGATACTACATTTACATGATTTCGTGCAATTGATCGTAAAAGAGCGAAAAGCTCCGGGATTTGCCATTAAAAATGCTCTTTTATTAACGCTGTGAATTTTAATACAAAAAAGAACTGTGGACATACGGATTGACACACAGGTTAATACGGGCGGATAAATTAGATTACAGTTTTATTTTTGAAACCCTTGAAGAAATAAAATAGTAAACATTGAAGAATTATGAGATTACCTACCTGAAGAAGTAGTGTCATCACAGGTTGTAATTATACTTGATTCTGTATTATAAAATAATACACTTTACGAAAAATAACATTTATTTAATAATAAAAGAGTAAAAGTTGAAGAATTGAGGGATTTATTTTATACAAATAATCAATAATTACCTGAAGCAAACGAATCACCACATGATATAGTTATATTTGAATCTGTAAAATAAAATAATAAAATTTTACAGATACAAATTGGCGACAATTGTAATAGTTTATTGCATACGAATATCTTCCAGTATTAGCACGAATGCTAGATGAGTGTAAAATCCCTAAATTAACGAATATTATGTCTATAAACCTCTGGTTTGTCAATTTCTGGTTCTACAAGGGTTTTCAAGCTGAATCATATGCTTTCAATGAAGCACAAAAGTTAAGATATGTGGGGCGTTAGAAAATTATTAATAGGAAAACCTTAAAGTTAGATTGGGTTTGTTGATTGCTGATTGCTACGACACACTTTATTCGTAGGTTTAATCTCTTAAATCGAAGAAATGGAATTCATTGAATCCGTTTAGCTTTAGCTTTGATTCAAATAAGGAGAACACAGCTGTGAGACCCAGTAATTAGGTCCTGTAAAATTAGTTGAGAAAAGTATTTATTATCTCATCCTTACTTGATTGTATAAATATCCAGATATAATCATCTTCTTCAACAGGTAAGTTGTCGAGTACCACATGGTAAATCTTGTCTCCAGAAATGGATTGTTCGTCATAACCATAGAATATACCACCTTCATATACACATCTTAATAACGTTTGATTATCTGAATAAATCTTCACGTTGTAACTTGATTCTTCTGTCAGATCAATGTAGACACTTTGTACCAGTATTGGATCTGTACCTGTTATATTACAACATCTAGTAATTGTTGTACCTGTAGTTTGTGTTTTACCAGAGTAGTATAAATAACCTTTATATAGAAAACTAGCATTGTTATTCTCCGTCATGCTGTACATCTGATCAGCTGTAAAATACAAAATCAACATCAGTGATCACCATCATATTGTACATCTGAACAACTGTAAATACAACACATAGATAATAAATATACGATTGTTGTCGACAGAATATAAATAACCCTATTTTGAAAACTGACATGGGTTATCTCCATCATATTGTACACCAGATATCTGTAAATAAACACGTAACATGTTAGAGTTTAATATAGAACAGGAACCGAGCGCAACGTCATCAGCGCCATTTTGGACATTTATTGGAGTCCTTCAATCATTCCAAGTTTCATGTCAATCATATTTCAATCGAAAGATTTAAAATTTTGAGTTTTTTCGAAGAGCGTCGCATCACGAAAATAAAGGAAAAGGCAAGATTATATGAGTGCTTGGGTCACAGCTACTGTTCTGAACAATAGAAAAAAAATACGGCCTGCATATTGTTGAGTGATGGCGTGTTAATTATTCCTGCATGGCCAAGAATGATTAATAACTAACCTGGTACACAGATATATGTATAACGTATATATTGATAATCAGTATCATTACTGTAAGGAGATGTGACGGTACAAGTTGGTTGATTTGAACAGTTTCTATAAACTGATAAACGATCTGATTGGTTAACTGGTGTAGTATAAGTAACATCTTCATTACGTCCTTGGTATCTACAACATGTCGCATTACATATGTCCATCTCATCATTGTTGCAAGCATATCCGGGCTTTTTTCTGCCAAATGCAATTTTGTGTACACTAAGGGAATCATATACTGCTATAATTTCATCATCTGGACAAGTAAGAGTATGTTGTGAACAAGGTGAGTCTGGTTGTCTATAGCAACCATAAGTTATCTCACCATCAACAATAATAAACACTGCTGGAATACAAACAAATATTGTTGGTTATTTTAATGTTATAAATGAAATGAAATAGGGTTTTTAGTTCTATTGTTCTACACAAACAAAGGCGTTTTATAGCTGAGGCGCTGGGGGCGCCAGCCTCCTCTCGAAAAAATCAAAGAAAGTTGAACAAATAAAACGGGAGAAAAGTACTAAAACCGATGAGAAAAATGAAATGTACCCTAGGTACGGAGGGCCCTAAAGACAGACAAAGGGGCCCCTCGTCTGACAAAAGGGCCCCTCTGGCCAATGGAAAGGGCCCCTCGAGTCCGAGTCAAACGTTTTCTTTACATTTTTACTGTCGAATCCACTACTGAATGCGAATGCAGTCATTGGACTGGTATGAAAATCATCATTCAAAACACCACCCCCACCCCGGACCCCCGCGAAAGAGGGCCCTCAAAATAGTATAGCCTCCGCCATGATAAACCTTAAAACGCCCCTGTACACAAACTAACCGCCAATAATAACAAACACAACTGGAATACAAACAGACATGGTTATATTATTGCTGAGCCTAACTATAAAAGGATAACTGATAGTCTAATTACAATTCTGCTCTAAGAATGTATTTTCAAGTCGTATGTTTCTGAATTCTTTGAGGGGCATGTAACTTGATTGATAATATAATCCAAGAACATTAATTATGGATGCAATCACTTGGTTTATAGTCGTTTCCAAGAAAATACCTAATACACCTCATGGTGTTCTAGTATTATATGACGGAATTTGTTATACAAAAAATAAAATACTGATGCAAAAGCTATTGGCACATTTAAAACTAAAACTAAACGAATATTTAAATATAGAGAGAGAAATGGGGTTTAACGTCCATTCGACACAAACTAGGTCATTTTGGGACTAACATATGGTTTCAATTTTATTTCAATAATGCGCATGCGCGTAGGGGTCTTTACCAGTGGGAGGAAACCAGAGTGACCGGAGGAAACCCACGAGGTTGAGAAGGCGCCCCTATCTCCATTCCACATACGCTCACACCAGGGCTCGAAACCACAGCCGCCAGCCAGAGGTCGAAGCGCGGCACTCTAGACCACTAGGCCATCACAACCCCCCCCCCCCCAAATATTTATAAGATTTACCTAAAGTTAGAAGTAATAAATACTTGATGATATTATACATGGTGGTATAAGGATAACCCAAATGTTCTTACTAATATAGTTTTTGATTCATTGTTGTTCCGCTATAAACTGAGAGGATGAATTTAATCTACCAGTGGTCTAATCTAGCGGTCACCCTGAAATCAACACACATTACGTCAGTTTAAAATATTCACCCTGAAATCAGCACACATCACGTCATTAAATATTCACCCTGAAATCATCACACATCACGTCATTAAATATTTAACTTGAAATCAGCACACATGGCGTCATTAAATATTCAACTTGAAATCAGCACACGTTATATAAAATAATATTCACCTTTAAATCAGCACACAAAACATAAGTTAATACCGTACTCAACGTTAAATAAGCATAAATTACAATATCCAACGTGAAATCAGCCCGAGCGCATAGTAATTAACGCCAAACGTGAATGCAGCAAACATAACATCAGTTAAAATTCAACGCAAATCAGCGCACATCGGTTACTAATACTATTCAACGTGCAATTAGCAAACCGTACACTAGTTAAATTTCTACGTGAAATCGGCACGCCATACTAGTAACGTTTATCATATCAGTTGATATTTAACGTGAAATCTGTAAATCAAAATCTGTTGATAAATTGACAGTACGTTTATCGTCGATGGAGATTTCATGAGAACTCTGTAGTATATAGATCAATCTCTGTTGACACTCGGACAGTGTAAAAATATTTTATCTCATGCAAGTTGAAATTAATAGTGTTTAATTTTCCTGGTTATAATCTTTTCACATTCAACATTTTATTCCTTTCTATTGTAAGGAAATAATTGTATCTCGCGATATGACAGATAATGGAGTGAATACAATTTGGATTTAATAATTGTGTGTTCGTGATTTCAACCTGAATAAAATGCCTTTAACTAGTGTTATACATTGTGTGTGTGTTTGTTACGTACAAAGCGTTTGTCGGTCATTAAATTCAAACTATATAAACTTGTGTGAATTTAACAGACCAGTGTCGTATATATATAAAATACTGCAACGCTATTAATCTAAGAGAGGTGATATCGCTTGTTCTACAACCCTCATAATTTTGAGTACAAATTCTGTTTTGTCAATCTGGTTCAAAGTTAAGAAGAAGTTGATGTCTTCAAGAACAAAAACACACATGACTTTATCAAAGATGTTAAAATAGTTGGAAAATATCTTAGGATATCCGTTGCGAGACAGAGTATTATTTGTTTTTCTAGGACTAGGAAGCGCAATACCACGTCTGATCTTTGGGCGTTACGGTTTTGGGAGTTTGGTGGCCGAATGGTTAACATGTGCGCATTGTATCAGAAGGTCTGTCATTGAGTCAAGTTGTTCGGTTTCGGTTCCCCGGTTGTACGTGATTAGGGACAGCTGTCCTACCTTGTAGACATTCTCCGAGTTCGCCCCCAAACCCACTGGTTAAGACCCCGACGCGCAAGGGAATCTTTAAAATAAAATTATACCATACGTTAGTCCAGAAATGACTAGTTTGGATCGAGTGGACGTTAACCCTCTCTCTCTCTATTAACCGGGCTAATGAAGATGAGCATACGTCATACTATGACGGAACCTTATTTCGAATTCCAAATGTCCAGAGTTCTTTATGCGCATGCGAATATGTACACATAACTTCGGTTGAACGTTCCGTCCGAATGACCAGATGATGTTCCTCGCCAGGCCGACCGTCCTGCACAACTGACAGGGGGAAAGCCATACCTGAAAATCCTTCTAATCTTGAATGAAGACAGGTAGGAACCAGCTCCGTACTCACAGAGTCACCGCTGTTTCCAACTTTGGGAGAGAGGGAGAGAAAGAGAGAGAGAATTGAGGTTTAACTCCACTAGCCACAAACTAGGTCATTTCGGGACTAACATATGATTTTTTTTTCAAAACCAGTGGGAGGAAACCGGAGAAAACCCACAAGGTTGGACAGGCGACCCCGCTCCTTGTCACGTACGGGCTTTAAGATACAGCCCAAAGGTGCTAACCATTCGGACACCCCCACCCCTTACCTTAAATTGAAAGTGTACACCTCGTATATAGCTTCCACGGCCCAATGTTAAATAATTACAGCATATGTAGGACTAGCTAAAAGACATCTATTGTACATGTACTTTTTATATTATGCATAGTATATAAATTATTTATGCATTAAATGACAATAATTGGAGTATTGAATGTATACAAATAGCACGTGTCTACAAACAGATAGTCAAACATTCACTGGATGGTTTGGATTTATATTTAACAGTGGATACCAATGGTGTGCTGATTTCACGTTGAATATTAACTGATGCAATGTGATTGATATTCATTACTACCTGTTAAATATTAAGTAATTAATTTTTAATACCACCTAATGTCAGATGGAACAGTTACTACCACACAGTGAACTAACAGAACAGTTACTACTATACAGTGAACTAACAGAACAGTTACTAGTATATAGTGAATTAACAGAACAGTAACTAGTATACTGTGAATTAACAGAACATAACACAAACAGCTATTACTATATTGAGTAAGAGCGACAACCATGTGATTAGGAAACGAGTTTATCACAATGTATAATATGATCAAGTATTTATTCCTTCTAACAACAGGTAATATGTAATATAACTCTTGTATCTGCATTAATTATTTAGTATAGGTCCACGTTTTCCTAAGATCGCCGTCCTTCTGTAGTCAGTAAACAAGTGTTCGTTAGTAATCCGCGCTATCCCCCCCCCCCGGCCCCTGACAAATTATGGATTAATTATGTTGAAATCCTACCTACACCACCATATCTGCAAATCTATATGGGGGTAATAGGTCAGCGTGTACATTAGTAAAGTATATCACCAGGTATATCACAGGGTATTCAATCCTTCTAACAAGTAACAGGTGAGATAACTCATATATCATTATTAACAATTTGTTATAGCCGTTAACAGGTATTGAAATAGGTCAGGATCTAGCAAAGATGTAATTAACATCTCGAGAACAACAACTGAGGCTTGGAATAAACAGATATGTAATCGAAATCCCCGATCTGTGCCCGTACCGAGATATGCATTGAAAATATATTTGGGGCCTTTTGCCATACTAAGAAACGGACCCGTAGCCCCCTCAAATATTTCACGGAAAATAATGATTTCTTAGGAGTGTTCAAATTGGTAGGCGACCCGTAGACTCGTAGCATGGTCCAACAAGGCCTGTCTGTCATCATCACCTCCTGATCTTCTTTTCTTGATACCATACGTGCGTTGTACATAACTGTTGTGGGGAGTGTTGGTCTACTGTCACTGAACACGTGTACTCGCTCATCACAACCACGTTCTTGTGTACACCTGATGTAGGGTGCTCACACGCGCTTGAAATCAAGGTGCCTATTGTGTCTAACATACGGTACCTATATGACTAGAATTATAGAATACCTACAGTGATCACTTGAAATTTGATACTACAGCTGTATTGTCCGGCCTAGATTTCTCCGCGTAAATCAAAAGACACTCTCCACTACCCTCATGATGATATTAGCAGGAGGAGTTTAAGAAGGGCATTTCAGAAAATTCCGCCATAAAACCCTACCTGAGGCACTTCAAAATTTCTGGTGGAAGACCCCAAGATACCCTACCCCCTGCCCCCCGGGCTCGCGACTCCGGGTTTTCGCCGTGGCTGGCTCAGAAACTCCAGCCATAAAACTCTGCCTGAGGCATTTCAATGTGAGGCCAAGGGATGCACTCAGATACGAAGGGAGCACCATCGGCGTAACCGCCACATCCTCAGCCCCTCCAAAAATTCGATGGCCCCACCAAATTTGGTGAGTTGGCTACGGGCCCACTAAGAAATGGGTTTATCCCCAAAGTCGACTACTCGGAGGGATTTCTATATTATCATTAAGAATCCTAATGAACATTTTGACTCGCGATGTGTTATAAAACCTATTTCGATGGTCAGATTCCGCGAAATTGGCTGAAATTATTGAAATTCGCTTCCCTACAACAAAAAGGGTCGAGTGCATGTTAAAGATACATCTACCATTTTATACAGTGCCTACGGAACCTGTCGAACCTTGCAGAACTGATTTAAGAAACAAGAGAAAAGTAAATTGAATCGATTTATAAGACCTACACGACGAAATGAAAAGATTAGAGAGATTAACGCTGCCTAGACTAGAACCACCAAACCATATTTGTTTGTATTTCAGTAGTGTTTGTTATTGATGATGGTGAGATAACTTATGGTTGCTATAGACAACCAACATCATCATGTTCACAACATACTCTTACTTGTCCAGATGATGAAATTATAGCAGTATATGATTCCCATAGTGTACACAAAATTGCATTTGGCAGAAAAAAGACCGGATATTCTTGCCACCAAGACCAGATGGAAATATGTAATGCAACATGCTGTAGATATCAAGGACGTAATGAAGATATTAATGGTTTTATACCAGTTAACCAACCATATCGTTCATCGGTTTATAGAAATTGTTCAAATCAACGAACTTGTACCGTCACATCTCCTTACAGTCCTGATACTGATTATGATTACAACTGATTATGATTACATACTTTACCCATATAAATGTCTTCCAGGTTAGTAAACTGTGGCATATGATCATGGGCTCAATTAGTCATGTTACTGGTTATAACTAAGTAAGTCGTCTATATACAGTCGCCCATTACAGTCCTGATACTAATCGTTTTAATACTGTCGTACATTTAACAACAATTATAAGTAAATATAGAAATGAAGCATACCAGTTATGTTGGTGGTTTTCATTCTTGGTGACTTTATAATCTCTGAATATCATGTATGTGTCGTCATTTCATTTCATTTATTTACAGTTAGTCGGATATACAACATGATGGAGATAACCGATGTCAGTTTTCTATATAAAGGTTATTTATATGCTGTCTGTTGACAAAAATCATATCTTTATCATCTATGTGTTATATTTATAGATAATCAGGTTTATAATATGATGGAAATCACCGATGTGAGTTTTCTATATAATGGTTATTTATATTACTCTGGTAAAACACAAACTACAGGTACAACAATTACTAGATGTTGTAATATAACAAGTACTGAACCACTAACCATTAAAAGTATCTACATTGATCTGACAGTAGAATCAAGTTACAACGTGAAGATTTATTCAGAGAATCAGACGTTACTACACGGTGTAGATGAAGGTGGTTTACTCTATGGTTATGAAGAACTCTCAATTTCTGGAGACAAGATTTACCACGTTGTTTTGGAGAACTTAACTGTGGAAGAATATGATTATATTTGGATACGAATAGCATCAAGTAAGGATGAGATAATAAGTACTATACGAGTTGTATTGGCAATCTTTTCAAAAACTTTTCTCAACTGCTCTTACATGACCTAAGTACTGTGCCCCACAGCTGTAATGAACCTTTTTGAAACCCATGCAGCTATTTGAAGTATAGTACCTACTACGGCTACTAGTCGAAGACGAAAGAGTTTTCTTTTAGAATGGGGTGCGGGCAATCCTACTTTTCGGTCATTCGACTAAAGTGGAAAAAAAAATTCTAGATGGTAAAATAAAGTGCCCGAAATCTAATAACACACTAATGTTACTTTTCTTTCAATTGAATACCACGAATTTGTACTGAATTGACTATGGGTTAAAACATATTGACTGGAGGCCCTCTACTTTGTGCGACTGCTGTCGGGCACGAATTACTTTTTGTGAATGTAGGCTAAAACAGTCGGATAGGATGGTTCGAATTCACGTTGGCATAGGGGTAAATTTCGGTTACAAAATCATTTGACAACTTTGCTGTTGCTTAACTCACGGGCTAGAATAACATCCACCAAATTAGACGACTTTGAAGTTATTGCATTAAGCCTAAACTACGAAATTGGAAATTGACCTCATTTACACCCCACCCCATCATACACATGTGAGTTTTTCCAAGTATGTTGAAACAAATCAGAATTTCAATGTTTTTACTCTGATGAACCAATTCCTTGTATCCTCGTCCATCTCCGGAATAGGATGAGTAGTATTCTGATTGTTTTCAATGTTTATCAACTTCTAGGAACAATAACCGATGTAAGACCTAATATTCTGTAAATCTGGTATTACAGGTTCAAATAACATACCATATATAATTTTTATATGTTATATTACAGGTTCAATTATTATACCATATATAATCTGTTTATCCCTATTACATAAGTTATACTATAGGTTCAATTATTATACTTTATTTTATGACCAGTAGTGGAATACCGCGTTTTATCAGTGAAATAAAAGTATTATTCCACTGGCGGACAAAGTAGTCCATGTTGTTTTACCTAAAATGATTGTAAAATCATAGAACATTTGTCGTTTTGTCGTGAATAACATATTTTATTTCATCTTTAAGCAAGAAAACGTTTATATTTTCACTCATGCTACGCATTCGTGAAAATATAAGTTTTCTTGCTTCTCGATGAAATAAAATATGTTATTCACGACAAAACGACAAATATCCTCTATTTACATTATAGGGGAATATATTATACCATATATAATTTGTATATCCATTTTGTTTAACAGATTCAAATATAAGTATAACTTGTGATGATTGTGCTGGTTTTCCTGATTCCGGTGGGTATAAAAGAACTTTATAAATTATGTTAAGACTTTTGTTATAGCGGCAAGGTGAAAAAATTGTCGACATTAGAAGCTAGAATTAGAACACAAACATGACTGTGTCTCCAATGACTACCACTTAAAAATAACCATATAGCAGATTTCCTGTGAGTATCAATTGAATACACATAACAGTTCTACAATAATCCGAAACCGTCGTTTACTATGAGCGCAAATTAATTCGTTTTATTGCCGATACTTAAACTTTAAAACCACATGTTTATCACAAGACCAGGACCTATTTTGTGCCCGTTTGGCGTCGTGTATGTAATGTACAACATAAATGACGTCCAGTGAAAGACGTCACAGGTGTACATTTTAATGTTATGATCAGGTGAATTAATTGTTACAGGTACTGATACAAATAGCAAGAATTCACCAAATGAAGTGACTACAAGTAACGATAATAACAATGGTGATGTAAATACAGGACTAACAGTTGGTATAATAGTTGTAACTTTACTTCTGGTGGTAACATGGTTTATTCAAGGTGCTTATTGTATCAGAAGGTATGTAGCCATATCAGTTGTATCATTAGAAAATTGAATTGTGTGTTTGGGGACGTTCTGTACATAAACATCCTTGAAATCTACCTTTTTAGATTCAAGTCTGAATATGGAAATACGAGCTACTAATTTCGTATTATTCGCCAATATCTAAAAACAAGGAAAAAGTGCAGTTGTCAAGTATCTTTAGTTCGTTCTAAAAATGGGTTTAATGCAATTTGTTTTGGAGACATTCTGTATATATATGTACATCGTTAAAATCTATTTCTTTAGATCCAAGATCGCTAGCATCGAAAAACAAGTAGAACTTGCAGTATGTATGTGCATCTTCTGCTCAGCGATCTTTATTTATGATTGAATTAGTTCGTTTTACAACACTGATTTCATGAAATGTGTTTTAAGAGACACACACCCTTGAAATCTTATTTTTTAGAAATTCGAGTCTACATATTGATATATTCGCCATTATAAAACAAACAAGTAAAAAGTACAAATTTATGTAAATCCACTGCTCAGACATCTTCATTTATGATATCTTTAGCTCATTTCAGAATACTTATTGACTGATATGTGTTTGGTCAACGTTATGTAGACATACATCCTTGACATACATTCGTCAATATCGAAACACAAGGAAAAAGTACATAATTTATTTGAATCCACTGCTCAGTCACCTTCATATATGATTTGTTGCTGGCTTTTAATTATTCTCTATTCATCCCTCAATTCTAACTATCGAAAAACGCGCGTACCTTGAATGCTGTTAATCACCGTTACTCGAAAAACGAGTAGCTCTGAGAAAGTTCGACGCGATATTTCGGCGTCGTTCGCCCTTGCCAGTGGCAAGTGGCAACATATCGTCGATCATATGGAACGAAAAAGCGAGATCCAGTAAACACATTGGCATGTACGTAAAAGATCCTTTGGAATATAAAAGTAGGCCATAACGCCACTGTCCGGGACAATTCATCCGGAATATAAGACGTTATAAACCCAATTTCATATCTTTTCGAGGTTAATGAGTAATGTATTTTGTTCTGCAGGAAGATAAAACGGACACAACATTCGCGACCGGATCAAAATATTGCAAGTCCTGTTAATACAGTAGAGACAAGTACGTATGCAGGTTTGATGAACAACGGTGGACCGGAACACGGTTATTCAGGCCTAGTGAACCCAGACCTAGTGAACCTTAATCGACCCGATACCGTGAATAACGGCGGACCGGAACACGATTATACAGGCCTGGAGAATAGGAACGGTTCTGATAACAGTGTTCCGGAACATGGTTATATAAACATGACTAATAGGAACGGATCAGATACCGTGAATAACAGTTAACCGAAACACTGTACAGTTCCAAATGTGTCAGAATATAATTACACTGCTCTGGGTAACCCGCTGCGGGTCCCAACTGATGTAAATTATGAAAATACCTTAGCAAATACACATTAGCAGTAATACATATATGCCACATCGGCGTCATAGGTTAAACCACTTACAAACACTATTAGGTCGGACCGTGTTTAAATTAATCAAGCTCATTATACATAGGTCAAGGTCAAAAAGGGACCATAACTGCGACCCGTACTACTTAAATT
The DNA here is from genome assembly GCA_963678685.1 of Patella ulyssiponensis. Taxonomy (NCBI): domain Eukaryota; kingdom Metazoa; phylum Mollusca; class Gastropoda; family Patellidae; genus Patella; species Patella ulyssiponensis. Next base: position 94,603,614 of record OY783226.1, read on the forward strand.
AAAATGTATATTTACAAAATGAGTCAATTAGGAATGAATGATTTTCTTACATGTTGGGGTTTTTTTGGCGGGGGGGGGGCAATATAACCTTGTGTACAACAGCAACAAAAATAAAAAATAAATGTATATTTACAAAATGAGTCAATTAGGAATTTATGGTTTTTTCTTACATGGTGTTTTTTTTTGGCAATATAACCTTGTGTACAAGATAAAATTTTAAAAACAACAGCAACCAAAATAAAGATAAATGAAATAGACAGCCTCGTCTCCCAGACCCCGCGTTAACCCCTGGCTACTTTATGAATAAGCCATCATATGTTTTATAGTTATAAATATGTAATTACCATGTCCATACCGCTTAAAGAAAGAACACGTTTTAAAAGTATATGAAATTTCTCAGAATATATTTGATAAGATAATGTCCATATTAGGAATCATTAAATTAATTTGTAATATGTTAAACTATGCAATGCAAAACTATTATATATATATATATATATGTCCATATTAGGAATAATTGAATTGTTTAGAATATATTTGATAACAGTTACAATGTATATACATAATGTCGATATTAGGAATAATTAAATTGTCAGTAAAAGATTAAATTTTAATTATAATGTCCGTATTAGGAATGATTAAATTGTTAACTATATAATCTCCATAATAGGATTGTTTAATTGTATTTTTATTTATTGCGTTTAATTGTATTTCAAAATATAGATTTTTAGAGACTGTGGTTTGGTTTAGTTTGTTTATTAGGTTAATTTGTTGTTGGTAAGTTTATGTACATGTATATGAGAGAGAGAGAGAGAGAGAGAGAGAGAGAGAGAGAGAGAGAGAAATGGGGTTTAACGTCCACTCAACACAACCAGGTCATTCTGGGACTAACATGTGGTTTCAATTTTTATTTCAATAATTCGCTTGTGCGTATTGGTCTTTAGCAGTGGGAGGGAACCGGAGTGCCCTGAGGAAACCCACGAGGTTGAGAAGGCGCCCCTATGTCCATGCCACATACGTTCACACCAGGGATCGAAACCACAGCCGCAAGCCAGAGGTGACCGGTCAGCTAGAGGTCGAAGCGCGTCACTCAAGGCCACTAGGCCATCCCAACCTCCCATTTCTGATTAGATTCCTCAACATATGCGTTGTTATGAAGCCCTTTAATAAAATTGATGAAATGTGTTTTGAGCGTTTGTTTTCCATAACCCAAAACGATTATAAGTAAAACTCGCGAGGGTTGAAGGCGAATAGGTTTGTTGTAACGATTAAATTTATGACATAATTGTGCACAACCGAGGATGATGACCATTGTTTAAGACCATTCAGTGCGTGTAAGAACGACTTATGACGTGGCCAAAAATAATACACAGTTTGACCGGAGACCCCCCTAGATCCTGGGGCCCGAGGAATCTGTCTGCTAATGAATACAACGGACACCGAACACATCATGTCTAATACGTGTTCTGTATTGTTCGGAACATTGTAGAGCTTGCTCTGTATCCCGAGGTGACGTGGACGGGGTCGAGCTTTTTACAATATAGTTGACGGTGAAATTGGTTATGTTTTATATGTTTCAAGTATATCATATGACAGTTTCCATAGAATAAAGTGATTGTGAGAATTCTTGTGTAATACCCATCATTGTCTTATGATAATACCCCACCCCCCCTTCCACGAGCAATTATTTTATAATAATACCCCATTGATGAATCAACAAACAGAAGAGTAGCCTATACAGTTTCCTGTGTGCATTATGTGGATTAACATTGTGATTAATTTAACGTTTTATGAACTAGGTCGAACTTGCTAAATTTAACGTTGACGGTGAAGGAGATAACAAGGCCCACTATCTAATAAAACATCTATTATCTTATTGTACCATTCACGTGCTTTCCTCTTCTACTTTTACTTTCATTCTCCATTCATTTACAGCGACTCGACACGTATACGCCTTTAAGTCTAAACTTTGTCCATTTTGTAGTGGACATGACATCTCGTGGGTCTACAGTGTAATGAATTATTTGTGTGACATTTCAAAGAGTATTCTCTCAATGTTTTCAAATAAGTACAAAAACAAATAGGTAGGTAGGTCAATTAAATATAGACCAAGGATAGCAACAGATCTGATTAAAGATACATTATGGGAGATTTTTATAAAGAGTTGGTCATTCTTGCTATAACAGTTCAAAAATAAATGATGAAAGAAGAATATATTGAAACTTTCGGTCAAATTACTTTATTCTGAACAATGTTATTACCATTTTAATTATGACTAGAACTATCTCGATTATCAATGGCTCTCAATTTAACCAACAACTAAACATAATATCAAGGCTGTATTGATATTATGGATACAGTAGCTGGTTTAGTCATCACATGGTCTCCAGGAATTGTATAATTTGTCATTATCTGTGTTTGGTTTATTGTACTTTAGTTTAGATGTCATTTGTTCAGGTCAACAGCGGCCTCGCTTCGTACACTCAATCATTTAGCCTCGATCTAAAAAGTATGACGTCAACGTAACGCTTATTCTCGGCTCACGCCATTAAAAAATTAAATCTATCAATGAAATCCTGCTTTAATCCAAACCGAACCCAAGCCATTGATTTTGTGCTTGTTGTGTAAATAAAGATCTGATTTATAATTTCTATGACATCTAAAGCCTAAATAAAGACTTGCAATAATCAGATTTAGCTCTTGCATAATGTATGTTTAAATATATATGTAGTATTATTTATTATAGATATAATAATGTTATATATGTGGTACTATTTAATAAGCATGTCGTAATATTTAATTATATGTGGTGATTTTTATTATTTAATACATAGGTGGTAATATTTAATATATCAATATTTAATGTAGTTGTTTTAATATCCAATACGTATGTTATAATATTTAATGTAGATGTGGTAATATTTAATATAGATGTAGCATTATTTAGTATATATATTAAGTAATATTTAATATACATCTAGAAATATTTAAAGTACATCTAGTAATATTTAAAGTACATCTAGTAATATTTAATATACATCTAGTAATATGTAATATACATCGATTTTCAATATTAAATATACATCTAGTTTCAATATTTAATATGCTTCTAGTAATGTTTAATATACATCGAGTTTCAATATTTAATATACACGTAGTTTCAATATATAATATACATCTAGTGATATTTAATATACATCGAGTTTCAATATTTAATATACACCTAGTTTCAATATTTAATATACATCGAGTGATATTTAATACACATCGACTTTCAATATTTAATATACATATAGTGATATTTAATACACAACTAGTAACATCACTATAGAGGTAGATGTAGGCATACTTGGTATAGATGTGGCAATATTCCACACAGGTACTATATTATGTCTTCTTCCTTCAAATAATTGTGCTTCTAACCTTAAGCCAGTGCTTCTCAACCTTTTTTTGCCAACGGCAAACTTTTGAACACATAAAAAAATATGTATGAAAAATATTTGAATTTTGCAAAATAAAACATAACAAGACATAAACACAGACAAGTCACAGACCCAAACTAAATAAAGAAAACACAGCTATGAACTTACTTTATTACAGTCAAATAGCTGGCTTCTTTAGTGAGAAATTTTCTTTGTGTGCCGTTCAAAATTTCGCGGCACACTTAAGCTATAAGACATTTAAAAAGTCGAGCGAGTTCTATTCGTAATACGTTGATTGTTTCGATAAATGAATAAACATGTTGATTATTGGCCATAAATTATTCATTTCAGACAGAGAATAAAAGATGGAGAACATAGCTGCCCAGGATTTTGTCGGTCATTTTGTCGGCATGGTTCTACGTAACGGTTTTGGTGCCCTTTTAGTAAGTCTGCTTAAGGTATTAATACACGAAGAATGGTTCAACTTCCTGTTTTTGCCAGGTAGGAGTCAATTCATCAAGATATGCAAAATGACTTTCAATTTATTGAATAAGCGTGCATGTGTGTTGCATAAAACTGGTCCACAGAGAGAGAGAGAGAGAGAGAGAGAGAGAGAGAGAGGGGTGAATGGTTGGATTGATGGATTTTTCGTTGATAGATTGATATTATGTTCATTTTTTCAGTGATTTTGACCGTACTTTTGTTGGTCAATTTGCCAAAGAGGGGATATTTGGTAACCATCTCTAAACAAGCGGTTTCTGCGGTGTTGTTCTGCTGCCCTGTATTTCTGATAACCAATTATAGATATGGTTTGCATTATATTAACACGGAATCTCACGAAGTTGCTGCTAGATACAACGAATCTGTTTATTTCAAAGACCGAATAATGATGAGAGTGTTGTGTGTGTTTATTCTGTGTCTATTATGTCTACTGGCGACGATAATAGCATATTTATTGGATATAAAGGGTTGGAAAAGAATTCATCTATTGGCTTACTTTGTCCCTGTTCTAGGAGAATTGGTCGGTTATTCATATGACCAAGTAGAACTCCTCGTAATTTTCGCAACACTGTTTAATCTTGTCGTTATTATCTGGTATATCTCGAGTGTTTGCTCAGTATTGTTTCGCATGTGCTCAAAGTTTTTTCGTGAATACAAGCAGAAAATTATGCGGACTTTCGGGGCAGTATTAGGGGTTATAGTTTTAGTGGCCTTTTACATGCTTGTTATCACTTTCATGTCGAAAGAACCCAAATCATTGGCGAAATATTAACGATACAATTGACATTGGAATTAAAATTTGATTAAAATAATTGTTTTAGCCCTGCAACCAGAATTTCAATCGTCAGGTTTCTAATCTCGTATCTTCCATCTAAAACAGCTATACATTTTTGAAAGATTATAACGCCAGACAGACACACAAATCAAAGAATGTCAACCAAAATCTTTGCACAAACTTAATTTAGGGCCAGCTGGAAATTATAATAATTGTTAAGTAAATGCCATAGAGAGAGAAGTGGGTTAAACGACCATTCGACACAAACTAGGTCATTTCGGGACTAACATATGGTTTAATTTTATTTCAATAATTCGCTTGCGCGTAGGTGTCTTTAGCAGGTGGGGGAAACCGGAGGTCATGGAGAATACCGACGTGGATGAACAAGCGACCCTACTCCTTGTCACGTACAACCAGGAATTCAAAACCACGCCAGTTGACTCAAAGGTAGACTTTATGATTCAGCACACACGTGCTAACCATTCGGCCATCTAATCCCCATGTAATGGGTGACATATGTAATGAAGAGAAAGGAAAATCAAACGTGGTTTAATGTCTTACTGTTCTGCACCAAGCCATATGATGACGATGAGTTTCAGAAAGTATGTATCTATATGTATCGTATCGCCGGATGTGTTTCTATATTTGTTGTGTTTATTGCATCAGAAGGATATGTATTGTATTATTACAAAACTGGGACGTTTTTGGTAGACATTCTGTAGATATACATCCTTGAAATCTGCTTTTTTTGAGATTCAAATTCGCCAACATCGAATAAACAAGGAGAATGTGCAGTTTTCATGTGCATTTACTGCTCCACGATCCTCATTTATGGTTGATTTAGATTGTTTTATAAAATGTATTTAATAAAATGTGTTTTAGAGACATACATCCTTAAAATCTGATTGTTTGAGATTTTAGTCTAAATACTGATAAACGAGCCACTCGTTTTACATTATTCGCTAATATAAAACGCTGCTTGAGCGGTGGGCATCCTCATCTATGTTAACAATAGTTTTTCTTAGAATGTTTAATGAAATGTTTTTGATCGACATTACGTAGAGATACATCCTTGAAATCGGTTTTGTCAACGGCTTTCTTAGCTATTCTTTACTCAGCCCTAAATTCTGTGTTTTTGGTATTCAAATCTGAACATCGAAAAACGAGAAGCTTGTATTTTGCCAATCGCCATTATCGAAAAAAAAGTAGCTCCTAGAAAGATCAACGAGATGTTTCGGTGTGGCTCGCCCTTGTCCGTAGTGCTGTAATGAGGATTGGGCATAGGACTACGTATGGTAGTTCAGGTGGGACGAAAAAAACCGAGGTCCAGTCCACACATTTGAATTCGATATAAGAGTAAGACATAGCGCCGCTGACAGGGCAAAGATTTCCTCGAATGTAGGACGTTAAATCGCATTTGATTTCTTTTTATTTAATTGTGTATTTTGCTCTTAAGGAATATGAAACGGGAACAACATTCGCGAGACGGTCAAAATATTGCACGTGCTGTAAATACAGTAGAGACAAGTACGTATGCAGGTTTGCTGAACAACGGTGGACCGGCACACGGTTATTGAGGCCAAGTGAACCTCAATGGACCCCATCGGAACACGATTATAGAGGCCTGGGGAATAGGTACAGATATGATAACGTGAATAATTGTGGATCGGAACACAGCTATATAAACATGGTGAATAGGAATGGATCTGATGACGTGAATAACAGTGACCCTGAAAACTCGACGGTTCCAAATGAGACAGAACATGATTACACTGCTCTGAGTAACCCGATGCGGGTCCCAACCGATGGTAATATTGAAAATACCTTAGCAAATACAAATTAGCAGCGATGCATGCATGCCACCCCGGCGCCATAAGTTAAACGATTTACAAACGGTATTAAGTCAGACCGTGTTAATTGTTAATCAAAGGGATACTTAAGTTAATTAAGTTCACTATAAAAAGGTCAAGGTCGAAAAGGGACCATAACTGTGACCCCTACTACTTTAATTAAAATGTATACTTACAAATGGAGTCATTTGGGAATTAATGGGTTTTTTCTTACATGGTTTGCTTAATTGTCTGTAATGTTTTGTATCAAAATATTTAAAACCCATATTAGGAATGATTCAATTATCTATAATATATTAAACTATATTATGTCCATATATAGTTTGATTAAATATATTAAACTATAAACTGTCCGAGAGTTATTTTACGATCACGGCAACATGTTTACAAGGTGAAACCACACAGACGGGTTTATGAATTGACAAAAATAAAGCCACTACAATAAACAAATTTAACATGGAGCGCTACGTCACGATCTGTTGATTTACCAAGCAACTTATTTTTCTCCTTCTGTGTCTAGTGGTTAAACGCATGCGCATGGAACCAAGAGGCCTGTCATTGAATTAAGGGGCGTGGTTTTGATAACGTTACAAGGAGTAGGGTTGCCTGTGAAACCCCCTAATATACGTCCGGGTCCTCCCACTGCTAAAACTCCTACGCAGAAGCGAATTATTGAAATACAAGTGAATCTTGTAGTGACCTAGTTTGTGTTGAGTGGACTTTCAACCACATCTCTCTCTCTCCCTCATAACAATACAAGAACTATATGTTCTTCCATTGTTCCTGTTTTCCTTTCATGCCATCCCTCTCTTGCTGACTACACTATCTAGCCTATACCTTTTTGGTTTCTTTTAGGACTTCTTATTTTGTCTAATGGATTGGATTCTTCGTACTTGATTTTATTTTATATCTCCATTCCCATCCCCTTCTCTCTCGCTCTCTCTCTCTCTTCACTCCCAGCCTCGGCCTGTTTCTCTCAAAATGAACACAAAAAAAATCTGTAAACGATTTTATTCATATGCCAGTGTCTAAATAAAGTTCAAGACATCCGCGAACAATAGAATTTGTTTTATCTAACAGACTTAACTTAATGTGGTGGCTTCCCTGAAAAAAAAACATAGTTTTAGAATAACATGTGCCATGGCTCTACTGTCTGAGTCATGCTAAAAAAAATAAGGCTCGTCTCCTATGGCGCTTTTGTGGCGTGTGCGCCGGCGAAAAAACTTGTTTTAATGCTAATGTAACGGTACTGTTTCCATGTAAACGCTGCCCAAAACGCTCGCTGAAATGTATTTCTTGTATGAACATGTGGCTTTCCTCGTTATCATGTACATGTACATATCTTTGATTACAACTGACATGATCTATAGCGCACCATCAAAGTCGTTAAGCCCTAATAGGATAATCTATAGTTTACCCAGGGTAGATAACTCTAGCAAGCTGCCAGGAAGGGGGAAGTAACTGTCGTAGAAATGAAATGGGTAAACCCCCATCGTTCTACTTCTACACTGGCGCTAATGACGACGGGCATACGCCATATAGTGTGGTATGTTGGAAATTTTGCCCGGATAGCGGCACTACGGTCTACACTTATATCGAATTCAAACTGTCAAGGGATCTTTAACGTACACACCAATGTGTACACGAACCCTCCATCCTGCCTCACTGACAAGGGGAATCACGCCGGAAAATCTGGATGAACGTTCTCGGCCAATGCATGGATCGATAACCCGACCTCCGGGCTAGCGAGCCAGTGTCTTATCAAGTAAGCCATCGTTACCCCAACTGTCCCAGATCTTGAGGAAGGGTGAAGGGTATATAGCTGTAGTGGACCGCGAGGTAAAGTAGATAAATGTAGCGAAATGCGAAGAAGGCCCAGACGTCGATAGAATACTTACAGTAATCACCCAAGAAAGAGCGGGAATAAGTGTGTTGGTAAATTTAACTCTTGGAAGATTGATCTGAGTTGGGTTAAATGGACAGGTACAAGGTACACCATTATCAGCTAACTGCTTTGGGCACCCTGATGGCCACACAAGGGAGCTCAAGCTGGTCAAAAAATTGCATATATCGCCAAACTTACTGAAAAAGTAAAAATTGTCATTTATAAAAGGAACTGAATAAAAAAAATCATGGTGTCCACACCATTACATGGTGATGGTTAAACAATTCAACACAATGTTTGGAAGATATAGAAATGCAAAAAAAAATTCTAGATATTATGAAGTATATATAATATTTACCATGTTTCGACACATCAACCAATGCTGTTGACACAGACACGCGTCTGGCAATAGATTTTAGACGTTTTCGGCTCTACATTAGGGGCCGAAATGCCAAGAGGGTGTTTCAAAAGTTATAAAGACAATGTTCCGACATCTACACTGAACCAGTACTTTTACAACACTTGCCATTATATCAATAGATCCCATAAGGGTCAGCTCTAATACAGAGGCAGAAATACCAAGAAGGGGGTTCGGAAGAAGATTTTATCTGAAACCTATTTGAGTAATACTCACAGAAGTGTCAGCTCTAATACAGAGGCAGAAATACCAAGAAGGGGGTTTGGAAGAAGATTTTATCTGAAACCTACTGTATTTCAGTAATACTCACATTGTTCCAGTGCCTTTCATGTTCCGGTAGTCGCATATATCAATAGATTTTGGCCGTTACGGAAATGCCAAGAAGATATCCCTGAAAATCTTGCTCAAAATGTTCCGACACTTACCATGTTCCGGAATTCTGTTTGCAGAAAATTGCAGTGTAGTTTCCCTGTATGTCCATCTCCCAAAGAGCATCTATGCTGACGGCTGAGTTCAGCTGATGCTTGAGTTGGGTCGTCAATAGTACATACATATCACCAGACATTGGAACTGGTTTAGGGGTGACATCAAAATCACTAATGGTGACCCATGTGTCTGCTGGATTACCTTTTAAAAGATATAAAAACATCAAAAATAAAGGTCGGGGGATCATTGTGTTCAAACAAATCAAATAGGGTTTAACGTCTTACTTTGCTACACTAGCATTCAAAGTAAAAGTTGTTGGAAAGAATATACCAGCAATTCAGAGACAAACTTATCAATGCAGAAACCGTAGGAAAGAAGAAACATGAAATTCTATTCAACCGGGGGCTGAACAAATAAAGTTTATGATGAAAGCACGCAATTATTGTACATTTTCGCCCAGAATGATCATATTATCTGTCATTGAACGGACACCAACAATCTTAATGGACGCATTGCCGGCGTTTGACTTCACTCCATTTCAATGCTATACACCTTAGCAAACATACTTGATGTTAAGTACCATGTCTCTGCTCTGGACACCTACTGCTTCAATTCAATGAACACGCCAGGCCACTTGACCTGAAAGTTATGAAAGCGTGTTGCAATTCAGATTTACCTCTCTGATAACGATTGTGTAACGTTGTGAAAACCCTCAACGGCGGGAGATGTTTGCCATGTGCGCAAAACAAGAACGGCGACTCTCATGAGAAACGGTATACTGATCAACCCAGTACAGTTGTCATTGCGTTTGTCATACGACCCACAGTTGCGATAGGTTGACAGGGAGGTCTTGGTACGACTAACATGTCGCCTCTATTTTATAATTGCCGCTTGTGCGCATTCATATAGTAGGGGCAGCGATTTGTTAGCATTGGTTACCGAGGGCAACACAGCGCAAGGTGAGGCATAGGGTTGCAGTGAGTGCTCAATAACCGTATTAGGAAGCTACCTCATGTAGAAACTGGTTTGTATGAACTAAAATATGTATCGGCATTCTGTACTGCCAATATCCATCAACCCAGAACGAATTAGAGATATATACCTACCACAATCTCTCCATTCTACATTACCAGTATCAATAAACCCAGGACGAGCTGGTATAACTGCTGGTATAAAGGACACAAACAGAAAAAGCAACATTCCTGGAAGTCGTTTGTGAAACCAATGGTATTTATTGTGTACTGATTTTTTAATCTTAGATTTTATCTGTGTGGGTGTGTGACCCAGATTACATACCCCTTTAATTGTAGTAACATAGGCATGGCGTAGGACATGTAGTTTTTTTATATTAAAGGTGTTGTGCCTCACTTCCAGTAACACGCTTACGGCTGGCCCCCGGATCCATTAACTTAATTTGTTATTTGTTTATTTTATGCAATGTCTATTTTCTGTCTTGTCCACAGGTTTATCTTGTAGATTTTTGTTTTGTGTATAGTGCGGTCCTCCTGCACTTACTGATAGATCTGGCGTAATACAAGTAATGTTTGATATTAAAGGTGCTGTGCCTCACTGTACGTAATAGTTCCAAAAGATTTCACGTATAATTTTAATTATTATTCTAGTATCAATGTGACCTTTCGCTAGTTTTTTTTTCACGTTTTATTTCGGTCCTAAAAACCTAAACCCAATTCTGTTTTATCTGCCAGGCATCAAAACAGCTGTGACTTTCCGCGATTCCATTTTTTTCTGACCAAGATAGCAGCAAGGTCAATTACATAACCTTGCACATAAGTGCAGTCTGGTTGTGTTACTATAAATAGTCGCTCTCCATACCAACCAATTCACCCAACGGCCTCAACCTAGCCATCTCAGATTTCGATCAAACGTATTCTATGGGGTTTACGTTCGCTTGAAAAAGCCGAATTACAAAGCGTAGGCTACTCGATCAGACTTGTGGTTTCTGAGGCATTAGCAACCTTTTTTTGGAATTTCTTTTCATATTATATTCCATGCCCTCGACCCCTTTTTTTATATAGCCTTATCTCCTGAACTTTTGGTTCAATTGCCATGTCTAGGTGTCGCTGTAACTAGTAAAGGATGAGCCATCATCTTGCACAAAAAATCTAGATAATAGACCTTGCAAAAAATAAACAAAAAGTCCGATATTACTACACTGGTTCATACATTTCCAGTAATATTCTTTTGGTTTGGATATGTTAACGTTATCTAGAATTTACTTTTAGGATTTTTTGGCGTTCGTCACTTCCGATTCATGAATCCTTTATTACTCCTCAATCGTTGCATTGATCTCTGTGTTAAAATTATATTTGGAATGTGTTTAACCAGTCCTAGCACATATGTGATCATGACTGGCTCCAATATTGTCCTTTAAACCCCACCTCGATTTTGCGGTTAATACAAATACTTAATACAAAATCGGTGAAGCAGTAGATTATAAGAATAATGCCTCCTTGGATTTCATATATGTTGCAGTAGGTGAGGTGAACTTCACATTGAATGATGGTCGTCTCGTCGAGAAGATTAAACGTTAAGGTCAATTACTATGCCAAAATATGTTACGGTCTTATCTGAGTTTAGTTTAAAATACAATTATGATCGCAAGGATCATATTATAACGACTCCATGCAGGTTTTACCCAAGCGAGAAAGCCCAAGACGACAAAAGAATACTTACAGTAGCCAAGATAGGAGACCACCAGCCGGTAAGTTTGGTGATTGTAAATTTACTAGGTGGGAGGTTGATCGCCATTGGGTTAAATGGACAGGTACATGGTAGACCATTGTCGGCTAATAGCTTGGGACACCCAGAGTCACCTTTAAAGACGTCCAAAAGGTGGCATGGATCATCATAATGGCTGAATTAAAATAAAACTCATCATGAATAGGGAATTGATCAGAACTCATTCCTGTCATCAGACAGGTTAATCGTAATTCATCTCCCAGAGAGAGAGAACTGGGGTTTAACGCCCACCCGACACAAACTAGGTTATTTTGGGACTAACATATGGTTTAATTTTATTTCAATAATTTGCTTGTGTGTAGGGGTCTTTAATAGTGGGGGGAAACCGGAGTACCCGGAGAAAACCCTCAAGGTTGTACAGGTGACCCTACTCCTTGCCACGTACAACCGGGGATTCGAAACCACGCCAGTTGACCCAATGGCAGGCTGTATGATACAGCGCGCGCCCGCACTACTAATAAAATGCAACCACTGGAAATCTTGAAGTATTTTGTCGGCCGAAGCCAACCTCGAACTCCGGTGGGAACGGAGATGTATTACTTAATCGGGAGGATTTCTTTCACCTATCGGAGATTGATTTCATTTTTATATCTTTTTTTAATACTAACCCAACTCCCAAATGGTTCACCATTAGTAAATTGGGCATCAGTAACTGTTCTGTAACAACCGAACTATGAACGAAATTTGCCCGGACAGGCAGGTTACAGCCTACTTGGGTACTTTTGTGTGCATGTCAACATTTACACCAATCTAATTAAAATTCAGATCTATATTTCGTTTAGGTTTTTATAATTTCGATGGCCTACACTACATGTAGATCTAACAAGTTACAGCGGGAGGTCACGTTCAGCCAGTTAAATAACAAGTTTAACGTCCACTCGACACAAACTATGTCATTTCGGGACTAACATATGGTTTAATTTTAATTCAATAATTCGGTTGCGCGTAGGGGTCTTTAGCAGTGGGAGGACCTGAAGAAAACCCACAAGGTTGGAGAGGCCAAACAACTTGTCACGTACAACCGGCGATTCGAAACCACGCCAGCTGACTCAATGACAGGCTTTGTGATACAGCGCGCACGTGCTAACTATTAGACCGTTGGTTTTGAGAATAAGCTACTTGGAATATTTACTACAATTATCTGTGGCAAGTCTGTTGGAACATGGTGAGTATGTAACTTGAAATATTGTCAAACTAGCAATGAAATGGGGTTGTCGAATCCTACTGCCTTTCTCCGACTGAGCTAATTACTTTATGTGGTTTGAAATGAGACCCGTCTTCATTAGCCCAGGTTAGGGGCTGTTAAACCCCATTTCAATTCCCTCTCGGCAAACATTGCTGCCTATCATTGGTAATCTCAGCTGGATGTTACATTGTATCCACTGATCCGGAAATACAAATAAAACGCAACAATGTAAATTAAAAGCAAGGACCATTGAGATCGTTCGTGATACTACTGTATGGAGGTTATGATAAATTCGGGTTAAGAATCGTATGGCTGATAGATTCCTCGATTCTATAAGGATTGGGATTGTCTCCGGATCCATGACTTCCCTAAAGATCTCCATGCGCAGACCATTTCTTTTAAATTATATAACTCTATCACGTTACCAAAGGTGGTTACTTGCTCACACCTCTATTTTGTGTCGAGTAGACGCTCTCTCTCTCTCTCTCTCTCTCTCTCTCTCTCTCTCTCTCTCTCTCTCTCCCACCACCCCCCTAACAACTAAAAAGAACCAAAAACAAGAAATGAACCATATTTTATTTTGTTTATTTTCTAGCAATGGCTAAATAAGCTTCAAGACAACCTCGAACTTTAGATGTCGCTTTCTCTGTCACAGTAATCTTAACGTGGTAGGTTCCCTGAAATAAAATCATTGCTTTATTATAGCATTGGCACTAATTGGTAGTGGTATTTTAACCGTAAATGGGAATTGTGATGACATTTTTCAAATCCACAATTGTAGTCCAATTTAGTTAAAATTTATATCAGTTTTTATTTATTTTGCACCGCCATCTTAGCCAACTACTATAGTAATAATAATGATGGTATCGTTTTTAATAAATTCTTTATGAAGTTCTTAATATACTGTACATAGTAACAGCAATACTTATATTAGAATGTGTGGGTGTATATAGTCGCCACCATGTCGGTTCGTCCGTCAACAGGCATCAGATATTGGCGAATTCTTTTCACATTTGGTGTGCAGCATTGTGGCCATGCGTTCCGCATCCCTTCTTACCGGAGATATGCCCCCGTTTCAAACAACCCTTTAGAAGCCATTGATTTTAACGGATTTCTTCAAAATTTGATGGGAAGCATTGGGGTTTCAGATTTTCCCCCTTTTGCTGAAAACATTGTGAAGCGATACGGGCCAATGTGGTATGAAATTTTTAAGTCGTAAAGAGATCAACCCGATTTATCTTCAGCACTCTGCGACTTTCCCTTTTAAGTATTGTGATCACGAGAGGATTAGCTTATTTAGATTTACGATCTTTTGTTTCAGTATTACCTTTGCTTGCCTAAAACATTGAGAAAGATTTTTGAAACATTGATGGGAAGCATTGCGGTCTTGAGAGGATGAACCTGTTTCCGTGTTCTGCAACTTTTCAGTTTCAAAAGTCCCGCCCCACCAACTCTAGTCGAAAGCATTGTGAAAACGAATAATGCTATCTTACATTCATCTACCAGCACCTTTCCATTTCTAGGTTATCCCCAAACCCCACCGAATGATGTCAGAGGCTGCATTTTTTAACATAATGGTTTTGGTGAGAATCATTTGTTAAACCCCGTCTTCCATTAGCCCAGATTAGGTGCAGAAGCGTAGGACGTTAAAGCCCATTTCATTTCATTTCATTTGTTAAACGATTATAAGACAACAAATCAGAACCTGCTAAATGTCGTGTACGAGCACCTGGTTGACACCACAGTACGTGGAACAGGTCGTATCATCTAAAGCACAGGTGTCAGATCACTCGGCTACCAACCCACATCCCACCCCTGTCAAATGACTTCAATACGATAAACTACCAAGGGTAGATAACTGTAACAGATTACAAACGAATACTTACGGTAGCCAGGAAAGACCACGCGGAATTAATATTTTTGACTATAAATTGACTAGGTGGGAGGTTGATCGCCAATGGGTTAAATGGACAGGTACATGGTAGACCATTGTCAACTAATTGCTTGGGACACCCAGCGTCACCTTTAAAGACGTTCAAGAAATGGCATGGATCATCATAATGGCTGAAAAAGAGAGAGAGAAATGGGGTTTAACGTCCACTCGACACAAACTAGGTCATTTCGGGACTAACATATGGTTTAATTTTATTTCAATAATTCGCTTGCGCGTAGGGGCCTTTAGTAGTGGGAAGAAACCGGAGTATCCGGAGAAAACCCAGGAGGTTGGACAGGCGACCCTACTCCTTGCCACGTACAACTGGGGATTCGAAACCACGCCAGTTGACTCAATGCCAGGCCGTATAATACAGTGCGCGCACGCTAACCATTCGACCATCCATGTAATGGCTGAAAAATTAAAGGAAATGAATAAGAAATTACCCATGTCATCCGTGACGCACTAGTCTGCACGGGGCCGGTTAATGGTATTTTATGGAACCCCCATAACACTTATAGCTTGACAGTGACTAAAACAGACAGCAGCAAAAATATTGGGCTATACTATATTCCCAAAAATCCGAAAATAATCCAAATTCAAAAAAGAACAACAAATAAGTAATACACAATTTTCTGAAAAATACCGAAAAAAACCGGGAAAAATACCCCCAAAATACCTCCATGGCACTACCACAGTCCATCACCACGCCGAGCCTGTCGCCGAGACACGTACAGCACCAAACAGTGGCAACTGTCCAATTACCGATATCCTTGAAGTGCGACGACAATCACAGCACTTCTGTTTTTCCGTCGTCCATCCAATGACGGATTTTTTTTCTACGCACATCTCGATTCGAGATGCTGCAGGGCGTTTCAGGCAATATACAGTGGTGTATCATCTGCATGGATCACTGAGTCTAAATCATGGCGAGTGGTGATATCCTCGAGTGGAACCACGTACCAAGAAAATAATACTGGTCCAAGTACTGAGCCTTGAGGAAGACGGGAACGTAGTGGTCGTGCCACAGACACTGTTAGCGCTCGACCCCGGAGTTGCGAATTTAGCCACAAATTCCAAACCGGGAACGCAGGCTGTTAACAGGAATGTCATTAGTTCGAATGTCTTTTATTTTCTGTGTGAAATATCAAAAACAAATATCAAGCGGCTTTGAAGGGTCTATGCCAGGACGAATTGATGCTAAGGCTCTTTTAGACCCAGGCAGATTATCGACTATCACAAAGAGCCTCTTTGTATCTTCAGCTTCTGTTACCATCCAGTTTCTCATTGTAGGCTTGGCATCGGGCACTCTAGGTGGGTCATGGGTTAGGACTTTTTTTTCTGACGGCAATTTCACCCGTTAACACCATTCGGCGCGGTATTTTCTTTATGAACAAATTATAAAACATCTCAATGCAGGTCGTAAGTATTCGTCAGCGGCTTTTGATCTTTTAGTGTTTGGTGTTCAGCATTCAATCGACCGTCCATATGCCACGTTTGGAAGTATCAAAGAAAAGGAGAGGAAATCGGAGCAGCCTAAAAACTCATTAAATTCGTTTCAGTCATCTGCTGGTAAAAAAGTACAACGTCGTGGATCCCCCCCCACACACACACGTTAAACCCATCTCTCTCTCTCTCTCTCTCTCTCTCTCTCTCTCTCTCTCTCTCTCTCTCTCTCTCTCTCTAAAACCCATTTCTCTATCTCTTAATTCAAAATATTTTGATCTACATACTTACCATGTTCCGACATCCTTGACGCAAACGACTTTAGTAAATTGTCCAAGTAGTTCCTTCTCGAAAACAATGTCCATGTCAACGGCATTCTTCAATTCATGAGTGAGTGAGCTTTTCAGTTCTACAGTGGTTGTACCGGGTAAAGGAACTGGATTAGGGCTGATGCCAAATTGACTAATGGGGATCCATGTGTCCGCTGAATTAGCTTTGAGGATATGAAATGAAATAAAATGGGGTTTAACGTCCTACTCTTCTGCACCTAACCAGGGCTATGAGGGAAACTTTGCCCGGGAAACGGCGCCACGGCCTAATCTTATATAGAATTCCAACCGTCAAGGAAACTTTTACGTGCATGCCAGTGTGTACACGGGACCTCGGTTGTTCGTCCCATCCGAACGACTAGACAGCTGTCCTTGTCAGGCCCTCCGTTCTACATCACTGACAAGGGGAAACTGGAAAATCGAGATCAACTTTCTCGGCCAATGTAGGGGTGAAAGACCCGACCTCCAGGCTAACGAGCCAGCGCCTTGCCCACTAAGCCACGTGATCCCCCCTTTGAGGATATGAAAATGAATTCAAATTTCGATGGGTGCAAGAAATCCGTACGAAAAAGTGACTCATCCCCCACCCGTTCGCTCTGGGTCTCGATCTTGGCTTCGGCCGAGACGGTACCTCTCAGGATCTGTCACCGCCAAGGCACGGTCTCTAGTAATTCGTAGGGAATGATAAATTGAGATCTAGTGTACATGTACGCAAAATAACCCATGACAGTCGGAATCAGATAGTTCATTCAGTAAGGTTTACCCCTCGATGTAAGTAGTCGAGAGGGAGGGCGTATTTCAAACCTAGCCAGCACTCTGGGGTCTTTATGGATTAGAGTATTAGGTGATGTTGGTAGACAACTCAACTTCTTGTTATGGACTTGCATATCATCTTTCTCCCTCTCATTTTGCTTTGGCGGAAAGTGTGAATATAAATGCCTTCAGCTGTGACTTTATAATTCCCCCTCTTTTAACAAAGACAATAACTTCATGATGGAATATGAAGTTAGTTTATTTACAGCAATTATTTTCCAAGTATTTGAGCCTTTTGCATAATAGTTGAATTTTTGCGTTTGTCCGCGGAACGATGGGGAATAAATCAGCCATTCAGTCAACTGGCTTGGTTTCGATTCCCTGGTTGTACCTGACAGGGTCGCCTGTCCAACCTCGTAGGTTTTCTCCGTGCCCTCTGGTTTCCCCCTCTCATCTAAAGACTCTTACGCACAAGCAATTTATTTAAATACTATTGAACCATATGTTACCCTCCCTCTCTCTCTCTCTCTCTCTTCTCTCTCTCTCTCTCTCTCAGATTTAATTTTTACACCCTTAGTCTAAAAGCCCAGTAACATGAACTGTCAAATGAAAATAGTTTACAATCTCATAAATACTTACAACAGTCTCTCCATTCTACGGCACCAGACGCCTGGAAACCTGGTCGTGCTGCGAGGGCGGTGGACAGAAAAGCGACTAGGATGAGAGCGAGCATGATGCAAGGTGTGCCAAAGAATGATAAGATCGCATTCAACCTGCATTTATACAGGTTACCCCATCTTATCAGATAAAAAGAAGACATGTAGTTCACTGGTATGGTTTTTATAAATGTAGATTATTTGAACCATACAGCTGAGCTGATAAGTTCTAATTTGCTAAATTCAGGATAGTATTATGCAACTCTGCGCTTAGAGTATTCGATGCTACCGTATTCATCTTAATAGTAGGGGCCACGGTAGTTCGATGAGTACGATGATAACTGATAATATCAATAATGATTGACCCGCAAGCCTCCTCGTACCTTTGTCAGTGGTGTAGGACATAGCCTATTCCAAGGGACAACGTTCCTGTTCACAAGATCCCTTGACCGTAGGAATTCGAAATAAGAGTAGGGGGTAGGGCCGCTGTCCAGGCAAAATGTTCCTCAAGGCAGACTGCATAGCGTATGTCGTCTTCATCGGTAATCACATTCACAGTATTTCCCATAATATGCTCATTCTGCACCGTTATGTTGGGTTTTATGTGGAGATTTTGGGTATTTGGTAGTATTGGGTAAATCGTCCCACCCAGGAATTGCAGAACAGTAGGGCGTTAATTTCCATTTTATTTCATTTCATTTCATGCCATTTCCCATCTGAAGTAAAACAAGAGATGATCACCTCTTGTTTGATATGTTTCTTCCGTCAGGCTCTTCATTTAAACCCCGGGAGTTCCTTGGCCAAATGGTTTAAAGTTAGACCATAGTGCTCACTCTCCAATCAACCCCCTGTTCTGAACTACAGGAAATATAACAACGAAAAGGAGAAAAGCTACCGGATCGTACAAATTGCTCCTGTTTAAATTCAACACATAATGTGTTATGTGAATACACAATCACACAATACGTGTACGATGCATTAAACTTTAGGTACGTGACAAGGAGTAGGGTCGCCTGTCCAACCTCGTGGGTTTTCTCCGGGTCTTCCGGTTTCCTCCCACTGCTAAAGACCCCTACGCGCAAGCGAATTATTGAAATAAAATTAAAGCATATGTTAGTCCCGAAATTACCTAGTTTGTTTAGAGTGTGCGTTAAACCTCGCGATGTGTAAAAAGGGCTAGCGCTAACCCCAACCCTAACCCAAGACAAGTCTTATCCTAATCCTAGCCCACAATCCGCGGTAACAATCACGTGCCCTAACCCGGTTTAAATCTCTTTACTTTGGGGTGATCTGTAAGTGGTCACGTGGAATAAATTTAACGATCAATTAACTTAAAAAAATTTAAGGGTCTTAAATCCATGATGTCTTTCTGGTAGTTTTTAATAATTAAACACACGGCTACCCTTCGAGATGAGTGAGATAACCTTATAGGGTGTTAAGGCACAACATAGCATGTAGCTTTAGTTAGCAGCGAATCGAACTACAATCCAACAAAAATCTCATGCTAGCCTCGATATCTAGAGTTGATTGTGGTCTGGATAAGTTAAATAATGTATAATTAATAGTTTTTATAAGATTTCAGGCCTAAAGAAAGACCTACATTATGCAAGAGCAAAATCTGCCTATTGTAGGTCTTTCTTGGATAATAAACGACATAACCAAGCAGATGGTTACGCATGCGCAATGGAAATTTTTAGCTACAGTCAAGAAAGAGTTGCATCCCTTCTCTAGGGTTTTGGCATCGTACCCTATGTTATCATAGCATGTGTCTTTCTGTTAGTTTTTCATAATTAAACACAAGGCTACCCTTCGAGATAAGAGAGACTACCTTATAGGGTGTTAAGGCATAACATAGCATGTGGCTTTGGTTATTAAACATACATTATGCAATGAGCAAAATCTGCCTATTGTAGGTCTTTCTTTAGGCCTGAAATGTTATAACAACTATTAATTAGACATTAACTAACTTATCCAGATCATAATCAACTCTCGATGTCGAGGCTAGCATGAGATATTTGTTGGATTGTAGTTCGATTCGCTTAAATATTTTCCTTCGTGGTTTACCGATAAAATGGATAACCGAGACTTTAGTAATGATGATCGAGGCTAAGCGGAACTTTCATTGGCTTAGTTGTAAAAAGTTCATAGCGGATCAAATTGCCTTTACATTAGCTAGTTTTTAACTATTGCAGTGAGACCTGCCAACTCGTTATCTTATCTCCGATAACGTATCTTTAAACAACGTAATGGTATGGCATAACATAGTATGCGGCTTCAGGGATTGAACAAGATAGTATGTGGCATGGTATATCATGACATACATGGTTTAGATTACCTTATGTGTGGCATGTGCCTGTAGTGATTAGACAACATAATAGGGTAGGCCCTACACGTGTAGGGATATTAAACAAAATAACATGCACGTGCAGTTATTAAACACCATATCGAACACACGACCTCCAGGCTAGCGAACCAGCGTCTTACCCACTTAGCCACTGTGACCCCCGTATAAACTGTCACGTGTTATTGACAATATATATATATATATATTATACTGGCACGTGGTATGAGCAATGCATATATGTTTTAGTGCCACGTGTTATGGGCGATGTGTATATATTTTACTGTCCATGTGTTATGGGCAATGTATATATACGTGGCACTTATATATTAGTGCCACGTATAATGGGCAGTGTATAATTATATAAGTGTCGCGTGTTATTGTCAATGTGAATGTTATTGTTAATGTATATATATTACTGCCACGTGTTATGAGCAATGTATAACGGTGTGCTATATTATAACATGGAATAGATACGGGCCAGAACACGTGGTATGTGAGACATATTTAATGATCTCATGTAACCTTCAAGTTTGCATCAACAGAAACAAATTCATCCACCCTGACCCGAGAATTTAGAGATTGAATTTTCGGCCAAGCCTCGACCATCTTTACTAAAGTCGATACGATAAATAACATAGTCTCGATTATCCATTTCTTGATTTAATCGGCAGCAGACCAGGGTTTAATCCAGTAAATATCACAAGCTATCGATTACATCGAGAGATGGATAAGTTAATTGATGTCTAATTAATAATTTAGATAATATTTCAGGCCTAAAGAAAGACGTACAATTGGCAGATTTAGCTCTTCCATAATATATCTTTAACAATGCTCAGCAATATTTTAAATATCACCCAGAACTCACACGTGTAATATATTTTATTACAAAATCAACGAAGAGAATAAATGATTCACAGATTTCCCACAGTTTAAGCATGGATGTTAACATAAGTTTCAAGACATCCTCTGACTTTAGAAGAAGATTTGTCTGTCATGGAGATCTTAATATGGTAATTTCCCTGAAAATAGAAAAAAAAATCTTTAATAAATCAGAGAAAATGTTGTTAATTATTTCGTTGACAATTTACTGCAGTCCTATTTACTTTCGTTTTTGATAGTTCAAAATTTTGTTGTATTTGTCTTTACTACACTAGGATCTGGAAGAGTTGTTATACAACCCTCGTTCTGGATGATGTGATCTATTAGCCAAGGAATTATTTCGATTATTTATTCAGAAATTGAAAACAGGAAGTGAATACACCTATGAATATGTTGCTTAGCGCCACTGCTATGGTGTCATTATTTCGAGAAACCCCTCTCTATAATTCCTGCATGGGTTCGTGTCTTATGAAATGGATAGTCTTCAGTTACAATGAATAACTTGTAGTGTATTCCCATTTGGGAGTCACGGAAGCTGGGTGGGTTTGACGGTGGCTCGCTAGTCTTGACGTCGCGGGTTCCATCCCTGCATTGACCGAGAAAGTTCATCGAGATTTCCCGGCGTGGTTTGCCCTTGTCTGTGGTGCAGGACGGGTGTCTAGTTGTTCCGAAGGGACGAAAAACTGAGATTCCGTGTATAAATCGGCATACATGAAAAGAACTCTTTACAGTTGAATTCGATATAGAGTAGGCCATGGTGGCGCTGGCAAAATTTCCCTCTTAGCTTGCTGAATAGTAAGATGTTACACCTCGATCATTTCAACTTATTCTATTAGATTAATGCATAAAAATAGATTTTTGTTTCATTCCGTAAATTTTCTAATTTCATTTCAAGTCGCATGGTAACTCTCCCCCTCCCTAACCTATCCTCCCTAATTTCTTAAAGGTGGACATTACCAGGTGACTGCAAATTATAAGTGTCAAATACTTACTGTGGCGAGGAAAGACCATGCTCCGGATACAGAGGCAACAGTGAATTTAGTTGGTGGCAGTCTGATCTGGGTTGGGTTAAAGGGACAGGTACATGGTAAACCATTATCAGACAATTGTTTTGGGCAACCGGATCCACCGGCGGCACCTTTAAAGGTGTTCAAGAAGTGACAGGGATCATCGTAGTGGCTGTAAAAGTCAAAGGTCAATTTCAGCATTAATGATTTGCGTTTAAAGATGCGTTATGTAAACGTAAGAGTTAAATCGCCCACAAAAACTAAATCAAGATCACACATCACACCAGTCTTGAACAAATTACATTGGCTTCGTGTTCGAGAAAGGATCAACTTTAAAGTCTTATCGTTAACCTATCAATCAATAAACAAATCCGCGCCTTCAAAATCTAGTATCACTGTATCAACCAAAACGTCACTAAACGATCATTAAGATCAGAAGAGAAACTATTATTGGATGTACCTGCCTATAATTTGAAATCATTTGGATCTAGAACTTTTCGATACAGCGTATCAATTGTTTGGAATAAACTTCCAGAAAATATCCGACAATGTGAATCTGTGTCAGTTTTTAAATCCAAAGTGAAAACTTGGTTATTTAGTCATTATCATTAACACTGCAAAGTGAGAACATTTTTGTAGCGCCTAGTGCATTCCCTGGTGGATTGAATAGTTGCGCGATACAAATATCATTATTATTATCTATTATTAAAGTTACAGGTCTATTTGATCCCAAATAGTATATAAATGTTTCGTTAGACATTTATTAACATGACTGGGTTGTAATCAACTCTGGGACACCAGTTGGCCGTGATTTTGAACGGATACAATGGCCATTTGATAATTTAATTTAAAAATGGAGAATCGAGACTTTTTTAATCATCGTAACCAAGAGGACCCGAGTTTGGACCCTATGTTGGTTTAAAACGTTCATCCAGCTTGGTTTTCCCCGTGAACTTACCATGTTCCGACATTCTTGACGCAGACTACTTTGGTGAATTGTCCGAGCAGCTCCTTCTCAATAATAACATCCATGGCGACAGCATCCTTCAGTAGATGAGTGAGATCACTATTCAGTTCAACGACCATATCACCGGGAAGTGGAATTGGCTTAGGGGAGATGTCAAATTTGTTGATGGAGACCCATGAGTCGGCTGAATTGGCTGAAACGATATATTAATATATGTAAATACAAGCCACATAGGTGGTTCTAGGCGGTTAGTGATGTTCAAGGGATTAGCTGAAGTATTATAGGAATATAATGTAAAACAAGCACAACAGCTGGTCCGAAGAAGAATCGGTTTGGGGTGGGGGATATTTACTGATGCAGATCCATGAGTCAGTCGAACTAGCTGAATAGTAATATACAGTTACAACACCTGGAGCTAAGCGGTGGTTTGTGGTAATCTGAAGCCCAGATTCCTTGGTGGGATATAAGCAGTGGTTTGTGGTAAACAAAAGCCAAAAATTCCTCGGCGGGAATGGTGTGGGATGTAAGCGATGGTTTGTGGGAAACAAACGCCAAAATTCCTCGGCGGGGATGGTGTGGGATGTAAGCGGTGGTTTGTGCTAACCCGAAGTCAAAATTCCTTGGTGGGATGGTGCTATTTCACAATCAATGTGGTAAATCAATTAGTCGGCTGGATGAACTGACTCGATATAAGATTATTTGTAAATATAAGCAATACATATGGTGCTAATCGTAAGCGGTGGTATTGTTAAATTGTCGCATGGTCTGGTCAACATGTATTCTTCACTTACTGTCGATTTGATTTCAAGTTGCAATCGCGTTGAATAACCAATTGTTGAATGTGAACGACCATGTGGTCAGCCATAAGATAGCGGAATTCCTGACTTTAAGTTAAATATTCATATCTTTATATTGCCTAAACGGATTTTATATGAAGTAAACCCCGATTAAAATGCAGATCTATATTTCGTTTAGTTTTTGATACTTTCGAAGGCATACAGTACATAAAGATCTGGCCGGTTATAGTAAAAGATCGCGTCAGAAATCGTTTCTAATGGTTTACTCACAGTTCCGCGCATCGCGCGCCAAGACGTCGCCGTAACATATGGTTTCATTGGCTAATCCCTCATGCCATCCAGAACACAGATTATATAACAACTCGCCCAGATCCTAGTGCAATATAGATAAATGAAGTGAAATTTTGAACTATAAAAAACGAAACAAAATAGGATCTGTGTTTTAATCAGGTTGTTTCCGTTAATACCTTTGGACTGTTCCAAAGAAAGACCTCGTCAAGTTTCACCCACCTTTGTTTTCAAAAGTTCTAGAAACAAACCGTTACATCATTCTTTAATAGTTAAATCAAAGATTTTGGGTGGTACTAGGTTTGAGACTTAGCTACTTTCAATATTGGATATCAGAAGCCCATCTTTTTCCGGTAAGATCGCAACAGCGACATTGATTTAAATTGACAAATAATTCGTGTGTTCAGTGTCGAAGATTTTGAATTGACTTAGCTAATGTAAGTGGAACATTCGCCTCTGAGAGAGGTTCACCAGTCCGCCGCTAGAAGACATACTATGAATATGGGTACCAATAAACAGAGCTCTACCCTAATAATAGATATCGGTGGACTCATGAACCTGCAGACTAGTGAACGTTCCCCTTGCCTCTGTCATAAATTCGTCCTGCACATAATTCGCCTAATATACATACCACAATCTCTCCATTCCAAATTACCGGATCCGATGAA
Source organism: Patella ulyssiponensis (assembly GCA_963678685.1). Classification (NCBI taxonomy): domain Eukaryota; kingdom Metazoa; phylum Mollusca; class Gastropoda; family Patellidae; genus Patella; species Patella ulyssiponensis. Next base: position 94,628,904 of record OY783226.1, read on the forward strand.
ACCTGGTCGAGCAGCCAAGGTGGTGGAGAGAAAGGCGACTAGGATGAGAGCCAGCATGATGTTGACCTGAGGTGCGTCTAGGAAATGATAAGAACAGCTATGGATAGCCTATTTTTATACATCTAAATCAGCCTTATCGCCAAAATGGAACAAATAGCCAACATGACGTAGAAGGGGGCGTGGTCAGATTGGACGTCTGTCTTGTATCCATTAATTTTATACTTAGAGAAAAGATCTCTGCCCTAAATGGCTGACATATCCAAAAATTGTCATACAACTGTCTTACTCACACAGACGAAAGGAAACTGTTTGAATTTTATTAAATGGAAGCAGAATAAACACTTTTGACCATTCGAGAAGTATACTTAGTGTTTTCGACCAAAAACATTTATCTAAGAGTTACAATGTCGGTCAGTTGGCTTAGAGTCTGTATACAAGCAGCGTGAGTTTAGTATGTCTTGTATCTTGTATTTGAATGACAGGTTATTTGATAGCAATGATGGGTAAGTGAGATTGTCGAGGACATTTGTACCACTTTGAACACCCAGGTTCCATACTGGAAAGACGGATGATTTATGATGCTCATACCAGTAGAAACCTTTGTTGACCTAAATTCAACTGAAATGCTTTGAGATATTTGATAAGAGATTTGAACGCTGCAGTATATAGCAGAAATACAGATAGGCCAATTTCGGGTTTCGTCAATTTTTTCAGACTGAATTATGGTCCTTTGTTGGACACCACGTAAAAGATATTTTGTATGTCCCGACCTTAACAAAAGCACAGTTTAATGTTCACTGGCCCCGGTGAAGTCCGTGTTTCTTTAGCCCTAGCGAAGTCCACGTTTCGTTAGCTCTAGCTATGTCCCTAGCTATGTCTGCTTTTCGTTTGCCCCAGCGAAATCCACGTTTCGTTAGCCCCAGTTAAGTCCGCGTTACGTATGATTCAGTTCTGTTATGATTATGGCCGTTGGTTGAATTAAAATCGATGTGACAGATTTAAAAAGTGTATTTTAATGTTAGTTGACCTTAATCAAGTCCACGTTTTCGTATTGTTCTTTTGGAAATGACAACTTGTGTTACATAATATTACGCAGCTGTGGTTCCTAGCTATGAGTTCGAGATACAATCAGTCCAGCTGATGTAATAATATGTTAGATAATTATATTATGTAGTGGTCAAATAAGATATCACACATCAGTTGTTATGTAGTCTACCATCTGTTTATCGTGCGATAATCTTGGATTTTGAATTTATAAAAAAAAGATGGGCTGTGGTTGTCCACAGGACGAGGGTATATCACAATGGAAACTAGTAAGTATGTCTACACCACACCACGAGAGAGAGAGAGAGACAGACAGAGACAGAGACAGAGAGAGAGAGAGAGAGAGAGATGTGGTTTAACGTCCACTCGACTCAAACTAGGTCAATGCGGGACTAACATATGGCTTAATTTTATTTCAATAATTCGCTTGCGCGTAGGGTCTTTAGCAGTGGGAGGAAACCGGAGCACCCAGAGAAACCCCACGAGGTTGGAGCCACGCCACGACGGTGTGTAGAATACCTAATAGTTTTTACATTATCATAGAGTTTTATTGGTATACTCTTTGATACTATGGCACACTTGTTGACAAAAAGCCATTGCCGTACAAACAAATCATGTTTCAGTGTGAACAGGCCTTAACACAGATATTTCATTTATCTTTGCGTATTTTGGACCTCTGTTAATGTTATCTGTTCATAGCATGTCTTATCTTCTCTCACACATAATTCCATGAACTAAAATGTCTTCCTTTTTTATCTCTAGGTCGCTAATCTATTTTCTTCAAAACAATTTATTCTTAATTTTACCAACAAACAAAATTTAAAAACCGATAATTTGGTTTTCTTGTATGCGATGTCGGAGTCTGTGGGGATTAAAGGAAGATAATCATCATTTGTAAGGTAAGATATGAATCTAATTTAGGAGCCGTGGTGGGTCGGTTAGTAAGGCGATGTCCTGTTAACTCTGGGGTCCCGGGTCCAGGGTTCCTAGGGAATTCTAAGCTTGGTCTCCCCGTGTCAGGGGTGCTGGACGAAGGGACTGACAAGGAACATCGTATGGTGGTTCTGTTTGGACGAAAATAACGTAGGTTCTTCATTTCATTGCGATTTAATGTCCTACTGCTCTGCACCTAACCTGGACTAATGAAGACGGGCATACGCCATGCAGTGTGCTATGAGGGAAATTTGCCCTATGTATAGTGAACATTTGTTCTTTTTACATGTTCATAAACATTATGTACAGCGGTTTGAGATTTTTTAATGCAAATCGCTGTATGAAAAATTAATTATTGTTATTATTATTATTATTATTAGTAGTAGTAGTAGTATTGTATTAATATTAATCAAAAACATTATTTGTTAAATTACACGCCTTCACTCAACTCTCAAGATCGTTATGTGGCTGAGTATAAAGCAATCGAAATATGATTGCCATTTACTGGTTTAATTTAAAAATGGAGAAGCGTCGGTTTCGATTAACAAGTAGCGTCGCTACAGTAATAAAAGATATTTGCCACATCTTGTCAAAACTTTAAGCGGCGATATCTTATTTGAATGAAATGTTCAATATATTATTATTGAATTATCCGTTTTGGAACTATTAAAAACAGCTTGGGATCTGTTTCACGAAATTTTAACTGAGATAAAATCCAAATTTAAGTAATTCCAGTGTTTAGGCAATCAAAATTGAAGTATCAACTAAAATTTGCATTTTATCTTTAGTTATGATTTCGAGAAACAGGACGAGAGTGTCATCGTCGAAACGTTGCATGTTTATAAACCAGTAATTAATTGTTAATCCATAAATTGTGTTATAAGTGTGTTGAACGTTACTGTTCAATTACTAAAGGGGGGAGATGGCCTAGTGGTCTAGAGTGCGAGCGCTGCGACCTCCAGCTGACCGGTCACCTCTGGCTTGCGGCTGTGGTTTCGAGCCCTGGTGTGAGCGTATGTGGCATGGAAATAGGGGCGCCTTCTCAACCTCTTGGGTTTCCTCCGGGCACTCCGGTTTCCTCCCACCGCTAAAGACCCCTACGAGCGAATTATTGAAATAAAATTGAAACCATATGTTAGTCCGAAAATCACCTAGTTTGTGTCGAGTGGACGTTAAAACCCATTTCTCTCTCTCTCTCTCTCTCTCTCTCTCTCTCTCTTTCTCTCTCACTTAAAGAAGGGCACGTGTCTTTAAATCTTACGCAATGCATCTTTAAGCAAATCTCATTAATTACCCCACCCCCATCGTCTTTCGAAGCGTCTGCACACGCACTGCTATTTTCCTCGTAATTAATTAAAGGATAGAACAAGACCAGAGACAATAAAATATCGACAGGGACTTTATCATTATATTACTTAGTGTTAAGAAAACTCTTAAAACAGACAAACAGAGCATGTGTTAATGAACCGTGAAACTCGCGTGACATTTAGCGCCAAGAATTATAAACGTTAATTAAGCCTAATGTGTTGTATGTTTATCGCTTATATTATCATTTAATCATCTTCGTAGACCAGGAAGATCTATCTATAGCTCATTCAAGTTGATCAAATTGAAAAATAATTAAGCAAGAGTTCTTTTCCATGCGCAAGAGGGGATCCCGTCGACAAATTCCGGAGAACCCATTATCTGGAGAGTCATTACTTGTCTTGTTGTACCTCCGTAAATATATACTCTAGGGAATCTTTATTGGGGAAAAGGGTGCTTGATTCGCAAGATAAGACCAGTTGTTTGAAAATAAGTAATTCCCACACAATAGATAGTGAAGATGAAAATAATAGAAATTGTTGATTTACGTTAAGCATGTTAACGTGAACGCTGTCACGGGGCGCCAGTTGTAATATAAACGCAATCATTTTTTTCTGTTATTTCCGGTCTCCTAGTACATTGGTTTCTGAACGATTCTGTTCTTAAAGCAGCTCTCGTACGGCGATTTCTGTGCAAATCTGTTCTTAGAGCTGCCCTTCTACATTAGCCCAGTCGGAGCAGAACAGTCAATGAAATTAAATGAAATGGGGTTTAAAGTCCTACTCTTCTGCATGCATCTGACCTGGGCTAATGGAAGACGGGCATACGCCATACATTGTGCTATGGGGGAAATTTTGCCCGGGCAGCGGCGCTACGGCCTACTCTTTTATCGAATTCCAACTGCCAAGGAATTTTTTACGTGCACGCCAATATGTACACGGGACCTCGGTCAGACGTTAATCCATATTGCATGTCATGTCTTAAATCGATAATTTCATATTTTTAAGTTACATTTTTTAAATGTATTAAAATAAAGCCTTAAAATAGATGGTATGTATAAACAGTCCTACCTTGTAAAAGAATAATCCTATTAATCCTATAATTCACTATTGCCAGTTGAGCAATTGGCAAAAATATCGTTTTCAACTTCATATTCAAACGTTTGAAGATAGCTATTGCAGGGGGGGGGGGGAATGGAAAAAGCAGGGGGGGGTAATTGTGGTTTTATTTCCGGTGTGGATAATTTTTAAGTGTGGGAAATAATGCCTATGATCGTATAATAGTTAGTTGAAAATCTATTGAGCAAAAGACATATAAATTATTATGTTTTGACTTTCTGAGAAAATATGAAATCCCCTAAAAATGGACCGAATGCACTAAATCTAATTACTGTTTCTTAATTCAGCTTCCCCCACCCCACCCCCATGCTGAAAGTTCTTGTTATCCATTAGAATCTTTTTTTATAACTATTGCCGGTGTTGTCATTCCATAATATAATTGTTTATAGCTAAATGCATGTACTTTTAAAAACAGTGACTCATCGAATTATCATCAGTCTTACTTGGCCATTAGAGAGAGAATAAGAGGGGGCGGGGTAGGTGAGGGTTATTACGTCCTCTCGATACAAACTAGGACACATAGTAGGCCTACAATTTTATGTCACTAATTCACTTGCGCGCATACAGGGTCTGTAGCAGTGGGAGGAACCTGCAGATCACAGAAAAACCCTACGTCATCATACTTACAATGGCAGACCTTATGATCTAGAGTGCGCGCGTTAAACCATCCGGGTCCCCAACCATTCATCCTACCCCAGCTTTGTATATGACAAGGAATGTGGTCACCTGCATGCTCTCTCTCTCTCTCTCTCTCTCTCTCTCTCTCTCTCTCTCTCTCTCTCTCTCTCTCTCTCTCTCTCTCTCTCTCTCTCTCTTAATTCCTAATAATCGCTTGTAGAATAATATATCCATACATATATACGCAACAATACATAGAAATTCCATCGATTTTTTTATAAAAGCTAAAAGGTATTGCCCTGGTACTAATTACCACTAACAAGTCCGCGGAGATGTATACATAGATACAGTGTTTATTTACGCTAGGGTTTATACCTGAAACCGGCAGTATCCAGTAATGAGCTGGAATCTCGGCAATTATTAAACGTGAGGAATAGGATGATTATAGAATTAAATGGAATATAAATCTCTGGATCATAACCACACAGAACGGTAAATAAGACGTAAGTACACTTATTTAATGCGGGGGTTGGGATGGCCAAATGGATGGCGTGTACGCGCTGTATCATAAGGTCTGGCATTATTAAGTCACGGGGCGTGGCTTCGATTCTTAGGTTGTACGTGGCAAGGAGTGGGGTCACCTTTCCAACCTCGTGAGTTTCCTCCCACTGCTAAAGCCCCTCCTACGCGCAAGCGATTTATTGAAATAAATCACCATAATATGTTAGTCCCGAAATGACCTGTTTTGTATCAAGTGGACGTTTAACTCTATTCACGTGCGCTAAGATGATAACTAAAGAATACATAGTGACTGCGATATCACCCTGGGTAAAAGGGGGCGTAGAAACACCGGGAACAACAATTATCTATGGTTTAATGGTCGAGAGCGAGACGTTAGTCGAGTGTTGTTTCTATATATTACGCAATGTACGTATTTAGCTCGAGATCATTGAATAACTTAAAATACAGACATTATCCCGCATGACTAATATGATACCATTACTTCGGCCATTTTGGGAATTTTGTCCGAATAATGTCGTTTCCACCCTTTGATGACGGGTAGTTTTACGTGCACCCAATGGGTATTAAGGGTGGGCTTTGGGTGTCGTTTTCATTAGCCCCCATTTCATTTCGTCCCATCCGAACGACTAGACACACTCGCATAGCAACCGGGTTCGACGAATCGCAACGGTTACATTCACTCTGCTGACTCAGGATTGGAAGTTGTGACTGTCTAGTCGATCGCCCAGTCTTCTGGCCATTTGACGACCACACCCGGCCCATCTTTATTGAAGTTATTATCATTGGAAGTTCCAATCGGAATAAAATACAAATCTATGTTTCGTTTCGTATTTTTTTCTTCCGATGGCCTCTATTACATAAATATCTGACCGGTTGTGTTGGAAGGTCGCGTCAGAGGTCATACATGGTGGTTTTGGCCCTATGACAGTTGGCATTTGATTAATCAAACAGCGTTGATGTTTCTAATGGGATACCCACAGTTCCGTGCGTCGCATGCCAAGAACTGACTGTAACAGGCCGTTTCATTTTCTAATCCTTGACATCAACCAGAATGCAGGTTATATAACAACTCGACCAGATCCAAATGTAATACGGACAAATAAACCGAAATTGTGAACTATAAAAACGAAACGAAATAGGATCTTAATCAATGTGTAAGTTCAAATTACTTTTTATTAACGTCATGCTCTGACGCCTGTGAGGCTGACAGGTAAAGAGATACCTAGTCGTTCGGGTGCTACAAAATACCAACCTCCACCCTTTGACGTGCACGTAAAAGAAACCTTATCATGTATTTCATTAAAGAGTAGACGCCACTATCCTGGCAAAATTCTCTTCCTTGTGATTGAACGATAGAAGACTAAATAACCGTATGCCAGTCTCAACATGAACAAGGCATTTTGTTGACGCGCATTATACTCCATTCTCGCTATTATGATATTAAAGGGGTGTTCATATTATGGTATTAATATTGAAGGGATGTTGTCATTATGGTATTATTATTGAAGGGGTTTGAATAATGATCTATTGGCGAGGTGTTGCAAGTATGATGTTAATATTGGCGAGGTGTTGCATTATGATATTAATATTGAAGGGGTGTTGCCATTTTATTAATATTAAAGGGGTGTTGCCTGTATGATATTTATATTGAAGGAGTGTTGCCATTATGGATATTAATATTAAGGGGTGTTGTCAGTATTATATGTTGTCAGTATTATATGTATATTGATATTGAACTAAGGTTGCGTTATGATATATGATAGTTATATATAGGGGGGTTGACATTAGGATATTAATATTGAGTGTGTGTGTGTGTGGGGGGGGGGGTAATAATATTAATATCAGAGATATATTGCTACTGTGATATTCATATTGACGGGATGATATCCTATTAATATTGGAGGGGAGTGGGGGCGTTATGTCATAAATAGTGAAGTAGTGAGATTGCTATTATGATATTAATATTGAAACTATTGGGACATTGTGATATTAATATTAGTGAGAGGTTGTTATTAATTCATGCCGCTTGTAGACAGATAACACATCAAAGATAATGATGTAAAGAATAAACAGGGTTTTATAATGATGGTATAATCAATATTTATAACACAATATGTATGTTGTATTGTATGTGTTAGCGAGTCACAAACTGGGTAACTCGCCAAACAAATATTCACTGTACATGTGGGCAAATGAAGATCGAATTTCAACTGCCAAGGGATCTTTTACGTGCACTCGAGACGTATACACGACACCGCGGTTTTTCGTCATATCCGAACGGCTAGATAGTTGTCCTTGTTAGGTAATCCGTCCTGCACCACTGACAGGGGGGAACCAGGTCGGAAAAGCTCGATGAACATCCTGGGTAGAACACTAGAACCTTAAACCCCCTTTTTATTTCATTTGGTTTTTTTGTCCCCACCGGAAGACTAGGTACGCTTTCCGGGCCAGCCCGATGGATGTCACTCCAGTAATTGCACGTCACCTCGGAGTTTCGTCCCATCCGAGGTGACGTGTAACTACTGGGGCGCTTCTTGGTCAACAACATTATCTAACAACAGACATTAAATTTTCCAGAAATAACCCAGACAGTGTTGAGTTTGCACGTCTTCCTTTCCCATTTTAAGTGGGTAAGGCGCTGGCTCGCTAGCCTGGAGATCGGGTGGTCGATCCCTGCATTGGCCGAGAAAGTTCATCTCGATTTTCCGGCGTGGTTTCCCCTTGTCAGTGATGCAGAACGGAGGGACTGACAATGACAGATGTCTACTCGTTCGGATGGGACGAAAAACCGTGTACACATTGGCGTGCACGTAAAAGTTCTCTTGGCAGATGAAATTCGACAGAAGAGTAGGCAGTAGCGTCGCTGACCGGTCAAAATTTCCCTTATAGCACACTGGACGTTAAACCCCATTTCATTTCCTTTCCTTTCCTGTCCCTTTTAACTGCTAACGATTCTCACTCACTATAGCATGACTGTAATAAAATTCCCTACAGCACATCAGCCTAATTAATAGATTTGTTATAATGTAAATACCCGCCATGTTTGTTTACAGTGTAAATATATGTCGGCCATGTTTGTTTAATGGATATTAAGTGTTTTTTTTATAATAGCTAGCTTGTTTGTTATGTAATTATGTTTTATTATGACATCATCTATTTTTCTCCGAGGGGAAATGTCATATTCTGTAATCTCGATTATTTTCCGTAGTTCAGTCTAGATGTAATGGAATTTTGTTTATTAGTTTGAGAGAGATGGGGAGAAAGAGAGAGAGAGAGGCGGGGGGGGGGGACAGAGACATAGAGATAGAGGGGGGTGTCCACTAGACACAAACTAGGTCATTTCTGGAATTATTGAAATAAAATTGACCCATATTGACTAGTCGATCAGACCACTGCCACTATAATCTTAACATCAAGAGGTGAACCACCCGAATGACAAACGTTTACGTCACAAAAAGATAGCTGCCATGTTATTAACAAATCGAAATAGATCGATAGATCAACAGATTCGGTCATTTTCTGCAAACACATTCATTTAGTGAGATAACAGAAGGACGAGTTTATTTTCATATCGGTTGGACAGGTCGCAAATTCCCACACACCGACTTAGACATGGCAAGGGTTTGGGTTAGGGTTTGATTTAGGAGCAGATAACTGTAAGACGAACCTAACCAGAATTCTCGATAAATGAATATTCCTTGTATGGCACATTGGATCATTCCATGTGACGCTCTTCACCGCACGGTAATATCTTTATTATAAAAAACAAAATAATTAACTTGGGACATATATCAGACTAGGAACCCATGAAAACAGAAGGTAAATAATATATCTTAACGTATTTCTTGATTTAAATTAGCTAAGTCTCTAACTCAATATCATCCAAAATCTTCAACAGTGAAAACACGAATTATTGGTCAATTTAAATCAACATTGATGCTGTGTTCTTACCTGAAAAAAGATGGGCTTCGGATATCCAATATTTAAGACAAAATAAACAGTGTGCCATACAGCGTTTCAGTCACAGCTCTAGCAAGAGACTCGAGGAATGAGGCTAGAAACAATGCACCCAATCAAACGGCGTATGTAGACTGGAATAACCAGACGCTAGAAAATTGCATTCTATTTAGACTACTGGCTTATTTCACCGAACATAACTGATTTGAAATTAGAGTAAAAATGGAAGCCATTGAATGTAAATCAGTTTTTATTCATTCATATTACTGTATTATATGCGTTGCGACCCACTTGTGTCAATTTCGAGGTCCCAAAAGTTAGCGATTTAGCTCCTTTAATTTTTGATTTAATATCTCACGCGTTAAGCCACGGTCACTCAGTGAGTAACATGTGGGCTCGCTAGCGTGAAGGTTCCGTTTTCGTTCCCTGCGTTGATTACGACTTGTCGGTGGTGTGGGACAAGGAACAGCGTATAGTCAATCGGATGAGACGAAAAGCGAATGTCCCGTGTACACATTGGAGTGCGCGTAGCAACGCCTGAAAGTTGTAATTCGAAATATGAATAGTCAGCACCGCCGATTTTAGGGCAAAATTTCCCTCATAGCCCACTACATGGCATAAGTCCATGTTCATTAGTCCTGTCGGTGCTGACCAGTAGAGCGTTTAACTCCATTTATCTTCATTTATGTAATAAGCAATCAATGATGGAGTGAATGCTTACTGCTGGTCCACTGATCAATCCCCTTGATTTCATATTTACGTTTGTAGTTTGTTTGCGTGTCTTCAGTTGGTCTTATAGTATTTGTTGGTGTGTCCTCAGTTGGTCTTATAGTATTTGTTGGTGTGTCCTCAATTGGTCTTATAGTATTTGTTGGTGTGTCCTCAGTTGGTCTTATAGTATTTGTTGGTATATCCTCAGTTGGTCTTATAGTATTTGTTGGTGTGTCCTCAATTGGTCTTATAGTATTTGTTGGTGTGTCCTCAGTTGGTCTTATAGTATTTGTTGGTATATCCTCAGTTGGTCTTATAGTATTTGTTGGTGTGTCCTCAGTTTGTCTTATAGTATTTGTTTGTGTGTCCGCATTCGGTCTTATAATATTTGCTTGTGTGTCCGCAATAGTATTTGTTTGTGTGTCCTCAGTTGGTCTTATCCCCATAAACATTGCAATATGGGGGCCATATGGGGAAAAAATGTGCTGTGGGCCCAGATCATACCTCAAGGTTCCTATACTGTACCCATAGTATCTTCCCACATACAAAGTTTGGCAAATACACTTTATTTTCATATATATTAATATTACCGAGCCATACCAAATGATATAATGGTTACTTCTTTCTTACAATGATAATCTGCCCTTATAGTGTGTGTATCCGGGGCCAATATGGGATCTATATAGATGTGATTTACGACATAAACAACTCTGTTTTTTGTATCGGGTCAATATGGTGTCCATATGGGATTACCCATGTGTGTATCAGGGGATAATATGGTATCTGTATGGGATTACATATTAACTTATATCTGGGACCAACATGGGATCCATGTGGGATTACTTATTTGTGCATGTAAGCTCAATATTGAACCCACACTTTTAGTTGTGTGTACCTTGAACCAATATACGCAGATGTTATTACAAACATGTGCACCCGGAGTCTGTGCGGTATGGATATAATATGACCACATTCATGTATATTATGTACGTGGGTCCAATATGGTATCCATATGGGAATACCCACGTGTGTATCTGCATGGGGTCAAAAAATATCTATATGGCATTTACCACATATAAAATAATATAATATATCTGATTCCAATATTGTGGAACAAATTTTAGAAACTAGCGGTGGAAATTAGTTAGTATTGTTTTCCGGCGTTAGCAAAACTCTGATTTCTGTACTGTATGTCACAGATATCTAAGTTGTATTTAATGCAAGTGGACGTTGTGTTCAATATTATATTTCGACAATTTGGAAACCAGTCTAAAAAAAAAAAATACACATGTCAAAGACGTTTGACTTTATTTTTAGAATAAGTTTTTTTCTTTATCTTGATGTTTGGCTTATCTTGATCTGTTTGTATAGCTCCGGCCCACTCGATGTAAAATTTTAGTTCACGTGGACCCAGTCTGATTACAATACAGATCTATATTTCGTTTCGTTTTATACTTTCAATTGCCAACATCACATGAAGATCTGACCGGTTGTAGCGATAGGTCGCGTCAGAAGTCATACGAGTGGCTTTTGACCCGCTGACGTCATGTATTTGATTAACCAATCAGCATTGATGTTTCTAGCGGATGACCCACAGTTCCGTACAACACACGCCTGAATCTCGCTGTTCCATTGGCTAATCCCTCGCTTCAAGCAGAACACGTCAATGATAACAACTCTTCCAGATCCTAGTGTAGTAAAGACAAGTAAAACGAAATTTTGAACTTTAAAAAACAAAACAATTGATGTGGCCCCTGCATCGAAATGAGTTTGACACCCCTGCTCTAGATTGTCTAATAGTAGTTTTTTTTATATATATATAATTCATTTTCTTCCATTTCAGGAGCATAGTGTTGAATGGGTGGTGGTCGTGTACTTATTCCTCTTCGAATTGACAATGCTTTTAAATTGCGAATTGCACAGGCACCAGAACATCTTGATGACGAATCAAACAACCATGTGTGGTTTCTAAGGCAACTGGTAAAAATCATAGGATCATGACTAATTTTAATTTGAAATGTTTTAAAGGACAGGATCTATCCTAATGGCGAATTTTCTGGTACAATCCGGAGATATCCGACTTCTTAAAGACCAAAAATATGCCCTCGTTTGCTTTTTGTGATATTTAATTGGAATGTTTTAAAGATAACAATAATAGTAATAATCATCATCGATGTCCGCACTTCTTAAAAAAACAAAACATGACCGTGTTTCTTTTAGTTGTGAAGATTTCGTTTTCCGATTTTAAATGGGGGTTGTTTCAGCTGAAATTTGAAGAAAGGAATTCAGATGGTTCAGATCGCGTCTGATGAAGTTCGAAGAAACCGGAAGTGAATTTAAATGGTGAACGTGTCTGATACAGAGACCGCGTTAACGACTGAAACTATCCCGCTTGTAGCTCGTGTATTAACAGGGATAGTGCTGCTTGTAACTATGGTGATAAGTATATGTGGTAATTTTGTGGTTTGTTATTTGGTGTACCGGAAGCCGTCCATGCGATCGGCCATTAATTTGCTATTAGCACATATAGCCCTGACTGACATTTTATTATCGGCCTTGGTTATGCCGTTCTCATTCGTCACCTTAATGACGGAAACGTGGGTGATGAACGTCATAGTGTGCCGTCTTGTTGGATTCCTACAGGCGTTCCTCGTGAGCGTGGGGGTGTTCGTTTTACTAGCCATTAGCGCCGATCGTTATCTCATCATATCACAGAAGCGTGAAAAACTTAACCTTCCGCGAGCGCGCCTTCTACTCCTTATTATATGGTGTTCCGGTGCGGCCTTGACCTTGCCACCTGTTTTTGGATGGACGAATTACAGTTTCGTTAAAGGGCAGACGCTGTGTTTGTTGTCTACGAAGGAAACCTTCCCAGATTTAATTTATGTATTTTTGTACACGATCATCTCGTTCTTCTTGCCAGTAGCGTTAATGTTCTGCGCATTTTTGTGCATCATACAGATAGTGCGCAAAAATGGAATTAAGGTTCACCATCACCCGGCACCGCCCACTATCATCACGTATCACAGCTCTAATGACTACACGGATGCGGACAATTTTCAAAATATCGGCAGTTGCCCATCATCCAGACGTTCAAGCGTAATGACATATCATAGACCTTCTGTCAGTGTGAACGAGAATAGTAGTCGTTGTCTACCAGTGATGAGACGAAGCATAACAGTGGACATGAGCTTCAAGACGCGGGCTTTTAAAACAATTTTTATCCTGTTCGTTATATTAGTAGGGTGCTGGACGCCATTTATTTCTATGTGTTTATCCAATAGCGTAAGCAATAACTCACATCCATTGGTTATGACGTCATTCATATTTCTCGGCTACATAAAATGTGCACTTAATCCGATTATCTACGCCTTGCGAATCAAGAAATTCCGCGACGCCTGTAAACAAATAGTTCCAAAATGGATTACTTTTTGCCAGCGCCAAAATAACCAGACCAGAAGAGCTAATCACATCTCCGTTTACGTGTTAAATGAACGATCGTCAATATAAAATGAAAGATCGTCAAAAGATCGTCAATATTAAATGAAAGATCGTCAATATAAAACAAAAGATCGTCAGCATATAATGAAAAATCGTCAATATTAAATGAAAGATCGACAATATAAAATGAACGATCGTCAATGTAAAACAAAATATCGTCAAAAGATCGACAATATAAAATGAACGATCGTCAATATAAAACAAAAGATCGTCAAAAGATCGACAATATAAAATGAAAGATCGTCAAGAGATCTAATTGTCAATATAAAATGAACGATCTTTAAAAGGAAATAAAAGCTCGCCCATCAATATAATTTGAAATATTAATATAGAATTAAAATATTTTTAATCTGTTGATCGTGTGTGAAATTTTAAAGTGGTCGAAATATAGCCTGTGTCATAACCTGCTGCCATTTGGTTGTACTATTTGTTCAATATATATATTAATTTAGAAGTCCTGTTAAATACACATTATGCAAGAGATAAATCTGCCTATTGCAGGTCTTTCATTAGGCCTGAAATGTTATCTAAATTATTTATAATTAGACTTTAATAAACTTATCCAGACCATTATCAATTCTCGATGGCATCGCTAGCCTGTGATGTTTATTGGATTACGTTCCGATTTGCTGTTCGACTTCCATTCATAATTAAATCAAAAAATGATGATTGATGCTAGCCCCATAATATTCAATCGCTAAAATCTCGGTTCCTAGTGGATCAATTTGATTGAATTTTTCAGCAAATTCCCATTATATTATCTAGTTTTTAACCATTATAATGAGAATTGTCGACTCTTTATCTAATCTCCCATCATGTATCTATAAATCCCCGTTACATAAAATACCATCAAATAATAACTCTGATCATCTCGCCATGACGTCGTTGGATGTAAACCGACGCCATTTTGGTTGCCGCGTAATTTAAGCTGTGGGGTTTTCAAACGCTTATTTCAGATGTGCAGAGGCGGATCCAATGGGGGGCGCGAGGGGCGCTCGCCCACTCTAATTTTCGACAGTGCTCTTTTTTACTGCTGAAAGTGCCTTTTTTCAGACCCAAATATGTCCTCTCTGAACATTTACTTAGACGAAAATACCAGTCAGATAGCTCTTGGAATGTCTCCAGATGCAAGGAAATGACGGATAATTGTCTTGGGGGACCTCAAACCTCCTCGCAGCAGCGCCCCACTTTTCAAAATTCCTAGATCCGCCCCTGATGTGGGAGATATTTGAATCAGGCCCGGATCCAGGATTTTGTCGAGGGAAGGGGGGGGGGCATACATTACAGACCCTAAACAGAAACTAAAATCTGGGAATCCCATTGCTGACTGCAGGTGCTGGTCTGAACAGTGATGACCAGGCTCACTGGGCCGGTGGGGGGGGGGGCGTCGCGGCCCACTGAGACCCCCTGGATCCACGCCTGTGAACACAGTAAGTTGTAAAGGGCCATATTTTATTTTTACACAATGGTTTGAGTTACATGGCTTGATAACAATATTGCAACTTTAAGATTGGGAGTTGGAATGGTAACTTGGTGAACCAATTATCAGAATTTGTTGTAATTTGATCAGATGATGCCGCATGCTGCTAGGGCGTTCACGTGATTCTGGTTTCACCAAGTAATAAATCTAGATTATTTGATGGGAAATTGCCGAGCTGTAGTAAAATGACAGTGACTTATGGACTAATGAAATTCCAGGGTTTGATGACGGAGTTCGATCATCAAGTCTATATATGGCATGGAATATACGAGGGAATCGATTACTAAGTCTATATATGGCATGGAATATACGAGGGGAATCGATTACTAAGCCTTTATATGGAATGGAAGACACGAGGGGAATCGATTATTAAGCCTTTATATGGAATGGAAGTCATAGAGAGGGTATGGATTAATAAGTCAATATATGGCATGGAATATACGAGGGGAATCGATTACTAAGCCTTTATATGGAATGAAAGACACGAGGGGAATCGATTACTCAGTCTATATGGTATGGAAGAGACAAGGGGAATCGATTGCTTTGTCTTTAAATGGCACGGACGTCACAGAGGGAATGGATTAATAAGACAATATATGGCATGGAATATACGAGGGGAATCGATTTCTAAAAATGCAATGAAATCAAATCAAATGGGGTTTAAGGTCCTACTGTCCTGCTCCGAACTGGGCTATTGAAGACAGGTACATGCCCTAGTGCGATGAGGGAAATTTTGCCCGGACAGCAGCACTACTGTCTACTCTTATATCGAATTCCAACTGTAAAGGAATCAGTGCCCGTCAATGTGTACGCGGGACCTCAGTTTTTCGCCCCATCCGAACGACTAGACAGCTGTCCTTGCCAGGCCCTCAGACCGGCATAGCTGACAAGGGGGAGCCACGCCAGAAAATTTCTTGGCAAATGCAGGATAGCGAGCCAGCATCTTACACACTTAGTAGGGCTGCAACGATTCATTGATGAATCGCGATGTTTTAAAAATCCACGATGCACGATGCAATCAATGTCCGTATCGTGATTCGTTATCCAAATAAAAATTTCACAAAAATAGACTAACATTCCTTTAAATGCGTAAACAAGTCCATGAGCAAAATAACTTTTTTACTTTCAGAGAGTGTTAAGGCGTTTTTGACACTTGAAGTGGCTTATTAGTTGACCGAATAAATGCCACATTTAAAGTGAACCATAAAAAAAGGCCGATTTTTTAAATTTATTTCCTATCACGATATTAATCGTATCGTAGACTATGACTCTTGATGCGCATCGAATCGTGGCCTGGCGTATCGTTGCAGCCCTAACACTTAGCCAACGTGACCCCAAAAATCAAGCTTCTCGGCAAATGCTGTATAGCGAGCCAGCGTCTTACACAATTAGCCAACGTGACCCCCTAAAATCGAACTTTCTCGGCAAATGCTGGGATCGAACGATTAGCGACCATGAATCCCCACAGTAAGGACAAACAAGAATCATGTATTTAATGATATTTATTATAACAGTATCTGTCGTAAGCACCATCAAGCTATAGGAATGTCTTCTCCCTATTTTAAACATACACGTGTACTAAATATAGCATTTATAGCATTCTTTCATACAAAATATAATATAACTGTTTTAACTGTCTACAGAATACTAGTAAAACACCTGGAGCCCTTATTCACAAAATTTTAACTAAGATAAAATCCAAATTTTAGTTATTTGATTGGATAATATTAGATTGATTTTAGTGCTTTAGCCATTCAAAAGTGAAACATCTACTAAAATTTGTATTTTATCTTTAGTTAAGATTTCGTGTATCAGGGCCCAGGAGCCCATTTTTTGGTAGGCTATTTGAACATACAATTGTACTAAATACATCATTTATAATTATCTTTCATACAAAATATAATTGCTTTAACCGTCAACAAAATACTACAAAAACACCAAGTTATTTATGTTTGTTATTTATACAACTGTTTTGTAGTAAGTATACGATTATATTTGAATTACCATGAGGGATATGGGTGGTATTCAACCTTCACCAAGGTTTAGTGTTAGAAAAGGATCCCAAAATACCTGAAAGTAAATTTAACACTTCTCTGCTCCGACAGGGCTACAGCGTCACGGACAGGACTATAGCGCCAATGAACACATGCATAAGCCATACAGTGTAGTATGATGGAGGTAATTTTTCCCTAGCAGCAGCGCTGCGCCCTACACTTACATCAAATTCCAACTGTCAACGGAACCACGCTGGGAAATTCAGATAAACTTTCTCGGCCAACACATGAATCCATTATTGACTGGACTTCTTTATTGCCTGATTGGTTCAAGATGACATACAATACACAACAAAATCAAATTACAATATAGATCTAAATATAATTTTGTGTTTTGACATCATTTTGATTTCTTGTCCAGCCTTATACTGTCAATACTAACCGAAGACTCAAATTTGTAATTCCAACAGTCAATAGATGTAAACAACGCTAGTGCAAACCTAAATCGTAGACCAACAAGCACGTGACCAAACCCTATTTAAATATAGGCAGCCTTGACCGAATCTGCAAGGGGCCTTAATAATTAGATCTAACCAAACGACTATCCTTCTGGTCAAGAAAACTAGTCTCTTTATACCAGAAGTATCATTTCAATCCAAACCAAGGCAGTTGTTAATCCAGGTATTTTGACACAAAAATAATTTACAATTTAAATATAATACAAAATAATATGGTTTGTCATAAAATATATCTTAAAAATAAACCAATCGGATTAAAATACACATCTATATTTCGTTTTGTTTAATTAGCTAACAACTCTTCCAGATTCTAGCCCCAAGTTCACAAATCAATCTCAGACTTAAGTTGAGAATTTTGTCAATTTTCAATCACTGTTTATGAAAAATATCTTTATCCAGAAACACAAAACTCTGCACATAGTTTCTTATTGATGTATTTGATACATTAAAACAACAATAGTTTTATAAAGGCAATTTTGAGTAAATTCTTAACTTAAGTCTGAGAATGCTTTGTGAATTCGGGACTATGAACTATAAAAAACGAAACGAAAAGGATCTGTGTTTTAATCTGATAAATAGTACACCGACAATGTTTTAATCTCAATTCTCACGTGCTCTATATACATGTGGTGTCATCAAGCTGTGTTCTTAAAAATACGAAAAACATTTAACAATTTGTGGTCTCGTTCGTTCGCTCCAACTCAATCATCTCTCTCTGCTTACAATAGTCTAAACAAAATGGCATCCAGTGTGTATACAACGTTAACATTGATCAAGATTATAGATTATGTAAGAGCAGAAGGCAGAACTTTCTTTTGTCCTCAAATGTTATTTAAAATATTAAACATGCATTATGCAAGAGCTAAATCTGCCTATTGCAGGTCTTTCTTTAGGCCTGAAATGTTATCTAAATTATTAATTGAACATTAATCAACTGATTCAAGCCATAATCAACTCTCGATGGCATAGGATTTTCCTGATTTGAAATACATGTAGATTAGAATGGGTTCAACCATATCTTGATTAATTTAAAAAAAGCTTCGAACAACCAGGAACAACCAGGACGGTAGTTGCAATATCGCACACGTCTTGTCAAACCTTATAAGTCTAAGGCTGATATCTTCGCTCACAAGAGAGTAATTTGGATGAAATTTTCAAATTATTCATTTTACACAATGTATTTTCGAATTATTATAGCAGGAATGGCCAGATCTTTATTAAGCTATTTAATCTAATGTATCTTTAATCTAATTGAAAAATCAAAAATCAACTCGCTAAACTATGGGATGGCTCCAATTTTGAATGTATTGTAACATTGTTGCCTTTTAATTTAAAACTGGATAATCAAGACTTGGTTTATTATTAACAACAGTAGAAAGGAAAATGGAGACTACGCAGTTCTATTCTTTAGATTCATAACTTCGCTCAGAATGAAGTAACTTGACTGAAGTTTTCAATATATTCCTTTTTTATTATCTTTCTTTGCACTATTATAGCGTGAACTGTCAGCTCTTTATCTGAATCTCGCATAATACATGTTGAAATATTATGACCCTCACCTTGCTTTTGAAGTTTGAAAAATTCATTGGGCAGAGAGACATGTTGGGATGGTGCGAACGAGAATGACAAATTTGTAACTTTGTTGGGACTCATTTCACAAATAAATTCCCAAATCAACTTTTTTGGCATAAAGAAGTGGTAACTCTTTCCACCTAACAGATCACAAAACACAGGTTTGATTGTGTCTTTAATTTATGAGCTGTACCTTTCCAAAATAATTCTTTCAAATTATCATTCCATAAATCATATTACATTCTGTTTATAATTGACTAACATTTCGATATTAACATACTGGGAATTCTCGTACTTAAGCCCTGGGCTTAATTTCAAATTTGACCATTTCAGTGATGAAACATTTTTTCTGAAATTAAGCCCAGGGATTAACTTCGAAAAGAGGAAAACAGGAAAACATTTTAATTGTCACATATATTGTCTAAGATGTGACCTGCAATTGAAGTCCAACGAGTTTTAAGGATGTGAAACTCACTCACGGCACTTACAGTTTAATGTACACCAATTCAATGAGATTCCCTCAATGTCAACAGATGTGGTTTGAAAATTTAAAAAGGAGGCCATTGTAAAATAAATTTTGAATTTAAGTTGGGCTTAAATTTGAAATTGAAACTCGATATTAAGCCCATGGGCCATTTAGCGGTAGCCGGTTGGGCTTAAATACGAGGATTCCCCATATGGTTTAATTTTATTTCAATCACTCCGGTAGGGGTCTTTAGCAGGACACAACTCCATTAAGTACAATTACTGTTTATTACTCAGGGCATTTGTCATTTAATTACTAAACGTTTGAGAGAGACGGAGAAATGAGGTTTAATGTCCGCTTGACACAAACCAGGTCATTTTGGGACTAACATATGGTACAACTTTATTTCAATATTTTGCTTTGCTCGTATAAGTCTTTAGCAGAGGGGGGGGGGGGCCGGGGGAAAACCGGAGGACCTGAATCCCTGATGTCTACTTTGAACAAGGTTATACGCTGGCATACTGCCAGACCAATAAGTTTCAGTGGACCCGAGGAAACAGTATACTATGCCTATTAGTAAATGTGGGCCGGAGTAATTGTTTTTCTATGAGTATGTGCTGTAAGTTATTGCTCTATCCAGTTACTATGACAACTATGTACTAATCTCATCAAAACATATAAATATATATATATACATACAGTATGTGATGAAAATATACCCTGTTACATCTGATGGCAGTGTTCATATTTACAGTGTTTTACAGCTTTACCTAAAATCTAGTTCAAAACGTGCTGTGAGCTACTACGGGTGGTCTACGAGAGACATTTCAGTGAACCTGTGCACGAGACTGATGTGTTACTTGTGTGTGTTCGGCACCATAGAAGATTACAAACTGGTTTGATCCTGCACACACAAACCTGATGTACAAGCTACTACAAAATTTTTGAACAGGTTTCTTGCGACTGGACGCGCACTACCATACCCTGCGACCCATGCATGTCGGGTTGTCACAACACATACAGCAAGATTTGAGCTAGGCTTAAGACATCTAAAATAAATATGCAAATAAAAAATGTGATTTAGTTCAAATAAATTTATACAGTGTGTTCAAAATTACCTACGACACAACAAACTATTTTTGTAAATTCTCTGCTTCATCAACTCAGCAATAATTGACTAATTCAATCAATTTCAACTTTTATAATTCTGATGTCTAAATTGGCGCAAGAGTTATCATGGAGTGCAAATAATCTTGTGTGCATTGTAAAAAAATAATAATTAGATCAATTAAAATTTGCAGATTTTGATTATTTTTTTTTTCTTGCGACTTAATTAAATTGGCACATGAGCTTTTAAGTGCAAATAAACACAAAACCAACGTGTGGTAAGAAAAATTTGGCTAACACATTTAGAGGAACAATTTTCACACTTATCTTTCTCCAGACTAAAATGGTGCGGGAGTTAAATTGTTCCAATCTTATTAAAATACATATCTATATTCCCTTTCGTTTTTTTTATACTTTCGATGGCCTACACTACATGACGATCTGACAAGTTATAGTGGGAGTTCACATTAGGGGTCAAACAAGCGGCTTTAGACCCTATGACTTGAGACATTGATTAATCAATCAGCTTTGACGTTTCTAGTGGTTTACCCACAGTTCCATGCATCAAAAGGTCAAGAACCGTTTCTTTTGATTATCCCCCACTCCAACCGAACAAAACCCAGGTAATATAACAACTCTTCCAGATTTTAGTGTAGTAAAGACAAGTAAAACGAAATTCCGAACTATAAAAACGAAACGAAATAGGACCTGTGTTTTAATCAGATAAATAATAAAGACCAAGGTTGCTCCTATCACAATATTGCTATAACTGGGACGATACGAATCTTGTATTAATATGTACATGTCATGGATTTCACAAGTCTTGGAGAGAAATCCAACAAGGTCGGACAGGCGCGGCGCCATATTCCTTGTCAAGTGGAGAATCAAAACCATGCCACCTGACTTTACGATCTAAAGCATTATACCATTCGGCCATCCAACCCTCGCAAGTTAAGTTACATATTGCCTGAGAATATGAATATAGAACATGTTGGTATATCTGAATCATTTACTGCCGACAGAAACAGAAAATACTGCGGCGTTAGTGTCAATATTAAAGAAAATAGTCACTCAAATATCTTATAACAGAATTGTTTGTTTGTTAAATTTGTCGACACATATAAATAGAACATTTTCCCTAAATCTAACTAACCAAAATTAGAGGGAATACAACTTTAAGATGGTATATGGGAATACAGCTTTAAGCAGAACATGTGATTATTTTCACCACCTCTTTCTTCAAGATGTGACAAAGGGCTTCATTCAATAAAACTAAAACCAATCTATTTGAAGGATTTAGTCTTTTGATTGGTGCAGAGCAAACAATCAACCAATGAAAAGACACCATTCTGAATATATTTTAGGTAAACCTTTAATGAATAAAGCTCCCAACCCAAATTAGAGGAAAAGTCTTGGAATTTAGATTTAAGTCAACTAATACACACACAAAAAGCCATGCAGACTGCTCAACTCATCCACAAAACTGACTAGTTTCTAACTGGTGAGACTACAGCTTTAACTTTCTAAATCAAAGTTTTGGAATACAGCTTTAATCACTCTCTGAATAATCCAGGGAATCCAGCTTTAAACTTGAACAATCCAAGTGAACATTTGGCAATACAGCTTTAAACACTGAACAATCCAAGTGAACATTAGGGAATACAGCTTTAAACACTCTGTGAAGAATATAAGTTGTTTAATATCCCTTTAAGTGACCTATAACTATCAAAGTCACGGTTTCGACACGCAACTTTAATACAAAGTAAACCGTGAGTATTCACCAGAAACATCAAAGTGGTAATACAACTTTAAACTATTTAATACACACCGCAACGGCTTCTCATCGAACTATTTAATGCACAGGAACCCGCAAACATTCACGAGAAAGTGATCAAATTTTGGTATACAACTTTAAACAAACTATTTAATACACACCACAACGGCTTCTGATCGAACTATTTAATGCACAGGAACCCGCGAACATTCACGAGAAACTGATCAAAGTTTTGCATAAAGGCGATTTTACTCTGTCTATTGATGGTCATGGTTAGTGTGGGTGGTGTGAGATTATTAAAGGCCACTAGGAGGCGCTGTTTATATTGTTCTTCTATCTGACTCTGTAATAACTGGTTGACTAATTCACGATAATGATCCTGTAATTATAAAACATTTTTATTTATCTTCTATACCAAAGAGAGAGAGTGAGAGAGAGATGTGGTTTAATGTCCACTCCACATAAAGTAGGTCATCTTGGAACTAACATATGGTTTAATTTTATTTCAATAGTTCACTTGTGCAAAGGGGTCTTTATAAGTGCGAGGAAACCGGAGGACATGTAGAAATTCCACGAGGTTGGACAGGCGACCCTACTCCTTGTCACGGACAACCAGGGATTCGAAACAACGCCAGTTGACTCAATGACTGGCTTATGATACAACGCACACTTGCTCACCATTCCGCACTCTAACCCCCCAACAGAGAGAGAAAAATGGGGTTTAACGTCCACTCCACGCAAACTAGGTCATTTTGGGACTAACATATGGTTCAATTTTATTACAATAATACATTGCGCGTAGGGTCTTTATAAGTGGGAGGAAACTGGAGGACCCTCAGAAAACCCACGAGGTTGGACAGGCGACCCTACTCCTTGTCATGTATAAGTCCCAATTAAAGAATATATTAGAATTACCTGATGACAGCATATTAAACAGAATAACGCTGTACTGGCTGTCTCTATTAGATCCATATCAAAACTCTCTAATAACAACATATGAAATACAAGCTGAAATATATCAAAACTCTCTAATAATAACATGAAATACAAGCTGAAATACATAGAAAACTCTTTTATAGTAACATATAAAATACAAACTGAAAAATATCAAAAGTACAAATATAAAGTTAAGCAATCATATTACATTTGTCACATACACCAAAAGAGTACAAAAGAAAACAAAATAAAAGTCCGAGTACATATGAAATTTAAGCGCCAAAATATCGAAGAATGGTGTATTTACCTTGTCTCAAAATTTCAGCTCAAAATATTGAGTCGTTTAGGCGTGAACGTCAGAACTGCTTATCCGAACACGTAACCCTTTTAAGGATTTGGGTCTATATTTTCGTTGATGACCTGATAATCGACTCTCGTTTATACTTGATATCGAAAGGTAAATTTCACCTACACATTATTTTTTTATAAAAGAAGTCTGGTTTTACGTAGACACTGCACAACACACCTTGGGAGACCTGTTTCCTTTCCAGATGAAGATTGACGGGTTTAAATTATTTGAAAATGTATCATAAATACTGAGTTAGTTTCTCTGTCCTTAGCTAGAGGATTTTAAGACAAAATTGAGCAGTTTTATTCTCCAAAAAATTATCTGGATCAGCCCTTTAAGGTAATTACAGCTGCTTTGGGGTATGTCTAAAAACTTGTTAAATAAAATGATATTACACAGATTTATAAAGCAAGGCTGAATATATATCATATTATTTAGTTACTATGGCATTTTCCTTTCCCTAGCAACCATATACAGGTACAGGGTACACATTGAATACAGGCGTTTATGTTAAACAAGGGAGGTAATTGTTCGCCTTAAACAAGGGAGGAAATTGTTTGTCTTGGACACTGGAGGAAATTAGAAATCACACACATGCACTTTGTTTTAGCAGTACATGCTGGACATGTCCTACGGCAAACGTCTGCCGGGAAATATACCCCTATAGGGCCATTATGGTGTTTTCTTATATTGAATTCCAATTGTCAAGGGATCTTTTACTTGCCATATTCCTAAAGCAATGGCCCGGGAAATCCCTCTCTGGCCATTGCTGGATTGGCTTCTGATACTTTTGAGGGAGTGTGTCTATTCTTCCCGTTCAATCAAATCTATCACAAGTACAGCAACATGACAGTCCTACATTTAGTCTGGGTCTGCCCTAAAACTTTTGATAGTGATTTAAGGTATTAAAAACGGTAAAAGTACGTTGTTTTCCTAACAGTATTGTTTACATTTTATTTGATTTGAAAGCCTCGTTTATCACGCAATTAGTTTTACTACAATATTCTGCTATGCACTGGTTAATTGGGCATAATAAAATCGTGAGCCATGGCGTAACGTTATATGTAAACATGTTTGGTCCAATTTGGCGCTTTGTTTTAAAGGTAAAGCCTTTGTAACGCTGTCAGCTACTGGTTATTAATCGGACAGTTGACCAATCATAATTTAGAACAAGAATTTTCTCTCTTCACAGCAGTGAGTAGTGGGAGTAGCTCTAATCAAACAAAACACTGCAAGGAGTATGTGTAAACAGGACCTTGGTTTTTCGTACCATCTGAATGGCTACACATTTCCCTTGTCATCCCTCTGTCCTTGTCAGGCCCTCTGTCCTGCACCACAGACAAGGGGGGACCATGCCAGAAAATCCCACTGAACTTTCTCGGACAACACCGGATTCTAACACACAACACCCATGTTAATAAGCTAACGTCTCACTCACCAAGCCACAATGGCTCCCTATTCACGGAACCACGGCTAATAGTATGAAAATAAAGACTTACCTTTAAGAAATGACTCATGGTGGTATGTAAAACGGAACCTGTTAAATTAGATTCGAACACGTAGGTAGCTAGCGATGTAATAATTTCAAGGCACATCTTGGTAATATCGGGACCAAATCTTCAAGCATGTTAAGAAAATCGCAAAAGTATACGAGGAAAAATCTATAATTAAGTAACATATTTGTAATTCCTTGAAACCCCAGACGTAAAAGTATACGAGACAATATCTATAATTAAGTAACAGATTTGTAATTCCTTGAAACCCCAAACATAAAACAAATGAAATGGGGTTTAAAGTCTTCCTATATCTCCTAGAAACCGAGATAATAAAGACGAGCATACGACATGCGGTGTACTACATATATAGGAAACATTTTGCCCAGACAGTGGTGCTATGGACTACTCTTATTTCAAATCCCAACTGTCTCTGGGGATCTTTAACAAAGGACGAGTAAATGCGGTTTCCTTGCTAGGTACTCCTTCCTCCACCACAGATGACGGGAAAGCAGGACGGCAAATCCCCAATATTATTTTTAAAAGGATACGCTGTCAGACCATGTTCTACGGAGGCTACTAAAGCTTTAAATAAATTTTCTGGCAGGGACGTGAATTTTTCAGGATGGATGTCTGTTAGGAAGGTTAATAATTTAAAATACTGGGAACAAAGAGACGGAAACTGAAAATAAAAGGGAGATAATAAGTTGCACGGTGAACTGTAAACCAACGTTATCTCAGCAATCTTGGAATATTGACATCAAATACCTAAGTCTTACAAACAAGGCAGAATTGTTAATATCGATCCTACCTATTTGAGCAAATATCAACAAGAAGAGTTTAAGTCCATCTATTTCTTAGATGTTTTAGTCAGATTGAATCCAGAGAGAGAGAGAGAAATGGGGTTAACGTCTATAAATGCTCCGTATAATAAGACAGTGAAATGGGGTTTAACGTCCAATGACACAAACTAATTCATTTCGGGACTAACATATGGTACAATTTTATTTCAATAATTCGCTTAGCGCGTAGGGGTCTTTAGCATCGGGAGGAAACCTGAGGTAAAACCCTTGTCATGTACAACCGGGTAATCTAAACCACGCAATGACAGGCTTTATGATACAGCGCACATGCTAACCATACAGAAATACACCCCCCCCCCCTTCAATTCTGATTAAAATGTAGATCCTATTTCGTTTCATTTTTTATAGTTCAAAATTCCATTTTACTTGTCTTCACAACATTTGGATCAATACCATGCCCCCTGACTTAATGACAGAACTTATAATTTGTTAGACCACACGACCCATCCGTTAATAAATCAGCAGACATTAAGGGAACTACATACAATAAACACTCGACCGGCCTACCCTTGCACACAGTCCGTCGGATCATTAATACATTACCTTTAATAATTCAGCAGACATTAACGGGACTAACATATTTAAACCATACATAACAACATCAGCTCCTTCAACCTGACCATTTGCATGAGGGGTTTCTTCAGCTGCAAAAAAATGAATCAAGTGAGGCCAAAAAACAATATCATTTCTACTTAGTTTAAAACTTGATAAATAAATAGCCATTTATGTCTTGTGAACTATCTTTTGTTTAAAAAATTTAACAAGCAATATGCCACTTATTGTTTTTCTTTTTGAATTTGTCTCCATCCCACACCCCACTCCTCAAGGAAAATGAAATGAAATTTGATTTAACATTTGATTTTTCTGAATTTCTAAAACTGGACACTACCAACTGTGAACTCATACTTGCTACATTTAAAATCAATTCCTGTATACCATTCACAAGATTAAAACATCAAAACATAAATTGGCAATGGTGAAATGAACTGAGGTTTAATATCCTACGCTGAATCAGCTGGCAACGAAGGACCTTTTGATCTAAAGAGCAGTGGTTACATGATTCAATCCCGCCAGTCCGTAACACTAAGGTAAGACATAAATGAAGAGATAACTCTAAATCATTTCTATGCCCAATTGATATTGATGAATTGAAATAAGAGTTTAACGTCTTACTGTTCTGTTCCATCGCAATTGACAAGACCTTTTGATCTGAATCGTGCAGGTTACATGACTCTACTCTCGACCACCCAAGCTCCTAACCCTAACATATGACACACCAACCATCTGTCAGATTTATAAAAAAAACATAAACAGACTTACGTGGACCAAAATCTATAAAATCTTTTGATAATAAATTAGTTAAAAGTTCCATCACAATTAAAATATCATGAAATTTATTTTCTTCATCTTCGCTGGTATCAATTGTTCGTTTGCCTGGAAAATAATACATCCCAAAATAATTGTTAATCCATTTAGAAAAGATAGGTTGCCAGGCAACGAAACATACGCCCACAGCAGCTAAATCGTCCGGGCAGTCAACAAGGGTTGTCGCATATTTTTACTTTTTTGGGGAATGAAACATTTGTTATACACTAAAATCTGATTAAGAGTAACAACTCATTTTGTAATTATCTGAAAATCATTAGAATTTGTTTGCTTTTTATAAAGTTTTGCCCCACGCTAACAATTAGTATAGGAAACATTTAACATCATGGATTTAGCTGTTCAGTTATCAAAATTCATTGAAAATCAAAATACTTGTTCGTTTCAACACCTTAAACTCTGTGTATCAATCTGAAGTCAATCGGATGATAAGTTTGGCATCTATAGCGTCACAAGGTTTTTTGAAGTGATCAAGGGAGATAACTCTGGAAGTAATTATTTGAAATCGCTGAAAATCAGTAGGCTTCTTTGTCTCATGACCTTAAACAGTGTGTGTAAATTTAAAGTCAATCAGATATTAACTTTGGCCTCTAGAGCGTCCACAGGATTTTTTGATGTGATCAAGGGCCATAACTCTGGCAATAATTATCAGAGATCGCTGAAAATCAATAGGCATCTTCGTCTCGTGACCTTAAACACTGTGTATAAATTTAAAGTCAATCAGATATTAACTTTGGCCTCTAGAGCATCCACAAGAATTTTTGAAGTGATCAAGGGACACAACTCTGGCACTAATTATCAGAAATCGCTGAAAATCAATAGGCTTCTTCGTCTCATGACCTTAAACACTGTGTATAAATTTGAAGTCAATCGGACATCATCTTTGTCCTCTAGAGCATCCACAAGATTTTTTGAAGTGATCAAGGGCCATAACTCTGGCACTAATTATCGGAAATCCGTGAAAATCAATAGGCTTCTTCGTCTTATGACCTTAAACACTGTGTATAAATTTAAAGTCAATCGGATATTGACTTTAGCCTCTCGAGCATTCACAAGATTTTTCAAAGTGATCAAGAGTCATAACTCTGGCAGTAATTATCGGATATTGCTGAAAATCAAAAGGCTTCTTCGTATTATGATCTTGAACACTGTGTATAAATTTAAGGTCAATCGGATATTAACTTTAGCCTCTAGAGCGTTCACAAGATTTTTCAAAGTGATCAAGGGTCATAACTCTGGCAGTAATTATCGGATATTGCTGAAAATCAATAGGCTTCTTCGTCTCATGACCTTAAACACTGTGTATGAATTTAAGGTCAATCGGATATTAACTTTAGCCTCTAGAGTGTTCACAAGATTTTTCAAAGTGATCAAGGGTCATAACTCTGGCAGTAATTATCGGATATTGCTGAAAATCAATAGGCTTCTTCGTCTCATGACCTTAAACACTGTGTATAAATTTAAAGTCAATCGGATATTAACCCTGGCCTCTAGTGCGTTCACAAGAAATTGTGGACGATGGACGGACGGACGGACGGACCGACGGACGGACGGACCGACAGACGGACGGACGGGGGCGACGGCAATATACGTCCACATTTCTATGTGGGCGTATAAAAACTGATATTTTTTAACATCAAGTTTTGTAGCTCATTTTCTTTTATCCTTATCAACAGGCCTGGAAATAACGGCTTTAGAAGTACCCGACAAAATGTCAGGCACTAATGAAATAGTACTTGACATTTTCAACTTATTGTTGATAATAATATCAACAGAAAAGACAAATCAGTGCCACACAAAACAACAGGCACCTGGGGTTTTGTGCCTGACAAAGCCTGAATCTGTGTCTGACATTGTCTGCTACAGGTGCTTTGTTTCCAGGCTTGCTTATCAACCACAAAGTAATTTCATCATTACATTATCGAAAATTTAGGTTTTTTTTTCCGAAAATAATTTTTTCTAATGGAATTGTAAACCTGAAATCCTACCTTGTTTTTTTTAATCAAGGTCTTACCTATTGCATGTTTATAATACTTTAGAATCAAGGCCTTACCTGTGTTGTGTTTAGAATCAAGGCCTAACCTGTGTTATATTTAGAATCAAGGCCTAACCTGTGTTATATTTAGAATCAAGGCCATACCTGTGTTATATTTAGAATCAAGGCCTTACCTGTGTTATGTTTAGAATCAAGGCCTTACCTGTGCTGTGTTTAGAACCAAGGCCTTACCTGTGTTATGTTTAGAATCAAGGCCTTACCTGTGTTGTGTTTAGAATACATCTGAATAGCTGATAAACATATATCATACAACTTCTTAGAATTTGTCTGAAATCATACAAACATTAGATAATATAATATGTGGAGCCTTACTACTGTTAAAACTATAGAAATTCAATAAACGCCATAAAATCTTGAAAACTAGTTATTTAGATATATAGATAGCATTAACTTCATTGCTCGGGGGTGGGGTGGGGGGTGGATGGCTGAATGGTTAGCACATGCACGCTGTATCATACGGTATGTCATTGAGTCAACTGTCATGGTTTCGATTTCCCTGTTTTTCGTGACAATAAGTAGGGTTGCCTATTCTAAGGGTCCTACGCTTTCCTCCCATTGCTAAAGATCTCTCACCCAAGCGAATTTTGAAATAAAATTGTTAGTCTGAAATGACCTAGTCAGTGTCAAGCGAATTATTGAAATAATATCTAAACCATATTTTAGTCCTGAAATGACCTAGAATGTGTCAAGTGGACGTTAAACCCCCTTTCTCTCTCTCATAACTCTGATTCAGTGATTAAGGTGCTGGTTCCCTCACCAGGAGGTCGGCCGTTAAGATCCCGGTGTTTGTTGAGAAAGTTTCAGCAGAAAGTCTGTGCCTCATTCCCCGTTTGGTGGGGGACAGAGGTTCTGACAAGGACAGAGAGAGAGAAATGGGGTTTAACGTCCACTAAACACAAACTAGGTCATTTTGGGACTAACATGTGGTTTTAATTTTATTTCAATAATTCGCTTGCGCATACGGGTCTTTAGCAGTGGGTGGAAACCGGAGTACCCGGAGGAAACCCATGAGGCTGGTGGGCGACCCTACTTCTTGTCATGTACAACCAGGGATTCGAAACCACCCCAGTTCACTCAATGACAGACTTTCTGAAACAGGGCGCACATGCTAACCTTTCGGCCATCCACACCCCCTGACTCAATGACAGGCTTTATGACACAGCCCGCATGTGCTAGCCATTCGGTCATCCACACTCCCCTGACAAGGACAGTATTTAGTCAGTCAGGTGGGATGATAAATTGAACATTTTGGCAAGCGCGTAGTGTAGATTCAGAAATAACTTTTAGGGTATGACTCACCTCACCAAGGTAACATAAATGTCGTTGAACAACTTCTGACAATAATTCTAATATTAACGATACAATAGTTTCATACTCGTGATAGACATCTGAAAGTAAAGAGATGAAGTTTAATTTCCACTTAAAACATACATTATGCAAGAGCTAAATCTGCCGGTTGCATGTCTTTATGTCTTTTGGCAGTGGGAGGAACTGGAGAAAACCAAGAAGGTTAGAGAGGCGACCTTATTCCTTGATCTGATGAAAAATAGTGAAAAGTATGACCAATTATATTCAGACACAGAGCAGACACGATTTGTGACACACAAAATAAAAGTTTTAACGTCCTACTGTTTTGCTCTTACTAGGCTAATAAAGACGGGCATATGTCATGGAGTGTGCTATGAAAGAAATTTTGCCCGGGCAGTGGTACTATGGCCTACTTTTACACGGAATTCCAAATGCCAAGGGATCTTTAACATACCAATGTATACACAGGACTAGACAGCTATCCTTGTCAGGCCCTCCATCCTGATTCACTGACAAGGGGAAACCAAGATGCAAAATCCAGATGAACTTTCTCGGCCAATACAGGGATTGAACACACGACTTCCAGGCTAGCGAGACAGTGTCTTAGCCACTTAGCCACCATGGCTCCCTTGTGACAGATGAAAAGATACAGACTAGACATGATTTGTGACAGGAGAGGGAGAGAGAGAGAGAGAGGGAGAGAGAAAGAGAGAGATTGGGGTTAATGTCCACTCGACACAAACTAGGTCATTTCGGAACTAACATATGGTTTAATTTT
Organism: Patella ulyssiponensis; assembly: GCA_963678685.1. NCBI lineage: Eukaryota > Metazoa > Mollusca > Gastropoda > Patellidae > Patella > Patella ulyssiponensis. The sequence goes on from OY783226.1 coordinate 94,660,690, forward strand.
ATTTCAATAATTCGCTTGCTCGTAGGGTTTTTTTTAGCAGTGGGAGGAAACCGGAGTAGGCGGGGAAAACCCACGAGATTGGACAGGCGACCCTACTCCGTATTAAGTACAACCGGGGATTCGAAACCACGCAAGTTGACTCAATGGCAGACCGTATGATACAGCGCGCGCACACTAACCATTCGGCCATCCAACACCCCAGACGAACAGAACAGATGACTATAAATTGAAACTGAATAAATATAACCCAACGTACCTATTAATTTAACATTTTCTGCCATAAATGGACTGAGATATAAAAACAACCGTTCCATATTATCCACCCTCGTGCCTTGAGCAATTCCTAATAAAGATTCTAACAAACAACACACGTTTTCCCGAACTTCTGTCGATTGACAAATCTTCGTGAAATTTTCTTGACATAATAAACCGTAGAATCTGTCATGGATGGACTGTAGAATCTGTAAACAATAATTCATACGTCTTGCATAACAATTAAGGCAAATTTTCAACTACCAAGGCATCTTGTACATGCACGCCGATGTGTACACAAGACCTTGGTTTTTTATCCCATCCGAACGACTAGACACTGACCTCGCAAGCTGCTTGGTTGCACTCCACTGAGAAGAAGGAACAACGCTAAAAAAATCCTTATGACCTTTCTCCCCCAACCCTGGGCAAACATGGGACCTCCAGGTTAGCCGGCTTATGTCTTACTCACAGGTCCACCAGGGCTTCCGACAATAGACAAGTTCTACATGCATGTACCCTTTATATCCTATTATAACAGTGGAAAGTAAGGAGAATTGACTGTGGCACCGTTTTTAGTGATATCAGATGTTTTTGAGTGATATTAGTGAAAATTTGTAAAAATAACACAATTTCAGACAAACAAGCCTGAATATATATCATATTATTTAGTTACTATGGCATTCTCCTTTCCCTAGCAACCATGTACAGGTACAGGGTACACATTGAATGCAGTGATTTAATGTATTAAAAACGGTGAAAGTATGTTTGTTTCCAAACAGTATTGTTTACATTTCATTTGACTTGATAGCCTCGTTTGTCACACAATTAGTTTTACTGCAATATTCTGCTATGCACTGCTTAATTGGGCATAATAAAATCATGAGCCATGACGTAACGTTATGTAAATATATTTGGTCCAATCTGGCGTTTTGTTTTAAGGGTAAAGCCTTTGTAACGCAGTCAGCTACTGGTTGTTACTGTGACTATTGGCCAATCGTAATTTAGAACAAGAGTGTTTGCCCTTTACAGCAGTGAGTAGTGGGATTAGCTCTAATCAAACGAATCACTGCGCAGAGTATGTCCCCACTGTTGAGTTCTCGATTCATGTCATTTGTGTTTACCCGTTGGCATGCGCGATCGGTGTTTGAAGACATGCTTGTATTGATGTGTAATGGTTGAATTATGAGTTATTAATATTTATCACCCACCCCCTCTCCACCCCACAAAGATGATAAGAGAATTTAATTCAGAACATCCAAGACTTACAATTTTCCAGAATTCTTCTTTAACTGAGGTATCTTTAAAACCGGAGCCAGCCATTATGAGAGCTTTTAATAGCAGACGTCGGGCAGACGGGGATAGTAGGGAGATGGGAGGTTTATTGCTGGCTTCTAGTCGAGCTAGATCCCACATTAAATTACATTTCACAACAAATACTGATCTGAAATAATAAAATAATACAAACTTCATTAAATACTATAATTTGTCACTGATTAATAGAGAGAGAAATGGGGTTCACGTCGACTAGACACAAACTAGGTCTGAGTAGGGGTCTTTAGCAGTGGGAGGAAACTGAAGAACCGGGGAAAACCCACAAGGTTAGACAGGCTACACGGCTCATTTTAGCAGTTTTAGCTAACTGCACTACAACACAACTAAACCAGTAATAACTGCCATCTTATGTCGACTGGTTGGCTGGGATCAGGAGTATGGTCGATCAGTATTCCGGATTATCGGTGAAAATGATCATTTTTTCGTTTCTCGATAGTATCACGACTTACAAAACAGCTTCTATTGACTAGACTGCCCTGCGCTAAAAACGTAACAGTTATTGACAAAATAATATGTTGTTTAAATGCAGCCATAGATGGATCGATTTCACCCAAGACTGGATAAAACCATTCTGCTGCAAATCTTCAGACAAGCTGAAGACGGTCAAAAACTAGATTAAGAGACACTCATGTTGTCTGGGTTATTCCACCTTTTTTATTAAAACAATATTTTTACTCAGGATATCATATTGGAAGTGGGGAACAAGTTAAGCCTGTGTAAAACCCCTCTTACTCTCTAGCTTCAGAAGGCAGGAATCATAGAGCCGGAGTCCGACAGGTGGCATATTATAAATTGGTTGCTTCGACAAAAGTTTGTTAAACATATAGGTGATTGCCTATGACATTTGAATACAACAGAATTCATTTGATTGGATGACATCTTAACCCTTAACCGGTTGAAGTCATTTTGAAGTTATGACGTCAAGTGGTCAGGCTAAAAAACGCGAAATATTTGACAAAGAAATGTTTTCTCAATGTTATTGACAAGACAAGTTCCTGTCTGAGACGCATGCGTGGCAATATCAATTAAATACGAAACTAAATACTCAAATGCAGCTTATAAAGAAGGTTCTTGCTATGGTTGAAAATATGCGACCATGACCACTTTTGGATATAACGTTGTGGAGCAAATATGCGACCGTGACCGGTTAAGGGTTAACTCTGACCTTGACCCTAAAACAGAAAAAAAACTTACTTTGAACCATTTTTAAGTAAGGCAACAAGGACTTTAAGAGAATCTACAAGTAAACGATCTTCTGAGCTCCACGTCGTTATATTAGATATAACTTTTTGTATGAGAAAATTTATCGTCCATTGAGCCCCATCTGTATCGCGACCAAATGCTGATTGTAATGCCATACTCATCTACAAGTAAAAGGAAAAAAACTATTATTTCGAAAGATTGTGAAACGTGGTTTAACAGCACACTCAACACCAACAGGGCCATTTTGGGACGAAGACATGTCAATGAAACAAATCACATGAAAAGTGGTGTAACATCCTTAAGTTTGAGTTCAACAATCTAAATAATAATAAAATATTGAACAATGAAAATATTGTTTTTTCTAAGGCTGTAAGTAATAATTTCGTAATATGTAGAATCCATGCTATCTGATTAAAACACAGATCCTATTTTGTTTCGTTTTTTATAGTTCTTTACTACACTAGGATCTGGAAGAATTATTATATAACCCGTGTTCTGGATTATATGAGAGATTAGCCAATGGAACGGTCTGTTGAAGCAAGTCTTTGATGTGAGATGCAAGGAACTGTGGGTAACCCCCTAGAAACATCAACGTTGATTGGTTAAACGAATGTCTGGTGTCATAGGGTCAAAAACCACTTGTATGACCTCTGATGTGATGTTCCTCTACAACTTGTCAGATCTGCATGCAGTAGAGACCATCGAAAGTACAAAACAAAACGAAAACGAAGTATAGATCTGTATTTTAATCAGATTTGAGAAGCCATGCTTGTAACAAGCAAGATGGTTCTGTATCAAACATCTCAATCTGTTTCGTCTTATAAGTGAATAAAGAATAATTGGAATTAAGCATCCATTCTGAAAGAGCCTACACCAATTCATACATGCTTAAATAAGGTTTGACCATTCAGCTCCCATCTTACCAGACCAATGAGTCTAAAGACAGTTCTACCAAGAGTTTGACAGAGAGAGTGAGAGAAATGGGTAAACTATATTTTATTTCAATAATTTGCTTGCGCGTAAGGGTCTTAAGCAGTGGGAGGAAACCCACGAGATTGAGACCAAGAGTTTGACTGACAGTCATATTGGTGGTAGTCTGGATTATCCTGATACACTAACTTACACATGCTTGACGGTCACAGCAAGTGAGACAGCAAGACAGCGAAGTGCTGTTTAAATGCATTTTTAAAAAAATACAAACACTTTGATAAAAAATTTGAAAATTTTTAAATGCTCTGTATAAAAGAAGTTAGTTCATCACAAGCAATGCAAAGACGCAGAAAATTCATGAATTTCTCGCTCTAATTCCATGAATTTCAAACTGATCCACGCATCCGCTAAGAAGTCATGTGACATATAAGTCACCCATTACATTTAAAAAATGTAAAATACAGTCACACTGGTACATTCAAACCTTACAATCACAAGAAGGGACTGTCTCAAAACTTCACTCATTCGCTGGTTATTCATTTAGATGCAAAGTGTGAAATTTAGCGAGTGTTCGTAACCTCATACAAAATAGTTATAGAGAGAGAGAAATGGGGTCTTTAGCAGTGGAAGGAAACCGGACGACCTGGAGAAAACCCACGAGGTTGGACAGACGACCCTACTCCTTGTCTCGTACAACTGGGGATACGAAATCACGCCAGTTGACTCAATGACAGGCTTTATGATACAGTGTGCAAATGCTAACCATGCAGCCATCCACCCCCACCCCCCTAAAATAGTTACAATTCAAACACTTGTTTAGTAATTCAAACTATGGTTATGTAATTCATACTGTACAAACAACGTGTAATGGTGAGATACGTGAAGATTATCGTTATTTTAGGTTTTATATCAAACAGATTAAATCAACAAAAAAGCCACATTGAAACCTTGTACATTATCATTATTATAGTGTGAACTAGTATCAGAGCCTGTCCTACTAAAACAAGCAAATCCTCTTGATTCAGGTTAAAAATAAATTGTTGAATTGGATTGATCGGATATTTTATTTCAATTAGTGATTGAGCAAACGCTGTTGGAATGAGGTACAATTCTGTACGCTGTAGTGCAGCTGTTCTGGCAAAATTTCAATCAAAGCACAGTGTATGGCATCAGCCTGTCTTCATTAGCCCTGGTCGGAACAGAACAGGACCTATCTGCGTGACAGATCTTTTTGAGTAATATTAGGGAAAATTTGTAAAAATAACACAATTTCAGACAGATTAATAAAACAAGCCTGAATATATATCATATTATTTAGTTACTATGGCATTCTCCTTTCCCTAGCAACCATGTACAGGTACAGGGTACACATTGAATGCTAACTACACTACGTCTGCCTCCACCATAGGTGATATCACAAACATGTTGTCTTATTTTCATTCTTATTACCTTAGCGCACCTGAAGGTAGACTTGCCTTTTGGAGCAAACCAGAGTACCTGGAGTAAACACCAGGTTGAGACGGCGCCCCTATCTCACACCAAGGATCGAAATAACCTGTAAGTCAGAGGTGGCCACCCAGCTAGATCTCAGAGTGCGACATTTTAGACCACAAGGCCATCTCAACTCACGCAAAATAAATGTAATATAAGGCCCTTTAATAGTTCACAGCTAGACCCAAGTAGTTCGAGGAGGAGCAGCAGAAATGAAATGGGGGTTTAACGTCCTACTATTCTGCTCTGACTGGGATAATGAAGAGGGGCATACGCCATACAGTGTGCTATGAGGGAAATTTTGCCCAGGCCGCGGAGCTACAGCCTACTCTTACCTAGAATTCCAACTGCCAAGGGATATTTTATGCACACGCCAATGTGTAAGTGGGACCTTGGTTTTACTATAATCTGAACGACTAGACAGCTGTCCTTGTCAGACTCATCTTCCTGCACCATTGACAAGGGGACACCATGCCCAAAAATCTGAATGAACTTTCTCAGCCAATGCTGGGATCGAACACCTGACCTCCAGGCTTACGAGCCAGCGCCATCCCACATACCCATCGTGACCGCTGAGGAGCAGCAGTTTGAAACATAAAGAACAGACACTTGACCAGACACGAACTGAAACAAGACAATCCAATCCAACCAATGAACTTTTACTTGACTAAAATGTTTTGTGATCAAGACAGGCCCTGATAAAAACAGTTATTATTATTATTGAAAATTGTGATCATATGATTTATTCAACAGGTGCTTGTTGTACTACTCACTGGATGACCATTATTATTGTGACACTGATAACCAGACATTAAATCAGTATTGGACTAGAACAGAACAAAAAATAAAATCTAACAGCTTTAAGAACTGCAATATCAATGTAGCATATCTGGGACAAGAACTATATTTCTCAGTTTTCAATTCGATTTATTTATTTAGAAGTTTTTAAACAACCTTCAATATATTTTCCCAAAATGCAAATATTGCACAGAGTCGATGTTTCTTATAGCATGTTACTGATGACAAAGTATGGGAAATTATTTTTTTCTTTTGTTATTACAGAAATTAATTGCGTTGGCTTCAGCATAATTCGCACAATATGAGTCTTAGAAATGTTATTGTCAAAACATTCTCAAAAAAGTTTGTGAATTTTCCAACTACCCCCAACATGGTCTTGACCAATGAAGGGGCTTAGTGTCTCTCTCCACTGGCTTAAATCAGTACAGAGAGAGAGAGATGGGTTTAACATCCACTTGACACTAAAAAGGTCATTTAGGGACTAACATCTAGTTCAATTTTATCACAATATTTCGCTTGTATGTAGGGGTCTTTAGCAAAGGACACCTGAGGACCCGGAGAAAATCCACAAGATTAGACAGACGACCCTACTTTAAACCACGCCACTTGACTCTTATTCTATGACAGACTTTCTGATCAAGCAAAAAACCCATTATTTCTGGTCCCTTTTTACGCTGGCAGGCTAGTACATAGGCCTAATATCATTCAGAGAGTCAGTGTCCAGAAGGTTAATTTAATAAATCCATACAATCACTGCAAATCAAACATAACCCCATCACACGGGTGTGGCTTTTCTGTGAAATAACGATAACAATAATCACCTGGTTGTAGTAATTCTCATCAGGTAGAAGATACGACAATACCCAACGCCTTAAAAACCACATGGTACTACTTCCTACTTGCGGACTTACACAATCTGTTAATTGTGCGCTAACCGCCCGTGTTTCTACCTCACACAGTCTAAATACAGCTGATATTAACCTGGAAAACAAATAGCTCCAAATAATCATACATCATATACAGAGACGGATGAACAGGGTTGAAAACCAGGGCCCTGTTTCTAATTTTAGTAGATACTTCCATTCTGATTGGCTAAACACTAAAATCAATCTAATATTATCCAATCAAATTGTTAAAATTTGGATTTTATCTTTGTTAAAATTTCTCGAACCAGGCCAATATGTACAATTTCAAGTAATACTATAGAGACAAAGTATCATTATAATATTTTAGTTATGGTACACATATTTTTATCGAGGAGAGTCAATTTAGACCATTGGGTCAAACAATATAAAATGTATCTCAACAACACCAGGCACGGATCCGGGGGGGGGGGGGGGGGGGGGGGGGGAGTCATGCCCCATCCTTCAGCAACATTGAGACTTATCATCACTGTTTTAAGACCAGCACCTGCAGCTAGCAATGGGATTCCAAGATATTAGTTTCTGTTAAGGGTCGGTATGGATTTCCATGTGGGTAAAAAACAATCTAGTTCGTTTTGTTTTTTTAGTTCCAAATTTTATTTCACTTGTATTTACTACACTAGGATCTGGAAGAGTAGTTATCATTGACGTGTTCTCAATGGTGTAAGCGATTAACCAATCAAACGGTCAGTTATGGAGAGCTTTAGGCGTGTGAGTAACTGTGAGTAATCCACTATTAACATCAATGCTGAATGGTTTATCAAATGTCTGACGTCACAGGATCAAAAGTCGTTCGTATGACCTATGACGTGATCTATCGCAACAACCGATCAGATCTTCATGTAGTGTTCATCGAGGAGAGTCAGTTTAGACCATAGGGACCACCAATATAAAATGTATCTCAACAACACTTGTTTTTTAATGAAATCTTGAAAAACATGTAAAAGTCAAACCTAACAACGCTATCTGTAGTTTGTGAACCTGGTATATCATCTACTCTTTCACCGGGTGATGCTAAAACTTTCAACGTGGTCTGTATGTCTACGTTTTTACTATTTCTAATAGAATAATCCATTATGTCTGCTGGTATCATAGGGGTTTCCCCTTCAGCTTCTTCTGTTAATACATGCGCTAAAATAAAAGAGAGAGAGAAATGGGGTTTAACATCCACAAACTAGGTCATTTTGGGACTAACACATGGTTCAATTTGATTTCAATAATTCGTTTGCGCTTAGGGGTCTTTAGCAGTGGGAGGAAACCTGAGGACCCGGAGAGAACCCAGGTTGGAGAGATGACCCTACTCCTTGTCACATACAAACAGGGATTCAAACCCACACCATTTGCCTCAATGACAGGCTATATGGTACCGCGTATGTGCTAACTATTCGGACATCAACCCCCACTGAATCTTGAAGCACAAACCCCTATACTTGACACGACATTACTGTATACTCCATTTTCGATTTCAGTGACTTTTTGAATGAAAATAAATTCACCGACCCTCCCTCCCTTAATAAACTGAACTGCGATACCTGCGATAATGACAATAACAACTAACCTGCTACTAAAATTAACCAATGGAGATCTTCATGTAATATATTTAATATGGACGTATCAAACGAAGCCTCTAAACTACCGAGTGATTCTCGTTGTTGTTGTAATCTCTGTAACTGACCGTTTAATCTGCTCACTCTCTCTTCTAATACTCTGTAAACATAATACATAATAATTATAAACACTGTGTATCGCAATATTCATATGGATCAATTTGACGGTGTTTAATTAAAAGTGAAAGGTTAGGTACTGAAGCGACAAATAAAAAATCACTAATATGCCGATTAACGGGTTCGGGATTCAATACGCAAAGTATGACAAGTTGAATTGTGTTAGACATGCCAACAATAATGTAACCCCGGTATAATTTAATTTTGTGTATTTAGCGTTAATTTCTTCCTTTGTTCTTTTCGTTGAATAAGCGGATTGTTTTACCTCTGCTAAACTAACTGGAGCCTAACTGTGCAATAACTAGATATTTTCAATGTTATTGCACACTTTTGCTGGCTTACGCTAATTTTAGTAGAAATCCTATAGAAAAGTAGGGTGATAACAACAAGCATGTTGAGCAGGTGTCAGTGTTACAAGTCATTTTTAGCACGATTCATTCGTTAACAGGTTTAGCATCTCGGCTTACGTCTTGATGTTAAAACCTGTTAACTCATGAAACAGGAGGTAACAACAATGTACAATCAAGGTAGATAACTCACTTGGCTAATAATGGAATGGAATGTTCAGGAATAACTCTAGCTAACGCCCCGATACAACATAACTGATCAGAGAACTTGTCACGATCATCTTCGTCTAATTCATCTATTTCTTCATCATCTACTCCAGCTTCAGCACAATTCTATAATCAATAATAAAATAAAAGTAGACATGTTACTATAAATAGCGAAAAAACAACCGGTGTCAGATTCGTTCACATGAAATGAAACAGGGTTTAATGCCATACTTTTTCTGCACTCATCAGGCTAATGAGAGAGAGGGGGAGAGCTAGGTCATTTCAATTTTATTTAAATAGTTCGCTTCCGCATAAAGGGTCTTTAGCAGTGGGAGGAAACCAGAGGACCTCGAGAAAACCCACAAGGTTGGACTGACGACCCGACTTCTTGTCTCATACCACCCACGAAACCACGCCAATTGAGACAATAACAGACCTTACGATACAGCGTGCATGCGCTAACCATATGGCCATCCAAACACCTATCTAATGACAGACCTTATGATCTATAGTGCACACGTTAAACCATTCGTCACCCTATCCCCGGCATATTCCTGAAGCAATGGCCCGAGAAATCTCTCTCTGGCCATTGCTGGATTGACTTCTGATTCTTGAACTTTTGCGGGAGTGTGTCTATTCTCCCCGTTCAATGAAAGCTATCACTTAAGTACAGCAACATGACAGTCCTTCGTTTAATCTGAGTCTTCCCTAAAACTTTGGACAGTGATTTAAGGTATTTAAACGGTGAAAGTATGTTCGTTTCCAAACAGTATTGTTTACATTTCATTCGACTTGATAGCCTCGTTTGTCACACAATTAGTTTTACTGCAGTAATCTCCTAAGCACGGGTTAATTAGGCATACTAAAAGCGTGAGCCATGACGTAACGTTATGTAAACATTTTTGGTCCAATACTGGCACTCGTTTTAAATGTAAAGCGTTTGTATAGTAGGTAGTGATTGGTTGGTAGTCGGACTACTGACCAATCAAAATTTAACACAACAATATCCACTCATAATAGCAGTGTGTAGTGAGATTACCTATAATCAAACAAAACGCTGCGCGGAGTATGTATCCCCGGTAGCACAAGTCAAGTAAAAGCTTGGGACCCAAACCATGCCACTTGACTCACTGACAGACTTAATGAACTAAAGCGAGAGAGAGAGAAATTGAGTTTAATGTCCAATCGACACAAACTAGGTCATTTCGGGACTAACATATGGTTTAATTTTATTTCAATCATTCACTCTGTGGGAGGAAACCGGAGAACCTTTATCCTTGCCACGTACAACCGGGGAATCAAAACCCCGCCAGTTGACTCAATGACAGACCGTATGATACAGCGTGCGCATGCTAACCACTTGGCCATTCACCCTTCCCAAATATGGAAGTCTGACCTATGATCGTATGCCGTCCGGTGGACTAATATGACGCTCAACTGTGACCGCATGCCAACTGGAGGACTAATATGACACTCACCTGTGATTGTATGCCATCAGGTGGACTAATATGACACTCACCTGTGATTGTATGCCATCAGGTGGATTAATATGACACTCACCTGTGATCGTATACCATCAGGTGGACTAATATGACACTGTAAGTATGAGTTCAATATCTGGGACGCCTGTGGTTTAAGAGCGCCATCTGGTAAAGATTTTACGTCTGATATCAACTGCATCCACGTTTCCAACATCTTCTCGTAACCCTCCATATATATTGTGTCATCTTTATGTAACTGAAACAAAATAAAATGGAAATTAACGTCCAATGGGCATCCTCGATAGAGATAAAGGGGGGAAATTTCATAGAAGAATGGGTCCCACGTGACCTCATTGTATACCGCACAGCATTGTTTTCCTGTACATTCAATTCGAACTGATGTGTTGATAAACGTTATTTTTTGTCGTTAATATGCAATTTAATCCCTGTACATCGAAGGTCACGGGGGACCGCATTTTTACTGGCGACGCCTGGTCGGAATTCTTTCTGCGAGGACGCCCATTGTTCAGCAATTACAGACCATTCACTGACATTTTATATCAATGAAATGAAATGGGATTTAGCATCCTACTGTTCTGTTCCACCAGGGTTAATGATGACGGACATAAGGCATAATGTGCGCTATGAGGGAAACTTGCCTGGACAACGGCGCTAAAGCCTACTCTTATATTGAATTGCGTTTGTCAAGGGTTCTTTTATGCTCCCTCCAAACAATTATATGCTGTCCCTTGTAAGCCGTACTGCCCTGCATCACTGAAAAGTGGGTAACCAGGAACCCGAGACCTTTTAGGCTAGAAAATAGAGCCAGTGTCTTACTCACTGAACCTCTGTGGCTCCTGTAAGTTGTAGGAAAAATTCTATATATGGGGGGGGGGGAAAGACAAATGGGGTTTAACATCCACTTGACACAAACTAGGTCATTTCGGGACTAACATATGGTTCAATTTTATTTCAATAATTCGCTTGCGCGTAGGGGTCTTTTTAGAAGTAGGGGGAAACCGGAGGACCTGGAGGAAACCCACGATGTTGGACAGGCGAAATTCTATATAATGAGAATATGTAGTAAAAGTTTGGTTCTAGACTCACAGAAACTGGTATTTAAAATATTTTGATTTTCACAACCTATTAAGCAACGGTTTAAGAAATAATCATGTTTTGACTTGATAACCGTGCTAACACTCCCAGTGTATTTATTATTTTTTGCGCTAGGCTTGATCCTATGATTGTATTATAGCAATTTGAAACTATTAAACATACATTACGCAAGAGCTAAATCTACCCATTGCAGGTCTTTCTTTAGGCCTTAAATGTTGTCTAAATCATTAATTAGACCAAAATTAACTCTTGATGTCAACGCTAGCCTGCAATATTTACTGGATTAGGGTTCGATTTGCTGCTCAACTTTTATTCATGATTAATAATTAAATGGATAATCAAGACAATTTTTTTTATCTTACAGATTTTAGTAATGATGATCGAGGCTAGGCCGAAATTTCAATTGCTTAATTATTGGTTGATAGTGGGTCAATTTGACTGACATTTGCCTTTACATTATGTAGTTTATAACTATCATAGTGATAACTGCCAACTCTTTATCTAATCTCCCATAATGTGAGAGAGAGAGAGAGAGAGAGAGAGAGAGAAATGGGGTTTAACAGTCCACTCAACACAACCAGGTCATTTCGGGACTAACATACGGTTTCAATTTTATTTCAATAATTCGCTTGCGCGTAGGGGTCTTTAGTCATGGAAGGAAACCCGAGGAAACCCATGAGGTTGAGAAGGCACCCCTATCTCCATGCCACATACGCTCACACTAGGGCTTGAAACCACAACCGCAAGCCAGAGGTGACCGGCCAGCTAGAGGTAGAAGCGCGGCACTCTAGACCACTAGGCCATCCCAACCCCCCAGAGAGAAATGGAGTTTAATGTCCACTCGACACAAACTAGGGCATTTCGGGACCAACATGTTTTTTTCTAAAATTATATTTCAATAATTCTCTTGCGCGTTGGGGTCTGTAGCAGTGGGAGGAAACTTGAGATCCCGAGTAAACCCATGAGGTTGAACAGGTGACCCTACTCCTTGTCACGTACAACCGTGGATTCGAAACCACACCAGTTGACTCAATGACAGGGTTTTTGATACAGCACACACGTGCTAACCATTCAGCCATCCATCCCCCTCTCTCATAATATATCTTTAGTAACTGATATAGAAATAAATATTTTCACCTTTTTTTTTTAAAATAAAATATGCAACTGTCGTTTTAATCAATACTTACGGCTTCTTCCATGGCTGCTAATCTACCCATGTGACTTGTGAGTCTAGTCATGTGATCAACTAATGCCTGGAAGTGAGTTTCCGGTAACGCCAGGAAACATGGTAGCGGAAACATCATTAATAAATTCTTAAATGTTGTCGCCACCCCGAGATTCTCAAAATCTTGTAGATCAATGCTGAAAAAAAACACCCGATATGAAATTAGAAATGAAATGAAATGGGGTTTTACATTCTAGTTTACTGGGCTAATTAATGAAGTCATGCATATGCCATTTATGAGTTTCCGTTATATATTCATCGAATTTTGGCTGTCAAGGGTTATCTTACATGCAAGCCAACATGTACACAGGACCTGGGGCTAATGGAAGATGGGCATATGCCATACAGTGTGCTATGAGGGAAATTTTTGCAAGGGCAGCGACGCTACAGCCTACTCTTATTATCGAATTCCAACTGCCAAGTAATTTTCCTGCACGCCAATGTGTGTACGAGACCTCGGTTTTCTGTCCAACCCCAAAGACTAGACAGCTGTCCTTGTCAGACCCTCCCATTCTGCATGACTGACAAGGAGAAACCACACCAGAAAATCTGGGTGAACTCTCTCGGCTAATGCAGGGATCGAACACCCGACCTCCAGGCCAGTGAGCCAGCATCTTACCCACTTAGCCACGTGATCCCCACAGTGAGAGAGAGAGAGAGAGAAATGGGGTTTAACGTCCACTCGACACAAACTAGGTCATTTTGGGACTAACATATGGTTTCAATTTTATTTCAATAATTCGCTTGCGCGTAGGGGTCTTTAGCAGTGGGAGGAAACCAGAGTGCCCGGAGGAAACCCACAAGGTTGAGAAGGCGCCCCTATCTCCATGCCACATACGCTCACACCAGGGATTGAAACCACAGCCGCAAGCCAGAGGTGACCGGCCAGCTAAAGGTCGAAGCGCGGCACTCCAGACCACAAGGCCATCCCAACCCCCTGATCCCCACACAATAAAAGATTTGTTGTAAACCAACCTGGCAAGTAAATGAAGGAAACCGTCGAGAAATGACTGGAGATATTGAGTCTTAGCCTCGTCATTAATAAATATAGAACCATTTAAAGATGCTAGTTGACCCAAACACTGAATGGAATGATGAGCCATCTCAGAATTAAACCTCGCTTTCTCATGTATCTGAAAAAGACATTATTTGAAAAATAAAATGTTTAACATTTCAAATTTGCTACGTTGTCTCGTCAACAAGTCATTTTACAGATAGATGTTTTATTTTATCTCCATCCTTAAAATCTACTTTTGTGTCTTGATCTGGCACCAGGGAAAGCTCCACTGGAAACTCGTGAGTAGAAACTGAACTCATAACCATACTTGCTGAGCCAGTTGTTACTAGAGCCACGTAAACGAAGTAAATATTTTATAACATTAATAATGCAGATTGAAATACGGCATGCAGTGAGCAATTTGGGAAATTTTGACTGAACAGCAGTACAGCATACTCCAAGGGTTCTTTTGTGTGCAAATCAATGTTTATACTCAAGCAGGGTTCCCGCGGCTTCGTCAAACATTTTTTCAAGGATATTCAAGGATAAATATACGTCAAATTCCAGGATTTTCAATGACATTTTTAGCCTAAAGTTACCATTTTTTCATCTTAAAAACAACCAAAACATTACCAACTATCGTTATAATCTCATATTTAAAAGGAATTGAAGACATACACTGTTTTTTATTATTACAGAAACTGCCGCCATTTTTAAAACAGAGTTATTTCCCTTTTCGTGATTATGCTTTGTTTAATGTAATTACTAATACCGATTTTGATTAGTCAGTGTAGTGGCTTCTAGTATGTTAATTGGACAATGGAGTCACGTGAGAGTATTTGGTTGCCTAACGGTAAATGTCATTGGCTTATCTTGTTATTACGTGACAAAACACAGCTGTTTATTTAGATCAGTTGATTGACAGGTATACGTCAGTTATTGTTTAGTATAACCAGCATTACTTATAATCTAAACGGGATTTTCAGATCAACTTACTAGTATTACCAACAAAATTAAGGATCTTAACTGAAATTCAAGGATATTTTCCTATTTCCTCGAAATTCAAGGATATTCAAGACCTTGAAAATGTAATTTTAAATTTAAGGATATTCAAGGATTTTCAAGGACCGCGGGAACCCTGTCAAGTCATCAGTGACAGTGAGAGAGAAATGGGGTTTAACGTCCACTCGACACAAACTAGGTCATTTTAGGACTAACATATGGTTTTTAATTTTATTTCAATAATTTGCTTGGGTGTGGGGGGTTTTAGCAGTGGGAGGAAAACGGAATACCCGGAGAAAACTCACGAGGCTGGACAGGCGAGCCTTCTCCTTGCCACGTACAACAGGGGCTTCGAAACCACGGCAGTTGACTCAATGGCAGACCGTATGATACAGCGCGCGCACGCTAACCATTTAGCCAGTCTGATTACTGAGTCACATGAAAGTAGTGAACATTACCTTAAAGAATAGTTGTAAAATATTTCTATCTAGTAGGGTATCTCTCCATGCTTCATTAGGTTTTAATGTAACGTAAGTATTAGTTTCAAATAATCCTATTCTTCTCCTCATTACTGTACATAATCATCAAGGAATTCAAAAATACTAAACAAGTCACATTTTAAAGCGGTAATTTCATATTCCTAATTTATATTTTTAAAATATATTAAAATAAAGTCTTAAAATAGATGGTATCTATAAACAGTCCTACCTTGTTAAAGAATAATCCTATTAATCCTATAATTCACTATTGCCAGTTGAGAAATTGGCAAAAATTTAACTTTCAACTTCAAATTCAAACGTTTGAAGATAGCTATTGCATGGGGGAAATAGAAAAACAAGGGAGGTAATTGTGTTATTATTTCTGGTGTTAGTGATTTATAAGACTGGGAGATAATGCCTATGATCGGATAATAGTGAGTTGACAACCTATTGAGCAAAAGACAAAGAAATAATTATGTTTTGACTTTCTTAGAAAATATGAAATTATCGCTTTAAAGGATGATGTTGAATGTGAGAATCCAAATGCTTTTTAAATCTCAAAAATACTGACAGTAATTATCGAACATCATTGAAAACCAATAGGCTTATCCATCTCGAAACATTAACAGTCGCTAAAATCTCAGTTTATCTTCGATAAATTTGACTGAAATTTTCAGCAAATCCCCATTACATTACCTATTTTTTAACTATTATAGTGAGAATTATCTCCTATAATGTAACTTTAACAAAGTTTATCAATTTCAAATCAATCTAGACTGGTGGCCAGTCTTCTCCACACACCAAAAATTGGCCAGTCCTCTCAAAAAAAAAAAACAAAAAAAAAACGTAATCTCTAGAGACTGAGCAAATAGAGCTTCATTCTCATCTAGTAGGTCAATCTGCATTATGTAGGTCGTGTGACGTCGTGCACGTGATCACGACATATCTAACATCACGTGATAATAAACATGGCTGTCGAAATAAAAATGGAGCAGCCTCAAACGTCAGCGACTTTCCCGAACCACACGGCGCGCACAAAAAACGTCTTTCTTTTGTAAATAAGCAGTCATTATTGACCTCTGATACTCCTTTGGATCCTTATAACCAAGAGCCGGTAAAACATTTGCAATCGCCTCGTCAATATCCGCTAATTCGGACATGATTCCACAATTACAACGGCGTGTGTGTGAAGCCGCGATAATCGAGACTTTATTTACAAATTCGTGTCACGTGACTCAGGGCTTGCTTGACAACTGTGAATCATTCCAAATAAGGAACAACGTAAAACAGGACAGGAACGCCCATTTCATTGTGAAGCTCGCAAATTGTCCAGTGTCTGGTGCTGGTTACAGGTTTACTCAAATTTTTTTTTTTATACAAATGGAAACGAAAGTGTTGGTTTACTAAAAATTAATACTTTTATATAAATCGAAATGTAAAATAAATAGAAGAGACTGGGCCAGTCTAAAATCAATCTAGAGCCTACATAAGATTTTCAAACGGATCATTATCAAGGATGATAACTCTGACAGTAATTAACCGAAATGCTGAAATCAATAGGATTCTTCACCTCACCTCATTTCTCAAATTATCAAAGGCGGCATAGACTAATTATTGAACGTCTTTAAAATAATTGGCGTCATCGTTTCATGAACATTAACGACACTGAGTAAAAAAAAAATTGTATTATATTATGACAACATCTCTGTTGCGATTATTAAAATTTCAAATTATATATTTTACTAAATATTTTTACACCCCTATTTCAATAAAAATATAATAAAGGATACAATTTTTGGGTGTAAATTCCCATGAAAGCACTTGTTCTGTTATAGACAGAACTCTGTTTAATACAGCGATTGCCTCTCTTGTTAAAGGTGTTGGTTGTCCATCTATTTCATTTAAAACTTGCAAACAAAACAGGAAAACTTTCTTTAAATTAGTCGTCTGAAAATACAATAAGAAATAAAATGGGGTTTAACGTCTCAACTGTTCTGCTTTGACTGGGCTAATGCAGACGGGCATTTGCCATACAAGGTGTTATAAGGGAAATTTTGCCCAGACAACAGTGGCGCTATAGCCTACTATATTATCATTGGCTAATCCCTCACATCATCCAGAACACATCAATGATAACAATTCTTCCAGATCCTTGTGTAATAAAGACAAGTAAAACGAAATTTTGAACTATTAAAACCGATACAAATCTATATCACTATACGTCCTCCACACCTGGGAAAATTCCAATACAAACAGCACTAGTACTAAATTTAATATGACCAAAACTTAGTTTGTGTCCCAAAGGTCAAATTAAGATTATTTGGACAGCGATCTTTCCAGTATAATTCAGCATCACTTTGAAATAAACTACCACCAGAAGTTAAAGATGCACCAAAATGGAGTTTAATGTCCATTCAACACAAACTGGGTCATTTCTGGACTAACATATGGTTTTAATTTTATTTCAATAATTTGCTTGGGCGTAGGGGTCTTTAGCAGTGGAAGGAAACCGGAGTACTCAGAGAAAACTCATGAGGCTGAACATGCAACCCTACTCCTTGCCATGTACAACTAGGAGGAAACCACGCCAATTGACTCAATGGCAGGCCATATAATACAGCGCGCACGCTAACCATTCGGCCATTTAACCTTCTTTCTTGCAATTCAAGAGTTTATTAAAAACATACTTGTTCCAAGAACACTATGAGACAAAACTGTCTTAGCACATAAATCATAACATCATGAGCATATACTTAGTGTATGGAGTTTAGTGTGTTAGAAGTGCGCTATTATTATTATTATTATCCAGGCCTACCTCAAAAGTACGTTTACATCTATTGTGAAATTCCCAGGTAAAGCCAGCGTTACTGGTACGACTAGAACTTGAGTATTCATTCAATAACGATGTTAACATCGAACAGGCAACCAATTGCTGAAATAAAACATCACAATATTTACATCATATAAAACAAACAAGCCAATAGTGAGGCTGATGTCCCCCGCCAAAATCACAAAATAAATAGATGACACATATCAATTAATTGCACACTTATTTTTTTCAAAAATATTGAGCAATCAAACTATACAATAAAGTGATTAGCCAAAGTGATTTGCATTCAATCACATTTTCATCTTTAACGTCCATCTAATTCAAATTGGTTACCCTAATCAACAAATTTATCGACACCGATTTCCGAAGCGATTACATCAAATCGTCAAATCACTTCAGGGTGCGATTTGACGATTTGATCGGGTGGTCACGTGTTTTTTTCAACGGTGTCCAGCCACAAAAATTGCTTACAGCTAATCGGACCATTTAACTAACTCGCCAAAGTACTTTGAAATCGACTATATTGTCACATGACATCTCTACTAAATTCAAATCAATTTGGCAAGTCGATAAAAAAGCCTATTGTTTCATCACTATCTATCTTCGAAACACAGGGCACAATTAACTACAACAAAGTTACTAAATGCCTCTAAAGGATCATAAAATAAATATTCTCAGATATTTCAACTGTGAAGGGTTCTTTTACGTTCACACCAATGGTTACACTTGACCATGACAAATAAAATATACTCTGATATAGCCTACATTAGCAATTGCCTATACACACCACTACTAATAAGACTAGAGAAGGCATGACAAACAAAATATTCTCAGATATTTCAACTGTGAAGGGTTCTTTTACATGCACACCAATGGTTACACGTGACCATGACAAACAATATATTCTCAGATATAGCCTACATAAGAAATTGCCTGTACACACCATTGTATTATTACCACTATTAATAAGACTAGAGAAGGCATTCAACCCTGGGAGATGTATGGAGCAGCATCAACATATGATTAGAGGGGGTTTAACGTCCACTCGACACAAACTAGGTCATTTCGAGACTAACATATGGTTTAATTTTTTATTTCAATAATTCGCTTGCGCTTAGGGGTCTTTAGCAGTGGGAGAAAACCGGAGTGTCAGGAGGAAACTCACGAGGTTGAGAAAGCGCCGCTATCTCCATGCCACATACGCTCACACCAGGGATCGAAACCACAGCCGCAAGCCAGGGGTGACCGGTCAGCTAGAGGTCGAAGCGCGGCACTCTAGACCACTAGGCCATCCCAACCCCCCCATATGATTAGAAATTGACAATACTCACCATTGTAACATTACCACTGCTAATAAGACTAGTGACATCAGTGAACATATTTTCACATCCCGAACCTTTAGGATCAAGAGTACCTCTCTTTAATATAACAGCTACAGTCTGTAATATCTGTTCTCGTACATAACTCTGTAAACTATACAAAAATATACACAAATTATAACTAAATTATACAAAAATATACACAAATTATCACTAAAACTAAACTTATCATTTAAACTAAACTATACAAAAATATGCATAAATTATAACTCTGTAAACTATACAAAAATATACACAAATGACTTTAACTAAAAAAATACAAAATATACACAAATTATAACTCACTAAACTATACAAAAATATACATAAATTATAACTCTGTAAACTATACAAAAATATACACAAATTATCACTTAAACTAAACTATACAAAAATATATGCAAATTATAACTTTGTAAACTATACAAAAATTATTCCACAATACTCAGGTCAACTACTATCATAGAGTGAAACATGAATAAAGCTTTACAAATATGTCCTGAGTAGTAGCAGTTATTGTATTCCAAAATTCTATAAACAGTGTGAACCGATTGTATAATGTTGAGTAACGTGCAAGTTTCTATAATTAAATCGCTTTCATTTACAATTTAGGAGCCACAGTGGCTGAGTGAGAGTGAGAGAGAGAGAGAGAGAGAGAGAGAGAGAGAGAAAATGGGGTTTAACGTCCACTCGACACAAACTAGGTCATTTTGGGACTAACATATGGTTTTAATTTTATTTCAATAATTCGCTTGCAGTGGGAGGAAACTGGAGTGCCCGGAGGAAACCCACGAGGTTGAGAAGGTGCCCCTATCTCCATGCCACATACGCTCAC
This sequence comes from Patella ulyssiponensis, assembly GCA_963678685.1. NCBI lineage: Eukaryota > Metazoa > Mollusca > Gastropoda > Patellidae > Patella > Patella ulyssiponensis. The sequence goes on from OY783226.1 coordinate 94,681,220, forward strand.
ACCAGGGATCGAAACCACAGCTGCAAGCCAGAGGTGACCGGCCAGCTAGAGGTCGAAGCGCTGCCCTCTAGACCACTAGGCCATCCAAACCCCCCGGGAGAGAGAGAGAAATGGGGTTTAACATCCACTCGACACAAACTAAGTCATTTCCGGACTAACATATGGTTCAATTTTATTTCAATAATTCGCTTGCGCATAGGGGTCTTTATCAATGGACAGACCACCCTACACCAGTTGACTCAATGACAGACCGTATGATACAGTGCACACTGGGGAACCATTCGGTCATCCAATCCCCTGGCTCAATAAGATGTTAACTTGCTTATCTGGGGGTCCTGTGTTAACCGAGAAAGTCGATTCTCCGGCACGGTCATCCCTTGTAAGTTGTTCAAATGGAACAAAAATATCAAGGGCCTGTGTATACATTGGTACACATAATGAACCTTTGTCAGTTGGAATTCGATATATCAGAGTAGGCCATAGTGCCACTATCCAGGCAAAATTTACCACATAGAACGCTGTATAGTGAATGACCGTCCTCATTAGCCCAGTTGGTACAGAACAGTAGGACATTAAACACCATTTCATTTTATTTGTAATCTATATATTAAACATACCTATTAATTAGACATTAGAGGATAATCAACTCTCTCTGTCATCGTTATTGATGAGGATCAAAGCTTGGCCTAAAATTCATTTGTTAAATTCTCTGTTCAGGGCAAATTCCCTTTACATTATCTAGTTTTTAACTGTTATATTGAGAACTGCCAGCTCTTTATCTAATCTCCCATAATGTATCTTTAATGGTTTATATTACAAATTTCAGTCAGCTTTAAAAAAAAGTTTGACAGACAGACGAATCCGTTCTAGTGGTCCCCGAAAAGTTAAGGACAATAAATGAAGAGGATACCTGATATGTTTCGTGATATATCTCAGTAAAAAGGATCTTAATGATTCGATATCTTCTGCACTTAATAAATTCCATTCTCTGACTATTGCTTCCTTTAATGTCGTCGCTGTTTGAAATAAAACATAATCACTCTTTGTATTCTCTGAAAAATATAGAATTTAATATTTACAATACATAGGAGAGAGAGAGAAATGGGGTTTAACGTCCACTCAACACAACCAGGTCATTTCGGGACTAACATACGGTTTTAATTCTATTTCAATAGTTCGCTTGCGCTTAGGGGTCTTTAGCCGTGGGAGGAAACCGGAGTTCCCGGAGGAAACCCACGAGGTTGATAAGGCGCCCCTATCTCCATGCCACATATGCTCACACCAGGGCTCGAAACCACAGCCGCAAGCCAGAGGTGACCGGCCAGCTAGAGGTCAAAGCGCGGCACTCTAGACCACTAGGCCATCCCAACCCCCCTACAATACATAGGAAACAATGTTACAATATGAAAGTCATCCTTCATGTAATGTGGTTGGATAGACAGAGAAATGGGGTTTAACATCCATTCCACACAAACTCAAGGTCATTTCAGGACTAGAGAGGGAGAGAAATGGGGTTTAACGTTCACTCGACACAAACTAGGTCATTTTGGGACTAACACATGGTTTAATTTTATTTCAATAATTCAAAACACGTATGGTAGGGGGTCTTTAGCAGTGGGAGGAAACCTGAGTACATGGAGAAAACCCACGAGATTGGACAGGCGACCCTACTCCTTGCCACGTACAACCGGGGATTTGAAACCACGCCATTGCCTCAATGACAGGCCGTATGATACAGCGCGCACGCTAACCATTCGGCCATCCAACCCTCGCATTTCAGGCCTAACATATGGTTCAATTTTTTGTCAATAACTCCCATGTGTGTAGGGGTCTTTAGCAGTGGGGGGGGGGGGAATCGGTGGACCCAGGAGAAACCCCTACTCCTTGTCAAGTACAAGCTGGGAATCAAAACCATGTCACATGACTAAATGACAGACTATTGCATATCCGCGAGATCGCTGGAACACCCAACCAACACTCGGTTTTCAGATACTCAACCCTGACAAGAGCCAGCTGGTCATCAAAAATCCTGCAGGTGATTCGAACCACTGATATTCCAGTCACTAGTCTGGTGTCCTAATCCTCGAGTAGGCTGAAAAATGTTGGATGAAAAAAAGAAAAAAATATAGATTACCTAGTATGAATTTACAAGTATTATAAGGCAGTTTTGTTTTTCTAAAGGATAATATAACAGCTTCAGCAGCATGCCTTTGTTCTGATGTTACAATATTTGGAGGGGCCTGAAAGTAAAAAAAACAACTAGTAAATAACATATTTATCAGTTCCTTAAATGACATCTAGAAGTATGGTTAATTAAATATTTACAGGATATTAATTCCTTACAGAACTTATGGTTACAGTTGCTATGTAAGTACATGTATGACACTTTATCGTTACCCAGGAGGTCTTGTTTGTCTCTGCGTTGTCCGAGAAAGTGCCTGTCTGACCGTATCAAGCTGGAACGCTAGCCAGGTGGTCTTGTGCCTCCCTCTGTGTTATCCCCGGAAGTGCCTGTCTATTTTTCTTTGAGGATATACTCCAGTTACATGTTGTCCACTTTCTTCCTACTTCTATAACCCCAGCGACTGTGAAACCCAGAAATAACTCAGTTGTATGTCACCATTGACACTTTGTCAGTGCACTCGTTTCTGTAGCCCTGTACAGTGGAAAGGAGGTTATATTTATACGTCCTACACATTTACTTTTCTGTATCGGCAGGTAGATATGTCTGTTTTTTGATACAATTTGATGTTATTAGTTTCATGCACATGTATAGTACCCTGCAAACTCAATGAGTTCATTAATGCCTGTAGTAACTTTAAAAAAAGATAGCCTCACTAAAACTATCGATTAAATTAACAAGGACATTTTAAGATTAAAGAACTGACAGTTCTAACTATAATAGTTAAAAACTAGATAATGAAAAGAGAATTTGCTGAAAATTTCAATCAAAATATTTCACTGAGCCAAGTTATTGGTGTTCAAGTAACAGTGTAGTCTCGATTGTCATTGCTACCGTTGTTAATGCTATAATTTGATAAACAATCCTGACTTGAAGACAGTCGATGATTGACATTTGACAGAAACATAATTCACTCAACCCTGTTTCAGACAAACCAGTTGACCGAATTTTTTTTATTGACAATTTTTGAAGGCGCGGAATAAACAAACACATATCAACTTTACTTCATAGACATTTCAATGGATTTTCATCGGAAAAACTGAAATAACTTTTTGTACTTAAATAAGTAAGTTTATTTTGTCACTGACTTGTACATTTGCTGTTTGAAATAAACCTACCAACACAATCTGTGTCGCATGTTCCAACTCTTGCATGCTTTGATCCGCCATCACTCTTTTCTAAACGTCAACGCCATCTACAGGTTTTTGCGTAATCATTCGGTTCACTTCGAAGGTTGACGCGTGGGAGTAAAAATAGACGGCTTTATCTAAAAACCCTTCAAGCCGTATTGATTAAGGTCAATATTAAAATAAAATTGTCAGATAATATAGAATTTTGTAAAATCACCAGGAATTAAAAATATGAAACGTCTGCGGACATTTACCGTTCATAAATATATCACAATAATTTTTATCGACATTTGGTCAAATATTACAATAATTGTTATCAATATTTAAATCTAGACAGGTCCATGATGTAGAAAGTTGATTACATATGAATAAATGTCTAAATAATGTTTAAAATTAAAGATGATTTAGCTTTTACATAATGCATCTTTAATCTCTCTCTCTCTCTCTCTCTCTCTCTCTCTCTCTCTCTCTCTCTCTCTCTCTCTCTCTCTCTCTCTCAAAAAAAAACAACTCTTAATTTGTTTGTGATTGAATTGTCGCTCCTTTTGAGGATATTTTGGAATTCGAAAATCTCTATGAGTCTCGTATTTTATGGTACAAAACTTTGCCATCATATTGACCAGCATTCTCCAATCAGACCCATACGTGTTAAAAATATTTCCTAGCAACCATCGTATCACTAATACTGTATTCGCCACCTTATATTAAAGTAGCTAAGTCTCTAACTCAATCCTGGTGTGAGCGTATGTGGCATGGAGATAGGGGCGCCTTCTCAACCTCGTGGGTTTCCTCCGGGCATTCCGGTTTCCTCCCACTGCTGAAGACCCCTACACGCAAGGGAATTATTGAAATAAAATTGAAACCATATGTTAGTCCCAAAATGTTAGTCTTCAATTTTGAAAACACGAATTATTTGTCAATTTAAATCAACATTGATGCTGTGATCTTATCGGGAAAAGATGGGCTTCTGATATCCAAAATTTAAGACAAAATAAACATGTTACCATTTTACCTGTAGTCTTTCTGAAAAATTAGAGAGATACGTATATTAATCATTTTTCATATCTTCGCTTATTTGAATATATACAATTTGTTGTATAAATACCAATCTGGTGGATTCCGATAAAACAGCGCTGACAAATATTACAGAAATTATGTACATGGCTCCCAACAGAAGTCCTTCATGTGAGGTGTAATATTGTTTTTATTTCAAAAAACCCTTTGACACTGATGAAGTTTTATTAAACAAATGTAACATTTACCACTTTTCAAATAATGTTTTGACTTTTTCAATTCTTATCTAAGGATAGACATCAATGCACTTTTGTAAACGGTAAATTGTCTCCATTTATACCAATATGACATGGCGTACCTCAAGGTTCGGTTGTAGGTCCTCTTTTATATAATATTTTCATCAATGACTTATCTCTTCACATTGATTCGAACTGAAATATATTCGCAGACGACCTGATTGTTTACGCCGGAGAAAGTAACTAAATTTACCATAAGATAGGCCTACATACAATAGGGTGTGATCACAACGCTAAGATAATGAATGATAATGATATAGACCAGTCCCTGGAATGGACTGACCAGAATAATCTAATAAAGTTATCAACCCAGAACAGTTTGAATTTCGTAAAATACGAAAAATACTTCCTAATCAACTTCGATCTTTGTTTTATAAGTAAAATATCCAATCACATTTAGATTATTGCAATCAGATTTTTCAGGCAGACGGGTAAAGTAAAAAAAAAAACAATCTTATATTTTTTATTTGCACTTTGGGTGGCAAAATAAAGTGCCCGAATTCCATGGCTTTTTCGGTGTGGAGTCACTTGCAAAGCTTTGACTGTTTTCGGGCATCGATCAATATTTGTTTCATCAATGTTTCGGACAGACCGCTAAAGTGAAAAAAACCCCAAGAAATACAAATATAATTCAGTGATAACGGTATTTCATATGGAAAATGTAATCATAAATGTGGAAAGATTTGTGCAAATGTAATAATAGAGAGAGAGGGGGGAAATGGGAATTAACGTCCACTTCAACCAAAGGTAGATTAGTGTCATTCTGGACATCATTTTGGGTCCAAAATTCATTATCAGGGCCAAAATGATTTCCAGAATGACATAGTCTCTGAAAAAGGCTTTTCCATGTCACGAAAATAGACGATTTGGGGCGCCATCTTGGATTTACGCCATCTTGGATTCTGACAATCTCATTTAAGATAGTGGGAATGGATTCTACATACATGAAAAGCAAAAAATGTGCACTTTACAAGCCATACCTGACCTTTCTAAGTGAATTATCAAAACGTCCGAAAATCCCGAAAATAGTCGCAATTTTGGAAAAATGTCAGGCAGGAAAATTCTGAAAATATTATGGTGTAACTTGGACCCCGAGTGGACTTCGGTGAGGGGTAGAAACCTTAGAAATTCAAAAAAAAATGTGAAAAGTGAAACACCCAATTGGACAGGTGACCCTACTCCTTGTCCTGTTCAAACGGGGATTCGAAATCACGCCAGTTGACTCAATGACAGGCTTTAAAATAAAGCACGCATTGCTAACCATTCGGCCATCCAACCCTCAAATACAATTACAGTTTCTTCTCTGAATTGTATGTAAAATATAATCATAATGGTTGAAGAATTTATGTTTGTGGAAATGTAATAGTCCCTCCCTCCTACCCCCTCAACTCTTCAAAAAATACCACAAAGAGTTTTTCAAGGGATTCTGGTAGGGTTTAGTGTTCTTTATAACATACTAAAGTTTACCAAAGTAGGACTCCCGGAAAAGTGTATTTTGAACTGACTATACTCTGAATTGTACACCTTGCATTTTGAGCACAATCGGTGGTCGGCGACGGCCATTTAAAGGGAATCGGAGGTCGTCGGTGGTTAAAAGTCACACTTCATAACCTCTCGCTGGCTGACGTGACAGGGCAAAAGCTGGGGACAAGACACTTTTTCGATTTACAACTGTTATGAGCTTTTTTTTTTAGGTGCACACAGATCCTATTCGTCCAGTCCGATTGAAAAGACGCTGTTTATTGATAGGCTTGCAATCTCATTCAAATACAGATATATATATTTCTTTTTTAATACGTTCGATGGCCTACACTACATGGAGATAACAAGTTGTATTGAAGATCGTGTCAGGGGTCGTACGAGAGACCCTTTGACGTCATACATTGATTATTCAATCATCATGACGTTTCTAGGGGTTTACCCACAGTTGCGTGCCTGCCACGCTAAGGGATTCAACCAAAACGCCGGAAATATAACAACTCTTCCAGATCCTAGTGTAGTGAAGACAAGTAAATAGGGTGAGTGTTTTAATGAGATTGCTAATCTTGTTTATCAAACTTGTTCTGTACACTTATAAGGATCAGTGATGCGGTTGGGGCTACTGTTTTGGGCAGGAGGGAAGCAATCCTCTGAAATTAATCTAGAAATAATAATCCCCAAGTAACACATAATAAATATAATAAACACTTTAAAATATTATAAAATATAAATTTCCCAATTCACCTTTTATTGAAGAATTCAATTCAATATATACATATAAATAAAAAATAATAAGATTTAATGATCCGCTAAAATCAGTATAAAAACAAACTGAAAGTTATTAATTTAAACAGATATCATAAAGCTGTCTTACATTTATAGAGAGTTCATAGCAGCATAAAAAATAAGCTCAACTCAAATCATTTTTCTATGTAAAAGTTATTAAGCTGTCTTAGATGTAAATATTAGCACTATTTCAAACCAGCTTAAAAAAAAACCAAGCTCAACTCAAATCAATATTTTTATTAAATGGTTTATGTACATAGCTTTCATTTCAATTTTATTATGGTCTGTTATAAAGTTATCTTGGATGTAATAATGTCAACACAACACATATAAAATAATTAGAAAATATACAAACTCAAAATACAAATGTTGTCAATAAAAAGGATCTTTTTGGTTTAAACATTAAAGCAAGAATTTCATATTTTATAAGTTATATTTTTAAATGTATTAAAATAAAGCCTTAAAATAGATGGTATCTATAAACATTCCTACCTTGTTAAATAATAATCCTATTAATCCTATAATTCAATATTGCCAGTTGTAAAATTGGCAAAAATATCATTTTCAACTTCAAATTCAAACGTTTAAAGATAGCTATTCCATGGGGGGAATAGAAAAACAAGCCGGGTTATAATAGTGTTATTATTTACAGTGTAAATAAATTTAAGTGTGGGAAATAATGCCTATGATTGTATAATAGTGAGTTGACAACATATTGAGCAAAAGACATAGAAATAATTATGTTTTGACTCTCTTACAAAATATGAAATTCTCGGTTCAATCTATGCTAAAATTGATAATTTAACAATAAACTATATCACATACTTATGGCAAACAGCTGATACTATATTTAGTAACTGGATAGAAATGAAATAAAATGGGGTTTAACGTCCTACTCTTCTGCACCTAACCTGGGCTATACAGTGTGCTGTGAGGGAAATTTTGCCCGCGCAACAGCGCTACCACCTACTCTTATATTGTTATATCGAATTCCGACTGCCAAGGGATCTTTTACCTGCACACCAATGTGTACACGGGACCTTCGTTTTTCGTTCCATCCAAACGACTAGACAGCTATCCTTGTTAACTGGATAGAGAATAGAGAGCAATGAACCATATCACATACCAAGAACAAATATTAATTCACTTGCTTGTTAATCTCCAGTGAATACTCTTCTAAAGAGAGAGAGAGAGAGAGAGAGAGAGAGAGAGAGAGAGAGAGGGTTTCACATTAACATACACTAGACACAAACTAGGTCATTTCATGACTAACACATGGTTCTATTTTATTTCAGTACTTTGCTTGCACGTAGGGGTTTTTAGAAGTTAAGGGAAACCAGAGGACCTGGAAAAACTCCACTGGCAAACCTACTAATTGTTCATTCATCCAAAAGTGTAGTTTATTTCTTATCCAGTTACTAAATGGCTTCAAAGGATGATGATTATTTTATTACCATTAATTAAACAGACATTATGCGAGAGCTAAATCTGCCAACTGCAGGTATTTCTTTAGGCCTGGAATGTTATCTAAATCATTAATCAGACATTAAAAATAACTAATCCAGCCACAAATCAACTCTCAGTGTCCTTGCTTACCTGCGATATTTATTGGATTAGGATCCGATTTGCTCCTCAACTTTCATTCATCATTAACTCATAACCATGTTTTTATTGTACTGACTTTAGTAATGATGATCGAGGCGAAGCCGTAAATTCAATTGCTAAATTCTCGGTTCAAATTGGATGAAATTTTCTGCAAATTCCCTTTACATTATCTAGTTTTTAACTATTATATTGAGAACTGCCTGCTCTTTATCTAATCTCCCAGAATAAGAAGGGAAATAAATCTAAGGCTAAAAATCTTCCCCGAATACTGATCAGTGGTTTTAAAAGAAAACATCAAATAAATTTAAAAAATATAAGAAAAAGAGATACAAGTATTTAACCCAAACAAGGACCGTTGATACCCCCCCCCCCCTCATCAACAATCAATATTTTCACCATGATTAATAACAAAATTATACTCTAATCTATAAACAATTCTATTAAATACATGTTTTAAAAATATACAATTCCTAAAAGAACTATACCTTTAAATTATGATTCTACAAAAACCAAGATCTTTACACTTTGAAACAAATCACAATAGTGTTAAGACCACTGATATGGATTTGATTTTATAATAGCACATCATTTATAAATTTCTTTAAAGGGCAAATAATTTGATTCTTTGCAACTTAAAATATACAGTTTAAAGTCCACTCAACACAAACCAGGTAATTTCGGGACTAACATATTAATTTTAATTCAATAATTCATTTGCGTCCGGGGGTCTTTAGCAGTGGGAGGAACCCAGCTACGATGTTGGACAGGTGACCCTACGAATTGTCACGTACAAGCAGGAAATTGAAATCATGTCACTCGACCCAATGACAAACCTTTTGAACCAACTTGCACATGTTAACCTTTCGAACACCCAAACCCCGACTTTAAAATAAACGAAAACAGTAATGTAATATACATGCATGACAATAAAATGATTTATATGTAATATTTATTTATTGTATTGCACAAACAAGTGCACACATCTTGATAAAGCGCACAATTATTAATAAGTGCACACATCAAGTGTACACATCTTAAACAAGTGCACACACCCCTCACAAAACACATGTCTTAAAAAACAGACGTCACACATCTTACAAAAGTGCACACATCTATAAAAAAAAAATCTTACAAAAAAGTGAAGACATCTTAAAACAAGCACACATCCATATATTCGTGGAAACATTTCCCAACCTTTGCAACCCTAGTGGAAACATTATGTGAATCTGTGGTATATATATGGGGTACAGGGATTTTTTGGCGCACCAGTTTATGAACTACCAAGACCATGCTGGACAAAGAAAGACGTTGAAAGAATTATTTTCTTAAAGGGACAAAAATAAAAGTCTCTGTAGGCATGAAATTTAAGTACCAAAATATAGAGGAATGGCGTGTATACCTTGTCAAAACTGCTTATTCAGACACGTGAAATTGCTAAAAATCTCTCTGCTTAACTCAAGCAGAAGATGTTTATAAACGATTTCGGATAAAAGGATGAACCCCTCTGGAAGCTGGGGGACAGATGAAAAGTAGCTTGCTAAAACATAAAACAATAATACCTTTTCAGTATGTGAATAAATTATGAATTACTAAAAGAAATATTTTAAAACTGCGTAAATTTATTACAACTACAGTTCATCACGATCTGATTTAAGTTCTTCAAATACATCTATCAGTTGACCTTCATCACCCAGGTCATCTTGAAGCCCGTCTCCACCCTCTAGTTCTTCTTTGCTGAATTTTTCATCTATAGAATCTTGTATAGCTTCCATCACATTTAGAATACCAGATATCTCCAACATGTGCTGGTAATGAAAAAAACAATCAGTATCTCAACATTATTGAGAGCGAGCACCTTGTGTATATGTGATAGAAGAGGGACCTTGTGTATATGTGATAGAGTGGGAACCTAGTGTATATGTGATAGAGTGGGTTGCGCCTTGTGTATATGTGATAAGATTGAGTGATCGAGTACCTTGTGTATTTGTGATAGATTGAGTGATTGAGTACCTTGTGTATATGTGATAGAGTGGGCGGCACCTTGAGTCTAGTTCGTGTATATGATTGAATTAACCTTAAAATAGCGAGAGAGAGTAATGGGGTTTAATGTCCACTTAACACCAACTAGGTCATTCTGTACCAACAAAAGGTTCAATTTACCAGTCAGAGGAAACCGAAGGACCCGAAGAAAACCCATCAGGTTGGACAGACGACCCTACTCCTTGCCACATACAAACTGGGAATAGAAACCATGCCAGTTGACTCAGTGATAAACCTTATACAACACACACACGCAAACCATTCGCCATCCAACCCCTTCCTGTCCCACAAGTTATCAATCAGACTTAGTAAGTGAATATGGCTGTAAATTGCGACCCTACTCCTTGCCACATACAACTGGGGATTCGAAACCACGCCAGTTGACTCAATGGCAGGCTGTATGATACAGCGCGTTGACAGTTGGAATTCGATTTAAGAGTAGGCTGCAGCTACATCTCCCTCATAGCACACTGCATCTGCAAGTCTTCACTAGCCCAGTCAGTAGTGAAAAATAGGAGATTAAACACTATTTCATTTGATTATCTATTTTAGACATAATGGAGTACTATATACAACTTACTGCGTCCGAAAGTGTTTTGATGTCCTGTACAGATATCTGTTCATCTTTATCTTGATCTATTATATCTAACAGCTTATAAATAAAAACAAAGTACAGGATAAATTATCAATTTGTGAATACTGTAGGCAGGGTAATCTGATTAAAAAACAGATCCTATTTCGTTTCGTTATGTATAGTTCAAAATTTCGTTTTACTTGTCTTTACTACACAAGGATCTGGAAGAGTTGTTATCATTGACGTGTTCTGGAAGATGTGAGGGATAAGCCAATGAAACAGTCGAGGCTAAGTCTCGTCCTTCTATTTTTAGCTTAAATCAAAAAACGGCTGAACTGTCTCAATCTATTTAATATCGGAGAAAGCGGATGCCATCGAGAGTTGATTATGGCCTGGATAAGTTAATTAATGTCTAATTAATAATTTAAAAAACATTTCAGGGCTACAGAAAGACTTGCAATAGGCAGATTTAGCTCTTGCATAATGTATGTTTAACATACAAGAATCATGGACTCACCTTGTTAGCATTCTCTTTCATATTATCAATTTCTTCTTTAATAAATTCCTGAATTAAAACAAATTTCTGAAAATTATTCTACACATTCTTAAATTAGTGTTAAAAAATATTATTTTGTAGTTTCTGACATTGGGATCAGTAAAATGAAATGATAGAGAGAGAGAAATGGGGTCTTCCGTCAACTTCACAAACTAAGTCATTTCGGGACAATCATATAGTTGAATTATATTCCAAAAATTAGCTTGTGCAATTGTGTCTTTAGCAGTTGGAGGAAAATGGAGGAGCCAGAGAAAATCCACGAGATTGGACAGGCGACGCTACTCCTTGTCAAGTACAACCGGGGAATAAAAACCACGCCAGTTGACTCAATGACAGTCTTTATGATACAGCCAACCATTCCGCAATAAAACTTCCCGAGGGAGTGCGAGAAATGGGGTTTAATGTCCACTCCTTACAAACTTCATTTTGGGACTAACTCTGCTCCTTGTTTAGTTCAAGTGGTGAATCAGAACCACGCCACTTTATTCAATGACAGACCTTATGATCCGAAGCGCAGAGGTTAAACCATACGGCCATCCAACCTCCCTGAAACGTACCGATAATGGAGTTTAATGTTCTACTGTGCTGCACCGACCAGACTAGGCCGACTAATCAAGATGGACAGTAGGTTGTTAAACCTCATTTCATTTTATACAGGTCACAATTCTATGGAATACAATTACTGCTTATTACTGAGCGACGTTTCGACTAGGCTTGATAACGACTAGAGAAGCCTAGTCGAAACGTCGCTCAGTAATAAGCAGTAATTGTATTCCATAGAATTGTGACCTGTATACTCTAGTTCAATTACTAAATGTCATTGAAACAGATCATTTCATTTTGATGTTGTCAGGGACAATTACAATTAGTGTTTCCAGCGTTAAAATTACACAGCAATTCTCCCAGTAGATTATCATCAACAGAAAAAATAATTATGGACTATCCATAAAATACAAATTAATACTTACATCTCCTTCAGCATCGCCTATCATCTGAAATTAACATAAAAATAAACCCAAATAAATAATCAGATTGAGAGAGAGAGAGAGAGAGAGAGAGAGAGAGGTGGAGGGTTTTATGTTTATTCAACACAACCTTGGTCCAGGAGAGAGAGAGACAGAGACAGAGAGAGGAGGGCGGGTTTTATGTTTATTGAACACAAACTTGGTCCAGGATAGAGAGAGAGAGAGAGAGAGATTTAATATTTACTGGACACAAAGGCCATGGTCATTTCCTGATTAACATTTTTATAATTTGACGGCACATAGGTTTTTTATCAGTGGAAGGAAACTGGAGAACCTGAAGAAAATCTTAAAATATAGGCATGCGACCCTACTCATTGTCACATACAGGCTTGGGATCAAACCCATGTCACATGACTCCATGACAGATCTTATGATCTTACATGTAGGATCACTCGACAATCCCCTACCTCCCTAAAAATAACCAGTTGTCATGCAAGATATGTCCACATTTTGCAAGATATGGACATAAAACAAGCTAACAAACATAATCCATGCATGAATATCGAAAGGTTCCGAGATCTTTGGGACATAGACATATGTTATAAGTTTCAACAAAATCGGATGAAAATTGTATAAAAATACCAAAAATATTGTTGAAAACAAAACAAGACAGTTAATAATCATCATGTTATTATTACCTTAAACCACCCAAAGCTGCCTGAAAATATTTCTCACTCTAGCAGTTGAAACAACCTAAACCTAACCGAAACTGACTGAAACTACTGCTGCTTCCTTTAGCAGTTCAAACTGCCTGAAGCGTCACATTACTACTTTTTCTTCAAACAGTTCTAACTATCTGAAGCTGCCAGAAACTATTTCTATCTCTATTTCTATAATGTACTGAGATTATCGTGAATATCACTTCGGTGGAAGAAGGCATTAAATAAAGCTATTTCACACATAGCTGATCAGGGACAGGTAATTTGATGTTCTAGTCAAGGAAAATAAAAACTTACCGGAAAAATAAAGTTAATAAATTTCTCAAATGTCATAACTTTACCAGGTGCATTCGCCAAACCATCGGATAAATGAGCTCTAAAAGCAGAAAACAAGAAATAAAATATGGTGTAAGGTCCTACTTTACTGCCCCAACTTGGTTCATGAAGACAGGCATGCGCTATACGGTACGCTATTAGGGAATATTTTGAAGGGCATTTATCAAATAAATTGTGAAGGGCATTTATCAAATAAATTGGGGTTTAACATCCTACTTCCGTGTACCAAATGGGCTAATGAAAACGGGAATTTTTATTAGGGAAACTGCTGAAGGACATTTAGTAAATGAAATGAGACAGGGTTTAACTTCCTACTGTTCTGCTACTAAACTGGGCTAATGAAGACTAGCATATGTTATACAATGTGTTATGAGGATAGTGTTGCTTGAACAGCCCTAGCCTCGTCTTAAGGTTAATGGCTTTTTTTACAGGTACGCCAACATGTACACAGGACCTTGTTCCTTGCCAGGTTCTCCAATCGGCACCGGGGGGTTGGGATGGCCTAGTGGTCTAGAGTACCGCGCGTCGACCTCTAGCTGGCCGGTCACCTCTGGCTTGCGGCTGTGGTTTCGAGCCTTGGTGTGAGCGTATGTGGCATGGAGATAGGGGCTCCTTCTCAACTTCGTGGGTTTCCTCCGGGCACTCCGGTTTCCTCCCACTGCTAAAGACCCCTACGCGCAAGCGAATTATTGAAATAAAATTAAAACCATATGTTAGTCCCGAAATGACCTAGTTGTGTCGAGTGGACGTTAAACCCCATTTCTCTCTCTCTCTCTCCAATCGGCACCATTGCCAATGGGGGAATCATGCCAGAGAATCCATCAGAACTTTCTTGTCTAACACAAGCAACGAACCTCATGGCATATTTCCATTTATGATTCAATATCAAATAACCAAAATTTATTTCATAATTTGCTAACTGCAGTGTGATTCAACCCATCCTATGGTTCTATTTTATTTCGGGACTAACATGTGGTTCAATTTTATTTCAATAATTTGCTGGCTTGTGTCTGTATCAGTTTGGAGGAAACCGGAGGACCTATAGAAAACACATGAGGTTGGACAGGCATCCCTAATCCTTGTCATGTATAAGCTGGGAATCGAAACCTCAACACTTTACTCAATGACAGACCTTACGTTCTAAAGCATGATCCCCCCCCCCCCCGTATACAAAAAAATCATAACCTACTTTATATTTTCATTTGAGTTCAACAAGTAGTCAAATCCTGTTGTTTTGACCTGGTCTAAAGTCATTGTTTTATCACATTCTTTATTACATGTACTCGTATCAACATCCAACGCATCGTAGTGGTTCCACCAAATATTTACAGCTAGATTACTGTTATAAGATCTCACTTGATGTATCCTGTAATAAATAGTTTACTAGCATAATAGATAGTTTACTAGTATAATAATAGATAGACAGTTTACTAGTATAATAGATAGATTAGTAGTATAATAGATAGATTACTAGTATAATAGATTACTAGTATAATAGATAGATTACTAGTATAGGACAGATGGGTAATATACAAGACATATTAGTAGTATAATATATAGATTACTTATATAATATACTAGTATTAAATGAATGGATTACTAGTATAATAGATAGTTTACTAGTATAATAGATATACAGTATAATAGGTAGATTACTAGTATAGGACAGATTAGGTGGTAAAAATGGATTACTAGTATAATAGACAGTTTACTAGTATAATAGATTACTAGTATAATAGACAGATTGGTGGTATAATAGATTATTGGTACAATAGATAGATTACTAGTATAGTACAGATGGGTAGTATAAATATATTACTAATATAATAGATAGATTACTAGTATAGGACAGATAAGTAGTAAAATAGACATATTAGTAGTATAATAGATCGATTACAAGTATAATAAATAGATTACTAGTATAATAAATAGATTACTAGTATAATAGATAGTTTAATAGTATAACAGACCCTTTTCCTTGCATGATCCTTCATTCTGCCTGAACAACTGACAAGGGGGAAACGTGAAGAAAATCCTGAGCTACTTTCTCTGTCAACACTGTGATCTAACCCTGGAATCCCTGGTTACTGAGCCAGCCCTTTATCCAGTGAGCCCCTGTGGCCCCACTCTGTAAGAAACGACTAAATTTCATGAACTCACCATTTATATGGAATATACAAACAATCACCAGGTTCCATGTGGGCGTGTATATATTCTACTTTAGCTAAGGTCGGATATTTTATATAATCCATCCTGAAAATCATTAAAAATAGGTTGCCAGTCAACAAACATACACACACTAACAAATCCTAAATCTTTAAAAAAGATTTGATCATTATTCCAGCCTCATGGTGCTAACCAAATATATGGATTATTGTGACCCCTACTGTACTAACAACAAGTAATCAGACCGACGGACTAGGTGACAACAAATATACAACCACTGTATTCATCCTGATAATGTACAGGGCAGGGGTATGACAATGTTTTGTTCTTGGCTTGTTCCACTGACAAGGGATACTATATTGAAAAATCCCAAAGGAGTTCTTTGGCAGCAAAGGGATACCATATCGAAAAATCCCAAAGGAGTTTCTTTGGCAGCACTGGGATTGAACCTGTGGCCTCCTGGTTAATGAGTCAACTTCATACTCACTAAGCCCCTGTGGCCCCACTTTAATTGCAGAATAACAAAAGGCCCAGAGTTCACAAAGAATTCTCACACTGTTTATGAGAAATATCTTTGATCCAGAAACACAAAACTTTGCTCATAATTTCTTATTGATCTATTTGATACATTAAAATAACAAAAGTTTTATAAAGGGCTATATTTTAGTTAAAATAAGGGAAACAATTTTGAGTAAATTCTTAACTTAAGTCTACAAAACGATAAAACTGACAGCGACTAACATCTTGTGTCTCTACGACTGGACGCAACCACGAGCAACTATTTGATGATACAGTTTTGAATCCTAATGAGCAAGTTAATACTTACTTATCTACATCAATATCAGAATAGGATCCTTCGGGTCTATCAATAGGTACCTATAATTATAATATAGAGACAACTTCTACAATATGAAATCAAATAGGGTCTAACGTCCTACTGTTGTGCACCGACTGGCCTGATGAAGACGGTAATATGCCATACAGTGTGCTATGAGGGAAAATTTGCCCAGACAGCGGCACAGTACGGCCTACTCTAACATATCGAATTCCAAGGGATCTTTCACGTGCACGCCAATGTGTACATGGGACATTAATTTTTTGTCCCATTTGAGCAACTAGAAAGCTGTCCGTGTCAGACTCTCTGTCCTGCATCACTGACAAGGGGGAATCACACTGGAAAATCTGGATGAACTTTCTTGTCCAATGCAGGGACCGAACATCCGACCTCAAGTCTAGCAAAGTTAGTTTTATCTCTGCTCTGTTGAGTACACATTGTATGCCTAGATGGTTTGTTTGGTCTATGCTCTGTTGAATATTTCTCCAACATTTGACACTGTTTAGAAAGTTAGTTTTATCTGCTGTGTTCTGTTGTGTATTCCTCCTACATTGTCTATCAGTGTGAACAAGAGACAAAGATGTCAATATTGAGCTTGTATAGCAATGTTTATCTTACAACAAGGTGGACGATTTCTTCTGGACACAATACAAACACTAAAATCAACTATCGGCATCTAAACAAGCACAGAACATCACTACCTCTCTTTCAAACAAGTTTTTTGATAATTTACCCCCTAAAGTTGTAAATTAGCGACAACAACAAACATAACACACACTTTTTAATAAGAATGGCATGCACACAGCCTCTGATATAGCTAGGTAAATATCCGAAGCTTCATAACCACAAAAAGTGCAAAATATATGATAAAAATCTTGAAGGTAGTTGAGCATCCCTATTGTGTTTTTTATTCTGAATTATTCATGGTCTAAAAAGTGCAGTTGATATTGTGAAAGTTGAATCTCTAATGGGAATATTAGTCCAAAACTGTCTCAATTTCTTCAGTATTTACAAAGTTACATATATATGAGTGAGAGAGAGAGAGAGAGAGAGAGGGAGAGAGAGAGAGAGAGTGAAAGAGAGAGAAAGAGAGAGAGAGAGATAGATGGAGTTTAACATCCACTGGTCCACTCGACACAAACTAGGTCATTTTGGGACTAACATGGTACAATTTCATTTTAATAATTCGCTTACACGTAAGGGTCTTTAGCGGGGGAGGAGATCAGGGAATCTGAAGAAAACTCACAAGGTTTGACAGGCGACCCTACTGGTTGGTGGGTGGGGGGGGGAGACCGGGGAATCTGGAGAAAACTCACAAGGTTTGACAGGCGACCCTACTCCTTTTCACCTACAACCAGAAAATCAAAACCAGACGCTATGATGACTCAATGACAGACGCTATGATACAGTGCGGACGTGCTAACCATTCGGCCATCCAACCCCTTCCTCTTGATCATAAATAAAGTTTCTACATACCATTCCCTCGTATTTAACAGGATCAACGATTACAAAATCTTTACTTCCGCGATAAACACAGTTTATATTATCAACAGCGTCAAAATGGACGACAGAATTCGTACCACCACTACTGAACCACATCATCTGAAACGAGAGAGAGAAGGGGCGTAATGTCTACTCAATACAAACTAGTACTAGGTCATTTTGGGACTAACACATGGTTCTATATTTAACTTCATCTTTATATACTTTCGATGGCCTACACTACATGAAGATCTGACCAGTTGTAGCGATAGGTCACGTCTGAGGGCATACGAGCGGCTTTTGACCATATGACATCAGATATTTGATTAAACAATCAGCCTTGATGTTACTAGTGGATTATCCACAGTTCTGTTACAGACCATTTCATTGGTTTATTCCTTACATCAATAAGATCGCCTATTATATAACATTCTTCAAGATCCTGGTGTAGTAAAACAAAATTTTGAACTATAAAAATTAAATTGCAATAGGATCTGTGTTTTAATCAGATTGGAGTCTCAGGATACTCTAGGACCCATGTTCCTTAAGCAACGTTCGCGAGTTATACAACATCTCTCCGTTGCTTGAATACTCAGCAATTCCCCGAACTTTGCGCTAGTTGTTTTTACAAGTGACTAATTAGCATTGTCCAATCAGAGTTCGTGGCACCAAACACACTGTAAACAAACAGAGTTTTTTAAATTGAGAAACTCGTGGGAAAACAGCAACAGTGACGTTGATGGATCTTTGAATTTTGCAACTCGATTGTCACATGTAGGCATTTTAGCTATAAAGCACGAGACTTGGTATTCACGACGACCGATGAATCTGATAGGTTCCCAAGCTGGGCTTGCGACAATCGAACTTAGTGGCGAAATATACAGGGTATTACGTGAAGGGCTTGATAAGATGTATGTAGTTAAGGCGAGATCAAGCCTTCTATTGAAGATGTGTAGGACCCAGAGATAAACCCTGAGGCTAACAATTGACACATACAAGCAGAGAATTAATACAATGCCATTTGACTCAACGACAGACCTTATGATCTAAAGTGCATGAGGTGACAACTCAAAATGTAAACAAACTACCAGTAATCAAATACTTACAATCTCAACGAACTTGTTATCCAATAATTCTGGACATTGAAGACTACAGGGCAACACTAGATCAGGTCTGAAATAAACAAACCGCAATTACAAGGACGTATGGGGGGTTGGGATGGCCTAGTGGTCTAGAGTGCCGCACTTCGACCTCTAGCTGGCCGGTCACCTCTGGCTTGCGGCTGTGGTTTCGATCCCTGGTGTGAGCGTATGTGGCATGGAGATAGGGGCGCCTTCTCAACCTTGTGGGTTTCCTCCGGGCACTCCGGTTTCCTCCCACTGCTAAAGACCACTATGCCCCATCAAATTATTGAAATAAAATTAAACCATATGTTAGTCCCAAAATGATCTAGCAGTTTGTGTCGAGTGAACGTTAAACCCCATTTTTCTCCCTCCCTCACAAGGGCATGTTATGTTTTCTAAATGATTAATTAGACATCAATTAACCAATCCAGGCCATAATCAACTCTCGATCGGATTTCACCAATATCAAATATATCAGAACGGTTCAGTGAATCAGCCATATTTTGATTTGATTAAATATGGTGGAGCAAGACTTAGTTTTGAACAACCAGTACCGTGGTTGAAATTATTGCACACGTCTTGTCAAACCTTCAAAGGAAAATATCTTTGCTTGCAATAGAGTAATTTGAATGAAATTTTCAAATTATTCATTTTACAATCTCTATTTTCGAACTATTAAAGCAAGAATGGCTAGAATGGCTAGCTCTTTATCTAAATCTTAAATAATATTTGTTTAATAAAGACTAGCGAATTGAAGTTGAAACGAAGCCCAATTTTCCCAAGTATTGTCATTGAGAAACTGTGATATTCAAAGTTTATGGGCGGTGCTTGTTTATTCAGGATTCATCATTGCCGAATAATGAATAAAGAGATAGAACATGTTTCGTTATTCAGGATTTAAATAAAATCATTATTTTTTTCTTAGAAATTTCAAATCATTATTCTCCATTTTTCAAGGAAACTGTTTTTTTATTCATTTAATTGAATCATAACTAAGAAGAATGCCGTAGCAGTAAAAAAAAGCCCTCTTTTTACTAAAATGTCAGAAAACAATTCTTTTTGTTTTTTTGAGCTCAAATAATGAATAACAAACCAGAGCGTGTTTCGTTATGAAGGATTTAAATTTTAAATAATGAAAAACAAGCCAGAACATTTTTCGTGATTCAGGATTGAAATACATGTACAGTTATTACTTCATACATGTATCATTATTTTCCATTGGCAAATAAAATGCTTTTGTTTTATTTAATTGACTTACAAGAAGAATGCCTCAGCAATAAAAAAAACCTCTTGTCAATTCTATGTCCTAAAACAATCCATTAAAAATGAACCACCCCCTTAAAAAGTGCCCCTCGCCCACTCAAGCTACTACTGTCTATCATTGAGTGGATATATGATGACATTAATGCTTTTAACATCCTTGATCATTCGACACTGAACCCTACCTGGGAAACATCAGGTAAACAGCTACTAGAGCTAGGAATTAATGAATGACCTTCAAGATAACACTTGCTTAAAGATACATTATGGGAGATTTGATAAAGAGTTGGCAGTTTTCATTATAATAGTTAAAAACTAGATAATGTAAAGGCCAATAAAATCCACTACGAACAAAGAATTAAGCCACTGACAGTTCCGCATAGCCTTGATCATCATTACTAAAATCGGTACAACAAAAATCATAGTCTCGATTATCCACTTAATCATTAAATTGTGAAGGAAAGTTATGCAGCAAATCGGATCATAATCCAACAAATATATCAGGCTAGCATTGACATCGAGAGTTTATTTGGTCTGGATAAATTAATTAATTCCTTATTAATAGTTTATGTAACATTTCAGGCCTAAAGAGAGAGAGAGAGAGAAATGGGGTTTAACATCCACTCGATATAAACTAGGTCATTTCGGGCCTAACATATGGTTTAATTTCATTTCAATAATTCACTTGTGCATAGGGGTCTTTTCAGGCCTAAAGAAAGACCCACAACTGGCAGATTTAGCTTTTACATAAAGTATGTTTAAATAAAAGAACAAGAGCTGCTGTATGGTCGCAGATTAACTGAATGTTTTGTTCAAATTGAATATTTGCTCAAATTGAATATTTGCTCAAATTGAATATTTGCTCAAATTGAATATTTTGTTCAAATTGAATATCTTGTTCCAATTGAATATTTTGTTCAAATTTAATGATTAAGAGAGTTTATTAAGAGCAGGAGTGGGTGACATGACACAGGGTCAAATGTCCAAGCTCATGGGTTTTCTCTGGATCATCTGGTTTCCTCCCACTGCTAAAGATCCCTGTTCAATGAAATAAAATTGAACAATATGTTAGTCCCATAATGATCTAGTTTGTGTCAAGTTGATGTTAAACCCCATTTCTCTATCTTTATGTAGAGCAGCCATTGCCTGGATCTTATCACACTGTATAAAATGAAATAGATAGGATTTAACATCCTGCTTTTCTGCACTGACTGGGCTAGAGAAATTTTTGCCCGGACAGTGGCCGGCACTACAGCCTAGGGATACATGTATATCGAATTCCAACTATGATATGATATGATAGTACCTTATACTACAAGCCGAAATTTACGTTCATCTGATAAACACTTATTAAAGATCCCTTGTGTAACACTTGAGACGGGAAAACGTGCATTTTCATACTCAGCGCCGTTTCTTTGGACTCAGCTCCCACTATCCATACGTCTAGAGTCATCTCTTTCTGTTTTTAAGAACAAACTGAAATCTTTCCTTTTTGAAAGTCCTTTGTGATATAGACATCGAGAACAAATCTAGTGAACTCGAAGCGCATTAGAAACTGTGAAGCAGTGTTTGTGCGCTATACAAATACTGATATTATTATTATTATCAAGGGATTTTTCCCGAGTATGTCAATGTGTATACAGGACCTCGCTTTTTTTTGATGATTCCAATGGCTATAGATTTTCCCTTGCCAGGCCTTGC
Source organism: Patella ulyssiponensis (assembly GCA_963678685.1). Taxonomy (NCBI): domain Eukaryota; kingdom Metazoa; phylum Mollusca; class Gastropoda; family Patellidae; genus Patella; species Patella ulyssiponensis. The sequence goes on from OY783226.1 coordinate 94,703,470, forward strand.
GTTCTACACCACTGACTAGAGAATTACACTGTACGTGGCTCGTGCTCTGTAAAATGAACAAATCATTATAATTACTTACTTTAAAAACGCAGGGACAGTGTCCACCATATAATATGATGTATTCATATAATTCTTCACAAACTTTTTAAAATCCATATGTAACGTTCTTTGTTGTCTACTTTCTTTTTTCACGGTCTCCAGATGAACTTTACTCTTCTCGGGGATGTCGAGATTTAAAAAATACTCATCGGTCCACAAATGGAATGCTGGGGAAAGTTTCGCACCAGTTCGGAGCTTGACAGGTTTTTGGGGTAGATAATAATTAGTAAAAAAGTCCTCTGGGTTTGGGAAACCTACGACTTCTTCTATTTGATGTCCTGGACGTCCAGTTCCGAATTTTTGTAAATGTCCAGGTTCTTTGGTTAAATCTATTTCTTCACTTGTATTAACAAAGTTTAAAAAACCTAATATACACAGTAAAAAAAAGTTCAAAAATATCCTTGAGCCGCTGAAGGAGAGATCCATTTTTATTTTTTAACTAAAAACACACAAACTTCTCTGTATGGTAACAACTTCTGTAAATTAGTAGGTTATGTCTTAACCCCAGTTAACTGTCGGAATACACAAATTAAAATGTCTCCGTAACAAAATTCTGTAAATTGGTAGGTTACGTTGTAATCCGAGTGACCTGCTGGTGTCTTCAACCATCAAACGATTCTGGAAAAAAGAGAAAAAATGTAAAATAACGGCCAATTTATACTTGCTGGTTGCTGTCGGATGTTTTAACATCTGTCTCCGTCAATGGTAATTATCACAGACAAATCAACCATTCATAAACATTGAGGCTGTTTAAAGCCGAAAAAATTATCTCTGGAGTCCACACTACTCCACACCAAATTGATTTTCTGATTTTCACGATTAACTGTTTAAAAAAAAAAACAAAAGTACTTAAATCCGCTGTACAAAAAAAAATTTACTTCCAAATTTTTAAGTTTTGAAATTTTGTAAACTAAACATCTGTCATGTGATGAATGTGGCTAGAAGACGTATGAAAATAGATTTCACAAAATAAAACACTGTTATCAATATACTACTTCTGAGTGTTATTTAAATTTAGAAGTAGTCAATCCATACAAATATTTCAATTCATCAAGACCCCGAACAACAGAAAATTACATTAGTTTATCCTTAAATCAATAATCATCAAAATCAATATTGATCTAATTTTTATCAGTGTTCAATCAGTATTTTTAGTGATATAGCTGATTATTATCTCTGTATAAAATCTGAATCCAATAATTATATTTCACAGGTAAAAATAAAAACGTGTTAGTGACATCTGTTACTACGTGTATGTAGTTGACATGTTGTTTGACGACGTAATATTTGTCACTAACTGTATCCTGCTTTCAAACAAATGTCTTTTTGATGACGTTAAATAGGTAAAAACCATTTGTTTATAAACTATGACTGTCAAATGTGTCATTTAGGTGAAAATGGCCATCAAGAATGTCATTTAGGAATGTGTATAATATAGAAATGAAATGGGGTTCATCGTCGTACTTTCTTCACTTTCCAGGCTAATAAACAGGTCATACTTTATGATGTTGTTTATCCAATGCAGGAAATGAAAACTTATATTTCCTATTGTAACCACAAGCGATATCAGAGAGAGAGAAATGGTGTTTAACGTCCACTTGACACAAACTAGGTCATTTCGGGACTAACATATGGTTTCATTTTATTTCAATAATTCGCTTGCGCTTAGGGTTCTTTTAGCAGTGGGAGGAAACCTGAGTACCCGGAGAAAACCCACAAGGCTAGACAGACTCCTTGCCACCATAGCAATCAAGTAAGTCACTTAGGAATGTGTATAATACAGAAATTAAATGGGGTTCATCATCGTACTTTCTTCACTTTCTAGGCTAATGATGTTGTTTATGTAATGCAGTCTAGTGATAAAAGTGATTGAGACTTCAAATACCCATAACTTCATTCAATACATTAATTTTTCATTATCTATTCTGAACTATTATATCAAGAATGCCAGCTCTTTATCTAATTCTTACACAAAGATACATTATGGGAGATTAGATGAAGAGCTGGCAGTTCTCACTATAATAGTTAAAAACTACGGGGATGCTCGATTCATAGTCCAGAACGTCCCGAATTGACAGAATTGCAATCGAGTGACACGGAATTGAGTCCTGTCACAGTTCTGCCAGTCCCGACAGCTGAGTTGGTGTGAGTGGAATCGTGACGTATTTTAAGTAACAAATATGTTTCAGCTGCCATGATTGGTTGAGATATTTTTTATGCAGTCGGCACATGCGTTGTACTCCGAAACTCGCCTTTTCACTCGATTGACACTATTTCTGGAATTGAGAGAATTTAATTCCGGAACTTTCAATCGAGTACGCCCTACATAATGTAAAGGGAATTTTCAGAAAATTTCAGTAAAATTGATCGAGTCTGAACCAAAATTAAATAGCGATTGAATTTCCACCTAGTCTCGATCGTCATTACTATAGCCTGTATAACAAAAAACATAGTCTTGAATATCCATTTCATGGTTAAATCATGAATGAAAGTTTAGCAGCAGATCGAATCCTAATTCAGTAAATATGGCAGGCTAATGTTGACATTGAGAGTTGATTATGGTCTGGATATGTTAAATAATGTCTAATTAATAATTTAGATAACATTTTAGGCCTAAAGAAAGACCTGCAATTGGCAGATTTAGCTCTTGCATATTGTATGTTTAATACAACCAGCAAGTTCATATAAGCATGAATTAAGTCGTGATAAATTTCATATTTTAACGGGAATCACTTGGCTAAGTGGGTAAGGCGCTGGCTCGCTAGCCTGGAGGCCGGGTGTTCAATCCCTGCATTGGCCGAGAAAGTTCATCTCGATTTTCTGGCGTGGTTTCCCCTTGTCAGTAATGCAGAACGGAGGGCCTGACAAGGACAGCTGTCTAGTCGTTCGGAAGGGACGAAAAACTGAGGTCCCGTGTACACATTGGCGTGTACGTAAAAAGATCCCTTGGCAGTTGGAATTCGATATAAGAGTAGGCCATAGCGCCGCTGCCCAGGCAAAATTTCCCCCATAGCACACTGTATGGTGCATGCCCGTCTTCCATTAGCCCAAGTTAGGTGCAGAACCCCATTTCATTTTATTTCACTTCTGGGTAGAAGACAAACTACATACACATTGTCAAGAAATAAAGGTTAATAGATCTATGTGTAGGTCATATAATGAAAGTGCTATTTTCTATATATACCAGTACTTTTTATTGATGAAATTTTTATTTTCAATTTTACAAGGCCTAAATGGTCAGACATAGTATAATTTCATTTATTCTTATAAACTGTATTATTTTTGTGAATGTGCAATGTGTGACATGTACATAAAACATTTCCGGTTCTTTGATATCTAATGATTTATTATGAAAGAGATATAGAAATGGGGTTTAACATCCACTCCACACAAACTATGTCATTTCGGGACTGACATATAGTTCAGTTTCATTTCAATAATTTCACTTGCGCGTAGGGGTCTTTAGCAGTGTGGGGGGGGGGGGGAACTGGAGTACCTTGATAAAACCCACGAGGTTGGAAGGGCGATCTTAATCCTTGTCACATACAACCAGGGAATAAAAAACACACAAGTTTACTCAATGACAGATCTTATGATACAGCAGCTAACAGCGCGCATACGCTAGCTCAAAAATAGATAATGTAAAATGAAAATAGTGATTTTTCATTCAAATTACTTCATTCTGAGCCAAGATTTCACTACTTGTGGTTTTGACAAGATGTGTCCATGGTGCTAACTAATGCACTGGTATATTCGAGACTTAGCCTCACTTCCCCATTTTAACATCAAAATGGGAGAAGAGCTTTGTAAGTAAAATTAAAATATGAGAGAAGAGCTTTGTATGTAAAATTAAAATTAGGGATAAGAGCTTTGTAAGTGAATTCACTTGTCTCTCATGCCTTTGATGATATATGATCAATAAAATATGTTTAAATTAAATCAAAATTAAATTTTTAAATGACGAACCATTTTAATATAGTTAATATCTCGAGTCTCTGATCCCATCGAATCGTTAGTTGATTATGGTCTTGTTTTGTTAATTAATTTCAGGCCTAAATAAAGACATATACATATCACCTTAAACAAATACATTAATGCCATATGTAGACTTAGACCTATTCCTTTGTTCTCCTTTCAAATCCCCCCAAATCCTAAAATGTGTTAAAGCCTTCAATTATCACCTTTTATTTTTAAAAGGGTATTTAGCAGATAGGATAATCAGGTCGAATGTCATCCAGACATGAGTTTTACTCACACTGTTATCCTGGATGATAGAGGCTATAATTCTATTCTAAATCTGCCCCTGCTAATCTCACGACACTATTGAAGGATTTGCAGCTGGTCTGATGGTTTTATTACACCTTCCACATTCAGCTGGTGTGATAACACCTCCCACAATCAGCTGGTGTGATAACACCTCCCACAATCAGCTGTCTTCATCTATTTAATTTTCTTTCTAAAATCCGATTTCACGTCAGCCACTATGTCTGAGTCCCTGAGCTTCACAGTTTGTTTTATTTTCCTGATATTTTATTTATACACACCCAACCACCTCCCTCCTCCAAACCCTCAAGTACCCTGGCCCACATACTCATGCAGTTTCATTTTTTTTAAAAATGTCATCAAATCCCCAAATTTCATATTTCATAAACTTCATTATATTAGCCGGCCCCTAGGCCATACATATCTCAGTTTTTGAAAACTTTAATTAATATAGGACCTAATATCATATAATACATGGGTAGACCAATTCAGATCGAGTTATTCATAAAATCATGCTGTTCATCAAAAATCTTTTTCTATGTAAAATATTAGAGCCTAGTTTTAAAATCTGTAGGCTTATCTGTGTCCACTGTCTCGTCTGGCCACCCTGGCGATGGTGTAGAGAAAGGCCAAGAAAAGGTTTAACTCAAAAACTTTTGTGGCCGAAAAAGTCTGTATGAAATGTCGTATATTTTGTGTTTGATATTACTGCCATTCCTCATAAGACAATTCTACAACTGCCCCCAAAACAGCAACGAAGAATTTGCACAGTAATGCGAGACCGGCGTTTGAAGTGTTGTCAGTAATTTGTGACAATTTGTCTACTTTTGCTTTAGTTTAGTGCTCCTGCCAGATGTAAAATCTAAAATATTAAAACCACCTACCTACCAGAGGATATGTTCAACGTGGAGTATCGCATCATTATATTTATTGCTTTATGCTTTATGCACGGACAAGTCGTGGGGCAGATATTTTTATGTATTTAGAAACAGGATACGGTATAATTTATACAACCACATATCACTTGCGAAATCTTATGGAGTTCACGAAGTTCAAGGTAATATGGACCAGTCCTTGACCTTAGTAGTTCCCTAACTTAAACCGGTTTATTATTTATTTTAGCAACCGGTTCACGTTTCATTAAACTGTGACCGAAGGGAACGAGATTTCGTTCTAAAACTATTTTTTTTGTATTGATTGGGCGGAATACCTTTTCTGTTTCAAGAATCTCCGATTTCAAGAATTTTTAATCGATTAGGAAAATAAAACTCGCTTTGTAAAAACAAATATCACCCGTGAAGTGAAATGGGAGGACCCAAACAGTCACGTGGTCTCTCCGCCACAGCCATTTCTTTATTAACGTCAGGAAAAAATTTGCCAGTAAATTTGAAAGGTCTTTTTCTACATTTCACTTTTTTATTTGGGCTACAAGGTAAGTGCAATTATTACTCACAGACCCGAGGATATATTGGCACAAATATTATATATTTGCAAGGTGTAGAAGTTGTTGATTTCGGTTTGCTATTTTTCAACCGGCTTCTGAAACCCTTTTCACAGTGCGGCATGCACAAAGAAATGTCTTTTCCGATACAAGAACAAAGGACATCGTCGGAAATATTAAGGACAGGCTAATTGTTGCCGCTGGAATATGTTCTATGAATTCTTATTAAAGAGTCGTTGTTGTATGTTTTAAAGGCGACGAAAAATAACTCAGAATGGAAAATGTTATTTAGAAACACGTGGCTTTTAGTTTAATATCCCATACCAGTATAATCATCGAGTCTTGATTTGGCGCGTGACGCGTGCTGAATGTGGGTCAGTAGTGGCTCCGCGAAGTCTCATTGTTTACCGGTTGCAGAAAATAGTTGACTTTTAAGAGTATTGTTTGAAAAAACAGATCTACCGCTAACTATTGTGTGTCCCATGGTAAATAATAAACGGATTTCTACGATTATGAACAAACTACTCTACTTAAGTTATTATAAACTTACCTATGTGTTTAAAATCACCTCCGGTTAAATAAAATTCATTGCACAATTAAACATTTGAGTTTGGGCAAGAAAATAGCAACTGGAGACAATGACATTAATTTTAAACCATTTGATTGTCAGTCTACTAAATTTTATTTACCGATTATACGAATACTCGTAAATACATGTATAATATTGCTTTTCACCCCGTAAATTCGCCCGTGTATATTATATATATTTTTATAAAACACATTACAGCCCAGTCAATCATAATTTTAATTGATCATATTTCGTATGAAAAAGACCACCGCTTCTCAATAATTTCCATATTTTATTCACGTTCCGACTGTTCATATCATTAATGTTCCTGATTAAATTACTTGTTTTTGTTCATTCGACAGATACTGAAATCGAAACATTCTTGATACGAACAGTTCGGGATGTCTAAACATCGTTTATCGTCTTTATAAAAATGTATTTAAAACAAAAAATCACACGACAGATTGTGTGTAGGCCTATTATTTGGTTTTGTGTGTTAATTATGCAGACCGCGCGGAAAATTCGTGCAAGTTTCGCGACACTAAATTTAACCATCTGTGTAGCATACAATAACTCATATGACATGGTACCTTTTACGGCAATATAATTCAAAGCGTTGATTAGCTGGGACATGATCGCGATCTACGAAATGCCATCGGAAAATTCAATTCTCCGTGGATTTCAAAATCTTATGGATAAACAGCCTTGTGAATTTCACGATTATAAAATTCTAACACACCAGAAATAATATTTAAAGAGAAACAGAAAGATATGGAACTATCTACCGATAATAAAACCGATGCGCGGTATGATTTGGTGATAATAATTATTGGTATTTATCTATAAAAAAACGTTATATACCTATTCCATGATTCAATGGCCTCGGCTATTAATTTTGCCGAGGCAAATGTAAAATACATCGGAATTTAGGCCTACCTCGTCCACAGCAGATTGTCGGGGTTAACTGGCAGGACTGCTTAAGTTCATCATCAGGAAATATTAAAAATATTCAACGGTGATATTCAAGGCCAGTAAAACAAATGTAAATAAATTCAAAAGAAAAAAATTCCCCCAGAACTCTCTAACCAAATAATTAATACAGGGCGGAAACAAAATATCGGACTATGGGCGTATTTATGTTTGTAAACGCTCAAACTCATTACTGGGTCTCAGAGCAAAAGCTTATTCATACATGTCGCGTTCGATTATTTGCTCCGTGCTTACTCGGCCAGGATCCTCGAGTACGTTTCGACATGCGCAGTGGGAATGGGTAATCAAACGGCGCGGCACTTTCTTCGGATATCAAAATGGAAGATGAACGCCACTAAACAATTAATTGTGCTCGATGTTCTGATGAATAACAACGAGAAGACAATAATCCATCAACAAACTTTAGACTTTTTCATTGGTATCTCATTGGAATTATCAAATCCAGAGAAGCGAAATAAAGCCCATATTATGCAGAACATACTTTAAATCACATTTTCGTTCAACCAATGTAACCTTTGGTTAGCTTTGTTAACGAGCTCCATAGCTTACAAGAATTGTAGTTAGAAGGGCAAGGTTATGATCGCACAGCGACCTGTGTTAAACCTGGTAGCGAATGAAGCGTGATATAAATGATTGTAATACTGATACCTGCTCAACATGATCGTTGTTATTGCACGGAAAACCCATCCAACTTCTCTATATGATTTCTACTAAAACTAGCGTAAACCAGCAAAAGTGTGCAACAACACTGCAAATGTCTATTTATTGCACAGTTACGCCCCAGTGAGTTTAGCAGAGGTAAAACAATCTGCGAAAAGAACAAAGGAAGATCTCCTGTCCGTGTTACAATTTCCCATTACCCCACAAACGTGAAGAAATTTATTACGGATTTGCTAAATATTGTAAATTTCCCGGATTGGAATAATCGGAGGTATGGATGGCTGTCATATTCGAATATGGCGCCCAAGATGAATGACTATCGAATATCATACATAAACCGCAAAAAGGTCACTCAGTCGTACTCCAGGCTGTAGGCTATGTGATCATCGAGTTCGATTTACTCATGTTCACATCGGCTGGTCTGGGTGTACACATGACGCTAGGGTTTTGAAGACTTTCCTCTAATCAGATACCAAATTCAGTAGGAAGAATTCCTACTTGGAGACCCAGTCTGCTCTCTATAGCCACCATGGCTTATGACTCCATACATTGATTTGGGGAAACTGACCCGTTATCAAGAAAAAAATAATATTTAATAAACATCTCAGTTCTGCGAGTGGATTTTTCTAATTCTTGAAATCGTTAAACCAAGATGTGGAATCACCAAAAAAAACACAACACTACTGAGACAATCGTCAACAATAATTCTTCCGTCGCCTAAACTTTATCGGCAAATATAACTTCGATCAAATAATTTATTTGCTTCCATGTTGAATAATGGGTTACTTCCAGAAGTAACCCGAACGCATTCGCGGTGGCTAGAGTAAGCGCGGCGCCAGTAATCGAACGCATCAACACAAAAATAGCCCTGCTTTGACCCCCTCATACGAAATGATCTATTCCGATAAGTGACGTAATAAGCTTCCATTTTTATACGCCCACATTGAAATGTGGTCGTATATTGTCGTCGCCCCGTCCGTCCGTCCGTCGGTCCGTCCGTCGGTCCGGCGTCCACAATTGCTTGTGGACGCTCTAGAGGCTAAAGTTAATATCCGATTGACTTTAAATTTATACACAGTGTTTAAGGTCATGAGACGAAGAAGCCTATTGTTTTTCAGCGATTTCCGATAATAACTACCAGAGTTATGGCCCTTGACGACTTCAAAAAATCTTGTGGACGCTCTAGAGGCCAAAGTTAATATCCGATTGGCTTTAAATTTATACACAGTGTTTAAGGTCATAAGACGAAGAAGCCTACTGATTTTCAGCGATTTCCGATAATTAGTGCCAGAGTTATAGCCCTTGATCACTTCAAAAAATCTTGTGGACGCTCTAGAGGCCAAAGTTAATATCCGATTGGCTTTAAATTTATACACAGTGTTTAAGGTCATAAGACGAAGAAGCCTATTGATTTTCAGCGATTTCGGATAATTAGTGCCAGAGTTATGGCCCTTGATCACTTCAAAAAATCTTGTGGACGCTCTAGAGGCCAAAGTTAATATCCGATTGGCTTTAAATTTATACACAGTGTTTAAGGTCATAAGACGAAGAAGCCTATTGATTTTCAGCGATTTCGGATAATTAGTGCCAGAGTTATGGCCCTTGATCACTCCAAAAAATCTTGTGGACGCTCTAAAAGCCAAAGTTAATATCCGATTGACTTTAAATTTATACACAGTGTTTAAGGTCACAAGACGAAGAAGCCTATTGATTTTCAGCGATTTCCGATAATTAGTGCCAGAGTTATGGCCCTTGATCACTTCAAAAAATCTTGTGGATGCTCTAAAAGCCAAAGTTAATATCCGATTGACTTTAAATTTATACACAGTGATTAAGGTCATAAGACAAAGAAGCCTGTTGATTTTCAGCGATTTCCGATAATTAGTTCCAGAGTTATGGCCCTTGATCACTTCACAAAATCTTGTGAATGCCCTAAAAGCCAAAGTTAATATCCGATTGACTTTAAATTTATACACAGTGTTTAAGGTCATAAGACGAAGAAGTCTATTGATTTTCAGCGATTTCCGATAATTAGTGCCAGAGTTATCTCCCTTGATCACTTCAAAAAATCTTGTGGACGCTCTAAAAGCCAAAGTTAATATCCGATTGACTTTAAATTTATACACAGTGTTTAAGGTCATAAGACGAAGAAGCCTATTGATTTGCATCAATTTCCGATAATTAGTGCCAGAGTTATGGCCCTTGATCACATCAAAAAATCTTGTGGATGCCCTAGAGGCCAAAGTTAATATCCGATTGACTTTAAATTTACACACACTGTTTAAGGTCCTGAGACTAAGAAGCCTACTGATTTTCATCGATTTCAAATAATTACTTCCAGAGTTATCTCCCTTGATCACTTCAAAAAACCTTGTGGCGCTGTAGATGCCAAACTTATCATCAGATTGATACACAGAGTTTAAGGTGTTGAAACGAACAAGTATTTTGATTTTCAATGAATTTTGATAACTGAACAGCTAAATCCATGATGTTAAATGTTTCCTATACTAATTGTTAGCTTGGGGCAAAACTTTATAAAAAGCAAACAAATTCTAATGATTTTCAGATAATCACATAATGAGTTGTTACTCAGATTTTAGTGTATTACAAATGTTTCATTACCAAAAAAAAGTAAAAATATGCGACAACCCCTGTTGACTGCCCGGACGATTTAGCTGCTGTGGGCGTATGTTTCGTTGCCTGGCAACCTATCTTTTATTTCTCGGTGTGAAAGTTTGTGATAAGTTCAATTTTACAAGAGAGAACTTTTTTATTCGTTGGTATATTTAGTTGTATAATGGATTTTATTTAACCGGAGGTGATTTTAAACACATAGGTAAGTTTATAATAACTTAAGTAGAGTAGTTTGTTCATAATCGTAGAAATCCGTTTATTATTTACCATGGGACACACAATAAATATATTTTGGCCGGAATTTTGAATAATAAAATTTTATTTCTTTTTGCTGTTTATTTTATTGAATTATTTTCCTTAAATATTTCCACCAAGAGAAGAAAAATAAACATGTCTGAAATCTAGGCCCATGCAAGCTTAGCTGTGTATTAAATTTTAGCAATATTATATAAAAATTCTTTCTAGATACCGTATTTAATTTTTAACTGATAAGATTGAACATTCTTGTGAAATTTAGCTCGTGGTCAGCTTAAGTTCGTTTTTTTTTTAATGTTAGTCCCTTCCTAAAAAAACATTTACAGGTTTTTCAAAGTTTTGTTAGCATATTAGACTGTTTTTGTGTATTGCCTGCAATGTCTTAATCCCATTTGGAATTGAATGCCAGAGGATTTTTGTTTTGACCCCCCCCCCCCCCCCCCCCCCATGTCTTAGGCCAACCCTTTTTTTCATGATAAGCTTAACTTATTTATTGAGGTTTTTTTTTTTAAGATGGCTGAAAATGGGGAGGAGCAAATGGACCAACAGACAGAAGACCAGCTTTTGGGTATAAAACAGGAAGAAATGGAAACAGAACTAAACGGATACGCAGATGATTTACAGAAATTATTGGACTACGGAATTTCAAAAAAAGTTTCCATGCAGCTGATAAAAATTTATATATCAGGTACAGGTATATTATCAACTGTTTTCATTTCTTGGCATGAAATTAGTAGTCGGGTCAAAGTCTCTAGGTGTGATTTGCATTTTTCTGGGTGCCGCTTTAAGGTTGGAAAACATCCACTACCAGCTTGAACATAACGGTGTGATTACATTAGTCGAGTAGAGTCCAGTGATTTGCATTTTTCTGGGTGGTGCTTAAAGTTAAAAAATATTAAATACCAACCAGAGCTTGAAATATTAAAGTACCGGTAACAGAGTGATTTATATTTTGTTGTAAAATATCTAATTTCTCACAGCATAATCATCAAATTTTTAATTCTTTTCTTGCACTCATGAATTCAAATTGGCAAAAACATAGAGACTTTGCCCAATCAATCAATCTGCCTTGGCATGAACTTTGTACCTGATCAAAGGTTTAATTTGAGTGGTATTAATTCTTACACGTATGATTGTACTATTGATCAGGAACTGATTAGCCAAATCAATGCATATTTGTCAAAAGAAGCAGGACAATTTTCATGTCAATCAGACTTGGAATTGACGGAACCTTGGTCTTTTGGATGAGCATCACCTGAAGAACAAGAATTTCTTAGCGACCAGTTCCTGGTCCAAAGCAATTTGCATTCTTAAATATACTGGAAACTTTATTGGAATTCTCAAGCTTACTAATCAGTAGTCCTAGGCAATTTTCCGTTTTGCTTTTCTGTATTCTGAAAATCAATTGAAACGAGCAGAGATTCTGAGAGTTTTTTTTCCTCTTAATCTTTTTCACAGAATAGAATCATCTTCACATTGTATGTTAGCAGAAAGCCTGATTTGTAAAGTCTTTTTACAAATGAATAAGCTGGTTAACAGATCTGGTAACAGAACTAAGAAATTATTTTGTATCTTCTTTAGGTAAATTAACGCCATCAGATTTGGACGAGAGAGCTTTGGATGCTCTGAAAGAATTTAATGCTGATGACGCTGTTGAAGTTTTGAAACAATTTAATGAGAGTAACTTAGAACATGTCGGCAACAAAAGTGCTTTCCTCTGTGGACAAATGAAAACATTCAGACAAAAATCAAAACAGGGAGCTCAACCAGCCCTTGCAAAAGGCCCCGATGAGGCTAAATTAAAGGTAAACAGATATGGTATTGATTTATTAATAATTCTACCTGGAATAAATTTATCAAAAAGTGCTGTTGAATAAATGTATCGACAAAGAACTTTTTATAGCCATTTCAACTCGTTATGCAAAACCAGCCATGTACACTAGCCTTCATGTATAATTGAAACATCGTTTTTCGGACAATTTCTGATAGCTCGTCGTCTTCATTAGAAAAGTTAGTGCGGAAGAGTAGGACATTACACTTCCATTTCATTGCTATTATGAATTCCTTGCGATCGCAGAAGTATTCACCTCTTTCCCTTCCCCATGCGTTTTGGCGGTATATTTTATTGATGTGTTAAATTGTTTGTATTACAGGAAATATTAGACAGAACAGGTTATTCCCTTGATATAACAACCGGACAACGTAAATATGGTGGACCTCCACCGGATTGTGATGGGGTACAACCAGGCCCTGGACACGAGGTAATTATTTCATAACCAGTAATTGCTCAAGATTAAATGAAATACAATTACTGCTGATTACGTAGCGATGTTTCGACAAGGCTCTTCTATTTTTTATCGAGCAATACTGGATTTGAGTCGCATCATTTTTGAGTTGTGCTGAATCAAAAATAGATTGACATGTATAATTTCCATTTAGAAAAAAACATGCAAGTTTCGTTTGGTTCGGAACCTTGGGCATCATCTTCCCAAAAATGAGCAGAAAATTTTCTTAACTTCAGCTCTTCTGCCAAAAAGTAACATTACTGTACGGTATCTCTCAATTAAAAATATCACCAAGATTATTTCTTTCTTTCTTTCTATTTGAGGTATTTGTGGGTAAAATTCCAAAAGATATTTTTGAAGATGAACTTGTTCCACTATTTGAGAAAACTGGTAAAATTTGGGATTTGAGGTTGATGATGGATCCCTTATTGGGGCAGAATCGTGGCTACTGCTTTGTTACATATTGTGACAAGGAAGGGGCTAGAAACGCAGTTAAACAGGTAAATATAGTACTGATTCAGGGATTATGAGGGAGAAGCATGTCTGCGCTCCCGTCTTCATTAGGCCAGTCGGGGCAGAACAGTAGGACATTAACCCCATTTTCATGCTCACAGCTGTGTCAGTCCTTTGTGTAAGATTTACTCAGAGCTTCAGACTGTACTGGGAAGAAGTCTGGCATGAAAATATGGCATGTATTAAGTATCGATGTAAAAAAAAGGGGGGGGGGAATACAAATAACAAGATCCTTACTGCAAGGCTTGCAGAGTATTGTTATTCAGAAAAAATAACGGGTGTCGAAAATGTACCAGACATTGTCCGTGACAGGTGCCTTATTGCAAGTGGCTTGCATAGTGTTGTTGTTCACAGCGGGCTGTCTTATACTCTATACCGGGGATCTGCTATTTGATAATTGAGCCTTTGTAACTGTGGAGAACTCAGAAAAAAAACACGAAAAAGATTGACAAAAAAAACCCTAATATATATATGTATTTTAGAACAAAAAAGAATTAAAACATGGTAAAAAAAATCTATGCTTAATTTTGAAATATATTTTTTAAAAAAAATTTGAAATGATTTGATATTTATTCCTTTGGCAGCGAGTGTAAAAGAGGAATTACGAATTCTAAAAGAATTGGGGCCTCTTTTACGTTAAAAGCACTGGACACAAAATTTCAAACCTAACCCATATTTGGACCTAAATATTTCTTACAGCTTGACGATTACGAGATCCGTAAGGGTAAGACCCTAAAGGTTAACGTGTCCATTGCCAACTTGAGATTATTTGTTGGAAATATTCCTAAAAACAAGACAAGAGAGGAAATAAAAGAAGAATTCACCAGAAGAACAGGTATTGAGATCTGGGAGCAAAAATATTTAAAACTCTCATGATATAAAACTTTTTACTATTTACTATTTGGTTTTACTCTTTCTGTTTGGCATGCAGGATGAAAAAAAAGTAATGATTTTATTATTGGCCAACTATTTATTACAAACAATACTGTAAACTGAAAAAATGGAAAAAATTAAAATGGAAATTTATAAAACAAAAAAAAAAAGCAAAAAAATTTAAAAATCGTCCCGAAAATTATGTAATCCCAGATAAGTCTTGTGTAGGGATAGTGAATTGTTTCTTTTAATAGAGAAACAGTCCGCTTGTAAACAGGTGCTTGTTGGTCATATGATGTTGTTATGTAATTTTAAGTGTTAATATCTATTGCAGATGGACTACAAGATGTCATTGTTTATGGATCAGCAGATAATCCTAAATTGAAGAACCGAGGGTTTGCCTTCCTTGAATACGATTCCCACAAAGCTGCTTCCACAGCTAAGAGAAAGATTGGTTCTGGTCGAGTTAAGGTGTGGGGTTGTGACATCATTGTCGATTGGGCTGATCCACAGGAAGAACCAGACGATGAAACAATGGATAAGGTAATACTGATTTAATTTTAAAAAGCTTTTGGTCTTTTCAATCAAGGGTTTTATTTGTCAGTGAGCTAGCAATAAAACATTACTTAAATGATGGAAAGATATGCATAGTTGGAAACCACTTACTGGGCAAAGGGTACTTGCATTCATGTGTACTGAAATTGTTCATGAATTACTTAAAGGCAAATCTGTTGAATCTCTGATCTTGGTATGTCACAGTCCAGCTCCTGGAAGAAATCACCAACTGTTTTTCAGGCGTTTTAATCTGTGTAGAGGAAATTAGATAATCTTTTTACGACTCGATCTCTGTTTTACTGAGATCGAGAGAGAACTGATTATCTACAACATATTATTAAAGGTTTAAGAAATATTCCATGTGTACGATGCTAACTCACCAGACAACAAACTTCGTCTAGTTCTCTACCTTGTCAATGGTGCAGGGTGGATAGGACATGTAAGGACAGCTTGACTTGTGGAATTCGGTGTAGAATACGTTTCACAGTTTATTCAATTAAAATGCATGTATGTGTTAAACGAATTTATTTCACAGATTTATTTTTTGTAGGTCAAGGTTCTCTATCTACGAAATCTAACCTCTGAAGTTACAGAGGAGGCGTTAAAAGAGAAATTTGAAGCATTTGGTAAAGTTGAACGGGTAAAAAAAATAAAAGATTACGCTTTTGTTCATTTTGAAGAACGAGATTTTGCTGTAAAAGCCATGGAAGAACTTAAAGGAACAGTAAGTTGACAATATAGATAGTTTACCAAGATGTGACAATTTTGATTATTCATTAAGAAGTGACTATAAATCGTTTGAAAAGTTAGCACTTCTAAAGATTGTTTGTTCGTAATGATAGGCCTTGAGGGATGAAGAGAATTGCATTCGAGAAAGTTTATTCAATTATTCTGATAGCTTACTGGTCGAGATTATCAGCTTCGATATTCTCTAATCTATTGATCTATTTGTTGTGAAGAAGTATTGATTGTTACCACAGTTTGACGACTGGTCTACGATCTATTTGTTGGTCAGTACTGTAAACTGTGAAAATTAAACTGCTACCAGTCGCTAAGTCATCTTACCTCTATATGGTAATCTGGCACGTGTGGAAAGCAACAAATCTTTTTATGACAAAATTTTCCATTTATAACGGTAGCAATGAATTGAATGTATTAAAATTGATTTTAATTTCTTGCAGAAAATTGGTAATTTGGAGGTTGAAATCTCATTGGCCAAACCTCAAAATGATAACAAAAAGAAAGAGATCAGAAAGCGAGACTTTGACAGAAGATATCCTGGACGAGGTTATGGAGGGTAGGTAGATCATTGATTGGAAACGGAAAATCTCGCGTTTGGATAGAAGCCAAAATTAATTAAAGCAGTGCATCTAGTTCTTTTGACTTGCAAGGCTTTGCTTCTTGTTGTTTGGTTGGGAAGGAACTATGTTGAGTAGTTCTGAAGGCAAGATGTCGAGATGGTTGACTGGCAAGTCATGTTGTCTAGCAGTTCGGATAGACCTTTTCGGAGGGCAAGTTGTGTATTAGACTGGAAGGGCAGGCCTTCTAGTCATTTTTCTTGAACGGCCTGTTTGTAGAGAAATATTTTACTGAAGAATGATAAAAGGCTCTAAACTTGAAGATTGAATCACAGTCCAGCTCCTGGAAGAAATCACCAACTGTTTTTCAGGCGTTTTAATCTGTGTAGAGGAAATTAGATAATCTTTTTACGACTCAATCTCTGTTTTACTCAAGATTGAGAGAGAACTGATTATCTACAACATTATTACTGGTTAAAAATAGAAAGAGCAGACGATATCGTCTCTATCTGGTCAAGTTACCTGATAGCACACTGCATGGTGTTTTCCTCGCTGCCTTTATTAACTCTGTTGGTAAATAAAAGAATCCGATTTCTTTTCAGGCCAACCTGTTGGATTTCTCCCACTAATAATGACCACAGTGCGCAAGTTAAGAAAATTGAATGTCTACACAGTGTTAGACCACAGCGCGCAAGTTAAGAAATTAAAACGAACATGGTGTTAAGATGTATACTATAGAGTTATTGAACCAATTTTTTTTTTTGTAGGTACGATGATTACTGGGGACCACCAACAAGAATGCCACCAGGGCGTGGAGGAATGAGAGGGGGTCGAATGCCCATGCCTCCCAGAGGATATGCAGGTAAGAGATTGACTTTTGTCAACTAAAACTGTAAAGGTTGAGAATTCAAGTGTCCAACGCTATGCTTTATAAAATTTGGTCAATGTCGTCTTTGATCCCAATCATGTGATGGGGCTGGATGGCAGAATGGTTAGCACATGGCGTGGTTTCGTTTTTGGTTTGTACTTGACAAGACGTAGGGGCCGCCTTCCCAACCTCGTGGATTTTCTCCGGGTCCTCTGGTTTCCTCCCGCTACTAAGACACCTACGCGCATGCGAATTATTGAAATATAATTGAACCATGTGTTTGTCCCAAAATGGCCTAGTTTGTATCAATTGGATGTTAAACACCCCATTTCTCTATCATAGCACACGTCACAGGACTTTCATGAATAGCTGCCTGGATTTCTTGCATTGCTTGCGACAGGTCATAACTTCATAACAAAAAGTCCTTGGCTATAGGATTTGAATCACAGTCCAGCTCTTGAAAAAAATCACCAACTGTTTTTCAGGCGTTTTATCTGTGTATAAAAAATTAGATAATCTTTTTACGGCTCTGCATCTGTTTCTGATGTCGAGAGAGAATTGATGATCAACAACAAAGAAGTTCAGTCGTTATTAGAATAGTTTCACCATCGTGGCTAGTGGACCACAGCCTCACTGCTGGCTGGGTTATTTTTAGTTCTGTTGTATAAATATTATGCAAGTGTATTGTTAAATAAAATAGAACCATGCGTTAGTCCCGAAATGACCTAGTTTGTCGAGTGGGTGTTAAACCCCATTTCTCTCTTGGGTATAAACATCCAAACTGCCAATGCTAGTGATAAAATATGGAAAATGCCTGCTGAAACTTCCAAAATAAAATATTATGCAAATTGCCTCGCGAAGCTCTGAAATTTGTTTATTTCTGTACGTATTGTTTGTTTTTCTCCACAGATCCATACTATGATGATTTCTATGGTTACGATGATTTTGATTACTATGGAGGTTATGCGCCCGTGCCTCCGCGCGGCCGAGGAGGACGTGGAGGTATGATACCCGTAAGTATTTATAACAGATCGTGGTTAGGATCTGTTATATTGGCCACCAGAGGGCACTGTCTGAGGTCGAGGTTGAAATTTCATGAATTTGATTTAAAGATTAGTATGGACTGTTATATTGTGCAAGGTAGAGTCTAGAATTGTACTTTTGTGAAGTTTAGGCTTAAAAAGAGTTAAAAGTTGTCAACGTAAATTAGTATGAGGTGGAAACGGCCATTAGGAAAACTCTCATACAGGAATGTAGAAATGGTTTTGAATTTAATGAGGTTGCTATAACTGACATGATTAGGTTGTCTCTGGTGTAGATTTTTATTGGGGAATAATTATAATTGTACAGGAATGTAAAAAGGGTTTTGATAAGAGGTTGGTGCTGTTTTAGTTAACATGATTATGTTGTCTTGGTGTAGAATGTCTAAAGGGAGAACTTCAATTGTATAGGGATCGACAAAAGGTTTTGATTTGAAGGAAAATTGGTTAGCCTGTTACCACAGTTTGACGACTGGTCTACGAACTATTTGTTTGTCAGTACTGTAAACTGTGAAAATAAAACTGCTACCAGTCGCTAAGTCATCTTACCTCTATATGGTAATCTGGCACGTGTGGAAAGCAACAAATTATTTTTTTGCATTGGTGTTAATCTATGCAGAAAGGTTAAACCAATTTTATTTTGGGGGTTTAATGATGTATCTTGAATAACCTAAGGCCACCGTTTGCTTTCTTCCTTCAATTAAAGATTGTGTTTGCCTTCAATTAAAGATTGTGTTTGGATAACAGAAGCATTTACTTGGCATTATTTGTGAAATAAGACCGTTGAGATTATGAGTTTTGAAAATGTTTTTGTAGGGTCACAATGACAGGAAGTAAAATATATAGTTCAGTGAGCTAATTGAATGTTTATTTCGATGTGTAAATTTTCATTAGACTGGTGGCCAGTCTTCTCCACACACCAAAAATTGGCCAGTCCTCTCAAAAAAAAAAAACGTAATCTCTAGAGACTGGGCAAATAGAGCTTCATTCTCATCTAGCAGGTCAATCTGTATTATGTAGGTCGTGTGACGTCGTGCACGTGATCACGACATATCAAACATCACGTGATAATAAACATGGCTGTCGACTAACAGTTATTGTTATTTAGTGATACTTTAACGATCTAAGAATTTTGTTGACGGACAATATCTGTCGAATGAACGGATACAACGTATGGGATGAGGTGAATGAACATAAATAATTACACACGACATCATTATAACAACTTAACGAAGCCAGTTCATGCGTGTCACGTGACTCTGGGCTTGCTTGACAACTGTCAATCATTCCAAATAAGGAACAACGTAAAACAGGACAGGAACGCCCATTTTATTGTGAAGCTCGCAAATTGTCCAGTCTCTGGTGCTGGTTACAGGTTTACTCAAATTTTTTTTTTTATACAAATGGAAACGAAAGTGTTGGTTTACTAAAAATTAATACTTTTATATAAATCGAAATGTAAAATAAATAGAAGAGACTGGGCCAGTTTAAATTTTCATGGTTGAATACGATGTTCATGGGTTAATACAATGTACAAGTTTTCATGGGTTAATACAATGTACAAGTTTTCATGGGTTGAAACAGTGTTGGGTTAATACAATGTACAAGCTTTCATGGGTTAATACAATGTACAAGCTTTCATGGGTTAAAATAGTGTACAAGTTTTCATGCTTTAAACCGATGTCAAAGTTTTCATGCTTTAATACTTGTTCATGGGTTAATGCAATGTTCAAGTTTTCATTGTTAGATATAATGTACAAGGTTTTGTTGGCTCAATGTTCACTACAATATATAAGGTTTTATTGTTCAATAAATGTTTTTGTTAGGACCTCATTCATCCTTTGTGTGGCCAAAATAATTCGAAAAGCAAAAAAAAAAAAAATCCCAGAACAGCTCTTGGCCAGTGTTAATATTGGTCAGGTGACATTCTGTGTAGATTACCAGCTCCCTAGATTTATAGAAATTATCTTTGGATTTATATGATCAAGAAAAATAAAAAAAAACTAGGGAGCTACAAGACATTAGATATTGGATTTAATGTAAAAATTTATGTCATAAATCATAATTGGTTACCATAGTAACTGTTATTTGATATAACAAATTGTAAAATTATAAATTGGTTCTTATTTTTAGAGATAACTTGTAAAATATCCCAATTATTTTTATTGACAGCCTATGCGAGGTCGAGGGGCCCCAACCCGCGGCCCAGGCAGAGGAGGCCCTTCCGCTCGAGGCCCTTCTAGGGGAGGCCGCGGAGGTGCTGGGCGTGGTGTATCCGGAGCAAGGGGTCGCGGTGGCATGCAGAAACAAACTACAGCAACACAACAGCGTGGCGGAAAGAGGAAGGCCGGAGCCGATTTCAACCTAGGGCAATCAAAGAGACGTAACATGCAGGACACGTGGGGAACCCAACCAATCGCACAACAGCCCTTGGACCAGTCTGGGGGCTACGGTGGTGCAGGCAGTTACGGAGCGGGAAACGAAGCTCAGTGGTATCAAGATTCGTACGGCCAAAACTGGGGTTAAATTAATAAATTAAAATGTTGGTGACTAGTTTGATAAACCAAACTTTAAACATAAACACCGGTTCAGCTTCAATTTTTAACCCCTCTCAGTATTCGTTCGATCATATAAAAATATCACAATTCCACTGAATGCCCTAGATTGACACTTGGCAAAAACTGTGACAAAAAAAACAATAAAGGCCTCGGTTTAATCTTGATTGTAGAAAAATGTGATGTGAACAACGTGTTCTTGATAATGTTTGTGCTTTTCTTTATCAACAACGATGATGAACCGTAAATAAACGAGAGAAACGGTTTGGACAGGATTCATGCGACGATAACACAAGAAAAGAGAGACCTTTCCAAATAAAAAAAACAAGAGGCAGCTGAACTCGACAAAGATTTCAAAATCATAGTTTAATTTGTTACATAAGAAGCAAGTTTTTATTGCTAAAATTACAAGTAAACTTGTTCCAATGTTGAAATCAAAGTTTTCAAGCGGTACAGACTTTAAAATAGTTGTAGTTTGTACCGTATGTGTCCTATCCAAGAGATGACTTCTTTTTTTTTTTTAAACCTATCTCTTTGGATGGGATGAACGAGTAGAATGTGTTCACACTCCATCTGACAGTTTTGTTTTTTTTTGTTTTTTTTATCAAAAAATTAAAAAAAAGGAAGCTGCAGCTTATTATCTAGACTCTTCATGCGCCGCCATATTGATTGTGGATAAAATACAAAAGTCATTAAATAGATTAGTTTATTGCTCTTGCTATTATGGAGGGAAAATCGCGACCATTTCAAATCATCTGGATCATTTTACGCATATGAAAATATTTTTTCGTTATTTTTATTAATTTTTTTTTTTGGCCTCGTATATCATTTTGTAATACATGTATCATTAAATATTTTTTTCTTTTTTTTTGGTGTAATTATTCTTCGTTCCTTCCACAGTTCAGGAAAATTTTAATGTCAGTCCATCATATTTTTTTTTTGGCATTTTAACTGACGATCATCTCAATAAATTTCCTGTACAATTGAGGAAAAATGTGGTTTTACGTGTAGATGTATAAAAAAAAGAAAAAATAATCAAAATATTAATTGGTCTTGTGTTTTGTTTTATTCTCTCCAACTAAATGAAATGAAATGGCGTTTAACGGCATACTGTTCTTTTCCAAACTTGGGTGGGGGGGGGGGGTGGTGGTCTAGAGTGCCGCGCTTTGACCGCTAGCTGGCCGGTCACCTCTGGCTTGCGGCTGGTGTGAGCGTATGTGGCATGGAGATAAGGGCGCCCTTCTCAACCTCAAGTGTTTCCTTCGGACAATCATTGAACCATATGTTAGTCCTGAAATGACCTGGTTTGTGTCGAGTGGACGTTAAACCCCATTTCTCTCCCCCTGAACTGTGCTAATGAAGATAGGGATACAGTGTGCTATGAGGGGAAATTTTGTCCAGGCAGCCGCAGTTTGACCTACTCTAATATTGAATTCCAATTGTCGAATCTTTAAGGTGCATGCCAATGTGTACACGTGACCTGTTTTTGTCCAATCCAAACAATAAGACAACTGTTCTTTTTTGTCAGGCAGCGTCTTGACCATTTAGGCACCATGATCTCCCTGAACTAAAGGACCAATTCAAATGTATTGGCATAAAGTGTGTTGGGGGGGGGGAGCAGTAGACAGTGTCGGGTTAATAGGTAAATGTGGGCTTTTCAAACAGAGCCTCAGGATCTTGGGTGGGTGTGAACTTCGTCCAAGACTTATATTGAGTGACAAGCCTTGGTACTCCAGTTCAGAAAAGGGCATTGACATATTTGGGGAGCGACCAAGGTATTTGACATTTCCTATACTTCCACAACTCTTCCTACGATATGAAGTGTAGACAACAGACTTTTGGCAAGCGGAATTTGGTTTTCCTACCCGTACATGGTGGACTGTCAGGAGGCGCGCGCTTTATCATTTATCATCAAGCCTGTCATTGAGTCAACTGGCGTGGATTCGAACCCCCGGTTATACGTGACAAGGAGTAGGGTCGCCTGTCCAATTACGTGGGTTCTCTGGTCTCTTCCCACTTCTAAAGACCTCCACGCGCAAGCGAATTATTGAAACCATATATCAGTCCCGAAATAACCTAGTTTGTGTTGAGTGGACGTTACACCCCCTTCCTCTTGCCTTAATATTTTCCGGGGGAGTGAAATCACTTATTTATTATTATTATTATTACATGTATTTATATAGCGCTCCTTTCATGATATACATGTTCAGATGCGCTTTACAATTGACATAACATAACACAATGGATAAAATCACAATATCAATATAGAATATAGTTAGGGGTTTAAAATATGTACATGTAGTTCGTGTAAAGATAGAAATATAGAAATCAAAATATAAATAAAAATAGTAATATTTAATGGTGTAGATAAGGTTCTAAAGTTTAAAAATAATAATCATGTTAAATATATAAATAAAAATGAGGATATTTAATGGTGCAGATAAAGTTATAACGTGTAAAATAATCATGTAAATATATCAATAAAAATAAAGATATTTATATTGAAGACAAAATTATAAAGAGTAAAAAAATATTATGTAAAAGCAAGAGTAAATAGGTGGGTTTTTAGTTTCGTTTTAAAAACAGGGAGTGATTTACAACTGCGTATAATGTGTGGGAGTTTATTCCATAATTTTGGCGCACAAATGGAAAAAGCACGATTGCCACGGGAGGCAAGGTTCGATTTATGCTCCTTTAAAAGAAAATGATCTTGAGAAGAACGTAAAGTTCGGGATGGTGAATATAAAGTTAAAAGATTGCATAAGTAGGATAGGGCTAGACCATTTAGACATTTAAAAGTTAACAATACTATTTTATAAGTTATTCTAGATTGAACTGGGAGCCAGTGTAAATTATAAAGGATTGAGGTTATATGTTCTCTATAAGAAGCACCAGTAATAAGTCTAGCTGCAGAATTTTGTAATTTTTGTAGTTTATCAATATATTTAGCAGGGATACCATATAATAAAGAGTTCATGTTATCAATGCGAGAAGTCACTAATGCATTAACAAGAGTTTTCACACAATCTGCAGACACATTCGGTTTCAGTTTTCCAATATTTCGCAAATTAAAGTATCCTACTTTACACACATGATTTATATGGCTCTCCATTGACAGGTGAGAATCAAAGATTACCCCAATATTTCGAGCCGACCTAGAGGGACTGATGACACTATCACCAACTTTAATACTAAGGTTGTTATTTAATTTCTCTAAATTTTTGTTCGATCCAATGAGCAAATATTCGGTCTTATCGTCATTAAGTTTGAGAAAGTTTTGACTCATCCAGCACTTTATTTCTATTATGCACTGTTCCAAAATTGATTTTGAAATATGGAAGTGGTCATCCTGCTGAGGTTTGAAGGAAATGTGAAGTTGTGAATCGTCAGCAAATAGATGAAATGAAAGGCCATATTTTCTAACGATTACGCCAAGGGGAGAAGTGTATAGACTGAATAACATCGGTCCTAACACGGATCCCTGTGGGACACCACAATTTAAAGGCATTTTAGATGATGATACACCATTAACTATAATAGTTTGATTACGACCTTTTATAGAAGATTCTATGAGTTTCAGGGCATTATTTTGGATTCCAAAGTCACATTCTAATCTTGACATGAGGATATCATGATAACGGTGTCGAATGCTGCTGATAAATCCAGCAGGATCAACAGTATGCATTGACTCGTTTATCCAGGCACATGGTAATGTCGTTGTGGACCCGGGGTAGAGCTGTTTCCGTACTATGGAATTTTCTATATGCGCTCTGGTATTCTTCCATAAGATTATGTTTGCATATATGGGCCGTAATTTGATTGGCTATCACCCTCTCCAGAGTTTTTGATAGAAAACTAAGGTTAGACACGGGCCGGTAATTTTTGTCCAAGTTCGGATCTAAGCTTGGTTTTTTGATTAGTGGGAAAACAAGGGCACTCTTAAACACATCAGGCACGGTATTCTCCAAAATAGAAGAGTTGATGATGTCAGTTATGATGGGTAGGGTTGCTGCAAGACACTCCTTTAAAAGAGCTATTGGTATAGGGTCGAGAGCGCAAGACTTAGTAGCAAACTGTTTTATGATTTTTGATATTTCAGTCTCATTAACAAGTTTAAAGTCAGATAAAACACATTCTGTTGAAAGTGAAAGTGAACTTGAAGCGAGATTGTAATCATATCCAAGATCTCGGCGAAGTTTCACAATTTTATCTGTAAAATAGGATGCAAATCGATCGGAGAGTGATCCTAACTCTTGGGATTCACTATCAGGGAGTATGGTCTTGCCATAATTAGGGTTTAACAGTGTGTTGGTAACCTTAAACAATTCCTTTTGCTTGTTGTTACTAGAGTCAATCTTATTTGAATAGTAAGCTCTCTTAGCTTCACCGATAAGATTGTTCATTTTTGATTTTAGCGATTTATATATCTGTTTGTGAACTGTGAGTTGAGACTTGCGCCAAACACGTTCAGCCTTATTACGTTTTCGCTTTGTATCAAGGATTTCATTGTTGAACCAAGCAGAGTTTATTCTCACGTTGAAAGTCTTTGACTGTTCCGGTGCCAATTCATCCAATACAGATCTTAAAATATTGAAATAACATTCAGCTTTGGTGTCAACATCAGTCGCTGAGCTATTAAAAAATAACGTAGGATCTTATTTCAAAACTTCGACTCGACCGCAATTTGGTCTTACTAATGTATCGAGAGAAAGTGGGTTTATCGTCCACTCGACACAAACTAGGTCATTTTGGGACTAACATATGGTTTAATTTTATTTCAATAATTCGCTTGCGCGTAGGGGTCTTTAGCAGTGGGAGGAAACCCACGAGGTTGAGAACGCGCCCCTATCTCCATGCCACATACGCTCACACCAAGGATCGAAACCACAGCCGCAAGCCAGAGGTGACCGGCCAGCTAGAGGTCGAAGCGTGGCACTCTAGACCACTAAGCCATCCCAACCCCCCATACAAATGTATCATTTCAGAAAGTTTATACCCCTTTACCATAGAATCATTTACAAATGTGAAGGGTCTCGCCTCCATGCTGGGGTTTTTTTTTCTAAATTTAAATTTGAATTGGTAGTCTGAGGGCAGAGCGCCGTCGGTATCAGATTTGATACCACTAATTAGCAAATAAATACTTAAGAATAGTTTTTGTATACACGTTCCTACAAGATAGTGCCTTGTCCGATTTAAATTTCCATTTATTGATACAAGGTATAACATTTAGGGGATGCTCTATTCACCGTCCCGAATTGACAGAATTGCAATCGAGTGACACGGAATCGAGTCCTGTCACAGTTCTGCCAGTCCCGACAGCTGAGGTGGTGTGAGTGGAATCGTAACAAATATGTTTCAGCTGCCATGATTGGCTGAGATATTTTTTATGCAGTCGGCACATGCGTTGTACTCCGAAATTCTCCTTTCACTCGATTGACACTATTTTTGGAACTGAGAGAATTTAATTTCGGAACGTTCAATCGAGTACGCCCTTAGAGTTTATAGAGACAAGCGTTACAACCTATATATTATTATGTAATATCCTAGTTGCGTTTTTATACGCCCACATTGAAATGTGGTCGTATATTGTCGTCGTCCCCGTCCGTCCGTCGTTCGGTCCGTCCGTCCGGCGTCCACAATTGCTTGTGGACGCTCTAGAGGCTAAAGTTAACATCCGATTGACTTTAAATTTATACACAGTGTTTAAGGTCATAAGACGAAGAAGCCTATTGATTTTCAGCGATTTCCAATAATTAGTGCCAGAGTTATGGCCCTTGATCACTTTAAAAAAATCTTGTGGACGCTCTAAAAGCCAAAGTTAATATCTGATTGACTTTAAATTTATACACAGTGTTTAAGGTCATAAGACGAAGAAGCCTATTGATTTTCAGCGATTTCCGATAATTAGTGCCAGAGTTATGGCCCTTGATCACTTCAAAAGATCTTGTGGACACTGTAAAAGCCAAAGTTAATATCCGATTGACTTTAAACTTATACACAGTGTTTAAGGTCATAAGACGAAGAAGCCTATTGATTTTCAGCGATGTCCAATAATAATTAGTGCCAGAGTTGTGGCCCTTGATCACTTCAAAAAATCTTGTGGATGCTCTAGAGGCCAAAGTTAATATCTGATTGACTTTAAAGTTATACACAGTGTTTAAGGTCTGAGACGAAGAAGTCTATTGATTTTCAGCGATCTCTGATAATTATTGCCAGAGTTATGCCCTTGATCACATCAAAAAATCCTGTGGACGCTCTAGAGGCCAAAGTTAATATCCGATTGACTTTAAATTTACACACACTGTTTAAGGTCATGAGACGAAGAAGCCTACTGATTTTCAGCGATTTCAAATAATTACTTCTAGAGTTATCTCCCTTGATCACTTCAAAAAACCTTGTGACGCTATAGATGCCAAACTTATCATCCGATTGACTTCAGATTGATACACAGAGTTTAAGGTGTTTTGTGTGTGAAATAGCTTTATTTAACGTCCGCTTCCACCGAGGTGATATCGCAGACAATTTAAGGTGTTGAAACGAACAAGTATTTTGATTTTCAATGAATTTTGATAACTGAACAGCTAAATCCATGATGTTACATGTTTCCTATACTAATTGTTAGCGTGGGGCAAAACTTTATAAAAAGCAAACAAATTCTAATGATTTTCAGATAATTACATAATGAGTTGTTACTCTTAATCAGATTTTAGTGTATTACAAATGTTTCATTACCAAAAAAAAAAAAAATATGCGATAACCCTTGTTGACTGCCCGGATGATTTAGCTTCTTTGGGCGTATGTTTCGTTGCCTGGCAACCTATCTTTATGTGTTGTGTATTTAGCAATATAAACACGTATTGGACCAATGCGGTTTACCTTGGCCTTAGTATTAACAAAAAGCCAACGTGAAGTCCATATTGATTTTGAAAGATGTG
The DNA here is from genome assembly GCA_963678685.1 of Patella ulyssiponensis. Classification (NCBI taxonomy): domain Eukaryota; kingdom Metazoa; phylum Mollusca; class Gastropoda; family Patellidae; genus Patella; species Patella ulyssiponensis. Next base: position 94,731,302 of record OY783226.1, read on the forward strand.
ATAGCAGTGTCGCACCGAATCGTAGTCTTACATATTCCATTTGTTGGGATCCGAAATACGGGTTACATGGATAACGAGACACATAAAAACGTATCGCAAAATACGAATAATTATACGCGCTGAAGTGAAATTAATTACGTAAACAAATATAATTATGTAAAACGGAAATACCGCCTGTGTTTTATAAATGTCAGTATAGCACATGACATACTTACGGCACAAGGAAATCATGAACCCCTTGTTTTATGTAAATCACGTTTAATTAACAAATTTGTCGCTTGATGGGGGTGGGGGGCAGATTACACAATCGTTTGCATCCGCTACGACGAAGTTCCTGTGACACCCTTCGTTCGTTTATGGGGTTTAACGTTCACTTCCACCTAAGGTGATATCGTAGACAATGACACCCTTCCCCACCATGCTGTTTTTAAAATGTATTTAGATTCCTTGCGGTGGGGGATAGGGGTGGTCTTTAGCAGTGTGTGTGTGTGGGGTGGGGGGGGGAAACCGCAGGACCCGGAGAAAAGCCATGATGTTGGGCTGGCGTTCCCGAAACTACACCAGTTGACTCAATGACAAACCTAAACAGACATTGCGCACGTGGTAACTATTGGGCTATACCCCCACCCCCGACACACCACCACCGCCGATGTATGTTGTACATATATGTTTTCGAAAGTAATAAATCAGACTCAATGCGGTATATAAATGTGATTTTCTTCATACGAGAGCAAAGTAGAAACAACTTACTCTCGCAATGGATTCCTACAAATTCAGGACGACAGCTACAACTCACGCCACCTTCAGAATGGAGACACTTACCATTATTTACACAGGGATTGTTTGTATCACAGAGCGTTACTAAAATTAAATTTAAGAAACGATTGTAAGCTTTATTCAGTAGCGGATTATCAGTGAGGCTTGTGGCAGCAGAGGGGTGATACATCAATTCGACAACTCTGTGGAGTAACCACGGGACAACTTCAAATAATGACAGACTCTATTATGACTGTATAACTTTTATATTATAGGAGATGATGGCACAATATTACAGTTGCATCACAAGAGTTTATAAACTTTTAACTAACAGAGTAGAACTGTAACAATTCAAAGTTGTTGAAGTTAGCTATGTAGATTAATACTAAAAGCTAAAGTTGAGTTTCCCATCAGAGATGCAGATTGGCTGAAAAGACATAATATACTATAATATACTTTCTGAGGCTAACCATAATAATAACAGAGTGCCACAGATAAATTCCATCTATCATGTCAGTATAACGAAGGGAATATGACACAAGTCTGACAGATAAACAGAAAATACCTTGACATATGACTAGACTACTACAGGCTAATATACTATGCATATTAGTATCATATTGGTTTGACAGCTCATTCTATTCAGGATGTAAACAAACAGCTGATTGGGGTCACTTGACTTACTACTTAAAGCCCCAATAACACTCTTGTTGTAACTGAATAATATGTCCCAATCTTCATTCTGGTCAACAAATTGTATTATTTTACAATATTCCAATTAATTGATGATATAAATTTCATCTTAACACACCTATATTAAAAAATTGGAAAAATTCAACCAATTCATTTGAAAAGTCTAACGTAAACCTTTTCAAATGTGACTTGGTTTTGGATTTTAAAATATTTTCGAACCCTCTGGACAAGTAAAATAGGTTGTAATGGAAAATTTACACAACAGGTAGGACACTTAAACGTCTAGTACTTAGAATAAGGGTATTATTTATTTTCTGGAGCTTCCAAGCCAGCAAGAATGTTATTGTCCCTTTAACAGCGAGCGGATTTTATGCACAAATAACCACACCAGCTTCAAGAACGAATTACAAACAAATTACACAGTGACAAATGACATAATTAGAATAACTGGTGCCACTGGTGGCTTATACAATAAAATATAACAATAGAAACAATGATACCGGTTTTTTATGTTGTTCTTGGTGTTTAACGTCCGCTTCCACCGAAGGTGATATCGCAGACAAGTCTTATTTTCATTATCTTAGCGCACGCCCGGAGGAAACCCACGGGGTTGAGAAGGAGCCCCTATCTCCATGCCACATACGCTCACACCAGGGCTCGAAACCACAGCCGCAAGCCAGAGGTGACCGGCCAGCTAGAGGTCGAAGCACGGCACTCTAGACCACTAGGCCATCCCAACCCCCCCGGTTTTTTATGCCCTCTAGCCGCTTTTAACCACACAGTCACAGTGAAAAACTTCTTCCTTGTCTTGCTAACAAACATGGCGTGCAAAGCACACTGGATAACCCAACCGAAACACCAGTGGAATAAGACCACCAATGAAAATGACATCATTATTATTCTACGCTAAATTACTTAATTAGGCAAATCAAAACAATTAATTTAATGGACTCGGTTATCACATATATAAAATAACATTAACAATCACAAAGCTTACAGCAGTGAGATCTTAGAAACTTTTACATAAAATCATACCATAATATTATTTGGGCACTCACAAGGCTCATGAGGCTGCAGCCTCAGGCCCAAAGATTTTGTAAAAAAAAATTTTTTAGACTTGTCTGATACGATTAAAAACGCATAGACAATGAATGTTAGGGGTGGGGTTTAGGCCCAACGGGAATCAACATAGGCCCTGACCCGCAATTAATTAGGCCCACGCCATTTTAAATAGGCCCTCCAGCAACTGCCGCCTCAGGCCTTGGTGGAGCTTAATCCGCCACTGATTGGGCTATACCCCCACCCCGACACACCACCACCGCCGATGTAAGTTGTACATATATGTTTTCGAAAGTAATAAATCAGAGACTCAATGCGGTATATAAATGTGATTTTCTTCATACGAGAGCAAAGTAGAAACAACTTACTCTCGCAATGGATTCCTACAAATTCAGTAGGACAGCTACAACTCACGCCACCTTCAGAATGGAGACACTTACCATTATTTACACAGGGATTGTTTGTATCACAGGGAGTTACTAAAATTAAATTCAAGAAACGATTGTAAGCCTTATTAGATTAAAGTTTGCTTCCACACATGGTGACATTGCACATATCATATTGTCGGTACACGGCTTGAACAGGGCACAAGACCAACAACAGATTTGGTGAAGGTATTGCCAATCCGCATCACAAAACAAGCATGGAAGTTCGAATAATCTCTCTTTTAGTCTGTTCACCTATTTTGCTTGTTATATGTTGGTAATAGCATCAACGATAGATGTCTTATTTTGCATTTTCTATCAGCTTGCAATGAATATTCATGACTTAGGGGTGGATGGCTTAGAGACGATCACTATTACTACTTCTACTACGTGTTTAGTGATGTACCTTATAGGCCATCTTAGAATGTTACCTTATTATAAGACAAGCATTTTACGGGCACCCATCTAAAAGCTAGGCCTATCCATAGTCACCAAAAATAATTAAAATGTAGCTTACCGTCACAGAGTTTCCCCAAATATCCAGTAGGACAATTACAGCTGTAGCTGTTGTCAATTGTTGAACACGTACCACCATTTTCACAAGGATTGGGATCACAGACAGCCCCTAGAATTAAAGAGTACATAGATTATAATTGTGGTGACAAATAGACGGTAAGGGTTCTAAAACAGCTTGAGAACAGGGGTGGGGAGTAGCGATATTTTACCGTATTTTCATCAGCTTGCAATGAATATTCATGACTTAGGGGTGGATGGCTTAGAGACGATCACTATTACTACTTCTACTACGTGTTTAGTGATGTACCTTATACGCCATCTTAGAATGTTACCTTATTATAAGACAAGCATTTTACGGGCACCCATCTAAAAGCTAGGCCTATCCATAGTCACCAAAAATAATTAAAATGTAGCTTACCGTCACAGAGTTTCCCAAAATATCCAGTAGGACAATTACAGCTGTAGCTGTTGTCAATTGTTGAACACGTACCACCATTTTCACAAGGATTGGGATCACAGACAGCCCCTAAAATTAAAGAGTACATAGATTATAATTGTGGTGACAAATAGACGGTAAGGGTTCTAAAACAGCTTGAGAACAGGGGTGGGGAGTAGCTCGATATTTTACCGTATTTTCATCAGCTTGCAATGAATATTCATGACTTAGGGGTGGATGGCTTAGAGACGATCACTATCACTACTTCTACTACGTGTTTAGTGATGTACCTTATACGCCATCTTAGAATGTTACCTTATTATAAGACAAGCATTTTACGGGCACCCATCTAAAAGCTAGGCCTATCCATAGTCACCAAAAATAATTGAAATGTCGCTTACCGTCACAGAGTTTCCCAAAATATCCAGTAGGACAATTACAGCTGTAGCTGTTGTCAATTGTTGAACACGTACCACCATTTTCACAAGGATTGGGATCACAGACAGCCCCTAAAATTAAAGAATACATAGATTATAATTGTGGTGACAAATAGACGGTAAGGGTTCTAAAACAGCTTGAGAACAGGGGTGGGGAGTAGCGATATTTTACCGTATTTTCATACTGCAGTTATATAAGGCCGGACAAGAACTGTCAGCGAAGTTCGCTAAAAGACAGCTCTGAAAAGAACTAATATGACGTATTCTCACCGTTGTTAACTGATGGAATGTTTGGGGTAAATTCGGTTTCCATGTGTACACCGATCATCACATTATTACCAACTGGCGAGGTGAAACCTGCAAATAAAATATAGTTTCATCCGCAAAATAATTGGTTGTCAAGCTAAGAAACATACGACTTTATCAGTTATGGCGTTCATGTGACACTATTGGGACAGATGTGACTATCCTGGTCACGGACTCTGAATAAGACTCCTGTTACACCACGACAGCTCACGCAGGGTTACGTTGTGACTATCCTTCGTTGCGCCACTAAATAAGGAATTATATGTGACACTACCCTGTGTCACGGCAACAATATCGGCTGTGACATTATCGTCTAAGAATGTCTTTGACTTCACGTTGCGGAATTAATTATTTCACTCTTCATTTAACTGACGCTGGCACACCGTTTATGTTGTTACTATGTTTATATATCGAATACAGCAAACCACAAAGGTTAAATACAGCAAAAAACTAAAACATAAAGTTAACCCCGCTCTTATTTTATAAAGGAAACTAGGTACCTCCTTAATTGGATTGGTTAGCTGCACAGACGTTATCTTGGATTTGAACACAATGTACTTATATGGGCACTTAGGAGGGTGGCTAACCAGTTTCTAACGATTGGGGTTACCATATTTGGATTAGCAGACTATGATGTTATTGTCCGATTTTAATCTACCAAACATATCCTTGTTGACCTAGTTCTCGTTATCACTTGTACTAGCTAACGATTTCAATACATTAACCAGAAAATCTTTTACAGAATTGAGAATAAATTCAGTCATAATATTCTTATCCGTGTCTTAATTCATTTAACCATTGCGTCATTAAACAGCAGGATCAGACGTATTCACTTTTGTTTTATGTGAAAGGCGTGTACGTGTAATGTGAAAGTGCTCTGATTGGATTACAAAAGGTGACACACCCGTCCCCGCAGTTGACGAATAATTCTAATTCGGACTAATCACTTGAAGTACACCATGGCTTAGTATAATTTCATTACTCGATACAAAAATATTTTAAATAAATGTAATTTTGTAAAGATAAAATCCTGTTGCGGGTACAATAATCAAACCAAGTAATGACATTTCGTGGAACATTTGATTTTTTATCAACCCCCTTACTGTAAGCCAGAGGTGTTTAAATAATAACAATTCATTCTCAATATAATATTTGTTGAATTTGTTTGCGAGATAGTCGTTAATACAGAGATCTGATACGTAACTTACCTAATGTAATTAGGTTTAATAATATGATCATCTGATTCTTCATTGTAGTATTGTATCACAAAACCTGAAGATATAACAAAAAGATTGCAACATGTTCAGTTCATGATGACAACCACACAACTATTGGCAATTTCAGTAATTATTTAAAACATAAGCTGTAGCCTCTGCTTCGTTCACAAAGTTGAAAGGTGGGCGGTAACTCCGAAAAGAAAGATGCTTATGGCCACAGCATTAATTTCCCCCATTGACTCCAACGAGCATTATCGTACCTTTGACTGATTGTAATGTTTCCTGAAAATTTCGTGTGGTTTACCGCTTTCTACCAGAGATGGGGAATCACGTGACGTCTAGTATGACAACCTGATGCCCAAAAGTATATACGAAGTTCACCATGGTAATTTTGAGATACACAAACTGTCCACCCTACATTCCAATGAAACTAACTTCTTAACTTTCTTATCCTTTCATGAATATTCACCAAATCTGACAGAAAATTATATTACCATGCAATAGGGGAGGGGGTGATCGACACTATAAATAACTTTTACAATAGATGTGTGGGTATGTCTACCGGATTAAAACATTAGCCTCTGGGGCGCTTATAGCGGTGAGTCGGACTAGAGACAACCATATTTTAATTCGGTAATATAAGGGCCCGTTCAATATACGGAAGGTACTTTATGTCCCCAATTGGAAACTGTAGCATTTATCGCATCGATGAATATCGTTTGAGTTTTCCCGCCCATAACCACAACACATCTAAAAACTAAAAAAAATTGTCAACAATCCGATAAAACCAGTAGCCTCTATTGCACATACTCCGCGCAGCGTTTCGTTTGATTACAGGTAATCTCACTACACACTGCTATTATGAATGGATATTGTTGTGTTAAATTTTGATTGGTCAGTAGTCCGACTACCAACCAATCACTACCTACCATACAAACGCTTTACATTTAAAACGAGTGCCAGTATTGGACCAAATATGTTTACATAACGTTACGTCATGGCTCACGCTTTTATTATGCCTAATTAACCCGTGCATAGGAGAATACTGCAGTAAAACTAATTCAAACTGATCCCGCAGTGAATATTCGCGTGGCCGCTACAATCACTGATAAGCATGACATCGACGAGGCTTAATAAGTACGGCATATTAACTTTTTTACTCCGACAAATTAAATTCTCAAACATTTTTTTGAGGTAAAAGAAAAATAAATAAAGACGTTTGAAGTATTTGAAGTTAAAAAATATTTCCTATTTAGTGTAAATGGGTATTAAAATGAGTAAAATGCATCATTTTGCCCGAAGCAGTTAGGTGTTAACTAAACATTGCACGAGCCGTTGAGCCAATGCCTGGCGGCGTCTGCATTCAACGCACGTGTTGTGGACACCTATCTGTTACAGAGTTAATTCGTAAGTAATTCTCTGTGAAACAGATTGAAACTAATTGTGTGACAAACGAGGCTATCAAGTCGAATGAAATGTAAACAATACTCTTTGGAAACGGACATACGTTCACCGTTTTTAATACCTTAAATCACTGTCCAAAGTTTTAGGGAAGACTCAGATTAAACGAAGGACTGTCATGTTGCTGTACTTAAGTGTTGTGGACACCTATCTGTTACAGAGTTAATTCGTAAGTAATTCTCTGTGAAACAGATTGAAACTAATTGTGTGACAAACGAGGCTATCAAGTCGAATGAAATGTAAACAATACTCTTTGGAAACGAGGCTATCAAGTCGAATGAAATGTAAACAATACTCTTTGGAAACGGACATACGTTCACCGTTTTTAATACCTTAAATCACTGTCCAAAGTTTTAGGGAAGACTCAGATTAAACGAAGGACTGTCATGTTGCTGTACTTAAGTGATAGCTTTCATTGAACGAGGAGAATAGACACACTCCCGCAAAAGTTCAAGAAACAGACGCTATTCCAGCAATGGTCAGAGAGAGATTTCTCGGGCCATTGCTTCAGGAATATGCTATTGCATTGATACAGCAATTGCTTGATGACACTGAAAAAAACGTTGAGCATCCAGTGGATTCTTCCACCCGTCAGTGAAAACGCCTGTGTTCGTCCTATAGTAAGACCACGATACCTAAACAACAAACTTGAAACGAATCCGAAACAAAATGTAGCCAGTAAAGCCCTCCTCTATGCCGCAATGCTTCCCACCAAATTTTTAAAACATCGGGGTCCGTATTCAAAAGTTTTCTAAAAGTTAAGTAAATTGGTATTCAAAGGTTGTATTTTACATATACTTGGCTATGTGAAAAACTTAACTTCACACTTAAATTATGGAATATTCACATTCGCCAAATAGCACGATTTTTCAATTTATGGAATATCCTCCACTGCCAAAAATTACGAATTTCTAACATTACTAGCAAATTATGCCCCCGTAAGAGCATCACGAAAGTCTATTAAATTCTAAGTTTACATTGCCAGGAAAGAGAGAGAGAGAGGGAAATGGGGTTTAACGTCCACTCGACACAAACCAGGTCATTTCGGGACTAACATATGTTTCAGTTTTATTTCAATAATTCGCTGGCGCGTAGGGGTCTTTAGCAGTGGGAGGAAACCGGAGTGCCCGGAGGAAACCCACGAGGTTGAGAAGGCGCCCCTATCTCCATGCCACATACGCTCACACCAGGACATTGCCAGGAAAATGTTTGTCGAAATATTAATTTTGTAACGCGTGAAAATAGTATGATTATAATTTAGGATAAATCATGATAGTGTGCATCCTTTGTCGGAACAGCTGTTTTCATAGATTTTATTTTGAACAAAAAAAAAATCAATTTCAATAGATTACTATAAATACTTTTATTTTTCAACAATGTGCCACGAATAGAAAACAACATATTAGCAATACAAAATGACCTTTGCCTCTTAAGTTAGACTGGACAAATCATACAGTGTTGTTTATAAATCTATCAGTTGAGAAATTCATAGACATTGTGTAAGTACCTAAACATTAAATTTTCAAAGGCCCGACGTTGACGGTACAGTGTGTGTACGAAAGATGCATGTTGCATTATTATATTTTAACTAAATAAATACTACTGATTATATAAGGGAATGACTGTAATGACGTGCCGCCATCGGACGAAATGACTGTGGACGTTTTAACTAAAACTAGATGTGGGCGAACTGTCCGTAGGCCGCTTAGGTTCGACCAGTGATATAGCGGCATGCTTGACTTTTCTAGCCAATCGCTGTTCATTTCCTTCTCCCTCCATTTTTTATAAAACCATGCTTGTTTTTCTGTGTTTATGATTGTATTGGCAATTTTGACCTTAATTTCACTGTGGTGAATTCTGTAAATCGTTAGGCAACAGATGGATAGAATCATTTTTATCAGGAAGATCTCAATCAGTTGTAGTCGAAGGCCAGAAATCGAAGAGTGTTGAGGTAGAATCTGGGGTGCCTCAGGGCTCCGTATTAGGATACACTAGTCTACCTAACTATCTCATCAGCCAAAGATTGTTCAGTCTTGCAGGCTGACTTGACTAAATTACAAGAATGGGAGACACGTTGGAAGATGGCTTTTCATCCAGACAAATGTAATGTCCTAACAATTACCAGGAAAAAGAAACCAATCGACCATGGATACATACTCCACAACCAGGTCCTTCAACATGTGACTTCTGCTAAATATCTTGGAGTCACATTTAACTCTGAAATGGATTTCGGGCAGCACATCAACACCATAACCAATAAGGCAAGCTCGACAATAGGTTTTCTCAGAAGGAATCTAAATATTGGATCCATAAAAGTAAAAACCGAAGCATACCAAACCTATGTACGACCCACTGTTGAATATGCTAGCACCGTCTGGGATCCCCATGACAAAAATGACATAAGAATACTTGAAATGGTACAAAGACGGTCTGCTCGCTTTGTAACAAATCGATACAGGAACAGGTCAAGTGTTGGAGAAATGCTTAAAACCTTGAACTGGAAGAGCCTTGAGGAAAGACGTAGAGAAGCGAGACTGATCATGATGTATAAGATTGACAGGCAGCTGGTAGCCATTGACAATCAGAGACTTGTCCCTCCCCGTTGTCTTTCTAGAAACATGCACCCCAAGTCCTTTCAAACCATCTCGGCCTGCTCTGATTACAGGAAGTGGTCATTTTTTCCCAGTACAGTTCGAGATTGGAACAGCCTACCGCCAGATATAGCTACTGCTGGGTCTCTTGAGTCGTTCAAAACTCAACTGGCCAAACCCTCTATCTAAACTGCCCTCTTTTTAACATCCTCGCGCATCCCCCCCCCATTGACAGTACCTTCAAAGTGTTGAAGTTGGTCAATTAAATGGAAGAAGAAGAAGAAGGCATCATATGGTAAGAGTATTGTACTTTATTATGCATATTGTGATGTAAATTAGTGATTGTTTTTGCGTTTATGTACGATTTAGATTGTAAATTACTGTAGTAATAGTTTTGTTTAAAGCAACGATACCATTCTTCACGTCATTTGAAAATGTCCATTATTATTCATTTCAGATTGAAACCACCCACACACTCTTACACCAACACCACCATTTATCTTGTTAACTTACCTGTACATACCCGTCGATACGAATCTTCATAATTTACTGCATGTTGTGCATCCTCATTGTACAAGTAATCATTAGAAACGTTGAATTGTGAGAGTATTGTTGCAGTCTTTGTAGCTGTTGATTAACAATTATTAAATTTGCCTTTACAGTCTAAAACTTTGGTTTGTGATTTTTGTGAATTCATTCGAGATTTCCATAACTATCTCGTTGGTGATAACGTTGTACTCTGTTATGGAACTACAACATCAAAGCCGACGACGACAAAATAAATATGAGGCCAGCTACGCTCGGCAACACTGTCTTTTGTTTCAGTCTGAATCCCCTAACTTTTAAAATCGCGATTATGGGAGTGCTACTACAGCGTTAAAAGAACTCATCATAATCTCACTTAACTTTAAGGTACCCCTTATAGACTAACAGCTAAAATTTAAGGCAATTTAACTTTAAGGGAAAATTTGATACTTATCAGTGCCTTTGAATACCACTTGCCCTCAACTTGCAGGAAGTTGCGTATATCTAAGTGAAACTAGTAGTTGAGTGAGTATCTAAGACTTAAGGTATCCTTTGAATACGGACCCAGGTCCGGCAGCCAAACTCCATTTTAAACCTTGACATGGAAATATAGGCCACCTAACGGTTTTTGATGGATTATATATCTTAAGTATATGGGGATTCAATTTTCATACTTTTCTGCACCAATCCGGCGATTGAAGATAGGCTAATGACGGACCGTGGCATTTCGTCACTGAACTTCTTTTTTGATGTGCATGCCAGTGTGTACACAGGCGCGGATCCAGGATTATTTGCAGGGGGGGGGGTCTACGTTTGATAATTGCGGTGGGCGTAGCTGGGCCCTCCCCCAGAAAAATTTGGTAAATTAGATTCAATTTGGTGCATTCTGACGTATTTCCGGAAGGTAAATTCCAAAATTACAGGTCTAAAAATCGCCAATAAAATCGCATAAAATTTTTCAAGCCTGAGCAGGGGGGGGGGTCTGGACCCCCTGGACCCCCCCTCTGGATCCGCGCCTGGTACACAGGGGCTTGTTTTTGTCCTATCTACACAACTAGACAATCGTCCTTACCAGATCCCGTGTCCTGCACTACCGACAGGAGGAAACCACGCTGCAAAATCCCGAGGAATTTTCTTAACCAACACCAGGTTCATTGTAAATAATCATAGTATTGAGATAAATATGACCGATGACACGACAACCCGACCTCGCGATATTTTACCCCGACATTACCACATTTTACGCGACATTGCCACATTTTTAAAGATACATTATGGGAGATTTTTACAAGGAGTTAGCCATTCTTGCTATAACAGTTCAAAAATAGATGCTGAAACAAGAATATATTGAAAATTTCAGTCAAATTACTTTATCCTGAACAAAGTTGTTACCACTATAATTTTTTACTAGAAATGGGAGTTAAATTCATCGACACCCTTTTCCCATTATGGCCGATTGTTGATTGACAGGCGTTAACTCCACCTATATAGTCTCGATTATCAAGTAATGTTTACAATGACTAGTACTGATAGCGTATTCGGTTTAAGACAGGACTGCAATTCAATTCGTATACATTTATTTTTTACTATAAATTAGAATTAAGATTTTAATATATAGATAAGAAGAGAAAGTCTGCGATAGGATATTAAAGTTTGAAAGGAATGGGCCAAATCAACGAGGCAGTATTGTAAATAAATTATAATAAATAGCCGACTTCTTGCGTTGCCTGCGTGTACTCTTTTGTACTTCAGGTAGGCCTAAGCGACTCCCTAAGCAGACGAGTAGAAAACAGTCCGGAAGTATGATGACGTCAACGTCACGGAGAAGCCCCGCCCACGACGCCATAGTGATTAAATCAGTCAACGAAATCCTGTTTTAATCCGAGCCCAATCCAAGCCATCCGTGGGTCTACAGAGTTCATTTTAGGCTTGTTGTTTAAATAAAGATCTAATTTATAATTTCTATGACTTCTGAGGCCCAAAGGAAGACCGACAAAAGTCTGTTTTTGCTCTCCCATAATGTATTTTTAATGTCGGGTTATCGTGGTGTTGGGTTACAATGTTGTGTTGTCGCCTTATGAAGGATGACACCACAACATGATATCAAACAGCCACCAGAAAATAGGGAGGGTCGTAAATGTTAAATATTGGTATTGAATTAGAACCAAATCGATCATGCCAATTTTGTAAAAAAAAAAAAGAAAAGAAATAGAACAACACATCAGCTTTGTCTCAAATGCAGTTTATCCGAAAGGAAAACGTGGATGTGAGCAAATTAAGAAATCTAATCTTTAAAGTTTTTTTTTATGATCTCAATTCTACCAATAAATTTGATTATTTTTTTTTTTTGCAAAAGGGGGTCATAAGCGGGGAACTGACTATCGATAGAGTTCATCCTCTCAAGTCATCCTTGCTTCACACCAAATGTTACAAAAATATATAAACTATAGTCTGTATCGTGTTGACTAGGTTTTCGGGAACGGGGGGGGGGCTCGTTAGGCATAATTAACCAGATAATTAATAAGGTTTTCTAGCAGGGTGGGGTCGGTGGCTACTTTCAGAAGGGAATGTCGCATGTCGCTTAAAATCAATACGAAATGGGGTTTAGCGTCTTACTTGTCTGCCCCGACTTGGTTATTGGAGTGAAATGGGGTTTAATGTTCCACTGTTCTGCTCCGATTCGGCTAATCTAGACGGTGGAAAATCGATACGGAGTCTTCTCCCATGTTATGGACCCAACTCTAGAAACCACATTAGAACAACATCCGTTAAAAACTGTAGCTTTTTTCGCATTAATCTAGTATTGAAAAAAAAGGAACGCTCAGGAACGGAGGGTCATGGAGCGCTGTAAAATAGGGGTCGTCTCCCATGACCCCAATGTTTCACACCAATGTTTCACAACAGGCTAAACAAGAAGCGATTTTTCGAAGAATAATGGGCCATAATTCAGGAAGTTACGATCCGATATAGGCAAATATCGAAAGGACCAAGATCGTTGGGTTAGAAAGATATACGTCTCGTTTCATCAAAATCAGATCCAAATTGTGACATTTAAAGGGTCCACAACCTTGATATATCAATGCTTACACTATTTGTGTACGAGGGGCGGCCATTTTGTCTTGCAGTTTTAATCCGCTTTTCACGAAATTCGAACTCAACCAACCTTACGGTGTAACGGTAATATATTCCAACAGTTTTTTTTTAATTTTAAAAATCAGATAATAGTTGTGATCTCTAGATCGACCACAATCTAAAAACCTGATTTTCGTACAATCAGGGGCCATAATGCAGGAAGTTACAGTCCGATTTGCATGAATATCGAAAGCAACCAAGATCTTTCGGTTAAAAACATATTTCCAGTTTCTTCAAAGTTGGAATAATTACGGTGTAACGATGATATATTCAAATGGTATTTAAAATCGGATAATAATTATGACCTTCAGCGGGACCACAAGCTAAAAAAGGCGATTTTTCGTACAATCGGGTCATGATTCAGGAAGATATGATCAGATATGCGCAAATATCGAAAGGAACCAAGATCTTTGGGTTATAACCATGAATTTCAAGTTTCATCAAAATCGGATTAAAATTGTGACCTCTACAGGGTCCACAACCTTGATATACCATATTTTTTACATTATTCCCGTACAGGGGGCGGTCATTTTGTCTTTCAGTTTTGGTTCGATTTTCACAAAATCCAAACTCAACCTTCATTACGATGGAACGGTGATATAATCAAACGTTTTTTTTTTAAATCGGGTAATAATTGTGACCTCCATAGGGACCACAAGCTAAAAGATAGGCTGGCACTGCCAGGCAGGAAACGCCCACATTTTCGAGAGATGGATAGAGAACAAGCAATACCGAAAGTGATTTTTCCTACATCATTAAGTTAGAATTTGAGATGTGCAAATATCGAAATGAATTAAGATCTTTGGGTTATAAAGGTGCATTTCAGTAGGCTTCAAATTCGACTGGGGATCATGTTGCTAAGTGGGTAAGATGCTGGCCCCTATAGGGTCCACAACCTTGATATAATATATTTTCACACTAATCGCGTACAAACGGCGGCCATTTTGACTGTCAATTTTGGTCCGATTTTCACAAAATTTGAACTCAATCTTCATTACCATGTAACGGTGATAAAATCAAACGTTGTTTTAAATCGGATAATAATTTTGACCTCCCGTGGGACCACAAGCTAAAAAGGGTGATTTTTCGTACAATCAGGGGCCATAATTCAGGACGTTACGAATCAATGGGCGCAAAAATCAAAAGGAACCAAGATCTTCAGGTTATAAACATACATGTCAAGTTTCATCAAAATCGGTTCAAAATTGTGACCTCTATAGGGTCCACAACCTTGATATAACATATTTTCACACTAATCGCGTACAAACGGCGGCCATTTTGTCTGTCCATTTGGGTCCGATTTTCACAAAATTTGAACTCAACCTTCATTACCATGTAACGGTGATATAGTCAAACGGTTTTTTTTAAATCGGATGATAATTTTGACCTCCAGAGGGACCACAAGCTAAAAAGGGCGATTTTTCGGACAATCAGGGGCCATAATTCAAGAAGTTAAGATCTGATGGCCGCAAATATAGAAAGGAACCAAGATCTTTGGCTTATAAACATACATGTCAAGTTTCGTCACAATCGGTTCAAAATTGTGACCTCAATAGGGTCCACAACCTTGAAATAACATTTTCACACTATTCGCGTATAAACGGCGGCCATTTTGTATGTCAATTTTGGTCCGATTTTCAGGAAATTCAAAATCACCCTTCATTACCATGTAACGGTGATATAATCAAACGGTTTTTTAAATCGGATAATAATTTTGACCTCCAGAGGGACCACAAGCTAAAAAGGGCGATTTTTCAGACAATCAGGGGCCATAATTCAGGAAGTTACGATCCGATGGGCGCAAATATCGAAAGGGACCAAGATCTTGGGGTTATAAACATGCATGTCAAGTTTCATCACAATCGGTTCAAAATTGTGACTTCTATAGGGTCCACAACCTTGAAATAACATATTTTCACACTAATCGCGTACAAACGGCGGCCATTTTGTATGTCAATTTCCGTCGAACTCAACCTTCATTACCATGTAACGGTGATATAATCAAACGGTTTTTTAAATCGGATAATAATTTTGACCTCCAGACGGACCACAAGCTAAAAAGGACGATTTTTCGGACAATCAGGGGCCATAATTCAGGAAGTTACGATGCGATGGGCGCAAATATCGAAAGGAACCAAGATCTTGGGGTTATAAACATGCATGTCAAGTTTCATCACAATCGGTTCAAAATTGTGACCTCTATAGGGTCCACAAGCTAAAAACATGATATTTCGTACAATCAGGGGCCATAATCCATGAAGTTTCCATCCGATACATGCCAATATCGAAAGCAGCCGAGATCTTATGGGGATAAACCTATATTTCAAGTTTCGTCAAAATCGGATAAGAATTGTGACCTGCAGAGAGTCCACAAACAAATTGTGGACGGACGGACGTCCGGACGGACAGGGGCGATGACATAATACGTCCACTTGAAAATGTGGGCGTATAAAAAGGGCGATTTTTCGTCCAATAAGGGGCCAGATTCAGGAAGTTATGATCCGATATGCGCAAATATCAAAAGGAACTAAGATCTTTGGGTTATAAACCTGCATTTCAAGTTTCATCAAAATCTGTTCACAATCGTGACCTCTATTGGGTCAACAAGCCAAAAACCTGATTTTTCGTACAATCGGGGGCCATAATACATGGAGTTTCGTTCCGATACATGTCAATATCGACAGCAACCGAGATCTTTTAAATATAAGGGTTACCACAAGGCGACCAGACGGCCATGTTGTGGGGCACGTACAGAATCCCTTCATATTTATACAGGCATCTGAGACAGAACGTCAGGTAGCTGGAACACACGGCAGACACATCAGTACCGATACATTGCGCCGACATCTCACCAGCGAGAACATCTATTGCCGTGGACCGATCCTCACCCTCGCCATTGACGTGAAGAAGTACAGTTTGCAACACCAGAACTGGCGACACAGGCAATGGATAACTTCCTTTTCACAGAGGAGAGTCGGTACTGCGTATCAACTGCTGATGGCGGAACCAGAATATGGCGTCGACGTGGCTAGCGTTATTCTAACCAATGTGCCATGGAGCGAGACTCATGGGGCGATCCAAGAATAATATTTCCCATGGGCGAAATGAAATGAAGTAGGGTTTAACGCCCAACTAGGCTTGGAACCTTTGAATTAAGCATACACGCATGCCGAATGATAAAACAGTTTTCCCTAATAACATTTGCGGGATGAACACACTACTTGATATAGCAGACTAGAGCCCTTGTTTAAAAAATGATAGAATATTGTTAACTGTCGCATTATACTTACCGGGTGAATTAAATCTGCTTGTCTATAACGAAGAGATGGCTGCTTGGGCGTTGTCCTGCTTCTTGTGTCTACAACATGCCATGCATGCTGTTTATATTCAGCTTGTTCGACAATGGAACACATCACCACGTGGGTGTAATTTTAGCCCACGTAATTTTGTCCAATCATTACATGCCAGATATATGGCTTTGTGCACGTAGTATAAATCAATTGGGAAAAGCGCATGATTGCTCCAGAATTCCAACCCCCTCGCATTTATATCGTTTCATCTTAGTGATATCATAACCACGCCCAATCAACTTTGCCATATTTGATCGTAGTCAAAAACAGTGTTAAAGTAGCTAAGTCTGTAACTGAATATCATCCCAAGTCTTTGACTTGAAAACACGAATTATTGGTCAATTTAAATCAACATTGATGTTGTGATCTTACCTATAAAAGACGGTCTTCTGATAACCAATATTTAAGACAAAAAATATTTTACAATTGGTACATAATGTTTTACATAATGTGGTTCGGTGCCATTTGTAACAAGGGACTCGAAGAACGTGGTTAGACTTATTCTACAAGTCGTGTGAAACGATGGCGTCATATGCGAAATAAAAACTATTGGTGTAGCCTGGAATAACCAGATGCCAGAGAATGCCACTCGATTGAGATTTCTGGCGTATTTCGCCAAATATAACTGATTTGAAATTACAGTAAATGCAGAAACGATCGAATGCAAATCAGTTTACACACACTTATATTACATTATTTTGTGTCAATTTCTAGATTCTAAATATTATCAATTTAGCTCCTTTTAAGAAACTAAAATATATTTAATATTTTGAGGAATGCTTTCTGGTGACAGAACTCCTGGTACCCACAATTGTTCCATCGCTGCTACCAGGATGATGACCCTGCTGTTGGACGTGAGTCCTGGAATCAACTAGGGTTTAACACCACGAGGACACGTTTGGCAGGACAATGATAAACTATCAAGTAGTGTGTTATTTACAGGCCAGCGGGTACACAAGGCATTGGTTTTGAGTTCCATACATACCACGAAGTTCCTTAAACGCCTTTCGTCCTGCACAACTGAGAAGAGAAATTCACAGCCATCGTTGCTCCGTTTTGGCCCAGAAATTATCATAAACACATCTTATTATTTTTAACTAGAATTGGTATTCAGTAAATGTATGAACCTAGATTAGGGAATCGACTAGACACATATATATGTACACCCTTCTTCCACCTCTCTGGACAGCTGCGTGAAAAAAGGGTCACCGTAAACACATATTTTGTATTCATAAATATAATTTTTATTTAGTACATATTAACTGAGATTGGGGAACTTGTTGGACCTTTATGTTACCCTCAGAGTTCACTGATATAGGTAAAACCATATACAAAAACATGTACAATTATCGAATATTTACGCCTCTCCCAAACTGATATACAATCTACTGTGGAATGTTGATAATTACACTGATTGTTCACAACATATTAAACATGTGCTGCGTTTCTATTGAATTTAAGATAAAAACGCGGTGGTATCAAACAGTAAAACAAAATATATATTAATTTATTATCTACTAAAATCAATATATGTTTTATCGGTAAATAACCATCTGTCAACATCATGACGATTGTATAGGTAACTGACCAAAAATGATGACACGTGGTCGTTGTGTGTTGGAGACTGCCCAAAAGCTGAAGATCGATATGGTTTGTCACATGTTCACGAGGTAATGGAAAGTTTCGGACCGTTAAATATCTATTTAGTCCCCCTACATGGCCCAATACTTAAGACAAGTCTGAAAAAAGTCATATCGCCAATTATTATCAGAAGTTTTGGAATATAAAAAGTACAGAACGATTCGTCTCTTTCCATACTGGCATTCTATAGAAATGACTTTCCATTTATTAAAATATGATTTGAATATTGATATAGATTACACCATTTTATATAAACGTCGATTCTATTCTGGATGGCTAGAGACATTGATATAATACTCCGTGAAATGTGAACAGAAATGGGGTTCAACGTCCATTCGACACAAACTAGGTCTTATCGGGACTAAACTATTGTTCAATTTCATATAAAAAATTAACTCGCCAGTAGGAGTCTTCAGGTGTGGGAGGAAACAGAAGAAATCCCACGAGATTGGACAGGCGACACTTCCCCTTGTCACGTACAAGCTGGGGATCGAAACTACTCCATTGAATCATGACAAACCTTATATTTCACGCATTAAACCATTAGGCCACCCAACCCACCTCCGAATAAGTTATCCCGAAGCTTTGCGCGAGCCACACGCTTTGAATACTTCCCAGTATGTTACAAAGACTGACAAAGATAAAATAATTTTGAGTGTGACCTTGATTTTTACCCGGACTTCAAGTTTCCCATCGAACTCGGGACCTTCGCGCTTGTGTGTGTTATGTGCCTAGCAGTGGCGGCGCCAGCCGTCGGTGGTTGGAGGGGCAAAATCCAAGGTTAAGGGGGCAAAGGCACGAGTATCAACTAAGGGGGGGGGGGGTCTCCCCCAGAAAATTTTGAAAAACAGGCTGCCAGAAATGCAGCCTGGTAGTATTTCAGGCAATGACCGTTGAGGTAAAGTGCCAAACGAACGGACTCGTCGAATCCCACTCTCGAGCGCCAATGTCGGGAGTATTTATGGAGGGTATGGGGGACCTCCCCCAGAAAATTTTGAAAAATAGACTCTCGGAAATGCTCTCTGACAGCGTATTCAGTCAGGCACCGATCGTCGAGCTAAATAAATCTGACCACATACTGTCCGTAGCCTGATCACTAGTTTATACGATCAGAGACTAAAACGGCAAACGAACGGACTTGCGAACCTCAACGAAGTACCTTTGTGTGCGCTAAAGTAGCGAGTCCTTGTGGGGGTTTTGTGAAATAAACGGACTTGCGAACCTCAACGAAAATTTGAAAAGTAGACGGCCCGAAATGCAGTCTGGCAGTACTTCAGGCATTGATCGTCGAGATAAATAGAGCTTAACAGATACCGCCTGTCGCCAAATCACTAGTTTATCCGATCAGCGAAGAAAGTGTCGAGCGGGCGGAGTAAGAGTGACTCAAAGTGAATGAATATTTTCGCCACTATATTTTGTATAATAGAATGCAGCCAGGTAGCATTTCAGACATTTTTTTCCGAAAATTATTGGGGGGGCAAACAGAGGGCAGGCAAGATTTTTGGGGGGGGCAAATGCCCCCCCTTGCCCCCCCCCCTTGTCGCCGCCACTGGTGCCTAGTTCTTGCTGTATTATCAAGGTTAATTTCCGGGGGGGGAGGGGAAATTTAAACTATTTTCATAACGTCACATTCTTTTCAAAAACTTCTTTTTCTGGATGAAGTGGGGAAGTTCAGTGTGTCAACTAGAAAATGATCTCTCAGAGTCTGTCTTACTGTCTTGTTATTCGAGTCTAATTAGTCGGTAAAATGAAAGGTTATTCATCGATTCGGTTGAAATTGTGTGTCAGGTCATGGCTACCGCCCCCCGCCCCCCTCACAGCCCCCGGGAATTTCGTATAGAGGTGCGAAAGTGCAATAGCGCCCAAAATGGCCGATTGTCCAGCTCTGCTACCAATCTTTCAAGATATTTATTATATTCAGTTTACATTGATAAATCAACACATGTCCATGGACAAAACAATCCAGATGGCAGACCTCATCCCCAATTGTACCCCTATGATTGAAACATAGATCCGCAAACCACTAGAACGTCAAATGCCGTTCGAAGGACCTCTGACGGGACCGATGAGATCTTCATGTAGCGTAGGTCATCGATGGTTTAAAACAAACGAAATATAGATCTGTACTGTAATCAGTTTGACTAACCAAAGACTAACCACACTCGGCAAACCTCGGAAGATTTCGGACAATCTAAACTCGGCTGTATGATGAATTCCGCCATATTAGAACTACTTTGAAGGTCCCGGATGAAACATGGCTGCGCCCATTCCGAACACAAGTTGGCGACCTATTTGGCTAGCGACCTATTCGACCGATCCAGCTTTAAGATAATGACGAAATTACACTTCTATTCTGAGATAAAGGAATGGATAAAAAATAATATATTCTACTTCCATTTGATAGACATAACGTTGGATTTTATTGGTTGATAAATAGATGAGTTAAGGCGACTGTTGTCTTTATTCTAAATAGGTTTCCAACGAACGGGTTGCAGCTCGATCGGTCGAATAGGTCGCTAGCCGAATAGGTTCCCAATTTGTGTAATAGCGTCAAGTTGTCCTGTTAAAGTAAACCGGTAGCCGCATCGCAAATGTTTTGGCGTAGGTACATATCACTTACTGTCATACAGCCGAGGCTAGATGTAGTTTACGGAATCTGCCGAGATTTGCCGAGTGAGACTACCAGTCACGGGAGGTAACCCACATGTACATACGACCAAGGGTTCAGACCACAAAAATCATACTCAACAAAACGCATTCAGCCCAACGAAAATTTGGAGTCGGGCAAAAAGGCCCGAATTAACATTGAAGTCGGGGGGGGGAGTTAATCGTGGTTTGCCTCCTGTATGTAAACAACGTGACAATGGATGAGAGGCCTAAATTTAATAAAATGATCTCCAAATAGTCAGAAAATGAAATGTGATATATGACATTTTAATAAGTGATATGGTAAAATTGCGAAAATATTTGACAAATTTGTGAGGGGAATTTTTGACTTCAGTCCAGGTTTGGTGCTTTTCAGTGTTTATTTACTTTTTAAAATTTATGAAAAATATTTTAATGTATAATTTTGACTTTTTCTGCATCATAAAGGTTAGCATCCTTGGTATTCCCAGTATTCCCGTTCGAATCATGTAACCACTGGGTTAATCCAGGGGAGGGGGGACGTTTTCAACTTATCCGCCCTTGATGATCTCTATCTGCATCTGTATGAGTACATCGAATTAACCACTACTGGCACTTGATCGACGGATGAGGAGTAGCGCTTAATAAAAACTAAACTAATCACTGTGGAGGCGGGCTTTAAATGTTTCCACAGATGGTGATGATACTTGGCTGTCTGATAGTTTATTCCAGTCTATCACAGTTCTAATAAAAACAATGAATGATTGTGAAGCACCTCGCATTGGAGGTAGCAGAGTTTTGAACAATGTTTGTTGTATTAAAGTTTATAAATGTGTATAATATTCTCGAAATAAATACTGTTTAAACCAATTGTTTTGGGTATTATCCGACGCTTGTTTCTAATGGGTTTTAGATATTTATTAAGGGGTATGGCTGGTACCAGCCCCTCAACCACCTTAAAGAGGAATGTAAGCCTCAAGTAATGGTAGATCCAGGTTTGTTAACTTCTGTGTGACGTGGCCAGGGGTTCTTGTCCTGAGGTCTCTTGTACGTGATGAACTTAGCTGCCTTTCTCTGGATCTTTTCGAGTTTGTCAATATCAGACTTGAGGAAGGGATCCCATATGATGGCTCCGTATTCCAGCGTTGATCGGACAAGAGCGATGTAGGCTGATTTCCTGGTTCTTTGCGGGTAGTGGTGGATATTTCGGCGGATGAAACCTAGTGTAGAACTAGCCTTTTTGCATATGTTGTCGATGTGGGTTCCCCACTTCAAGTCGGATGAAATAGTCAATCCTAGGTACGGGTTGTTGTTTATCTCCTGGAGGAAGATACCACATAGTTGTTAAAAGTGGAGTGCGTTTGGTTTAACGCGTAGCACGTAGAATTTTTTAGCGTTGAAACGCATACCCTATATCTGGGCCCAGTTCTCAAGGTTTTGTAGGTCCTGCTGAAGGGTTACGTGATCCTTGGTGCTGCGGATTACCCTGTACAGTAGGCAGTCATCGGCAAAGAGACGAATTGTTGATTTGACAGCATCTAGCATGTCATTCACATGACAAAGAAATAGTAGCGGACCACGTACAGTCCCTTGGGGTACTCCGGATTCAACTGGCATAGCTCTGGAGTGCTCACCTTCTATCACGACCGTGATGGTGATGGACACAGCTCGCCAAATATTTCTACGTCGTCAATATTTCTGGGAAAGTTATTTTTAGTCCCTTTCCCTTTTCCTCCCATCTTCATGACGATTTTTGTTGACTTTTTGGTGTAGAATCAAAGAAAAGGTTTTGGTGAATATTCATGATTTTGAGGCAGAGGGATACAAGAATTTGAGGTTGGTTACGTTGCGATTTAGGGCCAAAAATTGCATGTTTATTTGTCTCTACTTCCAGCTTGTGTATCTTAAGTTTTTCCTGATGAACCTCGTAACCTCACTTCACATATGCCTATTTGATTCATTAGTTGTACTGCCACATCTCCATATTGATGTCTGATTAATGAACTGTATAGACAGGTGACACAATGTGGAGTGAAGTGTACACGTGCGAGCAGCAATGTTACTTTTCTAATGAGATGTAGAGACAGCAACATTGTGTCACCTGTCTATACAGCTCATTAATTAATAATATTGTTGATTGTACATATATATATTTCAACTGTAATATGTCTCATTTGTACATTGGGTTTTTGCTTGAAAACGACATGTTGAAACGTTGCAGTACAATAAACCAAGTGATTGTATCCATAAAAAGTGTTCTAGTATTATATCACAATTCAATTGCTAAATGCCTCTCAAAGAATAGAAATATATACATTATTTACGTAAAACATTCAGTAAATGGGTATGGATATGGTTACCCAATCCACCCTTATAAAAACGAAGGAGAAACGATTGCCTTTGAATTGTTTTTGATTGTGTGAATTCTTTTGATTACCCCTGATATTGCTGTAAAATTTAATTATTCATCTGTTGTAAAATGACCCAAAATGTATTGAATGTCTTTATTCCCAACGTTAAATAACTTGGAAAGGATCCATCTGATTGTTAGATATTGAAAATGCATCAATATTTTCACAGAAATTTGAAAATTAAGAAATTTAGTCTAAAATTATATACTGCTGCGGTATGCTAGAATTTTCAAAACTTGAGTGAACTGCATTTTGCTGCTCCAGTTCTCTGGCTTAACACAATTTAAATCTTTTAAAACCTGTAATTGTTGCGTTTCCTTTCTCAAGTAAGCAAAATCTCTACGTTTGCAGATGCATTACTCTGCAGGCCCGGATCCAGGATTTTGTCGGGGGGGGGGGGGGGCACACGGGGGTAATACGTTGCAACCTTTGATTGCTTGGGTGGAGACAATGCCAAAATCCTGTTTTTATCATCTATTAAAGAGCCGATATGTGAAGTACAACAGTAATAAAGCAAACGAAACTGAAAATCAACTATGTCACTGGGTCTGAGGGGATCCGCGCGTGCTCTGTCTTCTTTTTATTTAGACTGGCTCACCCTCGCCAACCCACCATTTTTCTTGTACATGATATTTGGATATTCAATTGAACATATATTGACTCCAATTAGCAGTAATTGGATTTTTTGCTTGGATTATAAACGGGCATTTTATTTTGCACCAACAAATAGTTACATTTAAGATTTCGAGGCTTTCTAAGACTTTTTGTATATGGCCAAATATGTAATCCTACGTCATTTCTTCCAAAGGAGTCAATCTCCCAAAATGGAGTTATTGTAGATGTGTCTTTTGCAGCTTAATTTGTTTCATTTTGGATGTAAATCTTATCATTTGTGGTGATCTTTTAATATGTGGCACTTACAGAGCAATAAAATACTAATTAATACGGTTGGATGGAGCGAGGAAATGGTCGGATAGAAGATAGTCCGGTCTGTTTCACTGGCGAATTCCGAATAGTAACACAGGTTTCCGTCAAGAATTAAAATATTGTGGTAATGATAGGGTAGATTCTATAGTACGGATATTCGTTCTTCCTTGTACAATGGGCAGAAGAAGAAAAAGTCTTCTGTATTCTACATGTAGTAGCCACATTTTCATGAAAGGTTTTCGGAGATAATTTAGTGCGCTTTTACTATGTCAAAGTTGTGCATGGACGACATTTACTGAGCGATTGCCAAAGTAGAAATGTTAGGGAACTTTTCTTTTATCATGTTTGGATAGATGCTGTTTAAATACTTTAAGTGAAAAGGAATCTTTAACATTGACATCTAGTTCGTTCCAATCGTGGACTGTTGGCTGGACAAAGACATTAAAGGATTACGCGTAACAATGGACAGATCTCAGAGACTTGGTGGCCCTCATCAGAAAATATGGATTAATGTCAAGATATTTTATTGGAAGGGGCAGGGGCAGTTTGTAAAATATGGTTAACCTATGCCTATATCTTCGTTGTTTCAGGGAAGTGAGTACTGAGTCAGTGAATAGAATTTCATGGGATGTACCTTTAACCAGGCCCTTTATAGTTCCAAGGGCATCAAGGTGGATATTTTCAAGGGTGGATATTTTCAAGTTTTTCACTATCAGTTTACCACAATTATCATAGATTACATCAGCATAATCAGCAATCTGTTTCACAGAGAATTACTTACGAATTATCTCTGTCACAGATGACTGTCTTCAACACGTGCATTGACTTCACGCGGCGTCAGTCATTGGTTCAATGGCTCGTGCATTGTTTACATAACACGTAACTGCTTCGGACAAATGATGCCTTTTACTCATTTTAATATCCATTTACACTAAATATAGGAAATATTTTTAACTACAGATACTTCAAACGTCTTTATTTATTTTTCTTATACTTCAAAAACATGTTTTAGAATTTATTTTGTCGGAGGAAAAAAGTTAATACCGGGGACTCATTAAGTCGCGTCGATGTCATCCTTATCACTAATTATGTCCTTGACAATTTATATTTGAAACTTGCAACAACATCCACAAGTTTACCTACATTAGTAATTATAGAGTTAATGTGAACGATCCACAGCAGTTGGAAATGAATAGTTTCTATCATCCAGAAAAATATTCTACGAATATCAGTCAGGATGCATTGTCAACATTTGAGAAAAATCGGTCATTGACTAGATTATCTGGTCTTTTACAATATCACAAGCTGTGTCTAAGGGGGGTAAATCGTCCTTAAAGAAGATGACGACGCCCATGAAACTAATTTAAGAATTCCATTTCAAATAATCCATTTGATTTCATTGCCAGGTCAATGTCCAACACTCTTTAATTTTTTTTATTGTAAAATTTCTCTCTTCATGGGCATTAATATATGTTGTTTTAAATTTAATTCTAATTCGTTGTCACGACTCATGTTTGTTTATATTAATGCAAGAATTATGGGATTTATTGCGGGAAGGGGCACAACTCTTACTTGACTTGGCCAGAAGATACTGGATAATCAACCACATTAAAAACCAAACTCCCGGTTACGCATGGGCAATGGACTTGACGCCAAAGATTGACAACGGTTCCAGACCCTCCGTACGCTGAAGACTAGGAGGTTCTGGGTGACCGAGACTAGGAAATGAAACAGGGTTTAACGTCCTACTCTTCTGCACCAAACCTGGGCTAATGGAAGACGGGCATACGCCATACAGTGTGCTATGAGGGAAATTTTGCCCGGGCAGCGGCGCTACGGCCTACTCATCTATCGAATTCCAACTGCCAAGGGATCTTTTACGTGTACGACAATGTGTTCACGGGACCTCGGTTTTTCGTCCCATCCGACCGACTAGACAGCTGTGCTTGCCAGGCCCTCCGTCCTGCATCACTCACAAGGGGAAACCACACCGGAAAATCCGGATGAACTTTCTCGGCCAATGTAGGTAATCGAACACCCACCCCCCAGACTAGAGATCCAGCGTCTTACCCACTTAGCTATACCGTGACACACACCCCTCTATTCACCCCTGAGGAATGGAATATTATTAGACCACGGTGTTTGTGGTCAGCTGTATCTAGTATGTCTAGCGGTTACACAACCCTCCCCATTAAAGCGGGGTTGGGATGGCCTAGTGGTCTAGAGTGCCGCGCTTCGAACTCATGCTAGAATTTTCAAAACTTGGGTGAATTGCATTTTGCTGCTCCAGTTCTCTGGCTTAACACAATTTTAATCTTTTAAAACCTGTAATTGTTGCGTTTCCCTTGTTGAGAAAGTAAAATCTATATGTTTGCAGAGGCATTACCCTGCCTTCATCTTATTTAGACTGGCTCACCCTCGCCACCCTTACGGCCTGCCATTGAGTCCACTGGTGTGGTTTCGAATCCCCGGTTGTACGTGGCATGGAGATAGGGGCGCCTTCTCAACCCCTGGGTTTCCTCCCACTGCTAAAGACCCCTACGCGCAAGCGAATTATTGAAATAAAATTGAAACCATATGTTAGTCCCGAAATGACCTAGTTTGTGTCGAGTGGACGTTAAACCCCATTTCTCTCTCTCTCTGTCCCCCCATTAAATGTAATAACCGTGCCCCATTTTACAATCAGGATTGCCACAATGCTTTAAACTTACATTGCGATTTGCGATGCTAATATGTTAAGTTTGCAGCGCCGCCTGCAATTCTGAGTTTGGACAAACACTTAATACTTTCAATGTCATTAGCGGTTATGACATAATTAACGTAAAGTTATGTTTAATTTGCCTAGTAGGTCACACAACCCATAATACAAAATTGCAAGGTTTAAAGCTGCAATTTCATATTTTTTAGTTATATTTTAAAGATATATTAAATTAAAGCCTTAAAATTGATTGTATCTATAAACAGTCCTATTTTGTTAAAGAATAATCCTATTAATCCTTTAATTCACTACTGCCAGTTGAGAAATTGGCAAAAATGTAATTTTCAACTTCAAATTCAATCGTTTGAAGATAGTTATTGCAGCCTATGATTGTATCATAGTGAGTTGACAACCTATTGAGCAAAAGACACATAAATAAATAATGTTCTGACTTTCTTAGAAGATATGAAATTCCCGCTTTAAGCAAATATATACAATTTTCTATATAATACGAAATCCAGCCGTTGCATATTTTCTTTTCATTTTAATAAGTGGCGTTTACCTATATACTAAGGCACACCAAGACTCATTAATTTTTATATAATAAAAAATCCGTCCGTTGCATATTTTATTTTCATTTTAATAAGTGGCCTTTTACCTACAAACTAAGACACATCAAAACTCATTAATTTAATAAAGTTCATTTTTCTGTCGAGGTATCAGTAGTAATTTATCATAGTGTATATAAAGCCTGCCAGTTTTATCAACTGTGAAAATCGACTCGGCCTATTATTATTAAAGGAACTGTCATCGAGATTTTAGGGAAATAATTTAGTTATATAAATGGCCATCCTTTCCTAGAAATGTATATATTCTTCATTCATTCATTCATTCATTCATTCGTTAGCTTAAAGTTACATTATGGGAGATAAGATAAAGAGATGGCAGTTCTCACTATAATAGTTCAAAACTAGATAGTGTAAAGGTAATTTGCTGAAAATTTCAGTCAAATTGATCAACTATTAGCCGAGAAAAAAGCTTTTGAAATATTCACATAGCCTCGGTCATCATTACTCAAATCATTAATATAAACAGCATAGTCTCGATTATCCACTTGATTGATTTAATTATCAACGGCCATTAAGCGGCATATAGGATTTTAATCCGCCAACATCGAAGGTTAGCCTTGACATGAAGAGTTTATTATGGTCTGGATATGTTAATTAATGTCTAATTGATTATTTAGATAACATTTCAGGCCTAAAGAAAGACCTGTAATAAGCAGATTTTGCTCTTGCATAATGCTATTTTAAAGGAAGCTCTGCGATATTTAGCGTTGGTGGTGGAAATGCAATGAAATAAATGTATTGTTGTACCGTTGAGCGATGAGAGGGATGGAGAGAGAGAGAGAGAGAGAGAGAGAGAGAGAGAGAGAGAGAGAGAGAGAGGGGAGGGTCGAAATGAACTTAAAGAAATGACAGATCTTCACTTAAGTGCAGCAACATGACAGTCCTTCGTTTAATCTGGGTCTCCCCTAAAACTTTGGACAGTGATTGAAGGTATTAAAAACGGTCATAGTATGTTCGTTTCCAAACAGTATTGTTTACGTTTCATTCGACTTGATAGCCTCGTTTGTCACGCAATTAGTTTTACTGCAGTATTCTGCTATGCAAGGGTTAATTAGCCATAATAAAATCGTGAGTCATGACGTAACGTTATGTAAACATATTTGGTCCAATATTGGCACTCGCTTTAAATGTAAAGCTTTTGTAGGGCAGCTAGTGATTGGTTGGTAAACGGACTACTGACCAATCAAAATTTAAAACAACAATATCCACTCATAATAGCAGTGTGTAGTAGGATTACCTCTAATCAAACGCAAAACTGCGCGGAGTATGGTATTTGCCTGGGTGGTTCGCTTTGAAATTGTGCCAATCTGTGAGTTAACTTTTAATATTTTAGACGAATAAATATTATTCAACAGTATTTAAATTTATGTATTTATCTGGCAGTTTTCAAATTATAAATATGTCAGTGAATATAAATACATATTAAATATTTCTCATAAAATATCAATATATATTTTAAAAAATGTCAATAAATAAAAAACCGTTGCGAAAGCACAACAGATGTGAACAACACCAAATACATAAATATCTTGCTAATTGGTTTTATCTTTATTATTATACAGGCAACTCTAAAATACAGGGTGAGTTAGATTCGATACAGGGTAAGTTTGAAACGTACAAGCCACGTTTTAGATATTATGGCTTGCACTAGAACGTGGATGGTCTAGTGGTTTGAACCATGACTGTGAAGTGTCAGCGAGTAAAGTGGTGTGGCTCCTCGTGGGGTTTCTCCCGGTCGTGGCAGACCACCATTAAATTTCACCATCTCGGTACCCACAAATTGTAGTTCGTCTATTTATAGCAATTCTCTCTCTGTCTATTTTCTCCCCTTTTGCATGCCCATTTTTGTTGATTTTTTGGCCTAGAATGGACTAAGAGGGTTTGAATTAATATTTTCTGCCAGGTTTTGGTAAATATTCATGATTTTGAGGCGGAAGGATAACGGCGTTATGAGGTTGGCTACGGTGATATGTACGGCAACTAGATACATGTTTTGAGTATGCTTCTTGAAGTTCGTGTATCTCAAAATTTTGGTGGTCAACCTCATAAAAATTTTAGTGCAAAGACATGACCATTTGTTCCTCTGTCTGTAGTGAAAAGCATTTCGTCCAACCAAAATTTGGGGAAAAGTTGGAGGTGGGCAAAGAGTCCAGAATTAACACAATCTGATTAAAACACAGATCCAATTTCTTTTCGTTTTTGGGGGGTTGGGATAGCCTAGTGGTCTAGAGTGCCGCGCTTCGACCTCTAGGTGGCCGGTCACCTCTGGCTTGCGGCTGTGAGCGTATGTGGCATGGAGATAGGGGCGCCTTCTCAACCTCGTGGGTTTCCTCCGGGCACTCCGGTTTCCTCCCACTGCTAAAGACCCCTACGCGCAAGCGGATTATTGAAATAAAATTAAACCATATGTTAGTCCCAAAATGACCTAGTTGTGTCGAGTGGACGTTAAACCCCATTTCTCTCTCTCTCTCTCTCTTTTCGTTTTTTATAGTTCAAAATTTCGTTTTTACTTGTCTTCACTACTCTTGGATCTGGAGGACTTGTTATTTAACTGGTGTTCTGCCTGAAATGAGGGGTCAGCCAATCAAATGGTCTGTCGAATCGACCGTTTGACCTTTTCATGCGTGGAACTGTGGGTAGATATTACCAGCCAACGACGTCTATACTAACACAAGCGGATAGAAATCATAACAAAACACAAGTGGATTTTGAAAAGCATGGCGATCGCTAATTGGTTAATCGAATGACTGACGTTATCGGGTCAAATGTCCCGTGCTTGATACCTGACGTCATAGAACGTGAGCGTCCACTATAACTAGTTAGATCTACATGAGTGTAGGCCATCGAAAGTATAAAAAACGAAACGAAATATAGATCTATATTTTAATTAGATTGGAATTAACATTAAAGTCAATGGGGAAATTAATGGTGGTCTGCCTCCAGAACGGTATCGCAAAAAAAGCCTGCCCTAATTTTTACATACGTCCGAAGTTTATGCATCGATGTTGATCAGTAACTATTACACAAAATCTACAATTTTGTTTTCGGTGGCAGATTTATTGTATGTCACAATTTTTTTAGGTCATTTTGTTCAAGGTTAAAATATCAGGTTTAAATCCCTAGGCTATGACAAAATGATTTTTTTGGAACCAGCAGTTTAACAAGAAAGTTCATAATCCACTACAAATGACGTGTCAATGAGTTTGTTTTTATTATCCGATAAGAATCTTTTGCAAAAAAGAAGCATACGCTGATATAATATGTCCAGGGATTGTGTATGGATACCACATTCCGGGGCGGATCTAGGAATTTTGAAAAGGGGGGGGGGCGCCGCAAAATGAGGACACTGACCGCGGAGACGGGGCACGCCGCTGAGAGGGGGGTGGGAGCCCCAAGAAAATTATCCGTCATTTCCTTGCATCTGTAGCCATTCCAAGAGCTATTTGGTTGATATTTTCGTCTAAACGTTCGGAAATCGTAGATAAAGAGCCTCAAAAGTGAGCAAAAAAGCTAGTTGAAAGGCACTTTCAATAGTAAAAAAGGGCACTGTCGAAAATTAGGGGGGGGGGGCGGGGGGCGCCCCTCGCACCCCCTTGAATCCGCCTCTGCATTCAGCTAGACATCCCGTGTTACTGGCACGAATGAATTTATTTTCCCTCAATTTTATCCCATCTGTCAATCTTAATTGATAAATCTCTGCCCCTTAAAGCGCTATCTGCTTAACAATAGAATGATAAAGTTTTCTCATTAATGTCAAGGGCAGGGATTCAGTACAGCATAGTTTAAGACCCATAACTTTAGTTTAGTTAAGTTTATCGCCATCCACCCACCCTTCCTTCACCTCAACTTTAAACTTTTTTAATAAAGTTATGCAAATATGAATGTGCCAGTAAATTATTTGCATATTTGAAAAGAGCAATCAGTGATACGTAACATGGTATCTGGAATTCCGTATTAGACCTGTATTTTCCTTGAATATCCCTACCCCAATCATTTAAAAGTGTTTCGTACCACTCGATGTTTTTTCAGGGTATCTTAATCTGAACGTGCCAGTAATTATTTACATTTTTGAAGGAGCAATGGACGTGCGTTAATTGATAGATAGCATGGTATCAAGAATTGCGGATTAAGACCTGTATTTTAACATCGAATACCCCCCCCCCACACACACACACGGCCACACACACACACGACCCCCCCCCCACACCCACACACATACGTGCATTAAATGTAAAAAGTCCTATCCATATTGCTCGTTTGTCAAGGTAAGTAAATTTCTTATTGTGTGCAAGGCTGATATCCTGTTATAGTGTGGTGCATATCGTTGTGCTGGCTTATAATGTGCCAGGTTCCGTATATGTTAATAAGTCACGTGATATCCTACATTTGCATATCAAGTTGATGCTGTGCGAAAGATTTTATGTAGAGAGAATGACAGGAATGTAAGGAATGAGAGAAATGTAAAATGTAGACATCGTCAAAAAATCATTTTCCCACAAAACATTTGTCATTTAACACTTAACATTTGACTTTTGACATTAAATTTTGGGCATAAGGTATGATTACCGGTATTAGGACTTGGTACTTTTTACATATAATCTATGGAAATGACATTGTCGCAGAGCATTTAATATTGGCAGCGGTACCCCCCCCCCATCTCTCTCTCTCCCCATCTGTCCATATATTGCCTGCTTTGTCCGCGGATTTCTTTTATAGAGTTCTGTACATGTTATATGCTGCCTTCATGCACTGAATTTTAGAAACCGTTATCATGAATCATATATGCAACTATCTAAAATCATTTGTCGGGTTTGCTTAATTTGTTGCTGGCGACAGGACTTTCATCAGAAGTTTTCAGCATCTACTACGCAACCTACAGGAGTACCGCAATACACACAAATCAATGTATTATATGAAAATTGTGTTCGTGATTTTCAGAAGATGAAGTGTGTTAGTATATTGCTTGTCTTGGTGTGTTTAGCGGTGCTAGTTCATGAATTCGAAGCATCTTGTGGCTATTCTGAAAAGTTTCCCCCAGGTAAGTAATATCTGTATTCTGTCTTGCCGACAGATTTGTCTATAGATTTTGTTTTGTGTGTGGTGCGGTCATCCTGTACTTGCTATGCTATTGGTTAAATAAGTGACGACATTGACTGACAATTCACAAGATGAATCCTAGGATTTATTTATCTTCTGTACAAAATATTTTCCATGGATCCCGTGTACACAATGGCCAAACTGATCCCGCAGTGAATATTCGCTTGGCCGCTACAATCACTGATAAGCATGACATCGACGAGACTTAATGAGTTAGGCATATTAACTTTTTTACTCCGACAAATTAAATTCCCAAACATTTTTTTTGAAGTATAAGAAAAATAAATAAAGACGTTTAAAGTATTTGTGTAGTGAAAACAAATAAAGCGAAATTTTCAACTATAAAAACGAAACGAAATATGATCTGTGTTATAGTATAGGTAAACTAATCCCTCTATATCATACGTAAACTGATTCCGTCGATGTATCTATACTATACGTAAACCGATTCCGTCGATCTATATTATACGTTAACTGATTCCGTCGATGTATCTATACTATACGTAAACCGTCGATGTATCTATGCTATACGCAAACTGATTCCGTCGATGCATCTAACTATATTATACGTAAACTGGTTCCGTCGATGCCTCTATACTATACGTAAACTGATTCCGTCGATGTATCTGTACTATACGTAAACTGATTCCGTCGATGTATCTATACTATACGTAAATTGATTACGTCGATGTATCTATACTATACGTAAACTGATTCCGTCGATGGATCTATACTATACGTAAACTGATTCCGTCGATGTATTTGTATTATACGTAATCAGTCGATGTATCTACACTATACGTAAACTGATTCCGTCGATGTATATGTATTATACGTAATCAGTCGATGTATCTATATAATACTTAAACTGATTCCGTCGATGTATCTATATTGTAATTGGTAAATTGATTCTTTGAAAGTATTTATATTTATGGTCACTTGGTTAATTTATACTACAGGTGCTAATGAACCATGCGTGACATCTGTGGGTACTCTAACTGTTGGAGAATCTCGGAATTCTTACACGGAATGTATAAGTTATAGTTGTGGAGCGGTATATATTTCTTGGTGTGGGTAAGATACTTTTTTCATCCAACTTGATCTTTGATATTTAGGCCTGTAGATCAGGGGCGGATCTAGGAATTTTGAAAAGGGGGAGGCGCCGCAAAATGAGGGCACTTATTGCGGAGACTGGGCACGCCGCTGCGAACGGGTTGAGGAGGGGGGGGGGGCAAGACAATTATCCGTCATTTCCTTGCATCTGTAGATATTCCAAGAGCTATTTGGCTGATATTTTTGTCTAAGCAAACGTTCGGAGAGGACATATTTGGGTCTGAAAAAAGGCACTTTCAGCAGTAAAAGAGGGCAATGTCGAAAATTAGGGGGATGCGCGCCCCTCGCCCCCCCCCCCCCCACTTGATCCGCCTCTGTAGATAGCAGCTGAGATGGTCAAGGTAATTTGTCTTGGTTCGGTATTTTAGTCTTGTAGATAAAGGTATATAAAGCAACGCTGAGATATACACCCATTATCTGTTCAACAGTCGACAGCGACAAATGATAATAGGTAATTTTAGGACAAACATAATCTTACTTTAATAATTCGATTGTGTCTAGGGGTCGTTTAGTGAAGTGATTTGGTTATACAAGTGGTCATGCTAGCCTAGAAATGTATACATTCTAGCACCATTAGTTTAAAACCGGAGAACCCGGTGAAAACACGCGGGGTTGGACAGGCGATCCCACTCTTTGATACATTGAAGTGGGGATGTGAAAACACACTCCACTGAACCAAGTGACAGACCGTTTGATACAACACGCACCTACATAATAAGGCATATCCCCTCCCACTATGTTAAAAAAAAACCTACACGCAAGGGGGTTGGATGGCTGAATGGCTGAATGGTTAGCACGTGCGTGCTGTATCATAAAACCTGTCATTGGGTCAACTGGCGTGGTTTCGAATCCCCGGTTGTACGTGACAAGGAGAAGGGTCACCTGTCCAACCTCCTGAGTTTTCTCCGGGTTCTTCGGTTCCTCCTTCTACTAAAGACCCCTATGCGCAAGCGAATTATCGAAATAAAATTAAACCATATGTTAGTCCTGAAATGACCTAGTTTGTATCAAGTGGACGTTAAACCACATTTCTCTCTCTCTCCTTATACGCAAGCACCCTATTGACACACGGTTTGTCCTTGTTTCAGAATTGGTTATAATGGCGGTGTATTTTCTGTCCCCGGATGTAATCAACAAAATTTGGACAATTGCTGCTACCAGTTTGTAAATGCTTCGGACTCTTCGGTCATCTGCATTGAGAAAATATGTCCCCCCTGAGCCTTAGTAACTTTGTTAAATAAAATAATTAATCTTGAAGTGGCATTTAACAATTGAGAAACACATTTTAGTTAAAACAGAAAACCAATTATTATGGGAAACAATCACTGGTTTTATTGTGCACTGTGCATGATAATTGTAACACGTACATTACTTGTCGATAAACCATGCTTTTACAACAAGTGATTGATTCCTACATTGGCCGGGTAGGTGCCCGATTCCTGCATTGGCCGAGAAAGTTCATCCAGATTTTCTGGCGTGGTTTCCCCTTGTCAGTGGTGCAGGACGCAGGACCTGACAAAGACAGATGTCTAGTTGAACGGATGGAACGGAAAACCGAGGTCCCGGGTCCACATTAGCGTGCACGTAAAATATCCCTTGGCGGTTGGAATTCAATATAAGAGTAGGCCGTAGCGTCGCTGCCCGGGTAAAATTTCCCTCATTGCACACAGTGTATCGCGGATGCCCGTCTTGAATAGCACAGGTTAGGAACATAATAGCAGGACGTTAAACCCTATTTCATTTATATCAACATTGATGTTATGATCTTACCGGGAAAAAAATGGGCTTCCGATATCCAATATTTAAAACAAAATAAACATTTACGAATCGTGTACCATAATGCGTTCCTTCGCCATGTAACAGGGGACTCGAAGAACAAGGCTAGACATATTCAAAAAATCATGTTAAAGGTGACCGCATATTCTTATCTGAAGAGCATGCGCAATAAATACTATCAGTCTATATACATTCGTATTACAATATTATATGCGTTGCAACCCATTTTTGTCAAATATTCTAGGTCCCAAATATTACCAATTTAGCCCCTTTACAAGTTTTCTATGTGTAATTTTCTCTCTCGATGATTTTATCTGGAATCGGCCCCCCTGAATCCATTTTTTGCCGATTTACTACTGTCCACCTGGAGAGATTTGAATTAATTATGTAATTATGTTATTAACACTACCGTTTGGAAACGCACCGCTGTAATATTTGAGCCCGTCGTTTCTTTGTTCTTGGGTTGGCGGCTACTCTTGACCTGTCCCGGGACTGAAATGGAGAGCATAGGTGTGGCTCGGACCGAGGATTTACATATATCTGATAGATATGTCTAATGCTAAATTCTCGGTTCATAGCTTTACCCGTGGAGCGACGTGTATTTATGAAATTGTTCTGGACAAATTCTTTTAACGAAGACCGTACTTGTTTTCACATTATAACACACTAATCATCGACGGCACTATAATGAAATAAAACACGCCACAGCAATAAAAATATCCACAACATTATCATCACAATATTTTACACAAACAACGTCCAATATTCTATTTGAATCTTTCTATTTAAAGCGTAATATTTTTGTCTTTTACTCAATAGGTTGTCAACTCACTATTATACAATCATAGTCATTATTTTCCAAGCTTAAACATCTTTCACATCGGAAATAACACAATTACCTCCCTTGTTTTCCCATCCCCCCCCCCCCGCAATAGATCTTCAAACGTTTGAATTTAAAGTTTAGAGTGATATTTTTGCCAATTTCTCAACTGGCAATAGTGAATTGTAGGATTATTCTTGAACAAGGTAGGACTATTTATAGATACCATCTATTTTAAGTCCTTATTTTAATATATTTTAAAAATATAACTTAAAAATATGAAATTGCCGCTTTAAGATACATTATGGGAGATAAGATAAAGAATTGGCAGTTCTCATTATAATAGTTAAAAACTAGATAGTGTAAAGGAAATTTGCTGAAAAATTCAGTCAAATTGGTTCACTATTAGCCGAGAACGAAGCAGGTGAAATTTACGCCTAGCCTCGGTCATCATTACTAAAATCATTAATATAAACAGCAAAGTCTCGATTATCCAAGTTTTGAATTTAATTATCAATGGCCGATAAGAAGCACATAGGTTTCTAATCCAGAAAACATCGAAGGCTAGCCTAGACATCGAGAGTTTATTGTGTTCTGGATAAGTTAATTAATGTCTAACTGATAATTTAGATAACATTTCAGGCCTAAAGAAAGACTTGTAATTGACAGATTTAGCTCTTGCATAACCAATTTCTTCTGATTAAAATCTTTATCCATTTTCTTCTTTAAACCAGCGGCTGCCAGGAAGGATACGCCCACATTTTCCAAGAGATGAATAGAGAACAAGCTTCACAAAAAGCGATTTTTCGAACAATCAAGGGCCATAATCCAATAAGCTACGGTCCGATATGCGCGAATATCGACAAGACCAAGATTCTTGGGTTATAAAGATACATTTCAAGTTTCATCAAAATCGGATCAAAATTGTGACTTCTAGAGTGCCCACAACCTTGATCAGGACATTCAAACTCAACTAACCTTACGGTGTAACAGTGATATGTTCGAATTTTGTTTTTTTTTAAATCGGATAATAAATGTGACCTGTATTGAGGCCACAAGCTAAAACGTAATTTTTTGTACAATCAGGGGTCATAAATCAGCAAGTTACGATCCGGTATGCATAAATATCGACAGCGACCAAGACCTGTGTATTATTAAAATATATTTGAAGTTTCATCAAAATTGGATTAAAATTGTGATATGTAGAGTGTTCACAATTGTGGAGGAACGGAAGAACCCATTTTAATAGTCCCCCACTTTCTTCAAAAGTCAGTGGGCAATGAAACGGTGTTTAACGTCCTACTGTTCTGCTCCGAACTGTGCTATTGAAGACGGGCATACGCCATACAGTATGCTATGAGGGAAATTTGGCCCGGACTCAGCGGCACTACGGTTTACTATCTTATATCGATTTTTAACTGCCAAGGGATCTTTTACGTGTACCCCTCCCAACGACTAGACAGCTGTCCTTGTCAGGCCCTCCGCCCGTCATCACTGACACGGGGGAATCACGCTGGAAAATCAGGATGAACTTTCTCGGTCAACGCGTCTAACCCAATTAGCCACCGTGACCCCCCTCTGCCGAATCTTTAGGCCATATCGTTCAACCTCTTTTGTCTGAGGTTACCATCAGTAATGAGTGTATTGTGAATCCTTTCTGTATGACACCACCGTTGTCAATATCTCTTTCTAAAAACAAAAAGAAAGATAGATTGCCAGCCAACGAAACATACGCCCACTACAGCTAAGTTGTCCGAACAGTCAACAAGGGTTGTCACATATTTTTTCTTTTGTCAGTAAGCAGAACGTTTACAACACATGAAAATCTTATTACGAGTAACAGCCCATTAAGTAATTACCAAAAATGGTTAGAATTGTTTTAATTGTTTGTCTCATGGCCTTTGTCCACAAGATATTTCATAGTGATCAAGAGCGTTCACAAGATTTATTAAAGTGATCAAGGGTCATAACTATGGCAGTAATTAGCGGATATCGCTCAAAATCGTCTCATGACTTTAAACACTCTAAAATTTAAAGTCAATCGGATATTAACTTTTGCCTCTAGAGCGGTCACAAGATTTTTCAAAGTGATCAAGGGCTATAACTCTGAGAGTAATTATCGGATATCGCTGAAAATCAATAGGCTTCTTTATCTCATGACCTTACACACTGTGTACAAATTTAAAGCCTCTAGAGCGTTCACACGATTTTTCAAAGTGATCAAGGGTCATAACTTGGGCAGTAATTAACGGATATCGCTGAAAATCAATAGACTTCTTCGTCTCGTGACCTTAAACACTGTGTATAAATTTAAAGTCAATTGGATATTAACTTGAGCCTCTAGAGCGTTCACAAGAAATTGTGGAAGGACGGACAGGCAGACAGACGGACGGACGCACGCACAGACGGACATACAGACAGACAGAATGACACACAGACAGACAGACAGACAGACAGACGACAATGTACGACCACATTTCCATGTAAGCGTATAAAAATACTAGTTTCACCATCTTCCGGCCTCTCCTTCGGCTACCGTCATGCCATCTGGAATCATTTCTGTCATACTTCCACCTGCTTCTTCTATTTTCATTCTTGAGTTCCAGGCCATCTTTCAACGTATCCAAAGTTCTCTGATTTTCGATCCGGGGAAACGAATAAATCAACAAATGTACATTTGGAGTCTCATAACTCCATTGATATTGAGTTCTTGCCTTATAACTTTATTACAGATAAAATCATGACCCCTGCAAGTCAGAATATCCACTTCAAAATTATCATACATGACCTCATGACGTCACTTGGCAAACCTCGGAAGTTTTCGGACAATCCAAACTCGGCTGTATGAAGAATTCCGCCATATTGGAACTACTTTAAAGGTCCCGGATGAAACATGGCTGCGCCCAATCCAAACACAAGTTGGCGACCTATTTGGCTAGCGACCTATTCGACCGATCCAGCTGTAAGATAATGACGAAATTACACTTCTATTCTGAGCTGAAGGAATGGATAAAAAATAATATATTCTACTTTCATTTGATAGACATAACGTTGGATTTTATTGGTTGATAAATAGAGACTGTTGTCTTTACTCTAAATAGGTTTCCAACGAACAGGTTGCAGCTCGATCGGTCGAATAGGTCGCTAGCCGAATAGGTTCCCAATTTGTGTAATAGCGTCAAGTTTTCCTGTTAAAGTAAACCGGTAGCCGCATCGCAAATGTATGGGCGTAGGTACATATCACTTACTGTCATACATCCGAGACAAGATGTAGTTTACGGAATCTGTCGAGATTAGCCGAGTGCTCATGACGTCTTATTCGATGTTACATGATGTAAATAGCGTTAAAGCGAGATCAAACCTTCTACTGAAGATGCTTGACTTTTCTCGTTTCCAGTTTTGTAAAGTTGCATTCACATAATACACTGGATAATTCGGCACTTGTTTCGACTGGGTATTCACCAAGCTTGAGAGCACCAAGGGAACCCGGGGAAGGTAGGTGGATAGCTGAATGGTTAGCACGTGCGTGCTGTATCATAAAGCCTGTCATTGAATCAACTGACGTGGTTTTGAATCCCCGGTTGTACGTGACAAGGAGTATGTCCAACCTCGTGGGTTTTCTCCGGGTCCTCCGGTTTCCTCCCACCACAAAAGATCCCTACACGCAAGCGAATTAATGAAATAAATTTAAACCACATGTTAGTCCCGAAATGAACTGGTTTGTGTCGAGTAGACGTTAAACTCCATTTCTCTCCCTCCCAAGGGAACTCACGAGGTTGGACTTTCACCAGTATTTGACTGATATCTATAATAGAGGTTGACTCAATTTCACAATATTATAGCTTGCAAGGAATTCTATGACGATAAAATGAAACATAAGATCAAGTCAATTCAACATTTATTTTAAATCATGGACCACAAAACCATTTAATCAAGAAAGCAATAAATTATCAACATGTAAATTATATCCATCTTATGGCCACAGATCACTAATTATTCCCCTTTGACTTTAATGTTAATTCTCCTCTCAGATTGGCTCTAACTTTTTCCCAAATTTTTGTTGGGCAGAACGTTGTCTGCCACAGATGGAGCAACATGTGGCAAACTCTTGCCCAAAAGCATGTGTGGGATTCACCATGAAAAACTTTAGATACACAAGCTGGAAGTAAAGACAAGTAAACATGTAATTTTAGGCCCTATATTTCAGCGTAACCTGCTTCCTTTCGCATAAAAAAATCATGAATATTCACCAAAACTTTGCAGAAAATGGATTTTCAAACCCTTTTCTTCGATTCCACACCAAAATTTGTCATGCAAAAGGGGGGAAAAGGCAAATGGAGAGAAAGACTTAGTTTCGTGGGTAACGACGTAGAAATATTTAGTGATCTGTGTCCTTATAATTTTAGCAGTAAAAAAAAAAGCAGTTAGCTCCCTTGATATTGTTTGGACGCAGACCCCCATTAATTTCCCTTCTCAAAACTTTTCCCCAAACTGCACGGTTTTCATTACAATCAGAGCAACAAATGGTCATGCTGTTTCCGATTCATTGCATACTAAAAACATTCTACTATACGTCGTACACATCACACATATCACAGTAATCGCCCGTAATTAATTTCATTATACTTCAGCCTCTTAGTTATGCATACATGTATTTACCAAAACCTGGAATAAAATGACCACCAAAGGGGGTAAAAGGGGGGAGAGAGAGAGAGAGAGAGAGAGAGAGAGAGAGAGAGAGAGAGAGAGAATTGTTATGAACTATGGAGATGGTGTAATTTAATGGTGGTCTGCATCCGTTCACTAAAAGCAGGTTACTTCCCTTTATATTGTTTACTTTTGGTTTTGACTCCTCTGACTTTGTACAGTTGATTACAGATTAAACATCCATAAGTGTACAAATGTGTTGTTATTGATGTGTTCCCATTTGAATATTGTACACAATAAGAAGCAAAATAAATAAGATATGTTTACAGGATCATTTTGTTATACGAAAAACTAAGTGATGCGTTTTCTATGGCGCTCAGTATATATACACCTTTAACACATAAAGATGAATTATTTACAACTTTTAAAATTCAATTTCACTCGCAATCTTGGAATCTTTACAACTATTGTTCTTGAGCCTTTTCTTTTTCTTTCTCCTCTTTCTGAGGCATCAAATACGCTGCTGCAACAACCGTTAAAACCCCGGCGGCTCCCAGCGCCAGTCCTGTAAACCAGTTATCAACCTTGAACAAATAATATTGAAATAAGTATGGTTTGATGCCTGGGTTGGCCAAGACAGTTCCTGTCTTGTTGTCAGTGGCACAAGATGTTGGGCCTGGCAAACAAATGGGTCTAGTTGTTTGGATGGGACAAAAACCTGAGGTCCATCAGTCTACTCGATGATATGTAAAAGAACCCATGACAGTAGGAATATGATAAAGTGTAGGTCCATCACTTATTTTAATGAAGTCTCCCCGTGAACACATAAAATAACCCAAACTGATCCCGCAGTGAATATTAGCTTGGCCGCTACAATCACTGATAAGCATGACATCGACGAGACTAAATTAAATTCTCAAACATTTTTTTGAGGTAAAAGAAAAATAAATAAAGACGTTTGAAGTATTTGTAGTTAAAAAATATTTCCTATTTAGTGTAAATGGGTATTAAAATGAGTAAAATGCATCATTTTGCCCGAAGCAGTTAGGTGTTATGTAAACATTGCACGAGCCGTTGAGCCAATAACTGATGCCACGTGCAGTCCACGCACGTGTTGTGGACAGTCATCTGTTACAGAGATAATTCGTAAGTAATTCTCTGTGAAACAGATTGAAAATAACCCTTGAAAGTTAGAAATTAAAGATGAGCTGGAAATGCAGCTGCCCATGCAAAATTCTCATAACATTAAATTGAACACGCCAAATTCCAACTGTCAAAGATTCTTTTCCGCACACATCAACAGGTACATGTGTGGTCCTTCAATTTTCATGCCATTCGAAGGACTAGATACTATTTACCTTATGGTAATCTCAAAATGACCAAGGTATTGTCTGGATGAAACATTAAAACTTATTCTATTCAAGATCTTACTTGTTTAATTTTCTGTCATACCAACGACACATATTAATCTCCAAATGACCCAGGTATTGTCTGGATGAAACATAATTAAAACTCATTGTAATGTATTCCTTACCTGTTCACTTGTCTCCACTTCATATCGACACC
The DNA here is from genome assembly GCA_963678685.1 of Patella ulyssiponensis. NCBI lineage: Eukaryota > Metazoa > Mollusca > Gastropoda > Patellidae > Patella > Patella ulyssiponensis. The sequence goes on from OY783226.1 coordinate 94,774,156, forward strand.
AATTAGCGAAATGTTCACAGTTACTGTAAATAAGGTTGTAGCCAACACGGCCCAACCTAGATAATGCATTCTCCTTTATTTGTTGTTTTGGTAAAGGCCTGTAAAAAGATAATTCCAAACCTCAGGGGTTTAACATCCTACTGTTCTGCTCCTAACCTGGGCTAATGGAAGACGGTCATACGCCATACAGTGAGCTATGAGGGAAATTTTGCCCAGGCAGCGGCGCTACGGCCTACTCTGATATCAAATTCCAGCTGCCAGGGGATCTTTTATGTGCACACCAATGTGTACATGGGACCTTGGTTTTTCATCCCATCCGAATGACTAGACAGATGTCCTTGTCAGGCCCACTGTTATACATCACTGACAAGGTGAAACCACGCTGGAAAATCTAGATGAACTTTCTCCGCCAATGAAGGGAGCGAACAACCAACCTTAAGGCTAGCAAGCCAGTCTCTTACCCACTTAGCCAGGTGAACCACCTACTGACAAAGGAAAACCCGGCCGACAAATCCTGGCGAATCAAACTGTATTAGAAAATCTCCTTACTTTCTCTTGTCATCTTTATTATTTATCTTGGCTTTAGAATTAAGGGTCACATCCCAAAAATTGTCTATTTTTACCCAGGCTTTGTTGAATTGTTGTCCAGAAATACTGAAGATATGACCGGAATTGACATCACCTAAACCATCATTTTCGTCTTCTCCAGACAAATGAACTATTTCTTCATTACCTGAAAATATGCATTTCAATCTTAATATTCAAACATATTGAAGGGGTGAGGGGAGATTGGGCATGATTAAGCCGAGTCAATTCGCTATTCTGATTTATCAGAATCCACTACAGTTCAAAATGTCAATGCTTTTAAAGTGATAATTTCATATTTTCTAAGAGAGTCAAAACATATTTATTTCTATGTCTTTTGCTCAAAAGGTTGTCAACTCACTATTATACGATCATGGGCAATATTTCAGAGGGATTAAAATCGCTGACACAGAAAATAATAACACAATTACCTCCCTTGTTTTCCCATTCCCCTCCATGCAATGGCGATCTTCAAACGTTTCAATTTGAAGTTGAAAAGAGAGAGAGATATGGGGTTTAACGTCCATTCGACATAAACTAGGTCATTTCGGGACTAACATATTGTTTTTAATTTTATTTCAATAATTCGCTTGCACACATAGGAGTCTTTAGCGGTGGGAGAAAACCCAGAGTACCCAGAGAAAACCCAAGATGTTGGACAGGCAACCCTATTCCTTCATCTGAGAAAACATTGGTCCTTAGGGGTGAGGGTCCGAAAGGTCTAATATGTGCACTTTAGATCAAAAGGTCAGTCACTGGGATATGTGGCATGGTTTTGATTCTGAGCTTCTACATGACAAGCAGTAGGGTCGCCCGTCCAACCTCGTAGGTTTTCTCCCACTGTTAAAGACACGTACCAACGTGAATCATTGAAATTAAATTGAACCATCCGTATAGTCCCAAAACGACTTTAAACCCGTCTCTCTCGCTCTCTCTCTCAGAGAATATGATAAAACGCTTACCAACTCCACAGGCTAAAAACTTAATTTTTCGTACAATCAGCGGCCATAATCCATGAAGTTACGGTCCAATACATGCAATATATCGACAGGAACCAATATCTTTGGGAGACAGACCTATATTTCAAGTTTCATCAAAATCGGTTAAAAATTGTGACCTGTATATTGTCCACAAACAAATGTGAACGGACGGACGGTCAGGGGGGACGACAATATACGTCCACATGAAAATGTGGGTGTGAGTGTATAAAAATACTCACCAACATAAACACCATAATGTGAATAAAGTCCACGATTAAACTCGACAATATCTCCCTCTTGAAGGTAACTTAACACAGTAGCATTATGTTTCGTTATATCACTGGTCTGCTGCATTGTTTATAGTTGGCTTTTTTATCCAGTCTTTTATTGGTAATAAAATGATTAACGTTCTCACAGTAGGCCAAATTTTGTCTGTTTAATCCAGTATTTAATTGGTAATTCTATCTGTACAAAGTAGGTCCAGTCTTCGTCTGTTTTATCCAGTACTGGTATCTGATTGAGAAGTAATTTTACGACTGAACTTCCACGTGAACAGCAGGTTGATTATGCATGTATATACCTCGGTCTGACAGTTTGATGAAGCTCTGTATTTTTTGTTCCTACAGACTGAAATCTACATGTGAATCTGAAAGAAAAATTTACAATTGTATATTGCACTAATATAATTATGTAAAAATAAAACAGTCTATGCATGTAGGCCTACTTCATTATGCAATGAGTTAAATCTGGCTCTGTCAGGTCCTTCTTTAGGCCCGAAATATTATCTAAATTATTAATTAGACAAATTTAATCCTTGAGTGGCATTTAGTGATTGAGCACTTGTCGAAACGTCGTGCTATATGACGATGTGTATAAACCAGTGATTGTTTTCCATATAAATTGTGTTATGTTTTTTTTTATTAATTAGACATTTATTAACTTATGAAGACCAACTCTCGATGCTTATCAGTCATCGGAGCCTGTGATATTTACTTGACTTGAAAACATTTTGTGAAGGATAATTCAACGCTAAAATGGATAACCGCGACTTAAGTTGTTTGTTATCTATATCATACCGGGATTACATGTCATTTCGGTCTCGCGTCATTTCGGACTTACGACATTTCGGACTCCAAAAAATATGGCCTCGACATTTCGGACTCGGGCACATGACATTTCGGACTCAGGTATATGTCATTTCGGACTCGGGAATAAGTTGGAAGGAAAGGTTGAACACAACTTTCAAATCAATATAAAATACGCCGTGGCTATTCTTAATAGCCCAACAAAAAATAACTTAAAGGTTAAATTATATAATTTACCGCTCGCCATCAAGTAGGCCTTCGGCGTGGAGTCGTGCATCACGAACCTACACGACAAAATTTCCAATGTTGAGTGTTTACGAAAAGAACGTTTTACTTCTTTATACATGTATTGCTGTACTGATGAATTTATTAGGAATAGGCCAATTTAAAACACGAAAGAAAATATTTATGGGAACAATAAGATGGCGGCAAGTGGAAGGCTGTGTGTGTGAGCCTCTCTGACAAACCTTTAATCATTTTGAGAATGGAGATTTAGTATATAAGTGCTATTATGCTATAATCTAGAAATTAGTATATATTAAATTGTTGGTGATATGAAGGTGATTTTACTGTTTGCTTACTGCCGATTGATGAGTAAGATGTTTTTTTGATCATTAGTTGTTTGGACTCTGTAACTAGGGACGCTATCATAACTATCTCTCACGTGCGGTGTTTCATCTCTTGTTTGTGATTGTAAACAGGACTGCTCAGTGTTATGATCTTTGTAAGACATAAGTGTGATTATGTCATTTGAAAAACTGAGGAAGAGACTTACATGGGCTTCGAGTATTACAAACCCCAAAAAGTCAAAAACTCTTGATTTTGAGCTTGATTCTGGTGACGAACTAGACTTCGAAATGGAGGACAAATTAATCGACCGATTTCTCGTGGTGCTCCAGGATGAAAGGGCTGTATTTAAAATTGCCAATACACTAGCAAAGATCATAAGCCCCCAGGTGGCTGATGCTGTTGTAAAATTACAGAATAAAGTAGATCTATTGGAAAAAGAACTTTTAGAGAAGAACGCCCAAATCAGCGAAATCTATAACAAGTGTGACGAGCTTGAACAGTATGGCAGGAGAGAAGGGGTGCGCATCTCTGGAATTATCGAAACACAAAATGAAGACACAGACCAGCTTGTAATTTAAGTAGTAAAATCATTGATGTAGCAATAACTAGAGACGACATAAATAGGAGTCATAGGGTAGGCCTCCATGGTGCACATGATCCTGCTTCAAACCCGAGATCGATTATTGTAAGATTTAGGGGCTATTACATAAAACAGGCATTTATGAAAAACGCAAAAAGATTAAAAAATATACGGCCCCTCAAAACAAAAACTAATGCTGGTGTCAATACTACTATTAATACTATTAATAGAGACCTAAGAGAAGAAACATCGTTGAAGACCCAGGAAACAAGCGGCAATGTTGATAACGATTTGTCTCACGTACCTAGTGTGATGAAGAGGAATAACATTTTTATTAATGACCACCTAACAAAACTAAGATCAACCCTTGCGTTTAAAGCCCGTCAATTATTGAAGGAAAAGAAGATTTCGCAAACATGGTGTAGCGATGGGATCATCTTCATAAAAACCCGAGATGGATCAACAAAATTAGTGAGAAACATCAACTAGTTTGAGGCAGTTTGTGAGGCCGATGAAACAAAAGAGAACTAGAGGTGTTAATCGCGACATCAACAATCGCTGATCAATTAAATAAACTATCAGTCTCACATAAAACGAAAAAACAAACAGCTGCACTATTAGTATTACACAAATTTTCTACAGTATTTTAATTATTAATCAGAGTCCGAAAAGTCGCTTGACTGAGTCTGAAACGACGCCAAGTAAGTCCGAAAAGTCGCCAGACTGAGTCCGAAACGACGTTTGTGTTGAGTCCGAAATGACGCGGTACCGAAATGACGTGCTACCCATACCGGTACCAATGTCAGTAAAATTCAATGCCTAATATCTTGCTTCTGAGTGAAACAATTTGACTGAAATTTTCGGCATATTTTGTTTTCATACTTTATCTATCTTTAAACTATAATATTATAATTAATAGAGATTTCTCTGAGTCTTATACCATATTTAAACCGTATTTTACGATTAGACAACACTCAAACTTACTTCAATTCGTCTGCAGTCACAGCAATATAATATATTATCCAATATGTAATTGGAAATGGAAATGGAAAACCCAGAATAATTCTCGTAGCGATGACTCGCTTTTCTAATTTTATTAGAAATCTTTACCTTCAAATCAATAGTTTTATTTGACGTTTCATTTCTTCGAAGTCAACTGGTTTTACTTTGATTTTAATTTCTCGGTACGGTACGGTAGGTTTAATTAGCATTGCCAAAGGGTTTTTAAATACACAAAATGTCTCCGAAATAATTATATCACTGTCAGTGTCAACTATTTAGATGCAATAATCTGAAAGAATTTTGAAAAAATATTGAAAATTAAGAAAGTTATGGCATTTTGAAGACGGCGAATTGGAGGCATTAAAATACCGGTACGGCTTTTTTTAAAAACGCAAAAAAACTGACCGAAGCTTATATCTCAGAAACTATAATAGGTAGATCCATGAAACTTACAGAATATGAAGTTCGGGATGAACTTGTTCGAAGAAAATTATCGCGAGACTCCTCGGTTATATTGTATTTATGCTTTAGACTCTCGAACTTACGACCGAGACAATTTTCGTTCAAGGTCACAGCAAAAAAATGGCCTGTCAGTTAATAACAAACCATGTAGAAGTCTCAGGGCTTTGAAATCTTTACCCAATCCGTTTCATGATGTGATGAATACAGAAAAAATGTTTTTGCATTGTTATCGTATTTATTTTTTAGACACTAGCTACTCAAATTGCATTTTTTGTCTATACCATGTCAAGGTCATACAGAAAGGGTAAGGTCACGGGTCAACTGCAGGTCCGGAGGCTATGGAATATTCACAGAGTCTTTTCCTGGATATACATGAGAAAACACATAGACTGTGTTCATCTTTTAGCTGACAAAAATAGTTGTTTAAGGAATGGAAAATCACAAGTATTATGAGTCTGACCAATAGAAAATATCTTTATTTAAATTAACAAAGCCAATAAAACTTAAAATTAAAATCAACCAAAAATAAATAAAATATCAGAATTTTTCTGGGTCACAACTTCTGACCAAAATCAAACAATAACAAAAAACAAAACTGTGTATCATGTTCAACCTCAATCATATGAAAAGTACTTAATACAAAACAAAACTAAATTTTAAAAAAAATTAACAATATATGATATAATCAAAGGGATTACAAATGACAAAATCTTTTCTTTTTTTGGCATTCATGACTGGACGTCATCAAAGTCATCTGCAAATACAAAAAATATAGATGTATAAGATAAAGTAATCGAATGTTATGACATTATTTACCAAACAAAGAATCACCCCTCCTCTAGAAATAACAAATTATAACAACTATATCTGGTTATAAAATTAAAAAAAAAGATTTACAACAATACATAATGAGTAAAAAAAATTGCATACAATGATAAATTAATATCAATGCTAATGGCACATTTTCATTTTGCCTATGCCAAGTCAGTCTTATTTGGGAATATATTTTTCTTAAAAGTCATTGTTTTTACTAGTAATTTTATCAAAATAAAATAAAAATTGATACTGACATTTTGCAAAAATCATCTAAATATTTCACACTTAAATAAGTACGGTTTGCAAAGGTTAGATACAAATAATTATTCATTGTGGTCTGATACCATACACGTTCTACCAAGAGTTGTCTTTCCCCGATTCCTCCCCGATTTCACTTTCCGTCCCATTGCCAATTCCTACGGGGGATTTTGGCAACACAAAAGCTCAAACTATACAAAATATATACCAGGCTATCCAAAAATGCTGATATCTCGAGCGGAATGCTCTTTTTTTCAAAGTTTCTATTACATTTCATAATTAAAAACAAGAAAAATAAGCGAAAATTCGATCAAAATCTTACCTGATATGGCAGTCCGCGAACTTCAGCTCACTAGCTTCCGGAAAAATGCCACTTGACTACTTTTTGACTTCCCGAATATTCATGAGACCCCGTAATAAAAACGGTACTTTTTTCGGTCAGGTTTTTTAGCGTACCAGTAATAGGACAGCCAGCGCCTCTAGCGGCGTTTGGCATCGCTAGTTTAATCGACTTTTGAGACTAACTTCACATGGTACGCTCGTTTTTTGGGTTCCGACATCTAATTGCGAATCATCTTTTCCTCTTTTGTGTTTTCGTACGTATTATTATAAACTGGAAATTACAACACGTCATTTTTTCACCTTTATAAAAGGGTACTACTTGATTTGCAGTATCCATACAATCTTATCTGCAGGTTGGTTGGGCTTTTAGGTTTAGATTAACCAGTCTTGTGAACTTTCAGAATAAATGTTACTATGTTAGGCTATAATGACGGTTTACATTTCTGGATGAGGACGCAATTACACACTAAATAAAACGGTTTTAGATATTTATAGAGGTGGTCGTCGACATTATACAAAACTCTATTTGTTTCATTGTTCAGTCAACTAATGGCTGGGCAAGTTATTTTGATTTATGTAGAATCAAGTTCGATTGAAATCAATAGTCATATTTTCCCAGACGCACTTCGCCGCAAGTAAGTGCAGGAGCAAGATGAATACCGGAAACTATGGTAAATGTACGGAAGCGTATTGGGGACAAACTGTTTTTTAAAATGTCTCATTAAGAGAGAGAGAGATAGAGAGAGAAATGGGGTTTAACGTCCACTCGACACAAATCAGGTCATTTTGGGACTAACACATGGTTTCAATTTTATTTAAACAATTCGCTTGCGCGTAGGGGTCTTTAGCAGTGGGAGGAAACCGGAGTGCCCGGAGGAAACCTACAAGGTTGAGAAGGCGCCCCTGTCTCCATGTCACATAGGCTCACACCAGGGTTCGAAACCACAGCCGCAAGCCAGAGGTGACCGGCCAGCTAGAGGTCGAAAAGCGGCACTCTAGACCACTAGGCCATCCCAACCCCTCCTATGTCTCATTAAAGATACATTGTGTAGGAACTAAATCTGCCTATTTAAACAGATATTTATTTTGTTTCAAATGTTATATGAATTATCAATTAGGCATTTATTCACATTACAAGTACCGTAATCTACTCTCTAGATTATCGGATAGTTATCATTTTGAACGGAGTTAAACGCGTTCATTAAAAGTGAATAGTCAGGGTTTGTTTTGTTTTTTTTTTGCAACCTCCCACATGAATAATCTAAATGATAATCTCTATCATCCAGAAAATATTCTACGTTGACGACTAGGTGGCTATTGATAATAAAATAGGTCGCAGGACCTGCATGTCAACTTGTCTACGGAACAAACGAACGACTTGCCAACATGTGACAGAGCGTATACGACGAGCCCATATGGATCGAAATCCGTAAATCCATTCGCAATTGCCAGAGGAACATGTACACCAACTCCCATGTCGATAGAAGGCCCCGGTGAATTGTCATGATTTTTTATTCGAAGATGGTGTCATAATTTTTTATTCGAAGGGTGCCCCCCCCCCTCTTCTCCCCAAGAACACGAACACAAATAAATAGCGTTTGGGACCAAGTTACTGTTTCAACGAAAATTAAACACCATTTCATGATTTAGCCAAGTCGTCTTATCTAATTGAAGCTCGTGTATTAATATCACGAACTCGCGTCAAAGGGACATTATGTACACCGCGATATGAATTAATAAAATTCCGCAGTTGAATTTTTTAAACAATTGTGTTTAAATTAATACTTAGCTCATCCACAGACATTTAAGATTAAAAAAAGGCTTCTGGGCCAGCACGAAGGTCTGTCAAAGTAATAAATATTTATTATTATATAAAGGTAAACTTCTTTTCCAGATGGAAGTTGGTTCAACTTTGTGTATATATAGAGAGGCGTCTTCCGGAATTTGAACAGAGGGGGGCCCGGGTGGAGAAAAATGCTTTGGCGTGCGGCATGGGGAATTAACCGAGAATTTGAGCAAGAGGAGTGCCGGGGTGGAAAAACTTCCAGTTTGGCGTGAACTCTGGGGAATTAACTGAGAATTTGTGCAAGGGGGGTACCGAGGCGGAGAAAACGTGCAATTATTTTGCGTGCAGTCTGAGGAATTAACCGAGCATTTGAGTAAGCAGGGGAGTACTGGGTGGAGAAAACATTTAGTTTGACGCACAGTCTGGGGAATTAAACCGAGAACTGGAGCAAGGGGAGTACTGAGGTAAAAAAAATGCCGCTCGTAGGACCCCGGACACGACACTCTAGTACAACTGGTCAGATTTTCATGTAGTGTAGGCCTTCGAAAGTATAAAAAAACAAACGAAATATAGATCTGTAATTTAATCAGAATAAGGATTACGAATCCCCCCAAAGCGGCTAACCTGGCTTATTGATGTGACCAGTCGTGTGGGACTTGAAAATTAGCAATCAGTTTTTTTTAGATTAAATACTGAATAAATGTAACGCAGCACGCGATTCACGAATTATCGGTTAGATAAAAGCAGGAAAAGGATGACGTCTTCGGATTTTCTCTATAGAAAAAGTGTAGATTTGTGCAACCCATAAGCAATTTCTCTGCGGAGTCGACATCTCAATTATTATTACATGTACAATGTTTTAAAACTGTCGTTTGGTTAAATGGTTTGTATACACATTGGTATACATGCAAACGAACCCATGGTGGTGTGAAATCAACTGAACTTACATTAGGCTAGGCATTGCCACTGTCCGGCCATAACTTCTAGAACCCCACATTGCAGACGTAGCCATGCAAATAAAATTAACCACTTGACTAAAATGGCCGATGTGTCCATTAACGGCTTTGTTTCAGCTGTGTTGGTTCCATTTAATTTCAATACTTGGCTTGGGCATAGGATCTTTAACAGTGGGTGAAAAACCGGATGATCTGGAGTAAACCCACGAGGTTCGGCAGGTAAACCTACTCCAAGTATCGATGATAGACCGTTTGATCTGAACAGCATGCCTTCAACCATTCGGCCCCCCAACTCCCCGTCCCGGGTACAATCCAACTAAGAGGGCTGGATGGCCGAATAGTTAACACGTGCGCGTTGCATCATAAGGAATGTCATTGAATCAAGTGGCGTGGTTTCGATTCCCCGTTAGTACGTGACAAGGAGTAGAGTCGCCGGTGGATTTTCTCCCACTGCTCAAGACCTCCACGCGCACGCGAATTATGGAAATGAAATTTAAACATAATATTATGTTAGTCCCGAAATGACCTACCTAGTTTGTTTGAGTGGTGGTTAAAACCCCATTTATCTCTCTCTCTATCCCAGTCGGGGGGTTGGGATGGCCTAGTGGTCTAGAGTGTCGCGCTTCGACCTCTAGCTGGCCGGTCACCTCTGGTTTGCGGCTGTGGTTTCAATCCCTGGTGTGAGCGTATGTGGCATGGAGATAGGGGCGCCTTCTCAACCTCGTGGGTTTCCTCCGGGCACTCCAGTTTCCTTCCATTGCTAAAGACCCCTACGCACAAGCGAATTATTGAAATAAAATCAAACCATATGTTAGTCCCGAAATGACCTGGCTTGTGTCGAGTGGACGTTAAACCCCATTTCTCTCTCTCTCTCTCTCTCTCTCTCTCTCTATCCCAGTCGGATCGAAATGACGTCACTCGAATCAATGACAGACCCTATGACCATAATCCCACGCGTTGGACAATCGCCCACCGAACCATTTTGCATGTGCTTTTGTATTCTATTAATTTTCGGAACAACCGAGACTTTATCAATTACATCAAGAAAAACGTCAATGTCGTTAACTAACTCACGGATGTCGTGATCCGCCATTTCTATTCATGTTATCCAACGAGATTAAATAAAACTAGTTCTATAACTCTTAAGTATCTAAGTAACTTCCTCCATAGATGAATCGTAACCAATTAACCAAAATTATGGAACTTCCTGGAACAGTTCGTCACCACTTGGAATCGGCGCCATTACATTCTGAAATGAAATGCTTTTGACATGGCCTTGCGACAGCATTGTTCCTTGTCTTACATGAATAATTTTCTTGTCAAAGGTATGGAATTATCTTTGAATATATATGTCAGTTACTACGCCCACGGAAAGACATAGGGTACAGATACACTCTTAAATTAATTATACCTTTATTTAAATCCATAGGAATCTAGTGATATAAGAAACATGATAAACGATTTTACTGGAACTTTAAATTTGAAAACATCAACAGAATGATGCACGAGTGGTTTGTACGCGCCCGAAGTAAAAACGTAATAATTTTATGTAATAAAGTTTTTAATGTACAGAAAGATGTATCATAGTTTACGTTCTGGGTATTCGAAGGTACAAAAAATAATACTTCCGGTATTTGTGGTACAGTAATACTTCCGTACTTCCGGTATTGAGACAATTGAATATTTCGTCATACTGTGTAATCTTCCGTATTACTACGATGTCGGAATTGACAAAAGTCCACTGTACATTGAAAACTATTTCCGATACAAACAGATGCACGCGATTTGGCTATTACAAACGTATAACAAGCTCAAATAACAAATAAGGCCCCCCCCCCCCCCCCCCTTGGTTTAGTGTGTGGCACTGGGGTCGATCCCTTGGCGACTGATGTTTCTAGGGATATTTCGATGCGGTGTCCACTTTGTAGTGGCAAATGAAAAACGATTAGTCTTTCGAATAGTACCGAAAATACAAGATCAACCCCCGCGTCGTTGTTAGCACGCGGGGGATCACGTGGCTAAGTGGGTAAGACGCTAGCTCGCTAGTCTGGAGGTCGGGTATTTAGTGGGACAGATAACAGCAGAATCGTGCAAATGATGATACACGCATCACATTTGGCACAATTGTTCTACAAGGTATACTAATCAAATCTGCACGACTGGCCAATTGAAAAATCCAACACGGCGGCAATTTTTCAAGATGGCCACCAACGCGGCCACCCGAAGTTGATGTTTTGCTTAAAAATATGTGTAGTTGTCCGATTTGTGTTATCTAAGAGTCGATTCCTATGTTTTAAGTTTTAAAGCCTGCTGAACTACATTCCCCCATAGCACACTGCATGGCGTATGTCCGTCTCCATTAGCCCAGGTTAGGAGCAGAGCAGTAGGACATTAAACCCCATTTCATTTGTTAGCACGCACATAACGCATCCATTGACAGTAAGATATTAAGGTTCAGTGACTTAGTGATCGAGAGTGTCATGCTTAGTGCTCTAGTTGGCCTGTAACCTCCGGCTTGTGGTCTTGGTTTTGATCCCTGGTGTGAACGTATCTGGCTTGGAGATACACCTCGCGGGTTTACACCTACAGCAAAGACACATGCCCATGCGCTTACATAATAGAAATAGTCAGCGATGTCACTCATGGTAGAAGCGGACGTTAAACACCACGAATAACTACAACAGTGGACAAAACTGGGCTGGAAACTTTGCTATTCTGACAAAATGTTCCTGAAAGCCCGGACTATGGTTCCAATTTAATTTTTCATCATTGGATGTCTTGTGAAAAAATGGGACAGCTCCTTTAATATTTATTATTATTATAATTAATTATGCAAGAGCTAAGTCTGCATATTGCAGGTCTTTCTGAAATGTTTTTTAAAGTATTAATTAGACATCAATTAACTGATCCACTAGGCCTTAATCAACTCTCGATGGCATCAAATTTCTCCGATATTAAATAGATTACAACGGTTCAGCGATACTTTGATTTGATTTAATCATACATGGAGACTTAGCTTCGATCAACCGGTACGGTGGTTGCAATTATTGCACACGTCTGCCAAACCTTCAATGGCTAATATCTTCGCTTGCAATAGAGTAATTTGAATGAAAAATTCAAATTATCCATTTTTCATTATCTACTTTCGAACTATTATAGCAAGAATGGTTAGTTCTTTATCTAAATCTTTCATAATGTATCTTTAACGATATTATTATTATTATTATCAACAATACTATTATTATTAAAGAAGGGACAATGTCATATACCAATCAGGTTCCGTTATCCGCTTCGTTAAACCTTCTTGACCGCCGATTGAACTTAATATTGACGACCAAACAACCCGTTTAATAAGAGTTTATTCCGCTAACATTAGTAACAAGCTGTAGTAATATATTAGTATTATTATTACAAGACCTGTCAGTGTTTTTGTATTATTAATATTTATATCCTGGTTATTGTTTATAAACCATCCATTAATAACGTGTATGTCTCTAGCTACTAGTCCATTCACACTTTAATTGTGGTGTACCGGACAGTAGCAGGATTAACCAGCTTACGGCTCCAATCTAATTAAAATTAAAAAACAGATCTATATTTCGTTTCGTTTTCTTTATACTTTACACAACATAAAGATCTGACATGTTGTACAAAAGGGGCGGGGGATCGCGTCAGAGGTCATATGAGTGGCTTTTGACCCTATGACGTCAGACATTTGATTAACCAATCAGCATTGATGTTTCTAGTGGTGGAAGGGATTACACAACGAATCAGTATGTTGCAGCTAGTTCTTGGCGTGCGATGCACGGAAATGTGGGTATCATATGCTGATTGGTTAATCAAATGTCTGACACGATCTGTTGCTACAACTGGTCAGATCCTCATGTAATAGACGCCATCGAAAGACAGAAAAGAGACATTTAAAAAAAATAAACAATTATCAAATGAATGGATCCGTGGACCAGCCGTAAGCGTCCAGTGCGCTGTAGAATATACTTACGTGTTTGCCCAACCTGAGTTATATGCATTCTAGATAAGTTGTGGTGTCGCCGTTTGGGTTGTGGAATATGTCCTGCAATGATAAAATGTACCAATGATAAAATGTTTATTTTGTCTTAAATATTTTCAAGGTAAGATAACAACATCAATGTTGATTTAAATTGACAAATAATTCGTGTTTTCATTGTGTAAGACTTTGGATGACATTGAGTTAGAGACTTAGCTATTTTAAGTCTGAGAATGCATTTTGAATTCGGGGTCGGATATTGTTTTGTCGCTTTATTTAAATGATACCAGTTTCACCAAGAGTGTGCGCCTGGGGCTCCGATTTTTCACATGGAACAAAAAGCACAAGACATTTGCAGTGGTCACCTTGGGCTCCTGCATTTGTTTTCCCGTCAGATTTTTATTTAAATTTAAACTCCATACCAGGTGTCACATTTGTATACATTTGTAGACATATGACGGTACATAATGACTGCGGACAAAATGGCAAAAAAATTATTGTAACAGGAAATAATGTTACTGTTAGGCCTTAGGATCCACCAATTCAACCCAGTAACGTAAAAAGTTGACCCACAGCAGAATTGCAATTTATTACAAGACGAGGGGGGGGGGAGTGATAGCTGAATGGTTAGCAAATATTTCAGGACTGAAGAAAGACCTGTAATTGGCAGATTTAGCTCTTGCATAACCAATTTCTTCTGATTAAAATCTTTATCCATTTTCTTCTTTAAACCAGCGGCTGCCAGGAAGGATACGCCCACATTTTTCGAACAATCAAGGGCCATAATCCAATAAGCTACGGTCCGATATGCGCGAATATCGACAAGACCAAGATTCTTGGGTTATAAAGATACATTTCAAATTTCATCAAAATCGGATCAAAATTGTGACTTCTAGGGTGCCCACAATCTTGATATACCAGATGTTTACACTATTTGCACACGTGGAGGGCCAGTTTGTCTGACAGTTTTAATCTGAATTTCAGGACATTCAAACTCAACTAACCTTACGGTGTAACAGTGATATATTCGAAGTTTGTTTTTTTTTAAATCGGACAATGAATGTGACCTGTATTGAGGCCACAAGCTAAAACGTAATTGTTTGTACAATCAGGGGTCATAAATCAGCAAGTTACGACCCGATATGCATAAATATCGACAGCGACCAAGACCTGTGTATTATTAACATACATTTGAAGTTTCATCAAAATTGGATTAAAATTGTGATCTGTAGAGTGTTCACAATTGTGGACGAACGGACGGACGGACGAACCCATTTTAATAGTCCCCCACTTTCTTCAAAAGTCGGTGGGCAATGAAACGGTGTTAAACGTCCTACTGTTCTGCTCCGAACTGTGCTATTGAAGACGGGCATACGCCATACAGTGTGCTATGAGGGAAATTTTGCCCGGACCCAGCGGCATTACTATCTTATATCGATTTTTAACTGCCAAGGGATCTTTTACGTGTACCCCTCCCAACGACTAGACAGCTGTCCTTGTCAGGGCCTCCGCCCGTCATCAGGATGAACTTTCTCGGCCAACGCGTCTAACCCAATTAGCCACCGTGACTCCCCTCTGCCAAATCTTTAGGCCATATCGTTCAACCTCTTTTGTCTGAGGTTACCATCAGTAATGAGTGTATTGTGAATCCTTTCTGTATGACACCACCGTTGTCAATATCTTCTTCTAAAAACAAAAAGAACGATAGATTGCCAGCCAACGAAACATACGCCCACTACAGCTAAGTTGTCCGTGCAGGCAACAAGGGTTGTCGCATATTTTTTCTTTTGTCAGTAAGCAGAACGTTTACAACACATGAAAATCTTATTACGAGTAACAGCCCATTAAGTAATTATCAAAAATGGTTAGAATTGTTTTAATTGTTTGTCTCATGGTCTTTGTCCACAAGATATTTCATAGTGATCAAGAGCGTTCACAAGATTTATTAAAGTGATCAGGGGTCATAACTCTGGCAGTAATTATCGGATATCGCTCAAAATCGTCTCATGACTTTAAACAATCTAAAATTTAAAGTCAATCGGATATTAACTTTTGCCTCTAGAGCGGTCACAAGATTTTTCAAAGTGATCAAGGGCTATAACTCTGAAAGTAATTATGGGATATCGCTGAAAATCAATAGGCTTCTTCGTCTCGTGACCTTAAACACTGTGTATAAATTTAAAGTCAATTGGATATTAACTTGAGCCTGTAGAGCGTTCACAAGAAATTGTGGAAGGACGGACAGGCAGACAGACAGACGGACGGACGCACAGACGGACAGACAGACAGACAGAGTGACAGACAGACAGACGACAATATACGACCACATTTCCATGTAAGCGTATAAAAATACTAGTTTCACAATGTTCCGGCCTCTCCTTCGGCTACCGTCATGCCATCTGGAATCATTTCTGTCATACTTCCGCCTGCTTCTTCTATTTTCATTGTTGAGTTCCAGGCCATCTTTCAACATATCCAAAGTTCTCTGATTTTCGATCCGGGGAAACGAATAAATCAACAAATGTACATTTGGAGTCTCATAACTCCATTGATATTGAGTTCTTGCCTTATAACTTTATTGCAGATAAAATCATGACCCCTGCAAGTCAGAATATTCACTTCAAAATTATCATAAATGACCTCATGACATCTTATTTCGATGTTACATGATGATATCAGCATACATCTTTCAAAGATGTGACGGTTTTGGTCTCTAAGTTGTCTTTCGCAAGTCTCCATCATCCGCACTTTTCTGGGTTTGATTTACCACCCCTCCCCATTCACAACTGCACATGGAAACCACGATACTTTATTGTCAAAACAAGTGCCAAATTATCCATAGTATTATGTGGAGGCCTTGATAAGGTAAATAGCGTTAAAGCGAGATCAAACCTTCTACTGAAGATGCTTGACTTTTCACGTTTTCAGTTTTGTAAAGTTGCATTCACATAATACTCTGGATAATTCGGCACTTGTTTCGACTGGGTATTCACCAAGCTTGAGAGCACCAAGGGAACCCGGGGAAGGTGGGTGGATAGCTGAATGGTTAGCACATGCGTGCTGTATCATATAGCCTGTCATTGAATCAACTGGCGTGTGGTTTTGAATCCCCTGTTGTACGTGACAAGGAGTATGTCCAACCTCGTGGGTTTTCTCCGGGTCCTCCGGTTTCCTCCCACCACAAAAGAATCCCTACGCGCAAGCGAATTAATGAAATAAAATTAAACCACATGTTAGTCCCGAAATGAACTGGTTTGTGTCGAGTAGACGTTAAACTCCATTTCTCTCTCCCAAGGGAACGCACGAAGTTGGACTTTCACCAGTATTTGACTGATATCTATAATAGAGGTTGACTCAATTTCACAATATTATAGCTTGCAAGGAATTCTATGATGATAAAATCAAACATCAGATCAAGTCAATTCAACACTTATTTTAAATCATGGACCACAAAAGCATTTAATCAAGAAAGCAATAAATGATCAACATGTAAATTATATCCATCTTATGGCCACAGATCACTAATTATTCCCCATTGACTTTAATGTTAATTCTCGTCTCTCAGATTGGCTCTAACTTTTTCCCAAATTTTTGTTGGGCAGAACGTTGTCTGCCACAGATGGAGCAACATGTGGCAAACCCTTGCCCAAAAAAGCATGTGTGGGGTTCACCATGAAAAACTTGAGATACACAAGCTGGAAGTAGAGACAAGTAAACATGCAATTTTAGGCCCTATATTTCAGCATAAACTGCTTCCTTCCGCATAAAAAAATCATGAATATTCACCAAAACTTTGCAGAAAATGGATTTTCAAACCCTTTTCTTCGATTCCACACCAAAATTTGTCATGCAAAAGGGGGGGAAAGGCAAATGGAGAGAAAGACTTAGTTTCATGGGTAACGACGTAGAAATATTTAGTGATCTGTGTCTTTATAATTTTAGCAATAAAAAAATAGGTTGCCAGGCAACGAAACATACGCCCACACAGCAGCCAAATCGTCCGGGCAGTCAACAAGAGTTGTTGCATTTTAAGTAATCACCAGAAAATCATAATTCAAACTCACCCATAACTACGGTGTAACCGTGATATAATCAAACGTTTTTTTAAATCAGATAATAATTTTGACCTCCAGAGGGACCACAAGCTAACAAAAGCGATTTTTCAGACAACCAGGGGACATAATTCAGGAAGTTATGATCCGATATGGGCAAATATGCAATCGAACCAAGATCATTAGGTTATAAACATGTATTTCAAGTTCCATCAAAATCAGTTCAAAATTGTGACCTCTATAGGGTCCACAACTTTGATATAACATATTTTCACACAATTCGCGTACAGACGGCGGCCATTTTATCCGTCAACTCTGGTCCGATTTTCACGAAATTCAAATTCTCCCTTCATTACCATGAAACCGTGATATAATCAAACGTTTTTTTAAATCGGATAATAATTTTGACCTCCAGAGGGACCACAAGCTAACAAAAGCGATTTTTCAGACAACCAGGGGACATAATTCAGGAAGTTATGATCCGATGGGCGCAAATATCGAAAGGAATCAAGATCTTCGGGTTATAAACATACATGTCAAGTTTCATCAAAATTGGTTCAAAATTGTGACCTCTATAGGGTCCACAACCTTGATATAACATATTTTCACACTATTCGTGTACAAACGGCGGCCATTTTGTCCGTCAATTCTTGTCCGATTTTCACGAAATTCAAACTCTCTCTTCATTACCATGGAACGGTGATATAATCAAACGTTTTTTTAAATCGGATAACAATTTTGACCTCCAGAGGGACCACAACTAAAAAGGGCGATTTTTCGGACAATGAGGGGCCATAATTCAGGAAGTTACGATCCGATGGGCGCAAATATCGAAAGGAACCAAGATCTTTGGGTTATAAACATACATGTCAAGTTTAATCAAAATCAGTTCAAAATTGTGACCTCTATAAGGTCCACAACCTTGATATAACATATTTTCACACTATTCGCGTACAAACTGCGGCCATTTCGTCAGTCAATTTTGGTCCGATTTTCAAGAAATTCGAACTCAACCTTCATAACCATGGAACGGTGATATAATCAAACGGTTTTTTAAATCGGATAACAATTTTGACCTCCAGAGGGACCACAAGCTAAAAAGGGCGATTTTTCGGACAATCAGGGGCCATAATTCAGGAAGTTACGATCCGATTGGCGCAAATATCGAAAGGAACCAAGATCTTTGGGTTATAAACATGCATTTCAAGTTTCATCCAAATCGGTTCAAAATTGTGACCTCTACACTGTTCACAAGCAAAAAAACCTGATTTTTCGTACAATCAGGGGCCATAACCCATGAAGTTACAGTCCGATATATGCCAATATCGAAAGGAACCGAGATCTCAGGGTGATAAACCTATATTTTAAGTTTCATTTAAATCAGATAAAAATTGTGACCTGTAGACTGTTCACAAACAATTGTGGAAGGAAGGACGGTCAGAGGCGACGACAATATACGTCCACATGAAAATGTGGGCGTATAAAAAGCAGTTACCTCCCTTGATATTGTTTGGACGCAGACCACCATTAATTTCCCTTCTCAAAACTTTTCCCCGAACTGCAGGATTTTCATTACAATCAGAGCAACAAATGGTCATGCCTTTCCTTCAGATTTTTCGTGTTTCCGATTCATTGCATACTAAAAACATTCTACTATACGTCGTACACATCACAGAAAATTGTTATGAACAGAGGAATTATGGAGATGGTGTAATTTAATGGTGGTCTGCATCCGTTCACTAAAAGCAGGTTACTTCCCTTTATATTGTTTACTAAAAGCAGTGAACTCTCGTGTATCGCACTATGAAATTACAAAATAATAGAACACAAATTCATCCCATAGACATTACATTTCTCTATCGTAATTTCCATATCTGTGAGCAAAAAATTTAAATATGATTTAGTTGAGATTTACATTTCCACTTATAACCCTTGAACAATATTCAAATGGGAACACATCAATAACAGCACATTTGCACACTTATGGATGTTTAATCTGTAATGAACGGTACAAAGTCAGAGGGGTCAAAACCAAAAGTACTACACAGATGTCAGTAGCGCGTGTGTCCTCCACGTGCTCTTACGCACGCTGTGCAGCTACGTAGCATGGAATTTACCAACTGTGTCGTACTTTTGGTTTTGACTCCTCTGACTTTGTACAGTTGATTACAGATTAAACATCCATAAGTGTACAAATGTGTTGTTATTGATGTGTTCCCATTTGAATATTGTTCACAATAAGAAGCAAAATAAATAAGATATGTTTACAGGATCATTTTGTTATACGAAAAACTAAGTGATGCGTTTTCTATGGCGGTCAGTATATATACACCTTTAACACATAAAGATGAATTATTTACAACTTTTAAAATTCAACTTCACTCGCAATCTTGGAATCTTTACAACTATTGTTCTTGAGCCTTTTCTTTTTCTTTCTCCTCTCCCCGAAACATCACATACGCTGCTCCAGCAACCGTTACAACCCCGACGGCTCCCAGCGCCATTTCTGTAACCACGTTATCAACCTTGAAAAAATAAAACGTAGATATTGAAATAACTATGGTTCGATGCCAGGGTTGGCCAAGATAGTTCCTGTCTTGTTGTCAGTGGCACAAGATGTAGGGCTTGGCAAACAAATGGGTCTAGTTGTTTGGATGGGACAAAAACCTGAGGTCCATCAGTCTACTGATGGTATGTAAAAGAACCCATGACAGTAGGAATATGATAAAGTGTAGGTCCATCACTTATTTTAATGAAGTCTCCCAGTGAACACATAAAATAACCCAAACTGATCCCGCAGTGAATATTTGCTTGGCCGCTACAATCACTGATAAGCATGACATCGACGAGACTTAATGAGTTCGGCATATTAACTTTTTTACTCCCACAAATAAAATTCTCAAACATGTTTTTGAGGTAAAAGAAAAATAAATAAAGACGTTTGAAGTATTTGTAGTTAAAAAATATTTCCTATTTAGTGTAAATGGGTATTAAAATGAGTAAAATGCATCATTTTGCCCGAAGCAGTTAGGTTTTATGTAAACATTGCAGAGCCGTTGAGCCAATAACTGAGGCCACGTGCAGTTTACGCACGTGTTGTGGACAGTCATCTGTTACAGAGATAATTCGTAAGTAATTCTCTGTGAAACAGATTGAAAATAACCCTTGAAAGTTAGAAATTAAAGATGAGCTGGAAATGCAGCTGCCTATGCAAAATTCTCATAACATTAAATTGAACACGCCAAATTCCAACTGTCAAAGATTCTTTTACGCACACATCGACAAGTACATGGGTGGTCCTTCAATTTTCATGTCATTCGAAGGACTAGATACTTTTTACCTTATGTCTGGGTGAGACATTAAAACTCATTCTATTCAATTTTCTGTCATACCAACAACACATATTAATCTCCAAATGACCCAGGTATTGTCTGGATGAAACATAATTACAACTCACTGTAATCTAGTCCTTACCTGTTCACTTTCCTCCACTTTATATCGACACCAATTAGCGAAATGTTCACAGTTACTGTAAATAAGGTTGTAGCCAACACGGCCCAACCTAGATAATGCATTCTCCACTATTTGACATTTTGGTAAAGGCCTGTAAAAAGATAATTCCAAACCTGTAGTGCATTCCTCCTGCACATAAACATATATTATACAAGAGCTAAATTTGCCTATTGCAAGATCTTTCTTTAGACCTGAAATTTTATAAAAACTATTAATGAGACATTAATTAACTTATCCAATTCATAATCAACTCTCGGTGTTATCTTATGTGTCAGATTTTCACTGAATTTGAATCCGATCTGCTGCTCAAAGCTCATTGATGATTTAATCCAAAAATGGATTATTCAGATTATGTTTCTTATCGCACCAACTTTAGTAATGACAATCAAGGCTAGGCTTAAAACTCAAAAGCTACTTCCTCGGTTCAGAGTCGAAGAATTTGAATGAAAATTTCAACATATTGTATTTACATTATCTGTTTTTTTAAACTACTACAGCGAGATCAGTCAACTCTTTATCTAATCTCCCATAATGTATCTTTAATGTAGCATGGTTTAACAGCCAAACCAAGTGGCTCCTTATATTCTTAATGTCTTTTCTTAGTGTCCTGTCATTAAAAGGAGCCAAGTCTTTCACTCAGTATCATCCACAATCTCCGACATTGCAAACACAACTTAATGGTGAATTTAAAGCAACATTGATGTTGTTATCTTGCCGTGCAAAAGATAGGCATATGCACAGTATGTCAGAATGCTTTCAAGCCCCATTTGTGATGAAGCAATTCGACAAACGTGCTTAACATATCCTGCTCGGGATAGGCTATTGAAGACAGACATACGCCATACAGTGTACTACATGTATGAGGGAAATTTTGCTCAGGCAGCAGCACTATGGCCTACTCTTCTATGTAATTCCAAGGGATCTTTAACATTCATGCCAATGTAAGCTTATACACAGGTCCTTGTCATTTTTGTCCCTTCCAAATGACTAGACAGCTGTCCTTATCAGGCCCTCCATTCTGCATCACTGACAAAGGAAATGAAATGGGCTTTAACGTCCTACTGTTCTGCTCCTAACCTGGGCTAATGAAGACGGGCATATGCCATACAGTGAGCTATGAGGGAAATTTTGCCCAGGCAGCGATGCCACAGCCTACTCTGATATCAAATTCCAGCTACCAAGGGATCTTTTATATGCACACCAATGTGTACATGGGACCTTGGTTTTCCATCCCATTCGAATGACTAGACAGATGTCCTTGTCAGGCCCACTGTTATCCATCACTGACAAGGTGAAACCCCACACTGGAAAATCTAAATGAGCCAGTCTCTTACCCACTTAGCCAGGTGATCCCCCTACTGACAAAGGAAAACCAAGCCGACAAATCCTGGCGAATCAAACTGTATATGTATGTAAAATCTCCTTACTTTCTCTTGTTATCTTTATTATTTAACTTGGCTTTAGAATTACCGGTCACAGTCCAAAAACTATCTTTTTTTACCGAGGCTTTGGTGAATAGTATTCCAGCAATACTGAAGAAATGACCGGAATTGACATCACCTGAACCATCATATTCGTCTTCTCCAGACAAATGAACTATTTCTTCATTACCTGAAAATATGCATTTCAATCTTAATATTCAAACATATTGAAGGGGTGAGGGGAGATTGGGCATGATTAAGCCGAGTCAATTCGCTATTCTGATTTATCAGAATCCACTACAGTTCAAAATGTCAATGCTTTTAAAGTGATAATTTCATATTTTCTAAGAGAGTCAAAACATATTTATTTCTATGTCTTTTGCTCAAAAGGTTGTCAACTCACTATTATACGATCATGGGCAATATTTCAGAGGGATTAAAATCGCTGACACAGAAAATAATAACACAATTACCTCCCTTGTTTTCCCATTCCCCTCCATGCAATGGCGATCTTCAAACGTTTCAATTTGAAGTTGAAAAGAGAGAGAGATATGGGGTTTAATGCCATTCGACACAAACTAGGTCATTTCGGGACTAACATATTGTTTTTAATTTTATTTCAATAATTCGCTTGCACACATAGGAGTCTTTAGCGGTGGGAGAAAACACAGAGTACCCAGAGAAAACCCAAGATGTTGGACAGGCAACCCTATTCCTTCATCTGAGAAAACATTGGTCCTTAGGGGTGAGGGTCCGAAAGGTCTAATATGTGCACTTTAGATCAAAAGGTCAGTCATTGGGACAATGACATGTGGCATGGTTTTGATTCTCAGCTTCTACATGACAAGCAGTGGGGTCGCCTGTCCAACCTCGTAGGTTTTCTCTTGGACCTCCGGATTCCTCCCACTGTTAAAGACACGTACCAACGTGAATCATTGAAATTAAATTGAATCATATGCATAGTCCCAAAATGACTTTGTGTCTAATCGACATTAAACACCCCCCCCCTCTCTCTCTTTCAGAAAATATGATAAAACGCTTACCAACTCCACAAGCTAAAACCTTAATTTTTCGTACAATCAGGGGCCATAATCCATGAAGTTACGGTCCAATACATGCAATATATCGACAGGAACCAATGTCTTTGGGAGACAGACCTATATTTCAAGTTTCGTCAAAATTGGTTAAAAATTGTGACCTGTAGATTGTCCACAAACAAATGTGAACGGACGGACAGTTAGGGGGGACGACAATATACGTCCACATGAAAAAGTGGGTGTGGGTGTATAAAAATACTCACCAACATAAACACCATAATGATAATAAAGTCCACGTTTAAACGCGACCATATCTCCCTCTTGAAGGTGACTTAACACAGTAGCATTATGTTCCCTTATATCACTGGTCTGCTGCATTGTTTATAGTTGGCTTTTTTATCTGAAAGAAAAATTTACAATTGTATATTGCACTAATATAATTATGTAAAAATAAAACAGTCTATGCATGTCCTTCTTTAGGCCCGAAATATTATCTAAATTATTAATTAGACATTAATTATCTTATCCAGACCAACTCTCGATACTCATCAGTCATCAGAGCCTGTGATATTTACTTGACTTGAATACATTTTGTGAGGGATAATTCAACGCTAAAATGGATAACCGCGACTTAAGTTGTTTGTTATCAATATCATACCGGTACCAATGTCAGTAAAATTCAATGCCTAATATCTTGCTTCTGAGTGAAACAATTTGACTGAAATTTTCAGCATAGTTTGTTTTCATTCATTATTTCTCTCTAAACTACAATATAATAGAGATTTATCTGAGTCTTAAACCATTTAAACCGTATTTTACGACTTGACAACACTCAAACTTACTTCAATTCGTCTGCAGCCACAGCAATATAATATATTATGCAATATGTAATTGGAAATCGAAATGGAAAATCCATAATAAGTCTCGTGGCGATTACTCACTTCTCTAATTTTAGAAATCTTTACCTTCAAGTTTTATTTGACGTTTCATTTCTTGGAAGTCAACTGGTTTTATTTCGATTTTAATTTCTCGGTAGGTTTAAAGTTCCAATTTCATATTTTCTAAGAAAGTCAAAACATAATTATTTCTATGTCTTTTGCTCAAAAGGTTGTCAACTCACTATTATACGATCATGGGCAAAATTTTTTGGGCATTAGAAAGGCTGACACAGGCTGATTGAGGAAATAATTACTCAATTACCTCCCTTGTTTTCCCATTCCTCTCCATGGACGGCCATCTTCAAACGTTTGAATTTGAAGTTGAAAATGATTTTTTTGCCAATTTCTCAACTGGCAATAGTGAATTATAGGATTAATAGGATTATTCTTTAACAAGGTAGGACTGTTTATAGGTTCAATCTATTTTAGGGCTTTATTTTAATACATTTTAAAAATGTAACTTAAAAAAATGCTTTTGGAACCTTAATCGACTTTTGAGACTAACTTCACATGGTACGCTAGTTTTTGGGGTTCCGCCATCTAATTGCGAATCATCTTGTCGTTTTTTGTGTTTTTTGTTGTATTATTGTAAACTGGACATTCCAATACGTCATTTTTTCACGTTTGTAAAAGGATACAACTTGATTTGTAGTCTACCTTTTAGGTTGGACTTTTAGGTTTTTGCCAATTTCTCAACTGGCAATAGTGAATTATAGGATTAATAGGATTATTCTTTAACAAGGTAGGACTGTTTATAGATACAATCTATTTTTAGGGCTTTATTTTGGTCAGGTACAAAACTCGGAAAACTCGGAAATCTCGGAAAACTCGGAAAATATTTTCCGACTTTTCTCCTCTCCGAGTTTAATGATTTGACTCGATTGAAAATACAAAACTCGGAAAACTCGGAAAAAATTGTCCGACTTTTTTGTTTGAATAGAAAACTCGGAAAATATTTTCCGACTTTTCAGTTTGAAACAAAAAGTCGGACAATTTTTTCCGAGTTTTCCGAGTTTTGTGTTTTCAATCGAGTCAAATCATAAAACTCGGAAAAAGAAAAAGTTGGAAAACTATCAAAAATATTATTTTGTTTAAATTGGCGAAAGTAGTTGTAGTAATACATCTATTTAATAAGTTGGACATAATCTGTAACTTTTCAGTTATATTTTAACCAAAATAATGCAATATGGCAGTTATAATCGAATATCCGAGTTTTCCGAGTTTTGTATTTTGGCTTATACGAAAATATAAAACTCGGAAAACTCGGAAAGTGGCAAAAAGATATCAAAATAAACTAGTTTTCATTGGATAATTATAATATGACAGTAACACATCTATTTAATAAGTTGGACATGATCTATAACGAAGTTTCGAAGAAATTCGACCATTTTTAAAAAAATAATCTTCTTAGGCCTTTTTAGCTGGATTTTCCTTCGCGCATGCGTAGAGCGGGAACCAAAGACACGATGCCTACCAAATTCCGGCCAGCAACTTGTCTCCCTGGTACGCAGGTACCCTGTAAATTTCAAGGCTCTACCGGCATTCCTTCTAGGCGTTTGTTCTTGGCACCCCACTTTTGCGCCGAAAATATTCAGTTTTTCACGGACTCCATAAGTGGAAAAACGTCGTTTATGCCCGCGAAAGCGGCCCAAATTGTCCGAAGAACCTGAAATTTAGACACAACACGTACATTTACACTAGCCACACCTGGGTACCACTCCGATTTCGATCCGATGAAAATATGGCAGTTATAATTAAATTTCCGAGTTTTCCGAGTTTTGTATTTTGGCCTATACGAAAATACAAAACTCGGAAAACTCGGAAAGTGGCAAAAAGATATCAAAATAAACTATTTTGCATTGGATAATTATGATTATGACAGTAACACATCTATTTAATAAGTTGGACATGATCTATAACGAAGTTTCGAAGAAATTCGACCATTTTTTTTAAAAAAATTCTTCTTTAGGCCTTTTTAGCTGGATTTTCCTTCGCGCATGCGTAGCGCCGGAACCAAACGCACGATGTCTACCAAATGTCGGCCAGCAACTTGTCTCCCTGGTACCCAGGTACCCTGAAAATTTCAAGACTCTACCTGCATTCCTTCTAGGCGTTTGTTCTGGGCACCCGAATTTTTCGCCGAAAATATTTTTTAGTATTTTACGGACTCCATGAGGGGAAAAAAGTCGTTTATGCCCGCGAAAGCGGCCCAAATTGTCCGAGGAACCTGAAATTTAGACACAACACGTACATTTACACTAGCCACATCTGGGTACCACTCCGATTTTGATCCGATGAAAACGAAAAAAAAATTGGCCAAAAAAACGTTTTTTTCAAAAATTTTGCGGTTTTAATTTTTTTTGAAATTGTTAGTCTCAACGGATTTTATCGCCTCTTACGTACGTATTTAAAATTTTTTGATTAACGGGAACCATGTTTACGGGCCAAGAAACCAAAATCGGTCATTTTTTCAGATTTTGACTGCTGAGGCATCCTTCCGAAGGACTAATTCTCTCAAGATTTCGTGCGCTGGCTGCGCAATGATGGTATCTATCACATATTAAAAGCTCAAAAGATAAAATATTAAATTCAATGAAAATTCGATGAAAAACGGCATTTTTTGTATTAAAAAAATCGTTTTGGGGTACGGTCGGAACTCGAATTTTTTGACCCTGTTCCCGGTGTCGAAACCACTTCTCCTTTGGATATGTGGTAGCCAGAATGTCAGGCTACATTTTGGTGTAAATTTGAATCCTAACTGTGCACGTTAAAGATCCCTACTGGCTGAAATCCGACGGACAACAAAATTCACCGAAAAATTTCGCATTGGACATGCAGTGTAACACACCGTAATTCACCGAAATTCACCCGTTGCAACCGAAGCCTAAAACGCTTAATTTTGCACCTATCAGTCTCAAATTTTGATACAGCCGTCTGATACGAAGCTGCTGTAAAAATTTCAAGTCAAAATTCCTTCGGGAAGGCCGTTAATTACAAATACGAAATGGGGAAATAAAAAATGTGCACAAAAAAATCGGTTCCGGATTTTGACGATGGATCCAGATGTGCCACATCGATCTACGTCTGGCCCCCAAATTTGGGGCCTCTCCGACTTCCGGTTAGGAAATGAGAGCCAAAAACTCCAAAAATGGGGTGTGTCGGCCAGGTCAAATTTCCGGGAAGGTCCCCGGGCCCCGGAAAGGGGCCCCCCATCCCAGAATCGGACACGGCGAATCAGGAAAAGACCTCGGAATTCACTTCCGGTCAGGCAAAGTGGGCCTTTAAGGGGTGCTTTGAGACGACTTTTCACTCGAGTGCCCTTTGTGGGCAAGGTGGGGCATTCTAGGTAAT
This sequence comes from Patella ulyssiponensis, assembly GCA_963678685.1. NCBI lineage: Eukaryota > Metazoa > Mollusca > Gastropoda > Patellidae > Patella > Patella ulyssiponensis. The sequence continues at coordinate 94,801,896 of OY783226.1, forward strand.
GACCTTTACGTCAGAGACAACACCACCAGCGACCTTGCGGGTCGTGACCTTGACCTTGACTTCTCGGACGAAATTTTGGACAGTACATGAAGTTTTTGGAATATATCGACCCCAAGGTCAAAGGTCGACCAAAGGTCAAGGTATGGGTGTCAAGGTCGATAAATTCTCTATCTAGGGTCGTGACCAAATGACCTTAGGGTCCCAAAAAAGGCCCCGGAACACCGAGGTGGGCGAAAATTTCGATGACCTTGACCCTTTAAGATGACCTTGACCCAGTGGGGTTACGCGGGCTTCCAAGCCATGTCGACAGGTCAAGGTCCTGTGGTCCTGCGACCATCCGTTGGGGCGCCAGGGGCAAAAAACCGCCAAATTTCCGGGGCCGTAGCGGGTCAAGGTCACGACTTTTAGCTGGCGATTTTAAAAAATGAAGAACAAATGTACGGTCGCTCTACCCGCTCACGAAATATGGGGCCGATCGGAAGACCTTTTTTTGGAAAAATTCTGAAAAAAACTCAATTTGAGCTGAAAATCCAGCTGGGGTCAAAGGGGGGGGGGGGTAACTAGCCCCTCCAAAACCGATTCCGACGACCTGGAGCTCGCGGCTTCTTAAACTAAATGACATCCTGGGAGTCGCGTGTTGACCTTCATTTGACCTTCAGAGGTCAAGGTCAAGGTCAAATCGAGAAAAAAAAGTTCTGTTGACAATGCTTTTAAAAAATTATGACTGGAAAATGCACATTGGGGGCGGGGGAGCCCCAAGAAACCGGAAATTCCGGATTATGACACTGGATCCAGGCGTGAGGCATCAGTCTATGCCACGCCCCCAAATTTCAGACCTCTCCGACTTCCGGTTGGGAAATGAGAGCCAAAAAACCCCCGAAGACGTAATCGGACACGGCGAATCAGGAAATGCCCTCAGAATTCACTTCCGGTCACGCCCAGAGAGCATTATAGGCCTTTTTGTGAAAAAATTGCGATTTCACCCACTTCCGGTCACCGGAAGTGAAATCTGATTTTTTTTCTCCTTATGGAGTCCGGCGAAAAAGTGGGGTGCCAAGAACAAACGCCTAGAAGGAATGCAGGTAGAGCCTTGAAATTTACAGGGTACCTGGGTACCAGGGAGACACGTTGTTGGCCGAAATTTGGTAGGCATCGAGTCTTTGGTTCCGGCGCTACGCATGCGCGAAGGAAAATCCAGCTAAAAAGGCCTAAGAAGATTTTTTTTTAAAAAATGGTCGAATTTCTTCGAAACTTCGTTATAGATCATGTCCAACTTATTAAATAGATGTGTTACTGTCATAATCATAATTATCCAATGCAAAATAGTTTATTTTTATATCTTTTTGCCACTTTCCGAGTTTTCCGAGTTTTGTATTTTCGTAAAGGCAAAAATACAAAACTCGGAAAACTCGGAAATTTAATTATAACTGCCATATTTTCATCGGATCGAAATCGGAGTGGTACCCAGGTGTGGCTAGTGTAAATGTACGTGTTGTGTCTAAATTTCAGGTTTCTCAGACAATTTGGGCCGCTTTCGCGGGCATAAACGACTTTTTTCCCCTCATGGAGTCCGTAAAATACTTTAAATATTTTCGGCGAAAAATTGGGGTGCCAAGAACAAACGCCTAGAAGGAATGCAGGTAGAGTCGTGAAATTTTCAGGGTACCTGGGTACCAGGGAGACAAGTTGCTGGCCGAAATTTGGTAGGCATCGTGCGTTTGGTTCCGGCGCTACGCATGCGCGAAGGAAAATCCAGCTTAAAAGGCCTAAAAAAGATTTTTTTTTTAAAAATGGTCGAATTTCTTCGAAACTTCGTTATAGATCATGTCCAACTTATTAAATAGATGTGTTACTATCATAATCATAATTATCCAATGCAAAATAGTTTATTTTGATATCTTTTTGCCACTTTCCGAGTTTTCCGAGTTTTCTATTCAAACAAAAAAGTCGGACAATTTTTTCCGAGTTTTCCGAGTTTTGTATTTTCAATCGAGTCAAATCATAAAACTCGGAGAGGAGAAAAGTCGGAAAATATTTTCCGAGATTTCCGAGTTTTCCGATATTTCCGAGTTTTGTACCTGACCCTTTATTTTAATACATTTTAAAAATGTAACTTAAAAAAATGCTATTGGAACCTTAATCGACTTTAGAGACTAACTTCACATGGTACGCTCGTTTTTGGGGTTCCGCCATCTAATTGCGAATCATCTTATCGTTTTTTGTGTTTTTTGTTGTATTATTGTAAACTGGACATTACAATACGTCATCTTTTCACGTTTGTAAAACGGTACAACTTGATTTGTAGTATGCATACAATCTTATCTACCTTTTAGGTTGGACTTTTAGGTTTAGATTATCCAGTCTCGTGAACTTCCAGAATAAATGTTAGGCTATAATGACGGTTTACATTTCTGGATGGGGACACAATAGCACACTAAATAAAACGGTTTTAGATATTTGTAGATTTGGTCGTCGAATTTATACAAAACTCTATTTTTTTTTATTGTTCAGCCAACTAATGGTTGAGCAAGTTATTTTGATTTATGTAGAATCAAGTTCGATTGAAATCAATAGTCATATTTTCCCAGACGCACTTCGCCGTAAGTAAGTGCAGGAGCAAGATGAATACCGGAAACTATGGTAAATGTACGGAAGCGTATTGGGGACAAACTGTTTTTTAAAATGTCTCATTAAAGATACATTGTATAAGAACCAAATCTGCCTATTTAAACAGATATTTATTTTGTTTCAAATGTTATATGAATTATCAATTAGACATTCTGCTTCTGCTTCTGCCTTTTAATGGCCACCATCAACTTGTTAATTTTTATGCCATTTTGGGGAGTGCGCTTTTAGTAGCTTCCAATGTAAGATGCTGCCTGATGACAGCAGATATATACATTTAAAACTATATCCACTTGTTTGCTTCTACTCCACCATGGCCACCACTTTCGCCTTGAAAGTGGTTAATGTTGTGGCGGAAACGATGTCTGGGGGAAGTGAGTTCCAGTCCCTGATTGTTCTTGGGAAAAAGGAGAACTTTCTGTAGTCGCTATTGGTGTTAGGTACATTTATTCACATTACAAGTAAATCAACTCTCTAGATTATTGGATGATTGTGATTTTGAACGGAGTTAAACGCGTTCATTAAAATAAATAGCCAGTTTTTTCTGCAACCTCCCACATGAATAATCTAACTGATAGTCTATGTTGTCCAGAAAAAATATATCTACGTTGACTTATATATAATGATGTGGCTATTGGTCTATAATAAGATATATGTAGGTCGCAGGACCTGCCAACTTGTCTACGAAACGAACGAACGACTTGCCAATATGTGACAGAGCCTACGAGCCCATATGGACCAGAAACTCATCATGACGCCATCGAAATTCGTAAATCCATTCGCAATTGCCCGAGGAACATGTACACCAACTCCCATGTCGATAGAAGGCCCCGGTGAATTGTCATAATTTTTTATTCGAAGGGGGTGTCATAATTTTTTATTCGAAGGGTGCCCCCCCCCCCCCTTCGCCCCAAGAACACGAAGATAAATAAATAGCGTTTGGGACCAAGTTACTGTTTCAACGAAAATTAAACACCGTCTCATTATTTAGCCAAGTCGTCTTATCTAATTTAAGGGGAGTTGGGATGGCCTAGTGGTCTAGAGTGCCGTGCTTCGACCTCTAGCTGGTCGGTCACCTCTGGTTTGCGGCTGTGGTTTCGATCCCAGGCGTGAGCGTATGTGGCATGGAGATAGGGGCGCCTTCTCAACCTCGTGGGTTTCCTTCGTGTACTCCAGTTTCCTCCCATTGCTAAAGACCCCTACGCATAAGCGAATTATTGAAATAAATACAAACCATATGTTAGTCCTGAAATGACCTGGCTTGTGTCGAGTGGACGTTAAACCCCATTTCTCTCTCTCTCTATCCCAGTCGGATCGAAATGACGTCACTCGAATCAATGACAGACCCTATGATCATAATCCCACGCGTTGGACAATCGCCCACCGAACCATTTTGCATGTGCTTTTGTATTCTATTAATTTTCTGGACAACCGAGACTTTATCAATTATATCAAGAAAAACGTCAATGTCGTTAACTAACTCACGGATGTCGTGATCCGCCATTTCTATTCATGTTATCCAACGAGATTAAATAAAACTAGTTCTATAACTCTTAAGTATCTAAGTAACTTCCTCCATCGATGAATCGTAACCAATTAACCAAAATTATGGAACTTCCTGGAACAATTCGTCACCACTTGGAATCGGCGCCATTACATTCTGAAATGAAGTGCTTTTAAAATGGCCTTGCGACAGCATTGTTCCTTGTCAAAGGTATTGAATTATCTTTGAATATATATGTCAGTAGCAGGATTAACCAGCTTACGGCTCCAATCTAATTAAAATTAAAAAACAGATCTATATTTCGTTTCGTTTTCTGGATACTTTACACAACATAAAGATCTGACAAGTTGTACTAAAGGGGCGGGGGATCGCGTCAGAGGTCATATGAGTGGCTTTTGACCCTATGACGTCAGACATTTGATTAACCAATCAGCATTGGTGTTTCTTGTGATGGAAGGGATTAAACAATGAAACAGGTTGTTGCAGCAAGTTCTTGGCGTGCGATGCACGGAAATGTGGGAATCATATAGAAACATAAATGCTGATTGGTTAATCAAATGTCTGACACGATCTCTTGCTACAACTGGTCAGATCCTCATGTAATAGACGCCATCGAAAGGTAGAAAAGAGACATTTAAAAAAAATAAACAATTATCAAATGAATGGATCCGGAGGCCAGCCGTAAGCGTCCAGTGCGCTGTAGAATATACTTACGTGTTTGCCCAACCTGGGTTATGTGCATTCTAGATAAGTTATGGTTTCGCCGTTTGACTGAGTTGTGGAATATGTCCAGCAATGATAAAATGTACCAATGATAAAATGTTTATTTTGTCTTAAATATTTTCAAGGTAAGATAACAACATCAATGTTGATTTAAATTGACTTATAATGCGTGTTTTCATTGTGTAAGACTTTGGATGACATTGAGTTAGAGACTTACCTACTTTAAGTCTGAGAATGCATTTTGAATTCGGGGTCGGATATTGTTTTGTCGCTTTATTTAAATGATACCAGTTTCACCAAGAGTGTGCGCCTGGGGCTCCGAATTTTCACATGGAACGAAAAGTACAAGACATTTGCAGTAGTCACTTTGGGCTCCTGCATTTGTTTTCCCGTCAGATTTTTATTTAAATTTAAACTCCATACCAGGTGTCACATGACGGTACATAATGACTGCGGACAAAATGGCAAATTTATTATTGTAACAGGAAATAATGTTACTGTTAGGCCTTAGGATCCACCAATTCAACCCAGTAACGTAAAAAGTTGACCCACAGCAGAATTGCAATTTATTACAGGACGAGGTGGGGGGGGGGGGTAGATAGCTGAATGGTTCGCATGTGCGTACTGATCATAAAGCCAGTCAGTGAGTCAACTGGCGTGGTTTCGAATCCCCAGTTGTACGTGACAAGGAGTAGGATCGCCTGTCTAATCTCGTGGGTTTTCTTCAGGTTCTCCCGTTTCCACCAACTGCTAAAGACCCCTACACGAAAGCGAATTATTGAAACAAAATTGAACCATATGTTAGTCCCGAAGTGACCAGTTTGTGTCGAGTGGGGCTTAAACCCCATCTCTCTCTCTTTCTCTCTCTCTCTCTCTCTCCCTCTTTCTCTCTCTCTCCCTCTGTCTCTCTCTCTCAGGACGAGGTTGTTCGTAATTTAGGCACGCTTACATGGAAACGGTTCCATTACGCGTCAGATCGACTTTCGACTTTTTCGCCGTCGGAAATGCATGCACGAAAGCAGGCCTTAGTACAATAGCCCAGTCGGAGCAAAATAGTGTTAAACCCCATTTGTGTTCATTCAATTTGCATAGCTTCCTGGGATTAGGTTAAGGATAGGAATAGATCACGAGCGCTTGGGGTAACCTTGTATTCATATCGAGTTAATGGTTCATTTATGCATAACAAACCCCACGGCTTTACTGCATCAAAGACCAAAACAAGACTTTGTTCTAAAGGTGAACAAACGTCGAGGACATCTCTCGAGTAAGCAAACAACCCATATGAACCATATATAGCGTCTAACCAACTATTGCCTTGTTTGTGATGGGGTATAAATAGCTTATTGTCCTATATTATAGATTATATAACACAGCTTCCGCCCCTGGCACGTCATGTATTATAAAGAACTATCACCCTGGGCTTGGGGGAATGGTCTAATGGTTTAAAGCTGAAATTTCATATTTTTAAGTTATATTTTTAAAATATATTAAAATAAAGCCTTAAAATAGATTGTATCTATAAACAGTCCTACCTTGTTAAAGAATAATCCTATTAATCCTATAATTCACTATTGCCAGTTGAGAAATTGGCAAAAATATCATTTTCAACTTTAAATTCAAACGTTGAAGATAGCTATTGTATGGAATGGAAAAACAAGGGAGGTAATTGTGTTATTATTTCCGATGTGAAAAATTTGTAAGTGTGAAAATAATGCCTATGAGTGTATAATAGTGAATTGACAACCTATTAATAAAGTTACATTATGGGAGATAAGATAAAGAGATGGCAGTTCTCACTATAATAGTTAAAAACTAGATAGTGTAAAGGTAATTTGCTGAAAATTTCAGTCAAATTGGTCCACTATTAGCCGAGAAAAAAGCGTTTGAAATATTCAAATAGCCTCGGTCATCATTACTCAAATCATTAATATAAACAGCATAGTCTCGATTATCCACTTGATTGATTTAATTATCAACGGCCATTAAGCGGCATATAGGAATTCAATCGGCCAACATCGAAGGCTAGCCTTGACTTTTTGAGTGTATTATGGTCTGGATATGTTAATCAATGTCTAATTGATTATTTAGATAACATCTCAGGCCTAAAGAAAGACCTGTAATAAGCAGATTTTGCTCTTGCATAATGCTACAAAAGACATAGAAGTAAATAGGTTTTGACTTTCTTGGAAAATATGAAATTCCCGCTTTAAAGTGTACGCGCGAAATCATACGGTCGGTCATGGAGTAAAGTGGCGTGGTTCCGACTCCACGCTTGTACGTGAAAAGGAGTAGGATTGGCCGTCAAACATCGTATCAAATCTTTGTGTCCTCTAATTTCCTCACATCGCTAATGACCCCTACGCAAAAGACATAGAAATAAATATGTTCTGACTTTCTTAGAAAATATGAAATTCCCGCTTTAAGCAAATATATACAATTTTCTATATAATACGAAATCCAGCCGTTGCATATTTTCTTTTCATTTTAATAAGTGGCCGTTTACCTACATACTAAAGTACACCAAGACACATTAATTTTTATATAATAAAAAAATCCAGCCGTTGCATATTTCATTTTCATTTTAATAAGTGTCCTTTTACCTACAAACTAAGGCACATCAAGACTCATTAATTTAATAAAGTTCATTTTTCTGTCGAGGTATCAGTAGTAATTTATCATAATGTATAGAAAGCCTGCCACTTTTATCAACTGTGAAAATCGACTCGGCCTATTATTATTAAAGGAACTGTCCTCGAGATTTTAGGGAAATAATTTAGTTATATAAATGGTCATCCTTTCCTAGAAATGTATATATTTTTGTGTCGTTAGCTTAATGGAAGCTCTACGATATTTAGCGTTGGTTGTGGAAATGCAATGAAATGAAATATATTGTTGTACCGTTCTGCGATGATAGAGGGATGGAGAGAGAGAGAAGAGAGAAAGAAAGACTTCCTTTAGGTTTTGCCATCTTGAGTAAAGGAAAGTCAATTGGAGAGAAAGAGAGAGAGAGGGAGAGAGATGGGAGGGGGTCGAAATCAACGTGAAGCAATGACAGATCTTGTATCCATACTCACTCGTTAGATGTCTGGCGATTTGACTATCCCAGTACCCAACAGTGCTGAATGCTTGTATTTGCCCATGTTCCTGAAGCAAAGGCCCGAGAAATCCCTCTCTGGCCATTGCTGGAATAGCGTCTGTTTCTTGAACTTATGCGGGAGTGTGTCTATTCTTTCTGTTCAATGAAAGCTATCACTTAAGTACAGCAACATGACAGTCCTTCGTTTAATCTGGGTCTTCCCTAAAACTTTGGACAGCGATTTAAGGTATTAAAAACGGTGAAAGTATGTTCGTTTCCAAACAGTATTGTTTACATTTCATTCGACTTGGTAGCCTCGTTTGTCACACAGTTAGTTTTACTGCAGTATTCTGCTATGCATGGGTTAATTAGGCATAATAAAATCGTGACGTAACGTTATGTAAACATATTTGGTCCAATATTGGCACTCGTTTTAAATGTAAAGCTTTTGTAGGGCAGCTAGTGATTGGTTGGTAGACGGACTACTGACCAATCAAAATTTAAAACAACAATACACACTCATAATAGCAGTGTGTAGTAGGATTACCTCTAATCAAATGCAACACTGCGCGGAGTATGGTAATTGCCTGGGTGGTTCGCTTTGAAATTGTGCCTATCTGTGAGTTAACTTTTAATATTTTAGACGAATTAATATTATTCAACAGTATTTAAATTTATGTATTTATCTGGCAGTTTTCAAATTATGAATATGTCAGTGAATATAAATACATATTAAATATTTCTCATAAAATATCAATATATAATTTTAAAAATGTCAATAAATAAAACAACCGATGTGAACAACACCAAATATATAAATATCTTGCTAATTGGTTTTATCCTTATTATTATACTGGCAACTCTAACTCAGGGTGAGTTAGATTCGATACAGGGTAAATTTGAAACGTACAAGCCACGCTTTAGATATTATGGCTTGCACTAGAACGTGTAGGGTCTAGTGGTTTGAACCATGAGTGTGAAACCATAAGGTCTGTCAGCGAGTAAAGTGGTGTGGCTACTCGTGGGTTTTCTCCCTGTCGTCTGGTTTCTCCCAATGCTAAAATCTAAGTCAACACAGATAGAACGGTATCGCATAAAAATCTGCCCTAATTTTTCCATACGTCCGAATTTTATGCATCGATGTTAATAAGTAATTATTAGACACAATCTACAATTTTCTTTTCGGTGGCAGATTTATTTTTTATCACAATTTTTTTGGGGTCATTTTGTTCAAGGTTAAAATATCTGGGTCCGAATTCAAAGGTTTTCTCTAAGTAAAGTAAATACTACAACATAATACTGCAAAATGTACATATCAATTGAATTTTTTCAAAAATAATTAGTTAGACCGTGGGAATTGTACTTCTAATGCGATTACAGATGTCTGGCTGTTCCCTTTGCCTCCCTATATCACCTAAAACAAGCAAAAACTAATCAAATACTATCAAATACTTATCAAATACTACCAACTATCATCAAATAACAACCTTATGTTGTCAAATAGCAAAACATTAGTTTAATTACGGCGACGAATATTCGATAATTTGCAGAGAATGGAAATGAATGTGCAGTTATCTCCCTTTACAACCGATAACTGGATTTTAGATTGATTTGCGGATTAATCATCTTATTTTGCGTTGCGGTTGGTTTCCAAATCGACGAAATTAAAATAAGAAAAGCAAGTATTGTTTGTGTATATTTTAATCATTGTGTGTAATTAACTACTGTATTATTATATAAGATGGCCAGTAGTCTATAAATAACTATTTAAACCCTTCCATGGGTATCGTCAGGAGGTATGTCCGTTAACGAATAACAAACAAAAAATTCGTTTGTTTCTTTGGTTTAACGTCAACTTCCACACAGGGTGATATACCTTTCCACCAAAAATTCCATTCTTAAGTTATATTTCCTGGTTCAGGGACACAATCCTTTATCAAATGCCACTGAAGTGGGTCCCGCACCTTCCATGTTGAATAAACCGATTTTTGGGGGTACTACGGGTGGTGGCTCCTCCTACCACACCCACCACTAGTGCAACTTAAGAATTGGGTTTCTGTGGTCTCCTAACCGAGCCATACACCACAAGCATCCCAAACCTTCCGCACCTTTCATGTTGAATAAAACCCACCTAGCTCCCGGACTATATTATTTGGTAGCAGTTTAATCGAGAGATAAAATAAATAAAGCAGAACTTGATTACCCAATCAACAATCTTAACACCCGTTGATTAATTGTTAAGTAAGGTGGTGTATATACGACTAGAGCATTATACATTTGTAATAAACAAATTACGTTTATTTTCAAATGACAGTAAACATGCCATAACTTAGTAGTTGACATGAAAAAATAAATATAAACATCTACAGTTGTTTTTTTGTTTGTCTACGATATCACCCTGTGTGGAAGTGGACGTTAAACCCCAGAAACAAACGAATTTTTTGTTTGTTATTTGTTAATGGACATACCTCCTGACGATACCCATGGAAGGGTTTAAATAGTTATTTATAGACTGCTGGCCATCTTATATAATAATACTGTAGTTAATTACACACAATGATTAAAATATACACAAAAAATACTTGCTTTTCTTATTTTAATTTCGTGGATTTGGAAACCAACCGCAACGTAAAAAAAGATGATTAATCCGCAAATCAATCTAAAATCCAGTTATCGGTTGTAAAGGGAGATAACTGCACATTCATTTCCATTCTCTGCGAATTATCGAATATTCGTCGCCGTAATTAAACTAATGTTTTGCTATTTGACAACATAAGGTTGTTATTTGATGATAGTGGGTAGTATGTGATAAGTATCTGATCGTATTTGGTTAGTTTTTGCTTGTTTAGGTGATATAGGGAGGCAAAAGGAACAGCCAGACATCTGTAATCGCATTTGAAGTACAATTCCCACGGCATAACTAATTATTTTTGAAAAAATTCAATTGATATGCACATTTTGCAGTATTATGTTGTAGTATTTGGTAGTATGTGGTGATTTTGAGGTAGTACTGGGGTGGTATTGGGTAGTATTGGGTAGAATTGGGTAGTATTGGATAGTATTGGGTAAATCGTCCCGCCGATTGTAAACTGTATTATTTTAAATATGTATAACGATAGAAAACAACATATTAGCAATACGCAAAGATCGTTTGCTTTTTAGTTGAATTGTAAAAATCATTTCTGTGTTGATCAATGAAATCTATCATTAAATTTGGGAAATTCATAGGAATTGTGTCAGTGCGTACACTGTAGGACCCAACGGGCCTGACGTTGACGGTACATTGCCCGTATTTCTACCCGAATGAATATTACCGATTAAAATTAAATAGGTAAATCATTGGTGGCAAACTTGGGTCAGCAATCATCGTCATATTTGTAAATTTATATACAAACGAGTAAAATAACATGTTGCAACCCTTGTCAATTTGCAGCTAACTTCCAATATGTATAAGTGAATGAATTGTAAAAAAAAATAAAAATTGTGATTTGCTTATCGCAGCAGTATGAATATTTTTTGAAATTTACAATGGAATGTCATCACAATGTAAAATTTCACAATAAATTTAACGCAGTAAACTTTATTATGTGACAGTCGCGTGGAAAACATGATTAAGTACTACGAACATGATAAATTACCAGAAAAAATCCTTGATCATCTCGGTGGTAGTAACCTTATACGCTATTATGACACTCTTCTATTGAATTCCAATCTTTTACATGCACACCAGTATGTTCATGGTGAGTAAGGTTTTTCGTCCTAGCCGAAGGACCAGATGTCATCACTTGTCAGGCCGTCCATCCTACACCCCTGTCAAAGAGGAATCATGAAGGGCAACATCTAGACATCACGATAGCAAAGCTGATGATAAAAAAATGTTTGAGGCAAACTACGCTCGGCGACATTGTCTGTGTTTCGATCTCAATCCGCTAACTTTTAAAATCGCAATAACCAGCCTGCTACTACACTGTGTACTGTGATTAAAAGAAGTCATTATAATCTCGCTTAACTTTAAGGTATCTCCCATAGGTCACTTAAAGTTAAGTGGATTTTTCTCACTTAAATCAGCCTTTGAATACCGCTAAAAGACTAAACACTTAAAAGATTAAAGCAGCTTAACTTTAAGGTAAAATTTGATGCTTAATATTGCCTTTGAATAACACTTACCCTTAACTTACAGGAAGTTACGTATATTTAAGTGAAACCTAGTAGTTAAGTGGCTATCTTAGACTTAAGTTATCCTTTGAATACGGACCCTAGGCTATGACAAAATGATTTTTTTTGAACCAGCAGTTTAACAAGAAAGTTCATAATCCGCTACAAATGACGTGTCAATGAGTTTGTTTTTATTATCCGATAAGAATCTTTTGCAATAAAGAAGCATACGCTGATATAATATGTCCAGAGATAGTGTATGGATACCACATTCAGCTAGACATCTCGTGTTACTGGCACGAAGGGATTTATTTTCCCTCAAATTTATCCCATCTGTCAATCTTAATTATGTTTTTGTTTGATAACATATGAACCCCAAATCTCTGCCCCATAAAGGGCTATCTGCTTAACAATAGAATGATAAAGTTTTATCATTAATGTAAAAGGCAGGGATTCAGTACAGCATAGTTTAAGACCCATAACTTTAGTTTAGTTAAGACCCGTATTTTAACATCGAATACCCCCCCCCCCCGACGGCCACACACACACACACAGACGTGCATGCCATTAAATGTAAAAAAGCCCCCCCCCCCCGGCTGTAACCACTGTAAAGTACTATCCAAATTTGATCGTTTGTCAAGGTAAGTAAATTTCTTATTGTGTGCAAGGCTGATATCCTGTTATAGTGTGGTGCATATCCTTGTGCTGGCTTATAATGTGCCAGGTTCCGTATATGTTAATAAGTCACGTGATATCCTACATTTGCATATCAAGTTGATGCTGTGTGAAAGATTTATCTCAGAGAATGGCAGGAATGTAAGAAATGAGAGAAATGTAAAATGTAGACATCGTCAAAAAATCATTTTCCCACAAAACATTTGTCATTTAACAGTTAACATTTGACTTTATACATTAAATTTTGGGCATAAGGTATGATTACCGGTATTAGGACTTGGTACTTTTTACATATAATCTATGGAAATGACATTGTCGCAGCAGTACCCCCCCTCTCTCTCTCTCTCTCTGTCTCTCTCTCTCTGTCCATATTATATTGTGTGCTTTGTCCGCGGGTTTATTTTATAGAGTTCTGTACATGTTTGATGCTGCCTTCATGCACCGAATTTTAGAAACCGTTATCATAAATCATATAATATGCAACTATCTAAAATCATTCGTTGGGTTTGTTTAATTTGTTGCTGGCGACAGGACTTTCACCAGAAGTTTTAAGCACCTACTACGTAACCTACAGGAGTACCGCAATACACACAAATCAATGTATTATATGAAAATTGTGTTCGTGATTTTCAGAAGATGAAGTGTGTTAGTATATTGCTTTTCTTGGTGTGTTTAGCGGTGCTAGTTCATGAATTCGAAGCATCTTGTGGCTATTCTGAAAAGGATCCCCCAGGTAAGTAATATCTGTATTCTGTCTTGCCGACAGATTTGTCTATAGATTTTGTTTTGTGTGTGGTGCGGTCATCCTGTACTTGCTATGCTATTGGTTAAGTAAGGGCCATGTGTAGGTTCGTCACGAAAGTGACGACATTGACTGACAATTCACAAGATAAATCCTAGGATTTATTTATCTTCAGTACAAAATATTTTCCATGGATCCCGTGTACACAATGGCCAAACTGATCCCGCAGTGAATATTCGCTTGGCCGCTACAATCACTGATAAGCATGACATCGACGAGACTGAATGAGTTAGGCATATTAACTTTTTGACTCCGACAAATTAAATTCTCAAACATTTTTTTTGAAGTATAAGAAAAATAAATAAAGACGTTTAAAGTATTTGTGTAGTGAAAACAAATAAAGCGAAATTTTCAACTATAAAAACGAAACGAAATAGGGGATATTTGATTTTGGGGGCATAATACTAAAATATGCACATGACTTCGAAAAAAGTCACTATAGAACCTAACAGAAGAAACATTTCCAGTTACATGTGACGCCCAAACGCACCAATAGCTACCGCATGGAATGCAGGTGATGCTTGGGATCATCATGGGGGTCCAACCCAAGATTTGCACGACTCTGACATTGAATGTTACAGTCATTGTGGCATTGAATTCCAGGGTGGAAACATCAGTTTAATTGTTTTAGTGACCAGAAAACAAATTTTGATATGCGTCGGCTTACCGAAAATGAAAGGTTATGTTGTGAACCAGATTTTGATTTTCTGTTATTACGATAAGTAATCGTATATGTATAAGTATTGTAGATAATTAGCATGTTGTAATACCCATTTTTATTTATTAACCATAATATGGAGAATAACATTTTATAAATTTTGATATGTAACATGTCATATATATTTAATGTCCATTATTTATAATCTCTGTGATTAGTTTTATTATTCATCGTAAGCTTAACCAGAGCGTAAGTATTTTCATAAATGTACAACTATAAGGTCGAACATTTCGTTGGTAGATTGTATTATCTCGTGATCAAGTTCGCTTGTAAACGGTTAGTATAATCGCTTGGCCAGTATAAGCTGGACCGGGTTGTCTCTACAGCAGAGTCTCCATGCCTGCTAATTGACAGTACCGCAAGCTTGTATCTGAAAGCCTGGAACTGGTCCAATCACTGACGAGTAGCGGCTAAGTACCTACTTGGTAAGTGGTTGAAGGTTTCAACCCACTCTAAATAAACTGGAACGATAGTTTTCGGGTAGCGGCTGCGTGAACCTACTCCATATACTTTCGGAAGTTTCTACATTCCTTTTACTATTGTATAGTACGTCGTGGCCTTAGTACCGACGGAAGTACGATTCGTAATAGATATTAGCTATTTTACACCTTATAACTGTTTTGTTTCTTCTCACAATTTATGTTGACTTGATTGATATTAAAGTGTCTAGACCAAATATCTGTGTTGTTCTGTTCAGGGAAGTGTTACCTTTTGGCTGACACCTTGCCCTCGTCTACCGATCAGGATTGAGGTATCCCGTATTTTATGATAGCGGAAAGGGGTTGCGTATTACTTTAATATAAGCCCTTGGGTACGCTACATAGTTTTTGGTGGCAGAGGTGGGATAACCTTCCAGATTTTTTTGGTCTAAAAATGGCGATGTCTTTGACACCTCCAGACACAGTTAATAAGATGAAAGAAAATATTGATCAGTTAACAAGAGAATTACAAAATATAAGTAAGGATTTTGGTGTAGATTCTAGCACTCCTAGACAAGCTGATGACAGTGAAGTTCGATTTAATGTTCGAGCTCGGAGACGGGATGATCTTAGACGATCATTGGAGGACTATCCAGTTGGATCTAGCCAACAAGCGGAAAACCTACAAACTAACCCCATCGTACCGGAAAGAGTGTCAGTAGTGGAAGGCAGATCCCCAGCAACGACAGAACAGCAGAGACATCCTGAATCTGTGTTGAACAGATCATCTCGAACAGCTGTGAAGAAACCAGTCATCACACCCAGTAAATTTACCGGAACGACGTCCTTTATGGATTATCGAGCCCACTTCGAGACTTGTATTAAAATAAATAATTGGTCTGATGAAGAAAGTGGACTATATTTGGCTGGTAGCTTAGAAGGTCCTGCTCAGCAAATAATTAGTTCTATACCTGGAGAAGATCGTTATGACTATGGGATCTTAATGTCGTCATTGGAGAATAGATTTTTACCAAGAAATCAGACACAGATGTACCGAAGTGAATTAAAGTGTCGTTACCGCAAACCAGGAGAAAAACTGACGGAACTAGGGCAAGCAATAAAGCGTTTGGTGAATTTAGCATATCCAACGGCCGGTGCAGATTTACAAAATATTCTGGCTAAGGACGCTTTTCTTGACAGCCTACAGAACGATCCGGACATGGTCTGGAAGATACAACAAAGTAGGCCTAGCAACATGGAGGAAGCTGTACATCTAGCTTTGGAGTTGGAAGCTTTCCGGTATTCTGATCACCAACGTGGCTCACGGAAGTATACAAGAACTGTAAATGATGACACAGAATACGTGGACATAGTTTCAAAGAAGGAGTTCCAATCTTTGGTTAGTAAACTTGAATTGCTGTCTAAGGCTTTCGAAGATTTCAAAAGACAACAAACAGAAAGACAGATTAAATGTTTTGAGTGTGGCGAGCAGGGTCATCTTGCACCTCGATGCCCAAAGAAGGATAAAAAACAGATTAAACCAAGCACCAGGAATACAAGACCCACCAGAAAGAAAAAAACTAAGAACGATGTTAGGAAGAGATGCGTTTCATCACCGAGTGAAAGTGGTTTGCATGTTCGAGCTGACATTAATGGTGTTCCATCCTACTGTTTGATAGACACGGGATCGTGTATTACGATAATATCAACTAAAGTATACGAAAATATGAATCCTAGACCTGAGTTGTATGCTGTTGATATGGAACTGACATTGGCAGATGGAAGTTCCATGAAAACGTTTGGGAAGGCTGATTTTGATTTTGCTGTCGATGACAAATTTTACAAACAAAGAGCTGTTGTGGCCGGTATAGGTTCGCAATGTATAATTGGTTTAGACTTTTTGTCTAAGCACGAGTGTCAGATTGATCTACCTGGAAGATCTTTAAACATCGCAGGTATTGGGTTTCCTACCATAACAAATGGGGATATTGGAGTGTGCAGAGTTGTAGCAACGAAGACAACAGTAATACCTGGGCGGCATGAAATAATAATGCAAGGAACTCCCGATAAAGCCATTAGTAAATTACAGCAGGGATTTACTGGTGTGATAGAACCCCATGAACGATTAATGAAGTTCCCTGGCATTGTTGGAGCACGTTCATTAGTTCAGATGCCCTTTGGTAACATTGATTTACCTGTAAGGATAATGAATCTATCGTTAGACCCTATAACCATTTACAAGGATACTAATCTGGGTAGATTCATCCCTGCGGATGTTGAAGGCGTTCGAACCACCAGAGGCGTTAGTAAAGTATGCACAGAAAAGGGGATCTATTTGGAAGATCACGTGAGAGCGCTAGTGGATGAAAGTAGCAGTCATTTATCAGAATATCAATCCAAACAGCTTACTGCCCTCTTGGAAGACTATCGTTTATTGTTTGTAAAAAACGATAGTGAGTTAGGAGTGACACATAAAGTTCAACATTCTATAAAAACTGGCGACTCTAATCCCATTCGACAGAGAGCTCGCCGAGTACCTATTCATCAGAAGAGTGAAATTGAGGAAGCTCTCCAGCAGATGGTTGATAGGAAGATTGTTGAACCATCGTCAAGTCCATGGTCATCTCCAGTGGTCCTCGTGAATAAGAAAGATGGCACTAAGAGATTTTGCGTGGATTATAGAGCTTTGAACACTAGAACAGTTAAGGATGCATATCCTTTACCGCGGATAGATCAAACCCTTGATACTTTAAATGGGGTTGAATGGTTTTCTACCTTGGACCTGGCATCCGGATATTGGCAGGTTGCCATGAACCCATCAGACAAGGAAAAGACCGCATTTGCAACACACAAAGGATTATACCAATTTCGGGTTATGCCCTTTGGGCTCTGTAATGCGCCCAGTACATTCGAACGTCTGATGGATACAGTGCTGTCCGGGCTCCAGTGGGAGACATGTCTCGTCTACCTGGATGACATTATTGTGTTTTCCAAGACGTTTGAGGAATACATGGATAGATTAGGCAAAGTGTTCGAGAGACTACATAAGGCAGGGTTGAAATTGAAACCTAGTAAATGTCACTTGTTTAAAAAAGAAGTAGAATATCTCGGACACATAGTCTCGGCAGACGGCGTGTCTACAAATCCAAGGAAGATAGATGCTGTTAAAGATTGTCCAGCACCTAAGAATCTCACAGAATTAAAGAGTTTTTTGGGGCTCTGCTCTTATTATCGACGTTTTATTCAAGGATTTTCCAACATTGCTGGTCCATTGAATCGTCTGTCACAAAAAGAAGTCAATTTCTCTTGGGGCGAAAAAGAGCAAGAAGCTTTTCTTGAATTAAAGAAGAGGCTGACAACGGCACCTATTCTTCAGTACCCAGACCCAAGTAAGCCATTTATTTTGGATACTGATGCATCGGGATATGGCATCGGGGCGGTATTATCGCAGGAAGTAGAGGGTCGAGAACATGTAATTGCCTATGCTAGCAAGACGCTCTCGAAATCAGAGAGACGGTACTGTGTAACTAGGAAGGAGTTGCTAGCTGTGATAGTCTTTGTTAAACATTTTCGACCATATTTATATGGAAAAGAGTTCCTAATCAGAACAGATCACGGAGCGTTAACTTGGTTGTTGAAGTTTCGAAATCCTGAAGGTCAGGTAGCACGGTGGCTTGAAATATTAGCCGAATATCAATTCGTTATCAAGCACAGACCAGGACTTGTGCACAGAAACGCTGATGGCCTGTCCAGGACACCATGCGTACAGTGTGGAATGGTTAACGAAAGCAAACCTTCCGCTGAAAGTGACCATGTTGGTCGAAATCTGAATTTAGTACGTTTGGAAGATGCGACAGTAAGTTTAAAACAGAAATCCGACCTGGATATTAATTTTTTACTTGAGTGGAAAAAGAAGGAGCAGAAGCCAGACTGGACCTTGGTTTCACCCAAGTCCGTTGAGGTAAAGAGACTTTGGTCACAGTGGACTTTATTAAGTCTTGAAAATGGTGTTCTCTACAGACGGTCGACGCTGAAAACAGGAGAAAAGACAAGGCAATTGATTGTGCCTAAGGAGATGAGAAAGGAAATACTGAGGCTTGCACATGACGTTCCCAGTGCTTGTCATCTTGGTGTAAAGAAGACACTAAGCCGCTTGAAGAAGTTGTATTACTGGCCAGATGTGAAGAATCAAGTGAAGAGCTACGTAGCTAAATGTGACGTCTGTAACCGCAGGAAAGGTCATCGGAAACGGGCTGCCCTTGCTTCTTTTCAAGCAGGTAATGTTCTGGAGAGAATGGCGCTTGACATCATGGGACCAATAGATCCAGCTACGTCGAGGGGAAACAGTTACATTTTGGTGGTTAGTGATTACTTCACAAAATGGACAGAGGCATACCCAATGGAAAACATGCAGACTACTACGATAGCTAAGATTCTTGTTGAAGAGATATTTCTGAAGATTGGTATACCTCATCAGCTTCACTCTGACCAAGGGCGCCAATTTGAAAGTCAACTATTTTCTGAAATATGTGACTTAATGGGAATAGAAAAGACAAGGACGACCGCATACCATCCTCAGTCGGACGGATAAGTAGAGAGATTCAATAGGACCTTACAAGATATGCTTTCGGCCTATGTACGTAATGAATCTGATGAGTGGGATATGTACTTGCCGTACGTCATGGCTGCTTACAGGAGTACGAAGCACGAAAGTACCGACATGACTCCCAATTATCTTATGTATGGTCGAGAAATCAGGACGCCTCTAGAATTGATGTTTGGTCCACCTCCTGATTCCGCTAAAGACGTAACTTTATATGTGAAAGATTTGCAGGATAGATTTGAGAAAACGTATACTTTTGTAAGAGATCACTTACAAAAAGCAGCAACCAGACAGAAAACATATTATGATATGAAAGCGTCATCACATAAGTTCAAGGCTGGAGACATGGTGTACCTTTTCTCTGAAGTTTTAGAGCACGGAGTTCCAAAGAAGTTTCACAAACCTTGGCGAGGTCCCTTCGTAGTCATCCGAATACCGACTGATGTTACTGTGGAGATTCAGATTGGTAGACGACAGTCGATTGTCCATATAAACCGACTGAAGAAGGCACCTGATACTGAAGAAACCAGTTCTGTCTGTAATCCAGATCTTAATAACTTTGACTCTGGTGATCCAGAGAGTGACAACGACGGACCGTTTTATACCACGAAATCTGGTCGCGCAAGCCGTTGTCCTTCACGATATAATGATTATGTGTTCCGTGTCCATACTGATTTTTCTCTTTTCAGGGACAAGATGTCAGATCCACGAGAAGAGAGGACGGGAAACTACCGTTGTAAAGTGTGTGCCAAGAACTACAGTCGTCGCAGCTACCTTCGCCGACATGAAACTATACATTTGACGGATTTAGAGACCATAAGAGAGGATTCTGTACGACAGCAGTCTGTTGATCGCATGAGAGAGCAGTATGCTGGAATTGTACCACGTCGTGTCTCAAATAGGCCTGCACCAACTACAACTTCTCAAAACAGTCATGCAGCTACTACTTCCCAGAACAGTCAACTGACCACGCTCGATGACTTAGGTCCCGATCCTCAGATCACTGTTGATAATGAAGAAATGGTACTGGACGATGTGACGGGAGAATTTGTTCCAGAACAGCGTTTGTCATCCAGACCTGTACGCCACATCGAGATGTCTGTTACAACCAGAAGTGTATCAACGCAGACGCCTGTTGTTGCGATGGTTTCACAGGGATCTCAAGTTACCTGGGAGTATAAACTCATATAAACAGAGGACCGTTTAACCAGAGGCGTGGGTAATGTTGTGAACCAGATTTTGATTTTCTGTTATTACGATAAGTAATCGTATATGTATAAGTATTGTAGATAATTAGCATGTTGTAATACCCATTTTTATTTATTAACCATAATATGGAGAATAACATTTTATAAATTTTGATATGTAACATGTCATATATATTTAATGTCCATTATTTATAATCTCTGTGATTAGTTTTATTATTCATCGTAAGCTTAACCAGAGCGTAAGTATTTTCATAAATGTACAACTATAAGGTCGAACATTTCGTTGGTAGATTGTATTATCTCGTGATCAAGTTCGCTTGTAAACGGTTAGTATAATCGCTTGGCCAGTATAAGCTGGACCGGGTTGTCTCTACAGCAGAGTCTCCATGCCTGCTAATTGACAGTACCGCAAGCTTGTATCTGAAAGCCTGGAACTGGTCCAATCACTGACGAGTAGCGGCTAAGTACCTACTTGGTAAGTGGTTGAAGGTTTCAACCCACTCTAAATAAACTGGAACGATAGTTTTCGGGTAGCGGCTGCGTGAACCTACTCCATATACTTTCGGAAGTTTCTACATTCCTTTTACTATTGTATAGTACGTCGTGGCCTTAGTACCGACGGAAGTACGATTCGTAATAGATATTAGCTATTTTACACCTTATAACTGTTTTGTTTCTTCTCACAATTTATGTTGACTTGATTGATATTAAAGTGTCTAGACCAAATATCTGTGTTGTTCTGTTCAGGGAAGTGTTACCTTTTGGCTGACACCTTGCCCTCGTCTACCGATCAGGATTGAGGTATCCCGTATTTTATGATAGCGGAAAGGGGTTGCGTATTACTTTAATATAAGCCCTTGGGTACGCTACAGTTACATGCCCTTGGCATGCTACAGATCGGCACAACACAGGCGGTTGTGGCGCGGACGATGAATGTTTTTCAGTCTGTCATAAGCACCAGGGGCGACAACTCAAGCCCAGGATCGATTTATCCGTGCCTTGGCCTTGAGAAATCGTGTCATCACAGCAAATCAGATCAGCGCTCGTCTTCAAACAGACACTGGTGTGAGAGTGAGTGGCCAGACGATTCGGAATCGACTGCATAGGGGTCACCTTCGCGCCCGACGTCCTCGCGTGATCCCTTGTTTGAGAGATCATCACATTCAGGCAAGACGTCGTTGGTGTAGGGATCGTCAACACTGGGATAATCGACGCTGGAGCAATGTGATGTTTTCAGATGAGTCAAGGTTCACTGTTGATTTTTTTGACAGACGTAGGAGGGTGTGGCTTCGTCGAAACGAGCGCTTCCAAGACGTTAATGTCATCAGACATGATCGATTTGGGGGTGGTTCTGTTATGGTGTGGGGAGGCATCACTGTTGCTGGAAGAACGGCTTTACATGTTGTTGCAGGGCGTGTTACAGGCCAGTACTACCGGGACAACATCTTGGCAGTCCATGTTGTGCCGTTCGCACGAAGTCATGGCCGCCGTTTCATCTTCCAGGATGACAACGCAAGATGTCACAGGGCCAGGATCGTTACAGGTTACCTCCAACAACAGAACATCACCACATTACCTTGGGACATGCTTGGACAGAGGTTACGTCAACGTCAACAACGTCCTGCCAATGTCCAAGAACTTGCTTCTGCGTTGCAACAGGAATGGGACAATCTGGACCAAAATGACCTTAGACGTCTCATTAGGAGTGTCATAGTGTATCTTTGTATATATTTTATTATATGATTTTTGTTAATGTAGTAATTGACCAATGTCCGAATGGATATCTCACTAATCTTTCAAGTCTTTTAACTGTTTGAGTTTAAACTTAATATAACGATATATATTACGTAATTATAGTTAACCCGCGTTCTTGCTATGTCCATATCTTCTTCTGTATTTAAACATCTGTTTCCTATGTGCAATTTAACATCTTATCAAATATCATTATATAATTATTTTAATCCTAAGCTTGTATATATGTTCTATATTCTACTGTAACTTCAGTCTGGTGACCGGCTCGCCCTAGCGATACCTATCTCGTTATTGTGACCGTTAGCCAGTTTTGGACACTCGTTTATTAAAAGTACAATTTTAACTTTTTAACTGAGTTTACGTCGTTAGTGTTGGAATAAGCTACAACCCCCAGAAAACAACACTACGGCAATTGGTGGAGAAAGCGGGCAGAGTATTTAGTTACTCATATTTTCCGGTAAACCCTCACTGCGAGTCAAGTCACAACGACATGGATATGGAACGCTATTTTCCAGCAGCAGCTTTAGCCGTCATCAGGTATATGGACACGTTACCAGTAACTTGGAGCCTGAGACAGGATAACAGTACCACAGCAATATGTTTTAAGTGGCGCAATTCAACTCATCGTAATCCAGAGAAGAAGCATCGTTCTTCAGCAAAGAAAGAGCGTGATCAACGGCGTCGTCAAGAATTTCTTACTAGGAAAAGTGACTCTCAGCAGGTATCGTTAATTTGTTCTAAACGAAGTGATACAAATAGGCCTAGGGTGCCTAAAACTGTTGAAGTAGCCGTTGACACCAACTCATTGCCTTTGGTTTCGGTGGGAACAATGTGTTCTGTGGAAAGTGAGAATCAAAGTTGCCAAACGGACATCGGAGGACCAGCAAACACAGGCAGCGTTTGTCTGAATTTAAATCGATGGACTAAGAGCAAAAATGTGAATGCTGGTGTAAAGCATCTTCGTAGACGGGGCACAACAAGCAAATCAACTCAGGAAGTTATCAGAAAACGAATAAAAGGGACAAACAAGAATATTTTATTCGTTGGAATGGTTTCCCGACAATGATGAATTCGTGGGTGCCCGAGGAAGATTTGGATGATGTCGCTAAACATTATATTAAGGAACACGCGAAGAAAATACCTGGACCTAAGTTAAGTGACCAATCTAACGCTCAATATGACCAGCATGTTGCATATCTGCAACATCGCAATGCACGAATGCGACATATTATGTGCCACAATGATCGGACTTATCCTTAATTTGATTGAGAATTTGTGTAAAATATTATCTTTTATAATTTTTATTAATTTTGTTAATTGTTTTTCTTGCATGTCCATGTAAATTTTGCATTATGTTCATACCGATACTTTACTTTCTTGTTTTGACGATTTTTTTAAATCGATATAAATTGAAACGAAATTGTTAATGGGATATGGTTGGTCTGTCATCTACACAGCAATGTGTAAAAGTGCTAGAAAGTTCCAGTGTTCGCGTCACTTGTTCTTCAACCCAAACTTGTCCCATCACATTAATTATTTTTTCTCATCCACAGAAAGACAATTCTGCTTTCTTTACAAATGGATCATTCTGATATGTTTTTTTCAACATAATTTATTCCCCTAATTATTATTTCATACAAATTAGATCTAAAGAAAACTTCTCATATTGAACTGATATTAGAATCAACATTATGTCCTTCCTATTGAGATTATATAAACTGTTGCATTAATATTTCATTTATATGTACCTTTTAAGTTCACCATTTTAAATTTACATGGTTCATTCCTTCTTGTTATGTTTAGTATGTCGTATTTTGTAGGTTTTATCTTATTAATTGAATTAGTCTTTAATCAATTTAAACGCCTACTGTGTGTGGTTTATTGTTTGCTTTTACGGAGAAAAGCGTTTTGCGGGGTGACGGGGTGTTGTCATAGTGTATCTTTGTATATATTTTATTATATGATTTTTGTTAATGTAGTAATTGACCAATGTCCGAATGGATATCTCACTAATCTTTCAAGTCTTTTAACTGTTTGAGTTTAAACTTAATATAACGATATATATTACGTAATTGTAGTTAACCCGCGTTCTTGCTATGTCCATATCTTCTTCTCTATTTAAACATCTGTTTCCTATGTGCAATTTAACATCTTATCAAATATCATTATATAATTATTTTAATCCTAAGCTTGTATATATGTTCTATATTCTACTGTAACTTCAGTCTGGTGACCGGCTCGCCCTAGCGATACCTATCTCGTTATTGTGACCGTTAGCCAGTTTTGGACACTCGTTTATTAAAAGTACAATTTTAACTTTTTATCTGAGTTTACGTCGTTAGTGTTAGAATAAGCTACAACCCCCAGAAAACAACACTACGGCAGGAGTATGCCACGTCGGATCAATGCTTGTTTGACAAACAGAGGAGGATTTACCCGTTACTGACTTTGTTGTGATGCTGTGGTAACTTTGCTGTTTGACCCCGGGTATCATTTTACCCTTATAATGGCCAGTCTGTGCCTTACTTAGTCTAACGATCATTTGGAATAAATCGATGAATGTGAACTTCATTTCATTTTGTCATTTGTTTCTTCGTCAGTTTCATTAGGTGACTTTAATAACACTTAAAAATCAAATATCCCCTACTTTTTTGAATAGTAGTATAGGTAAACTAATCCCTCTATATTATACGTAATCTGATTCCGTCGATGTATCTACACTGAAAATAAACTTGTGTTGGATCTCAACACAAGTACTTGTGTTAAAACTAATCTACACAAGTTTGTGTTGCTTTGCATTGCATTAACACAAACTTGTGTAGATTTATTTAATCTTGTGTGTTTTCATATAATTAACACAAGTAATGTGGTGTTTTAATCTATTATTAATTACAGGTATGTCGTGAAATATAAAATTGCATATTAAGCACTAGGTATTGTTTATATTCAGAGCAAACTTTTTTTAAGTTTTGTGAAGAAAATTCTAACGTATCATTAAATTTTCGACTGGTTCGTTCATTCGTTACTGGGAGTTTAACGTCCACTTCCACCTAAGGTGATATCGTAGACTACTTTTTTTTCGACTGAAAAGGTACTGTTTTATAAACGAAAACTAAAATAAACAGGTCAACTTATATTACTTCTTTGTTTTCGTTTTTTAAATATTTTAGTTACTTAACAAAAGATTATTAAGACAATATCCACTATTTAGTTCGATATTTGTTGCACAGACAATGGCTTGACAGAATTAATTGGATGTTAATTGGTGTTAAGATGTCTGTAGTTAACATGTCTGCAAGTTGCGGATTTTTATTGGTATCACGTCATTTGGAACTCACGTCATTTGGGACTCAACACAAACGACATTTGGGACCCAGTTGACGACGTTTGGGACTTCCTTGGCGTCATTTGGGACTCAACACAAACGACATTTGGGACTCAATATAAACGACATTTGGGACCCAATATAAACGATATTTGGGACCAGTGTTCGACACAAACGTCGGTCCCTTGGCCCGAGGCCGACTGATTTATCGCGCTTGTTTGACACTCCGTATGAATTCCAGGTACCGGTAGATATTAAAATAATGACTAGATCATACGTACATTTAATTGATTTGCTTACCAGTTGTTAGTGAAATTTAAATCTTAGTTGAATATAATCCTGTGATAGAACACCAAAATACACCGAGAAACAGTCATTAATAATTAACTAACGTACGAAAATTAAATGGTAGCAGGTAGGGTGAGTCTGTCGTTCAGATTGCCTGTCAATAGTGTATAAAATAAAAAATCAATTTAGAACTGGTTTATTGGTAATGCCAACCGATATGTCACTTTAGCAACGTATTACCAGTGTTGTGATACAAAAACATGTTTGTTCGTTACCAAACAACATATATTCCCGTATTTGAAATTGTAACGAATATTACAAAACACCCTGTACAAGACACCAATATAATCGACTTTTAAAAAGGTTTTCTGTAGAATAATAATAAGACTCTTAGAAAAATAACAACTATTCGTTTTAACTTTCAATAGAATAAATTCATATTACTATCTATTGATATCTATAGAGTAACCAAACAGTAGAGGTAACTTGTCATATTAAAAATCAATTTAATGGCTTACACAATACATTAACCCGCATTTTCTATATTACCTTTTATACAATTAGATCAGTTCTTATGAATATAATAAAATGTAAAGAAATTGTTTGTTTAGCTATTTCTATGAAAGTCACCGTTACGTTGTGCGAACATGTTTTCTTATAGATACATGATAACCAGTTGATGTTAAATAGTAATATATTATAGAGAGAGAGGGAGGCTAGGTCATTTCGGGACTAACATAATAATATGGTTTAATTTTATTTCAATAACTCACTTGCGCGTAGGGGTCTTTAGCAGTGGTAGGAAACCGGAGCACCCGGAGAAAACCCACGAGGTTGGACAGGCGACCCTACTCGTTGCCACGTACAACCGGGGATTTGAAACCACGCCAGTTGACTCAATGGCATGCCGTATGATACAGCGCGCGCACGCTAACCATTCGGCCATCCAACCCACCGCCATCTGTTTGTAGTGAGTTGTTGAAGCCCCGTTGTGAAATAAACAATTTTATAACACGACACAGTGGGCTCATGCTTTCTCTGTGTCATAGGTCTCCTACGGACGGCGGGTGGGGGGCGGGGGGGTGTCTAGTGGTCTAGAGTGCCGCGCTTCGACCTCTAGCTGGCCGGTCACCTCTGGCTTGCGGCTGTGGTTTTGATCCCTGGTGTGAGCGTGGGTGGCATGGAGATAGGGGCGCCTTCTC
The DNA here is from genome assembly GCA_963678685.1 of Patella ulyssiponensis. NCBI lineage: Eukaryota > Metazoa > Mollusca > Gastropoda > Patellidae > Patella > Patella ulyssiponensis. The sequence goes on from OY783226.1 coordinate 94,828,971, forward strand.
AACCTCGTGGGTTTCCTTCGGGCACTCCGGTTTCCTCCCACTGCTAAAGACCCCTACGCGCAAGCCAATTATTGAAATAAAATTGAAACCATATGTTAGTCCCAAAATGACCTAGTTTGTGTCGAGTGGACGTTAAACCCCATTTCTCTCTCTCTCCTACGGACGACACCGGTAACTATCACTGGTTTATTTGGAGATCAGATGACAACAAAATTTCCATTTCTCTTTCGCATGTATTTACATGTACGTAATAAATTTCTCTTAAGCGCAAAAACACGCGATACATTTCTCTGTGTATATTATAGGCCATTTGATTTTTGAATATTTATAATAGGAATCATATACCTGTTTTCAAAACAAGACTGTCAGTCCCATTGAATTGGTACACAAGCCATTTATGAAGTTATAAATATAGAAGGGCAACCACTGACACCACAACAGAGCCAAGTGTAAAAGAAACATAATATATTTGGCCTCGTAGTATCGACCTGGGGGCAGTTTCACAAAAGTTCGTAACTTTAAGAAAAAAAACTGCGTAAAGAAAAACTTACGAAAAAGATACGAATTATTTACGTCGGTTTCACAAAGGCCGGCGTAAGTTTTTTCTTAACTTTTTCACGTATCCTTTCTCGTAAATACGTCGTGACCATTCATGACGTCATGCTGCGTCACTTCATTCAAACTTCTGTAAACATTCCCACGGCCTACATGTTGACAATGTCGGCATTATAGCCGCTATGTTTGTTTTGATCATTACCTTTTGAAACATAAACGACGAAATGATATATTCTTTATATATACGCTAAGATGTAGTTGTGTATTTATTATTAAAATAATATTTTCAAGCATTTTGTTCACTTGTTTTTGTTTGCTATGTCATAGCGCGTGTCACAGTAGCATGCGCGTCGTCTGTCAGTCTGCCAAAAGCCGAAATGGGGTCTAAAATTGGCCCCCTGCAGCCAGCCCTCCGCTTTTAAATTGGGGCAGTCGAGCAGACCTGTGGAATTCTAAAAGGAAAATTGAGCAGCAGCCTGACCAAGTCATCGAAATTCAGCGTTTGGGAGAATATACTGAGCGCCATCACTTAGTTTTTCGTGTAACAAAATGATCCTGTAAACATATCTTATTTATTTTGCTTCTTATTGTGAACAATATTCAAATGGGGACACATCAATAACAACACATTTGTACACTTATGGATGTTTAACCTGTAATCTAGGGTACAAAGTCAGAGGGGTCAAAACGACAAAGATGGTTAATTGTCAGTAGCGCGTGTGTCATCCACTGGCTCTTACAAACGCTGTGCAGCATAATCAACCATCTTTGTCGTACTTTTGGTTTTGACCCCTCTGACTTTGTACCGTTGATTACAGATTAAACATCCATAAGTGTACAAATATGTTGTTATTGATGTGTTCCCATTTGAATATTGTTCACAATAAGTAGCAAAATAAAAAAAAAATATGTTTACAGGATCATTTTGTTATACGAAAAACTAAGTGATGCGTTTTCTATGGCGCTCAGTATATTTGTAAGTGTCAGTCTTTGCCGCGATAGGCTTACTCTTAAGGCCCTAGTTACTTATAGGCCTACAGGGTCTACTAGTACTACTAGGCATAATAATAGTAATACCGAGCGTTAGCCATAATCTTGTTTAATGAAAACTAACCTACCGAGATTATTTTTCCTGGGTTCCTGTTTGTGATAAATCAAATTAAATACTATGTTGTAGGCCTACTTGTAGTGTAAATGCTTGCCTACAACTGAAGGCTCACGATACCCTAGTTTTAAGTCTGAGTCTACCAAGCCTATAGGCTATATATATAGGCACTTTCCGGTACTTTAGTAGGTAAACCCGATCCTGACCACAAAACTTAAAAGGCGATTAGTCTAGACACTGATGGTACGTCAACCATGTGCCATTAGCAATGAAATTTTGGAAGCTAACTGTGGCATAGTAGCCTATCGTAATGCATGAAATGAAATTGGGTTTAACGTAACCTGGGCTAATGGAAGACGGGCATACTCCATACAGTGTGCTATGAGGGGAATTTTGCCCGGGCAGCGGCACTACGGACTTCTCTTTTATATCGAATTCCAACTGCCAAGCGATCTTTTACGTGCACGCCAATGTGTACACAGGACCTCGGTTTTACGTCCCATCCGAACGACTAGACAGCAGTCCTTGTCAGCCCCTCCGTTCTGCATCACTGACAAGGGGAAACCACGTCGGAAAATCGAGATGAACTTTCTCGACCAATGCAGGGATCGAACCTGACCTCCAGGCTAGCGAGCCACGTGATCCCCCCTATCGTAATGCAATCTGGACTTGTACTGTAGTTTGTACACTACAGATGACAAGGATTTCGATCGGTGAGTTGCGGTTTCCATATCATAATTAATACAGTTAATAACATGTAATATATTTATTGGTCCGATCAAGTTTGTACCGCGAAACTAACTCGTCTGTATGGATGTCGGGAGGTTTAATCTATCCCCGAATATTCTCTCCCAACGAAGTTCCTGAGGGCAGTTAAAAAAAAGTTACGATAAAAAAACTTACGAAAAAGATACGAATTATTTACGCCGGTTTCACAATGGCCGGTGTAAGTTTTTTCTTAACTTTTTCTCGTATCTTTTTACGTAGATACGCCAGGAATGGTCGTGACGTCATGTTACGTCACTTCATTCAAACTTCTGTAAACATTCCCACGGTCATAATGTTGACAAATTCGGCATTATAACCGTTATGTTTGGTTTTATCCTAACCTTTTGAAACATAAAGGACGAAATGATATATTCCTTATATATACGCTAAGATGTAGCTGTGTACTTATGAATAAAAAGCTATTTTCATGCCTTTTGTTTACATGTTTTTCTTTGCTACGCCATAGCGCGTGACATAGTAGCATACGTCGCCTGTCAGTCTGTCAAAAGCGGAAATTAATAGAAAGCGTGAACATTAAAAATCGAAAACAAAATTGGGACAGCTTTCGGTGTTTCGATTGAGGGCGTAGAGCAGAATTATGGAATTCTGAAAGGAAAATTGAGCAGCAGTCTGACTAGGTAATCGAAAGACTGAGCTTGGGAGAATATTTGTGCGAAGTAGGCCCACGTGTCGATCTTTGCCGCGATAGGCGTAACCAACTCTTTAGGGGAAATTTATTGATAATTAATCGTCAACACGGGTTGTTATTTCTCTTGAAACACGATAAATTACTATAGACACTGATGGTATACTAACCCCATGATCATGTGCGTCTGTGATGAGTTTTTGGAAGCTAGGTGTGGCATAGAAGGCCTACCGTAATGCAATCAGGACTTGTAAGTTGTACAGTGGGATTTCGATCGGCAAGTTGCGGTTTTGATATCATCATTAAAGCGGCAATTTCATATTTTTAAATTATATTTTTAAAATATATTAAAATAAAGCCTTAAAATATATGGTATCTATAAACAGTCCAACCTTGTTAAAGAATAATGCTATATATAATTCACTATTGCCAGTTGAGAAATTGGCAAAAATATCAATTTCAGCATTAAATTCAAACGTTTGAAGATAGCTATTGTATGGGGGGAATGGGAAAACAAGGAGGTAATTGTGTTATTATTTCCGATGTGAAAGATGTTTCAGTGTGGAAAATAATGCCTATGATTGTATAAGAGTGAGTTGACAGCCTATTGAGCAAAATACATAGAAATAAATATGTTTTGACTTTCTTGGAAAATATGAAATTCCCGCTTTAATACAGTGAACAACGTGTAATATAGGGGGCCTACTGGTCCAATCAAGTTTGTTACGTGAAACTAACTGCTCGCCCGTATGGGTGTCCCTAAATATTCTCTCTCGCCGAAGTTGCCGATCCGCATAAAGCAATGATTGCCAACTTTTTTGTGATAGAGTACCACTTGTCCGGAGGTCCCGTACAGTCGCCACGTAGGCTACCACCTGATTCCAGAGAAACTCAATTCGTTCAAATAAAATAAAACCAACTACGAACAATCCAAACCATAAGACAGAATTCGAAGTCCTAAAAAAACGTACGTAATAGGCAAAATAGTGTAATCAGACAATGGACTGCTCCCCGTGTACAAAATACACGACAAACAGTGGTAACAGGTGTCCGGAAGAGTAAGCTTACCCTATCTGGCGCCACACCCGCCATAGCTGCACTTTATTTGAATAATTTTACAAGTAGAACACACAGGAGAACTAAAAAAAAACTCAACTCAATGCGAGGGTTGTGGGCTATCTGCTTCTTTCCCAAAAAAAGATTAATCAATCAAGAAATAGATAAAGAAGTATAGAGATAAAATATAAGTAAGTAGGCCTATACAAAATAATAATAAGAACAGTAACATATACAAACTGAGGAAATAATGGGTATTATCTTGTGTTAGGCAGTAAACATTTTTGTGAAGTAAAAAATAACTAAAAACGTTCATGACCCCGAAAGTGCTCGCGTACCACCTGAAAGGCCCACTTGTACCTCCCGTGGTACGCGTACCTCAGATTGGGAACCACTGGCATAGAGTAACAAGTCGGCCATTTTGTCTAAGATACGTAAAAAATCCAACTTACGACAGGGTGAGAGTTGCCGTAGACTTTACGATCAAATTTACGAATTTTGTAAGTTAAGAATTTTAGTGAAACGCAATTTTTTCGTAAGTTTACGTTACGATAAATTTTTCATCGTAAGTTGCTTTGTGAAACTACCTCCTGATACGCATAAATTATAAAGGCGACCATTTCGTCAAAGATACGAAAAATTTCCAACTTACGAAAAGTTTAGAGTTGCCGTAAACTGTACGATAAAAGTTACGAATTTCGTAAGTTAAGAAGTTTAGTGAAACGCGATTTTTACGTAAGTTTACGTTACGATAAACTTACGCAAATTTTCATCGTAAGTTGCTTTGTGAAACTGGCCCCTGGTACGGGTTGTCTATGCCAAAAATGTATCTAATGGTTACAAAACAATATTTACTTATACCAATGTGTTTTACCTGTCATTTCGTTTTACAATAACTTGTATCACAAGTCAAACATTTTACTATACCAAAGCCAATTCTTAAAGGCTTGACTCGGGATATTGGTTATTGTCAATAACGATTCGATATCAACCCATATTAGTTATGAATACTGTTTGACATTCTTGTAAAAAGATTAATTCAAATTTAAACACTATTCGATAGCACACCCTATTTTAAGTTTGGAGGGGCCACGAGGGCGCAGTGAACAGGGTGTTCGCTCACTTAACAGGAGGTCTGGCAGTTTGATCCTTACTTAGGCTGAGCTAATGTAAAGGCAATTTGCTGAAAATTTCAGTCAAATTGATCCACAATTAACTTAGAAATGAAATGAAATGGGGTTTAACGTCCTACTCTTATGCACCTAACCTGGGCTAATGGAAGACGGGCATAGGCCATACAGTGTGCTATGAGGGAAATTTTGCCCGGGCATTTAGGTCCGTATATTCCCGTACGTATATTCCGTCCGTATATTCTCGAGTAGAATAGAATCGTTAATCACCTTGGCATCATTTTACTTTTAGGGGTGAATAGCAGGCGCGGACAATTTTTAGCTCCATATATTCTCGCGAGAAAGGAGAACAAAAATAGTTTAGGTTGGAAATCCTAATTTACAGTAATAGTATGAAATTAGTCCTAGTGGGCATTTTGTCCACCCAAAAATCACTGTTCCGGGCTTCGCACTCCCAAGTGGGTACAGCACGCCCCCTCTTTCTGTACATCCTGGATCCGCCTCTGAATAGAGCCGTTTCTGAACGGACAGACAAGTTTCAGGACGACTTACGTTCAGAACTGATCTAGGGTGGCGTGTAATACAGTAGAGTCTATTTGTGGAATATCTGAGCTGCAGTGCGTAACACTTGTTGAGCAATATCAATTAATGAAGATAAGAATCAACCAATAACTTTGAAACCATGGAAACCTTTTCACTGGAAATGGAATGGAGTTTAACGTTTTATTGTACTGCTCCGAATGGGCTACTGAGGGCGGGCATACGCCATACAGTGTGCTATGAGGGAAATTTTGCACGGACATCGACACTACAGCCTACTCTTATATCGAATTCCAACTGCTAATGGACCTTATACGTGCACGTCAATGTGTGCCGCGGCACTTCGGCCAACTCTTATATCGAATTCCAATTGCCAAGGGGTATTTTACGTGCACGTCAATGTGCACACGGGACCTAGGTTTTTCGTCCCATCCGAACGACTAGACAGTTTTCTCTGAAGGCCCTCCGACCTGCATCACTGACACAGAGGAATCACGCCGGAAAATCTGGCGAACACCCGACCTCACTTAGCCACAGTGACCCCGCGCATACACGCTAAACTTACGAACCAAAATGCGTTATTGTGACCCCTTCACTCGTCATTAAAATGTCATAATTTCCTCAACATACGATGGTTTACCCGTCTTTTAGTAAAATGATTAACAGACCTATCTATTATAATAATTGTAAATTACTTACTTGCTTGTTGCAACGCAAATTAAAGGCCCTTTTACCTAACCGCCTGTACTATAAATAAATCAAAACAACGAGTTGGATATTTTCACTAGTGATTTATTGGCAAGATATTCAAACCATTGTTGAGAGCGCGGATTTTTTATTATTGTGTTACTCTATTTTGGTAACCTAAATTAAACAAACTGTGCCCATATGTATTCTTTGTAAGGGGGAACACAAGGATCAAACCCCGGACCTCCTGATTAGTGAGCTACGGACAAGAGGGCTAGGATCAAAACCTGCCCCCACAGTAAGTGAGCCAGCTCTTTACTGAGTTACCGCGGCTCCATTACACAAACAATAACGTATGACTAACGCCCATCTTCATTATACGTGTTGGTACAGAACAGTAAGACATTAAACTCCATTTGATATATTTTCTGTTTAATGCAATAGTGTCACTCCCATTACAGTATTATTGAGTTGTACAGCTATATCTATTTTAGTGAGAAAGCCAAATATCTGTAGATGCTATGTTTCAGGTTGAATATTTGTTAGACCCTTAACCTCTAATCCTATTTGAAAATAAGGTTGTACTTATATAGGTCCTTGTTTGTAGTCACTATTATCAATAATTGTTGATATTTTCCATAAAGGGAGATAACTTCTTTTAGAATAAATGGATTTCCGAAATTATGTTTCCCAGTCCATTATGTTGTCTGTATTTTACTTTAAATCAAAATTTAACCAACAGCATATTCTTTGCATGGGATGGACAAAGTTTCAATACATGAATGACAGAATGACAGAGGTTCGCCACATGAATGACAAAGTCAATCACATGGGTACACCACAAGAATGACGACAAAGAGAATGATTGGTTGGTAGACGGACTACTGACCAATCAAAATTTTTAAAAAGCAACAATATCCACTCATAATAGCAGTGTGTAGTAGGATTACCTCTAATCAAACGAAACGCTGCGCGGAGTATGGTCAGACATAGTCACCAAAAAAGACATAATCGGACTCAAATCACTACAACCAAACAAATCATGACATTTCTGACCTCATTGTCGCGCCAATAGAAAAAACCAAGAGCAAATTTGAAACTTTAGAAGAAATTAAAACGTTTAGGCTAACAAGAGAAACATTCTGGATTGAAAAAGGGAAAACATCAGGACCCCAAGGTTTGAATATTCATACGGCTAGCGCAATAGCACTTTTTGTAGTTCCATTTAGCGCAACAGCAGCAAGTACGTCCCAAATCATCAGAAAACAATATACTGATCTCCAAGAAAATCACCAGAAAATCTTCACACCGAAACTAATAATTGCTTATTCTAAAAATACTAATCTGAACGACATTCTAGTGCACAGTAAATTAGACTAAATAACGCCAGTCCTCATCCTTATCCAAAGCAAATGATATATCAAACCCTGATCTTTTGTCATAAGAATCCCTGGCCCGAACCCCGGGATAGTAAAAAAAATCTCATTTTTGGAAAACCCAATCCTAGCAGGAAACACACTAATGTGGCTCTCACCCGAGAGCCTTAAATTTATTCCTTTCTTCTTCAGAAGTCAAAATACCAGAATACCACAAGCGAGATGGAAGGAAGACCATCAGCGCCACCCACACCAAAAACAACGAAGCCAACTGTATAGATTAATTTAATGTATTGCATGTATTTTAAATTAAACTAGGAAATATCACGAACCAAATTTTCATCATCCTTTTCATCAGTGCTTTTGTGGAGACTTGATCTCGCCCTCAAATTCTTAAACCTACCCCCCCCCCCCACCCCCGCACACAGAAGACCAGGCTCCGGGTGACCTATTTAGGATGTTTCCCGGTATTTAGTGTGTTTTCCGGTATTTGTATTTGGTGTTGTTCTGGTGTTTTCCTATAAAATTCCGGTCTTTTCCGGTATAGTATTGCCGCTAATTACGGAGTCTTAATGTTTTTACATGATATGTTTGAAGAAGAATAAAAGTATGATATGAAGTTAACCTAGTGTTGTCATCAAGAACCTGACTAACAGAATCCAATACTGTAACATTTTTTTTTTTAAAAACAAACAGTTTTATTTTCAATGAAACATCATATACATAAAAAAAATGATTATATTTATATGTGTGGCATCAAAGATTGATTTTAACTAATACTTATAAATATTGTATACAAAAGTATTATATACAAAACATTTACATCAATTTGAAAGCAATAACATAATGCGTTTTACCATATAAAACTTGTATCCTTTTCTTGAGAAGTAAAAAAATAAGATATATCCCTTTAAAAAAAACCTTTTTAATTTAATTTACTTCTATACGATCTTTTTTATAAATTTGGTCTTCACCCCCTCCTCCCCCCGCCCCCGTTTAGTTATGTTATCTCCCTTGCTTGAGTTAGGGAGTTTACATATTTCGAGGGTTACAGATCACTGTCCAACAAAGGAAAATACTGGTTGCTATACTCCTTTCAACGAAATTCGAAAGAGGAAGGAGATCTAGCCACCACTTTGATATTAAAATGCCAGGTACATCTAAGGTTTTATATGGTTCTATATTCATATCTTATACATTATAATATTAATTGAATGATAAGAGTATGCGACCAGCCTAGTCCTACAATAAAGCTTTGTATTCTACATATTTCGATTTATTTCGGGTGTAGATACTGGATTTAAATACTTCCAAATCTAATGAAGACATTATAGCGATAGTGACGGCTTAATGTTTTCTAATTTAGATCTAAATATATAATATTTGGTTAAGAGTATCAAGTGGTTTGTAAAGTCCCATTCATATAAGTTATTGAATTTTGATTTTTTGGATACCCAAAATGGATATTTTTATTTGTTAATGTGATATTAATGTTACTTTTATGGATAAATTCTAGCATTTCACTCCAGATTTGTTGGGCATAGCTACAGAAAATGAATAAGTGATTTACCGTTTCAATATCAGATTGACAAAAGGTGCAGAGGGTTGATTCGGTTATCTTTAATTTACATAGAAGTGTGTTTGTGTATATTATTTTATGAATATATTTGTATTGGAAATTTTGAAGTTTGCTGTCTATGCTTATGTTATGTGCAAGATTAAAGATCTTATTATTTCTTAAAGTTATTTCGATTTCTAATTCCTTTTCCCATTTATCTATTGCCAACGGTTTTTCATACAGTAACCTGATCCGCGCAGAATATATTTGTTTAGCGGTGATTGATTTTAAGTCATGCTTATACCAAGATATTAAGTTAGTGTTTATTTCTTCTAAATAAGTAACACTCTTACATTTCTGTGTTTCTTTGTATGGGGTAGTTTTCAGAAATCCTCTGACAGCTGACGATGTACTTTTTATATATTTTTTTACTATATTCGTCAGTTACCTGTTCATTTAAATTATTTTCAATAAATTCATACATATACAGTGTATTTTTATTTTTAAATTTCATTCTAACAATAATATTATCTAGTCCTTTACATCTATTATTCCAGGAAATTTGATTTTTCGGGTGTATCAAGTTATCAACATGTTTAGTATATATAACGTACCAATTTTGAAATAATTCTTGATGAAAGGGAGATAAGTGTTAAGTTTAGGGTCGTAGTTGTACGCTGGTAGTAAATCGCCCCATACATGTCAGGAATAAAGTTATATGTTGTTTTCCAAGTCTGTGTTACATTAGTGTAAAAAAAATTTATCCAAAAATTGCTGCGAGCTATCATTATTTCATTCAGATCTATCATATTTAATTCCCCCCCCCCCCATATTCTTCATTTGACAGACTACAGTTCGTCATTTGACTGACTACAGTTCGTTTCAGTTTATCTGGCCATTCCATAAAATGCAAAAATCTTAATATCAAATCTTGTAATAACTTACTCTGGGATCGTTAAAGCTGACGCTGGATACAGAATGTTTGATATACAGAAAGTTTTAATTATTTGAATCTTATCGATTAATGTAAGTTTTCTCTTTCTCCGAGTATTTAATATATTATCTATCTCACTCAGTCTATTTTCATAGTTTAATTTCTCAGATGTTTTTGTGTCTGGCGAATACTATACCTACGATTTTTATATTCGAATTTTAGATATACTGTACATAACCAAACTCATGTATTTCCGATGTGTACTAGGGACCACAGTTTTTCGTCCCATCAGAGCGACAAGACAGCTGTCCTTGACAGGCCCTCCGTCCTGCATCACTAACAAGGGGGAACCACGCCGGGAAATTTGGGATCGAACCCCAAGTAAAATTCAAATACCAATACTAGATAATCTCACGGTTTGGATTTCATCAGATTCTAAACAGGTTCATCAATTAATTTGTTTCCCGGCAGTGTAATTTGTTATATATTTGTAAATACTACACGGGATTGAAGCATTTTTGCAATTATTTTCTATAGAGATTCAACTTTCACAGTATTGTAGTTTGCATTGAACACAATTAAAATAATAATAAACTTTTTATATATAAATATTCAGATGAATTATTACTCGCAATCTTGGAATCTTTAAAGCTATTGTTCTTTCTTTTATTCTCTCCCTTTCTTTTCTTTCCTGGGCATCAGAATCATTGCTCCAATGACAATCCATGTTAACACAGTGTCAACCTGTAAAACATAAAACAATCAATGTTAACACAGTGTCAACCTGTAAAACATAAAACAATCAATGTTAACACAGTGTCAACCTGTAAAACATAAAACAATCAATGTTAACACAGTGTCAACCTGTAAAACATAAAACAATCAATGTTAACACAGTGTCAACCTGTAAAACATAAAACGTGGATTTGAAATAAAAGCAATAGGATTCGGTTTCATGTTTATGCTTGTCGAATTCTAACTGTTAATGGTTCTTTTACGTCAACGTCAACAAAGACATGAGAGGGCCTTGGATTTTTGTCCATTTTCGGATGACTACATCCCTTTTACCATATGTTAGAGTCTAAAATGACCAAGGTAATGTCTGGATGGGACATTTAAATACATTGTATTCTAGTCTTTACCTGTTCACTTTTCTCAATTCCGTATCGACACCAATTGGCGAAATGTTCACAGTTGTTGGAGATTAGGTTGTAGCCAGCATGACCTATGCTAGATAATGCATTATTCACTATTTCATGTGTTGGTAAAGGCCTGTAAAAATATGACATAGAATATACTAGTGGACGAGTGTTCCAGCGTGTGCGCGCGAGTGGAGCGTGAAAGGATATAGGCTGTCATCAAGTAAAGTGACGTCAACTTAAGTGCCAAGGAGTAAGGTCACTTGTCCTACCTCTATCTCGTGTACAAATTGGCTTGCACGTAAAAGATTCCTTGGCAGTTGGAATACAACACAAGAGTAGACCGCAGCGCCACTGTCTGGACAAAATGTCAGTGCATGGCGTATAGCCGTCTTCATTAGATACGTCGGAGTAGGGCGGTTAACTCCGTTTCATTTTATTTCTCACAATCTTTCTCTTACCTCCAACGCCGATGGCGTTACAACAATGAGGGGAACCCCAACAGGTAGGACAAAAGACCCTACTCTTTTTCAAGTACAAGTGTGGATTCGATACCACGACACTTCACGCAATGACTGATTGCTAGACTACGACCCATCCCTCCCTAGAAAACATTATTTCCAAATATCCGCTCCTGTATAATCTTCATACCTTCTTTTGTGATCTTTATTACTTATTTTGGCTTTACTGTTGCTGGTCACTGTCCAAAAATGTTCTTTCTTCACCTCGCCATTGTTGGATTCTTGTCTAGTATTACCAGAACTGGATCTGGAGGCACTTGACCTAGCATAACTGGAGCCACTTGACCTACCATAACTGGAGCCACTTGAGCCACCACCAATGGAGCCACTGGAGCCACCACCAATGGAGCCACTGGAGCCACCACAACTTGCTCCACTGGAGCCACCACCAATAGAGCCACTGGAGCCACCACAACTGGAGCCACTGGGGTCACCACAACTGGAGCCACCAGAGCTGGAGCCGCTGGAGCCACCACAGATGGCGCCACTGGAACCGCCAGAGCTGGAGCCACTGGAGCCACCGCAACTGGAGCCACTTAAGCCACCATAACTGGAGCCACTTAACCCACTTAACCCACCATAACTGGTGCCACGTGATCTACCATAACTGGAGCTACTCAATCTAGCTAAACTGGAGCCATTTGATCTACCATTGTCGTCATTTACGCTTAAATGAACAATTTGCCCTTCACCTGAAAAAAAAATGCAATCAAAATATCTTAAAGATGCATTATGTGTGATTTAAACTGTTCTCCTCGCTACAATACTTTCAAAATTGATATTGAAAATTTCTGTCAAATTACTTCTTCTGATAAAATATCGTAATAGGTAGACAAATTCAGAAGTCATTCTTAGAATTTTGTTGATTAAATCACAACAAATAAATCGACGTTCGGTCCCTGAGATTCTAAACGGTAAAACGTATTTAAATTTTTTAAAACAATACAAAGTCCGCGCATTTGTCATAAATCACTTGCGTTTAAAAAAAAAATCCTCCACAGAAAATCAAAAATCACATAAGGACAATGTAAATGGATACATATGTGTTATTTAACACACCAGGGGGCCGTGTCGGTTCAGTGAGCAGGACGTTGACTCGATAACCAGGGGGTCTCTTTTTCGATCTAGGTGCTGTGTAAGACTATGGTCTTTAAGACCATATTGTGTCTTTGGAAAATTGTTAAAATACTCTTTCTATAAAGTCAAAATGACACGTACTAAATGAACGTGAAATAAGAGCTATACATAAAAAACAGTGATGTTTTGGTAAAATCATAATCATTGTCAAAATATCCATTACGTTCTTCCTGTTATTTGACCCATGGTTGGTAGACAAAAATAAGGTATCATCACCTCATTTAGTAGTGTGAAATATAGGGGGTTATTCCATACTCGGAATGGAAATTAACGTCAAGGTTAAATCTTGGACGTGCAGGAATGAGGGGGTATAAATTAGGGTGTAGACCGAGCCCCATTAGAAACTCACCCAGATATTCCAAGCAGCCATTACCCGTGGAGAACTAGGAACATTCGAAGTCACTTCAGCTTTGTAATAAAGTTATTTACAACTAATGCTGTAGCATTATTTACGATCACAAGAACACAACAAAGAAAGAAGCCCTTTAGTATTACAGCTGGCCGATAAAGTTTGTCAGGATTTTCAGGCGCTTTCCCCTTGTCAAATAACGCGCGGTGGCTCGGGTGGAAAGAAAAACAGAGGTCCGGAATACACAGCATTTGGAACTCAACATATGAGTAGACCGTAGCGCCGATTTCAGCGCAAAATTTCCCCCGTGGCACACTGTATATGGCACGTCAATCTTTATTATCCCAATTAGACCTTAAACTCCATTTCATGTAATTGAAAATATATGGTGGCGACCTACTTCAACTGAAGTCGATCCTGATTGTTTCACATAGAAAAAACAATAATAACGCTTACCAACATGAACACCATAATGTGAAAAAAGTCCACGAACAAACTCGACAATATCTCCCTCTTCTAGTTTACTTAACACAGTAGCATTATGGGTCTTTACATCTAAATCAATTTCTTGCTGCATTGTTAATGCATGTAGTTTCAATGTCAGCTCGAGTATAACTGTTTAAACTTCAATGTAGGAAGTAATAAACTGCTACAAAAGATAAGGTCTGTTAACCGCGAATCGTCTCTTCTCCATAAATATTTGACAGACGAGAGTGCATACTTGGCCGAGCGCCACTCTTACCTTGTTGTTCTTCTTGCTCTTGGAAGCGGCACTCTTAAAAAGAAACAAACGGGCCCGTCAATTCAAGTACAGTAAGTCGACATGAAACCTGGCATGTGTGTTCATCGTACACTTGCGTATCGATTGACAGACTTTAATTTTTGATATAATATCATAATTCTTAGATGACGGCGAAGGCGTTATGTCCAATTGGTGCAGGGGTGTAGCGCTTCAATACCACCTCTTTCCATTTAACACATCCCCAAAATGTTTTTTTATTATCGGGTTATATGGATATAACGGGTTGGTGTGTTTTATGAAGTAGATGTGTGTTTGTATTTAAAAGATTCACTGGCGATGGTTGAAATGAACATAAAAGAAACCTTTTAAGCAGGAATTCGAAGATTTGTTGGAAACCCCTATGGGGTTTAGGGGTGAAAAGAATATAGGGTTCTGTTTGTCGTAAATGGCGATTAAAAGGGTTTCTGTGATGGGGAACCGTTTTTGGCGTGCGTTGCGACATGTGTCGGCGGAGACTAGTAATTGAACTTGGATTTCGTTTGCGAGCCCTTTCTCTGCAGCACATTACTTCGGCCCATAATTCATCGAAACAGGCGGTCAGAAGAGTAGTCCACTCCGATCAATCAATTATGTACATGTTGCAGTTCTATATTTGTCCCCAGAGTGCCTACTCTGGAGTAGGGGCTTGGGTCAACTGGCTAAAGTAGAATGTTAAATTTTTACTTTGTCTATAGGTATATCCCCGCCTTGTCCTCGGATATGTTGGCTGAAGCTGCAACCAAAACATTTGCAATGTGTTTTGCAAGTGCAGGCCAGTGCTTGTCAAACACATGTTGAATTTCTGTAACACTGTTTTAGTGATAACAGAGATCAGTTTCGTAAATATATGGTTTATTTACAACTGGAACAGAATATCAAACAGCTATAGTTACATACAAAGAACATGAACTAAACGACATCGAGAAATAGACTAGGGCTGGAATTCGTATAACAATATCAAACCCACTTTTCTTCTCTTCTGCCAAGGCAGCGGCTGAACTCGGGTGAGTCTATGCACTCGTCCAAGCCTGCCTTCCCCGCCCGTCTGCGGTCGTCTTTTAAGCGCATTAGGAACTTTATCGAAGTATTGTTTGCGTTATACGAATGCTGTGTTGATTGATTGATTTAGTTGTCTGTTCGTCTGCTAACTGTCAGTAAACTCCTGCTCATATAGCGTCTAACAATTAGAGAAGATGGACAAGAGTGATCATTATATATGGTATTGTTTATTTATAAATTATGGTATCTGTAACTGCACTGTGTATTTCCTCTGACGTCACGAAGTTCTGTCGAGTGTTAAACACAGATCATGTGTAGCTTGTAAAGAACATATTGAATAAATAAGATGTTAAATAAGAACGTGCCTTAACAGGTTGAAATATCAGTGTCACATATAATCAAAACCAGCAGAGGACATAAATTTTTAAATGATCGTTCATTTCCAGTCGAGACAGGAGATTCCTCGTCACAACAAACACCTGCGATTCCACCTAAACATACCAATAAAATTCCTCAGCACTTAAACTATTATAGAGTCTGGGATAGAGGATATTGTGTCCCTCTGCTTATCACTCAATGGGGTGAAAGCCACCTAAAAATAGATAAAAGAAAAGAACTACCTTTAATAGGTTCGGGATGCAGGACAATTGTAATACTGTAGGGGTTATTTTTGCTCTAGTAAAGGTGCTCTGTTTAGTATATTGAAGTGGTTAAACAAATGTGTGATAACGAAAAATAGCCTAAATAGGTATTTTTTCAAGGTTTAATTTTCTTAGACTAACTGCTAAAAGAAGGGGACTATCATCCACTCATCTCGTGCACAGATTAGTCCAATAAAATAGAATAATGGTAATTGCCCCGCATCTATACTATCTATATAACAACGAGCGAGGTTACATTTTCCTTCAGACATCAGTCAGCGCTCTTACCGACAACATGCGGGGTTTTGGGAACGTACTCTCGGCCGCTCGTAGAGGCTTGAAAAGAGACAATGTAGTGTTTCAGTCAGTCGATAGGTCTGAGTTCTAGGCTTGTTAATAACTCGTAATGTACTATCATAGATGTTGTGATTTCCTAGTATTTCATATATAAACATAATTATCAAAACGACGTGTTCCACACTCAAGTGCAGTTATAATATAAAATATACATGCACAATACACAATAGTATTGTAATTTATCAATAGACACAGACACCTGATACACAATGTACTAGTTTATATTAATAACTAGTATTAACAGTTAGATATAAATCCATACCGTCCAGAGTCGTAAGAAATGACTAATATCTATTTTCATTTTGACTACCTGTTTGTAGTCATGTGATTTTTTTATACATTGTCATTCAATTTATAAATAGTGTTTATATCAAATGTACTATTTTAAAATATGCATGCACAATAGAATTCTGCTACTCGAACTGTGATAGCAATACCTGAAGTGTACAATAGACGTATGTTAGAGGTATCTAATACTATTGTAATTAATCACTGGATTATGAAGGCTCCACCTGGGGTGTACAATTTCAATTAAAGTTACATTATAGGAGATTAGATAACGAGCTGGCAGTTCTCACTATAATGGTTAAAACCTAGATAGTGTAAAGAGAATTTCAGTCAATTTGATCCACTCTGAACCGGGATTTCATCGATTGATTTTTCGACCTCGCCTAGATCATCATTACTAAAGTCAGTACGATAAAAAAAAAACATAATCTCGATTATTCATATCAGGATTAAATCAGAAAAACGGACCCTAATCAAGTATACACAGGCTAGCAATGAGTTAATTAATGTCTAATTAATAATTTAGATAATATTTCAGGCCTCAGGAAAGACCTGCAACAGGCAGATTTAGCTCTTGCATAATGTTGATAACAGCGATGGAATAGTTGGTGACGAATTGATGCATACCCTTCTTCATTAGACACTATTTCATTCATAATTTATCAATGGACTGTATAATAAATATGAAGGCCGCCTTGGTGACACAGTGATTAAAGCGCTAGTTTTTTAAGCTTGATGTGGTTTCTACTTGTCAGTAATGAAGGACAGAATGTCTGAACCGGTCTTGTAGTTGGGATGAAACGCCCAATCGCGGTTCATGCCAGACGCTCCGTCCAGCATCACTGACGCGGGGGGGGGGGGGGGGGGGGGGCACGCCCGAAAATATGGATGAACTTTCTCGGACAATGCAGGAATCGGACATCCGACCTCCAGGCTAGCGACCAAGCGTCTTACCCACTTAGCCATCGTGACGATCAATCACAGAATTCATTTTTGTGCAACCACATTTGCTAGATATGTAACAATAAACATATCAAAATATTGTGACGTCATCAGAAGGTGTTATGACAATGAAAAAGGACACAAATTCTTGCTTTAAACATTTTAATTTCTTTGGGTAAAAGTTTATTACACCATTTGTAGGATTGGCAATTAGGAATTCATTTCCAGGACCATCAGCACCACTGACGTCTTTATTTGGAATTTGTTCATACGAAAACCAGTTTGAATATAAAAATACAACTTTTAGTTCGATTAGAATGGAATTCACATCCCCATAAATTTGTTTAATATATAATGATATGGGAGATTATAGAATAATAAATGGGTTACAGAAAATAATCAGACATTGGTACAACTGAATAATTTTAATACATAATTTACTCACCTACTAGTTTCCAAGTTAAAGGATTACTTATCTCAGTAACATTTCAAATAGCTTAACCTCGTTCTTCCTGCCATCGGAAGTTATCTAATAGGTAATAGGTGGCACACGATAAAGAGAGTTCTCGCTGTAATAGTTTTGAAAAATAGATAATGAAAAAGAAGTATGCTGAAAATTTCAATCAATTTGCTTTACTCTGAACTATTAGACATTGAATATTGGGATAGTGTAATTATTCATCACAAACGATATTCAAATCCAGGAAATATCGCAGGCTACTGATTGCACCAACAGTTGATTATGGCCTGAATAAGTTAATTAATGACTAATTAATAATTTAGATTACATTTAAGGCTCAAAGAAAGACCTACAATAACCAGATTTAATCATCAACAGTTGATTATGGTCTGGATAAGTTAATTAATAATTTATATTACATTTAAGGCTCAAAGAAAGACCTACAATAACCAAATTTAGATTTTGCATATATTTAACTCATAACTAATGTATCCCGTAGAGTAAGATTTGCCCATTTTACTTTCCCGTCTTCCATTAGCCCAGGTCAGGTGCAGAAGAGTAGGACGTTAGGACGTTAAACCCAATTTCATTTCACATTTTACTTTCTTTCTTGGGCGAGTGTTTTCGGGTTGCACTTAATACCGAAAATAAAATCGAAAAGTACTGGAAAATACCGAAAAACTCGGAAAAGTACCGAAATAAATCTCTGAAAAAGCGAACAAGCTTTTTTAATACTATTTACCGAAAAAATCAGAAAACCCCACAAAACCGAAAAATAACTATATACCGACAAAACACTATATTTACCGAAAAAAAGCTAATCCTAGCCAGGACAATGATAACAATTGTTAGGATGGTCATGGGTCAGTCTAGGCCACGCATCAAAATGGTAGACACTTTATGTTGGTAATGGGACACGCATGAATGTAATTGGACACATAAGCCTTGCGGGGCACTACAGATGGGTCCTTGGTCAGACTAGGTCATTTATAAAATGAAAATATGGGGCACTGTAGGTGAGTCGTGGGTTATTTTATTCAGACGGAATTTTCTATTAACACCATTCAGCATTGTATTTTATATAAGGATTCTTCGGAAGCTTTTGGTATATGGTGTTTAGTAATCAACCGATCGTCGATATGTAATATTTGAAAGTAACAAAGAAAGTGACAGAAAAGTCGGAGCAGCCTAAAAATTCATCAAATAAGTTTCAGTCTCGTCCTGGTAAAGGGGCGCGCCCTACATGCAGAAAAAACTGTACATGGGGTCAGTAATGCATTGCTTGCAATACATGCAAATGTTGGTATCATTCCAGATGTGAACGTATTGAAGGTCCGTTTGGCGGGGAGGGGGGGCGCGTGGACTTTGTGTCTTTAGTGCTGATTTTACTGTCAACTATGATGGCTTTAGGTGAGTAGTATATATAGATTACTACTAGTTTCATTTGGAACTTTAATTATTATAATCCCTGGGGGACAGTTTCAGATATTAGCCATACAATTTAGCTGGATTAAATACGTTAGTGTTTTAGTGAAGCACGCTCGCATTAGCGTCTATGGATGATCGCATGGGATTTATTTAACTGTTTTTTCAATGGAGTCGTCTATACCAGAACCAGAACGTGATATTGCCTACAGAGCGAATTTGTGGGGAATAGTTCGAGCGGCAGCTTTTCATTAGCCAACCGAAGTGTGAAGTCAAAAGGCATACATGTGTCTTCCCATCCGAACGACTAGACACCAGCACCATACTCACTATTTCTGCATCTCCCGTGAAATGATGTGAGGAGAATCTTTGGAATAGTTTGAGCGAGCGAATTTCGTTAGACAACCTGAGGGACCATCTTCATTATCCCCGTTACAATAGCAAAGCAGTACGTTAAACCTCATTTCATTTCATTTGTTTTTAATCTGTTTTGAATGCGAGAGAGAGAGAAAGAGAGACAGAGAGAGAGAGAGATGGGATTTAACGTCCACTCGACACAAACTAGATCATTTCGGGACTAACGTATGATTTAATTTCATTTCAATAATTCGCTTGCGCGTAGGGGTCTTTAACAGTGGGAGGAAACCGGAGTGCCCGGAGGAAACTGACAAGGTTGAGAATGCGCCCCTATATCATTATATCATCCACATCAATGTCAAATAAGCAAATACATAACGTTTTCTAAACGAAACGTAAGAGCAAGATATACCGTTATGAAACATTCGACCTTTTTCGCTGCACAGAAGAACGCATACTCCTCACAGTGTTCCGTTTGATTGGAGGTAATCCCACTACTCACTGCTGTAATGAGCTGATATTGTTGTTTTAAATTTTGACTAGCTGCTTCACAAAAGCTTTACATTTAAAACGAGTGCCAGTATTGGACCAAATATGTTTACATAACGTTACGTCATGGCTTACGATTTTATTATGCCCAATTAACCCGTGCATAGCAGAATACTGCAGTAAAACTAATTGTGTGATAAACGAGGCTATCAAGTCGAATGAGATGTAAACAATACTGCTTGGAAAACACAAACTTTCACCGTTTTTAATACTGTCCAAAGTTTTAGGGAAGACCCAGATTAAACGTAGGACTGTCATGTTGATTGAACGGGAAGAATAGAAACACTCCCTCAAAAGTTCAAGAATCAGAAGTCAATCCAGCAATGGACAGAGAAGGTATGAGAAGGATGTAATTTATAATAATGCAAACATAGACAGCCGTCGTTTCATAAATATCTGCTATCTGATACATGATGTTATTGGGGTTTTTTTTAATTCTAGTATGTATAGTCGTAGCTGAAACGTTCTAATTCAATGCAAAGGTTGGCGGTGAATTGTTTTTATGAATTAATAACAATGTTGCTTCTTTAACATTTAATTAAGAAAACAAAATGTGCGTAATTAATGCGTACTAAGATTAATTACTTAATATTTAATTAAAACAACAAAAAGTACGTAATTAAACTAAACTAATCTAATAGTAAGTGCAGGGGGTCTACGGACAAGACACAATACGTAGCAGGGGCGGATCCAAGATTTTCAGAAAGGGGGGGTCGTGCTGCATCCACTTGGGAGGGCGAAGCCCGGCCCGTGATTTTTGAGTGGACAAAATGCCCTCAAGGACTAATTTCATATTAGTACTGTAAATTACGATTTCCAACCTAAACTATTTTTGTTTTCCTTTCCCAAGAGAATATATGGAGCCGCCAAAAATTGTTCATCACCTCAAAAATTAGAGGGGGCTTGCGCCGGGAGCGCCCCCCTCTGGATTCGCGTCTGCGTAGCAATCAAAAACAAATTAGCATAACAAATTAATTGAATGGGTGCCGGGGGGGGGGGGCTGTAAACGTCCACTGCGATGTTCAGTTCCGGGACTGTAGTAATACAGACTTCACTCAAATTTGAAAACTATCAGGAATATAACCCAGAGAAACCGTTGTGTCATGATCTGCTATATGTTACGAGAAATATTAATGTATGCTTCTTGAATTAAAAATTACCTATGCATTGTATACAAGTAGCCACATCGGCGATGTGTACAAAAAAAAAACCCAAGTGGTCTTAAACTAAATTTTCTATGTCAAGGGAAAAGCATTTTTAGTATACAACAGAATCGAGGCATATTGAATATAGTTTGAGCGTATGTTCATTTAGCACAATAACAGAGTAAAATCGAAACAATATTGAATACAAAAAAGCAATGGTTGTCAATGACGTCACAATATGAAAATGCAATAAAAACCACAATAAAAAGGGCGATAATCCAGAAGATAACGCCAAAAGGTTAGTAAACTATCGATTTAGGAACTAATCGGAATTATTCAGCTATGTAATAGCATAAAATATAACACGTAATACCCACACGAAATATAAAACAGATAATAAATCATACTATATATATACGAAATTGTATTTATAAAGGCATAAAACAAGGGTGGTAATATAAATAGGATTAAAAAACTACAGAAAATTTAAATTGATCATTACCCAATATGTAGTCGGTTGTATACTTAGAAGAAATGTCAAACTTGATATGTTGAAGAAATAGAAGTTACAAAATTTTTTGACAATGCACTTAAAGTTGGGTTCCCAGATAAGTATTTATCGGGTGGTTATTGCCTATAAAAGTATGACAATTTTGGTATATATGGAAAGTAGAGATATCCAATCTTACTAGAAAAATACTGGATTCCCTGGAAAACACTCATGGAGCGTATACAGGACAAAAATGTAGGGGGTTCCCTTAATAGTCAGCCCGACGGATACGGGTACCTGCACGCTTGGCGTTGAAGACTGCACGCGAACTTCAAACTTGAGCGATTTGTATACATGTTGAAAAACTTCATGAAGAGTTAGACGTACAACAATTTCTGGGATAAAAATCACGGAAAAAGACGTGGGCAGTGGATAATCCGAGAATTTAATTAGGATTCGATATTTGTAGTAAATAGTCAGCGCTTACAGACAACATCGTCTTGTGTATGCAATGCATTTTCCCCTGTCCTCCGCCGCCGTTGCCAGTGGTTACGGAGAGCTGTAATCGCCTGACGCAAACATGGCCTCTTTTGATAGATTTTTATAGCAGGCTATACTCGGCAATTACAATGTTTTGAGAACGATTTGAAGCAAAATTATGATAAAATAATTAGTTTGAATATGTTTTTAGTTCTAATATATCTTCAAATCACCCAGTTTGTATCCGGGAATATAACTTTAAAATCAAGAGATTTTATTCTGGAAATAAGCAGTTCTTTATCGTTACATATTGTCAAAAGTCGTAATGCCTGTATTGTATAGCGCGGTATCTGGTATTTTACTATAAATAGACAGGTATTTTACTACTTCAAAACCAAATTTGTTGAAAATACCGACATTAAATTTATTGTTAATTATACTGATGCCCAGGTAAAGAACAGATGCATTGACAGTGCCCGAATTTTCTTTATTTAATATTAGTTCTAGGGGATATAAAAGCTCCACAATCAAATCCAAATTATCATAATGAAAACAAGTCGCACTTTCGATATTTTCGTTTTTCTCATAAATTATTATAGGTAGGCCACACTAAAGTCGTAATCCTTCCTTCAAATTTGTATAATGTTAATATCAAAATATCATAAATGCAGCTTCAAAATTGATATTTTCCGTCATTTTCATAGTCCTCCTCCTCTGGCGCAAACCCTATACTCCAAAATTTGCTGGTGGTAGAGTACCCTAGACCGTCAAGTGTAGGTAAAACGGCGCCCTCAAAGGCCATTGTCCCCCCTTCCAACATTTTTGAACTAGGCACAGTCATTTCGCATAAGAAAGTTGAAGTCTTCCCTGGTATGGGTCAATTTTCATTGGTAAAAATACTATTACTTCTAAATCTGTCATACATAAATACCATTTGAGTCCATTTTAGCAATACAGATTATGTTCCAGGAAAAGATCAAATTCAGATTCATTATTTACATTTAATTAAAGAAACAAAATTAAAATACCAACACTAGATAATCTCAAGGCTTGGATTTCATCAGATTCTAAACAGGTTCATCAATTAATTTGGTTCCCGGTAGATAAATTGCTACTTTTAAAATCTATTACATATTTATAAATATAAAACGGAATGGAACCATTTCTGAACTTATTGTCCCTATAGAGATTCCACTTTAAATTTTTATAATATCATTGAACAGAATAAAAATATAAACATGCAGATGACATATCAAAAACTTTATCAATTAAATTTCACTCGAAATCTTGGGATCTTTATAGGTAATGTTCTTGATCTTGTTCTTCCTCTTAATCTTCCTCTCCATTCCCAAACGCTGCTCCAAAGAAATTTCTCATTCCCCTCATCACATTTTGAACCTGTAACAAAATAAAACATGGAACTTGAAATAAAAGCAGTATATGGTTCGATCCTGCCGTTGGTCAAGATACTTCATGTCATGTTTTCACTTGTCAGTAGTGCAAGATTGATGAATTGGCATTTGCACGTTTCTAGCTGTTCAGATGGGACAGGGAATCACGGAGGCTAAGTGGGCAAGGACTGGCTCGCTAGCCTGGAGGTCCGGTGTTCGATCCCTGCATTGGCCGAGAAAGTTCATCCAGTTTTTCAGGCGTGGTTTCCCCTTGTCAGTGATGTAGAACGGAAGGCCTGACAAGGACAGCTGTCTAGTCGTTCGGATGGGGCGAAAAGTCGAAAAACCGCGGTCCCGTGTACACATTGGTGTGCACGTAAAAGATCTCTTGGCAGTTGGAAATCGATATAAGAGTAGACCATAGCGCCGCTGGTCGGGTAAAATTTCCCTCATAGCACACTGTATGGCGTATGCCCGTCTTCCATTAGCCCAGGTTAGGTGCAGAACAGTAGGACGTTAAACCCCATTTCATTTCATTTCACAGAGTGGACAAAAAACTGACGTTACAGTGTACTCTATAAGAGAATCCTTGATACTTGGCAAGTCCATCTCTTATTTTGATGAGGTCCACCAGTGTACACATTTGTAACACTATCGGCTCATTTGAGGTCTAAGAGAGATGTTCTGGGTGAAATGGGATTTAACGTCCACTCGACACAAACTAGGTCATTTTGGGACTAAGAGATGTGACAGTATTACATTAGTTCTTTAATCGGGTTCTTGGATGACAACACTGGTATATACTTCTAATAATACTTTTATTCTGCTTCTTACAATAGGTACAAACATCGTGATGTAAACGACCGTAGAACTAACTATATGGAAGGAGACATGACTTAATTAGCTTGGCTTAGCATGAGTGTGCTAACTCCAGAAGCTCTCGTCTCGTCTCGTCTCGTGCCAAGGCACCCATGGCCAAGGCACCCATGGCCCGCCTAGCATGGCATCCTGGACCTGACTGAAGATTCGTTTCTGTTCTGAGTTTATAAACGTATTCAAGACAAAGGGGCTCATTAGACACCTGTCTAATGTATCAAGCATCATATGAAGGTTTAACATTCAATATAGTTTATCAGACAAAGAAAGTTAGATAAGACATGCCAACAACAGTTATAGTTACGCAATGACATAAGGAATACTACCAAGATCTCCAGCCGGGTCTTGATAGCAACAGGTGTATGTTACAATCACTAACACGTATTTTAATATGGCAGGACGCCTCTATGACATATGTCAATGTGTTATATACCTATCCCTCTTTTTAGAAAAAAATATGAAATATTTTTTAAAGCCTTTACAAATTTGAATATAACTGGGATCGAGAATATCTACCCCAATCTTAAAAGATAAAAACAACAATAAGAATGAAAAGACATATAAATACAAACAACACTTGTAAAATGTCGTATACAAAAATGTCTATAAACAAAAAGAAAAGGTAAATGAAACACACACGAAGTTAAAAGTTATATATACTTGTAAAATGTCATAATATCCAAAAATGTCTTTAAACAAAATGAAAAGGTCAATGAAAAACACACGAACTTAAAAGTTATATACACACAATCGGTCACACACGCGAGTCAATAATAAAAACAAAAGAGATCCTGGAATCACAAACACAAACTACTCTAATTATTCACATATATGGTGGAGTCTGGAATCACGAACACAAACTACTTTAATTATCTTCTTAGACCGCTACTGCACTGTCGTAGCCAACTGTAGGGGTGGGGTACATATGATGCCCTTCCTCGTTCCAGTAATGTTGAGGGGTCAGAATTTTCCCTGCTCCGTTTAGTTCAACTATTGTTGTTGACCGGTAGTCTTTTCATTTTCCATACCGTCTGGCAAAACGGCGTGTTATGACATGTGCTATGAAGAGTATTAACTGCCACCCGTGCCGAAGTTTGATCATCTGCGTATCATATCATGGAGTGAACTTAATTAATAGTTAATCAAATTAGCAAGTGGAACAGACTTGACTTTAGATAACGATCTAACGATATTTATAGTATTATTTACATGGATACAATTGAAATTAGGGAGTCATATTGTTTTATCTCAAGAATAATGAATGATCTGAACACATTTAATCAATCTTAAATAAGATATTTTGAAAGAACTAACGGTTTATCTCTATAATTTTTAAACACAACACAAAACAAGACAATACGTTCGCTCTAAATCCGAGCACAACCCTCCTGGGGTTAAACCACTTAACATTAACTTCTCCCGTTACATATCGGGGCATTTCCCATTAAAACTTTGGGGTATTACAAATAAAAATCTTAATCCCGTAAATATCGGGTCTTTCCCATTAAATATTTGGGGTATTACAAATAAAAATCTCACCCGTAAATATCGGGGCCTTTGCCATTAACTATTTGGATAATATACACGTATAGACAAAATAAACGAAAAAAACTTAGAGATAAACCCGTTAATACTTTGTGAATGTAAAATTCCTAATTACGATATTGTTAACTCAATTCTAGTTAAACAATCACAAAACATTTTACTGCGCAATATAAACCTGTTAATACTAATTTTAAATGCCAAAATATGTGTTCAAAAACAAACAATTATAATTCATAATCTTTTAAAAACAACATGACGCATTTTAAAACAAATAATATATATACAATTTTGTTTTCGTCATTTACCTGTTCCACTACTAGCTTGAAAGGCAATATATTAAATTTAGTAACTACACCATGATATTTAATGACGCGTGATGATAAACTGCAGATTTCCAGTTAAATTATAATACATAGCACTAATGTCATTTATTCACCATGGCCATGGTAGAATTTGAAAAGACTTACCCATTGGTAGCTGTGACCTGTGAACTTCTAGTGGTTAGGACTTCAAGCGTTGGTCTGGTCTACGGCTCCAATTAATATGTGACAGTATTTCGTTCTTTAATCGGGTTCTTGGATGACAACACTGGTATATACTTCTAATAATACTTTTATTCTGCTTCTTACAATAGGTACAAACATCGTGATGTAAACGACCGTAGAACTAACTATATGGAAGGAGACATGACTTAATTAGCTTGGCTTAGCATGAGTGTGCTAACTCCAGAAGCTCTCGTCTCGTCTCGTCTCGTGCCAAGGCACCCATGGCCCGCCTAGCATGGCATCCTGGACCTGACTGAAGATTCGTTTCTGTTCTGAGTTTATAAACGTATTCAAGACAAAGGGGCTCATTAGACACCTGTCTAATGTATCAAGCATCATATGAAGGTTTAACATTCAATATAGTTTATCAGACAAAGAAAGTTAGATAAGACATGCCAACAACAGTTATAGTTACGCAATGACATAAGGAATACTACCAAGATCTCCAGCCGGGTCTTGATAGCAACAGGTGTATGTTACAATCACTAACACGTATTTTAATATGGCAGGACGCCTCTATGACATATGTCAATGTGTTATAGAGAGGTGTTCTGCTTAATATATAAATTCGTTACCTACATGATTAGGCGAAAGACCGAAGAAATTTATCGTTCAAGTTCGTTGCAACAACCTGTGGGAGATTTTAATTTTTTAAATTACACGTCTCTTTGTACTAATTTAAAAAACATGATCTCCACACATACAGCATGTGCCTGTATTTCATAATTATTTTTTTAAAATGGAATTCTTTTTAACCTAATCATCTAAAAAATAAACTTACACGCTGTAGGAATACGCACTATAATCAATGACGTAACGGCTAGTTCGGTCGATGTGCAATCGGCCTTGAACTCGAAAAATAAATACTCACCCGGAAACTGCCGAAGTTTGTTGCCGAGTGCCATATTGACCAATCAAAATAAAGAAAACTTTCAGCCCCGCTAAAGACATGTGTGTCTTTGTTTTTATAACTTTTAATCTATCACACATGTGTTATACAATTAATTATGTATAGATTTGGTAGTCAGTGTAGATGCAGTACATGGTCTTTTATTTGTTTGTCTGGGTTTTATGGCCTGGATTTTGTCTTTTAAGCTTATAGCACACAGGTTTATTTTACTTTAATCTATCACGTATGTGACGTACAATTATTTAGTAGACGGTTCTTTATTGGATGATAATGATGATGTAAATGATGATGATGATGATGATGATGATGATGATGAAGAATGTTGAATGTACAAACTATAGCCTATATTGTAAATAATGTTAAAAAAAAATAATTTATTTTTAAAACTCTCATACACCGCTCCTTTGAGCAAGACCAAGTAGTCTCTATATATTTTTTTAAAATAGGGGAATGGACAAACAAGGGACATTTTAGCCAGTTGTTAGAACACAAAATGTATTATACCTATGCATTAATTTCAAAAAGTCATAATTTAGCAAACACAAATAACTGTCCACAAAAAATCAGTTAATTTAGAGGTGCCTTTGGTATGGATGTGGTCGGGCTTTAGGAATTTCCGTTTTGTGGGTATATTGATATTAAAAGGTATTTCAAACCTTATATATGGAGGGTGGGGGATTAAGCAGTGTATGGGGGTGCTGGGCCTATTGATATTAAAAGGTATTTCCAACCTTATATGGAGGGTGGGGATTAAGCAGTGTATGAAGGGGGTGGCTGGGCCTTGCATTTGATTTATGCATAGTTATATTATATGGATGCTACAGTGTCGACTTTATTAGAGATGAGGAAGGGTGGGCTTAGGGGGTCTATTCTAACCAGTTAATATTAGGGTGAACTCGACAATGCAAAGATACTGTAGTTTCCTGTATGTAACCTCTACAGTTTGCTGGATTTGTTATATAAACATAGTAACAACATAAACGGTGTTCTAGAATCATTTAATTGATGGTTGAACTAATTAATCACACAACGTGGAGTCCAAAAAACCCTAGACGTCAGTCACATCAGACACAGTATAGTGTCACACATTGACGTGCTGTCAAACTCAAAGATTATTTGAGTACGATGGTGTTATGTAAAATGCTTTTACTTCTCGTTGCACGTGTCACCAGAGCAACAAAATGGGATAGTATGCTAGTCGAATTCCAATGTCAACAAACTATTGTTTAGGTGAGAAATTTAAACCCATTCTGTTCGACTCCTTACCTGTTCACTTTCCTCGACTTCATACCGACACCAATTAGCGAAGTGTTCACAATTGCTCGAGATAATGTTGTAGCAATAATTACCAATTTTAGACAATGCATTCTTCACTATTTGATGTGTTGGTAAAGGCCTGTAAAAATATAATATAATAGCAGTCGAGTAATTCAACGTGTTGGACGTTAAACCCCATTTTATTTCATCTCTCTCTCTCTCTCTCTTTCTCTCTCTCTCTCTCTCTCTCTCTCTCTCTCTCTCTTTCTCTCTCCTATTCAACAGTGGGGGTATCAGGTTGGACAGAAGATCTTACTCTTTGCCACGTACAAGCGTGGGATCGAAACCCCGGCACTTAACGCAATGACAGATCGCTAGACTACCCCCACCCCTTCTCTCCCTAACTGTTTTTTTTTTCACAAACTGTAGTAGATGTTTGGCTTACAAAATTCAATAGAAAACATATTTTGCACACCGCTTTTTCAAATATTCACTGTGTATAATCTTCATACCTTCTTTTGTGATCTTTATTACATATCGAGGCTTTCGAGTTGCCGGCAACGATCCAGAAATTTTCTTTCGTCACCACTCCTTTGTTAGATTGCTCTCCAGTACTACTAAACAGACTACCGGAACTGGAGCGACTTGGGCTATCATAACTGGAGCGACTTGAGCTATCATAACTGGAGCGACTTGAGCTATCATAACTGCAGCCAACTGAGCTACCGAAACTGGAGCGACTTGATCTAGCATAACTGGGGCGACTTGAGCTACCGCAACTGGGGCGACTTGAGCTACCATAACTGCGGCCAATTGAGCTACCATAACTGCGGCCAATTGAGCTATCATAACTGGGGCCAATTGATCTACCATAACTGGGGCCAATTGAGCTAACATAACCTGAGCGACTTGAGCCACTAAAACTGGGTCCCAATGAGCTACCATTTTCGTCATTAACGGTTAAATGAATGATTTGCTCTTCACCTGAAAATATGAAATCAAAATATTGTAAACATGCATTATATAAGATTGACATCAGTTTCGGGAAAGCGCTACATCATATGGTCGTCAACAGAACCCAGGCGTATCTAACACTAAAGAATCTACATGGATGTCTGGTTTTCTAAAGAATTCAATGATGCGCTCACTTCCTCTTTTATAGGTGCCTCCCCCTAATTGATTTACGCTATAAACTGCTAACCGCTAAATATGGAATAGATATGCACCATACCCTGGATATCGGCAGGGATTACAATCTAATTTGGTCAACAATTATGATATACGTTTTATAACACAGACAAATGTTCATTATCTACCCGTTGACGTAGATAATGAGCACGCTTTCTATATTTTTGGATGAAATGAAATGGGGTTTAACGTCTTACTGTTCTGTTCGGGATAATGAAGATGGGCATATGCCATACAGTGTGCAATGAGGGAAATTTGGTCCGGACAGCGGCATTACGTCCTACTCGTATATCGAATTCTAACTGCCAAGAGATCTCTTATGTGCACGTCAATGTATACACAGGACCTCGGTTTTACGTCCCATCCGAACAACTGGATTCCATATTTTTGGTAATGAACTCGTAATTAATAATTTGTAAAGATAACGATATTGTTTCAGCCATCACAGTTTTCTTCATTCCTAGTCTATGAATTTGAAAATAACGCTTACCAACATAAACGCCATAATGTGAAAAAAGTCCACGATTAAACTCGACAAGATCTCCCTCTTGTAGGTGACTTAACACCGTAGCATTATGGGTGGTTATATCATCACTTGTCTGCATCATTTTTTAGGCAGGTAGTTTGGCCTTTCAATGTCAGCTTGGTTTACTTTCTGTTTCAGTTCCAGTAAAGGAAACAGACTTCTCCGTTAATGGAATGTGCTAGAGAATCAATGAAGGTGAATAATAAACTACTAGAACAGACTAGTTAATCGCGAATCTTCTCTTCTCCGTTAATGGTACTCTGTTAGTGGAATTTGCCAATACCAAAGAACCCATGCTTCATCGTTATTAAAATTAACATCTTTAGCTAACATCCCAATCTTAGTTCTCCAAGAGTTGCTATTCGGTCTCAGGATTTAGAAGGCATCAGGGGGAAGAGGATGCTTGTAAATCTCGCTTCAAAAGTTGTTACATACGTCAATCATATTTCCATCAGGCGTAATATTATCCAAACAAACACCTACATCGTGACCTTTGAGAAACAAGATCTTCGTAGGACCAGCAAAGCTGTTTTTCTCGCCATTCCAGTTACCCCTTACATCCAATACGCTGTTTTCATTGTAAACGCTTTGGACATAGTAACCATGTATGAAAGGGGAAGGCGATATGTGCTCGATGTGGACAAGATTGCCACAAAACTGCAATGGTGCCGAATATGGACAAAAGAAAACTAAGTTCAGCAGATGAAAACAGAAAACATCTTCTATATCCCGAAACAAAGACGTTGGTTGATGCTGCAACCCAAACATTTGCAATGTCTATTGCAAAAGCAGTCTAGTCGAACAACGCTTCCATTGCTTGTCAAACAAATGTTGAATTTCCAGTCGAGACAGAAGATTTTTCATCACAACAAAATCTCTGCTTCCACCTAAATCTATAATCAATAAGCTTCCCAGCATTTTAGACTGTTTATAAGTCTGGGGAGTCTGAGATAGAGAATATTGCGTCCCCTTATTCATCAAACGATTCCCAGAAATTCTAAATTAACTATTTTCCGTAGTTGGAAGGGTGACGAGGATCCTGTCGAAACCTTTTACGGTTACGGGATGCAGGACAATCTAATTGAAATCACGTTAAACCTTCCTGAAAATGGCTAATTCCATTATTCATTTCATTTGTCGAGGTATTAATCCAAATTGTAATTAATTTCAAAACTTAATTCAAACATTTAATCCCTAGATATTTTTTAACAAGACCCATTTTGTCGGAGAACTCTGAACATAATCTGAGTCTTATCAAAACCCGGGGAACTGGCCGTAAGGTTTTGCTCAGATTATATCGGGCATTCTAAAACTCGGTTATGGGTGTATTGTATATGAGTCTTACCGGAGTAACCTGGGGCCTTATTCACGAAATTTTAACTAAGATAAAATCCAAATTTTAGTCATTTGATTGGATAATATTAGATTGATTTTAGTGCTTAGCCAATCAAAACTGAAGTATCTACTAAAATTTGGATTTTAACTTTAGTTAAGATTTCGTGAATCAGGGCCCAGCCCGGTAGAAAGGATGTAGTTTGAGTGATCTTGCGCTGTAGATCATACGGTCTTGCACGCAGTCAAGTGGTGTGGTTTGGTGCGTGTATCCTCGTGATTTGCATGAATTTGTATACATCTAAGAGCTTGTTTATTATCAGAGGATTTTAATTAAAATTCATACTACATCATATATTATTAAAGTTACATTATGGGAGATAAGATAAAGAGATGGCAGTTCTCACTATAATAGTTAAAAAACTAGATAGTGTAAAGGTAATTTGCTGAAAATTTCAGTCAAATTGATCCACTATTAGCCGAGAAAAAAGCGAGTGGAATATTCACATAGCCTCGGTCATCATTACTAAAATCATTAATATAAACAGCATAGTCTCGATTATCCACTTGATTGATTTAATTATCAATGGCCATTAAGCGGCATATATGAATTTAATCAGCCAACATCGAAGGCTAGCCTTGACATCAAGAGTTTATTATGGTCTGGATATGTTAATTAATGTCTAATTGATTATTTAGATAACATTTAGACTTGAAAGACCTGTAATAAGCAGATTTTGCTCTTGCAAATCTTAAAGATTAAATTTTAAATGACGCTCTACACAGGCGGTAGAGACTTTCTAATGACTGAACTGGTTTTCTGTACGGAAAAGATCAATTCTCGAAGAAGAAGGTCCCCTGTGCCCAATGGCTATATCTGTTACAAAACTGCCACCTATGAAAACACGAAACAGTAAAGCGGGGTTTAAGCCCCGTTTATAAGGATTGCGAACGCGAGCGCGTCCATCGCGACTTTTGAGCGGTGTCTCCGTTCAAATAGGGCGCAAACCGGAACGTGGAAATCCATCCACGGCTTTCGTGATGGCTTGTCTTTTTCTAGCTGTGAGAGATAAATTTTGTCATTTGCTATCGTGGCTCAGGTGGAATCAGACACAGAAGAGATCTTGGCACTGTATAACAGAGCCCCTTTACACAGAGCGCGAACTCGAGCGCTAACGCGGCTTTTCGTCCTGGAATGCTCTGGTCAATTTTAGTGGCCACGTTCATACAGAGCGCGAACCCGAACAAAATATTGGTTCGCGTGAACGACCGCCTTGATTGCCTCCCGAGTGAATTTTTCATAAGTTCGCGCGAACTTTTTCCCATGACATCATTTCCACGAAACGAAACCGCAAGGCCTGGTCGTTCCACTAGTGTGCAATATTCACAGTCTACTTGTAAAAACAGAATGGACAAGATCGAGGAAATGATCATTGAAATCGAAATGTAAAATTTCATGCACTGATATTCGCCTCTATCTCTTGCTTCGTTGTTTTATGTACAAACACAGTGCCAAGATCTCGTCTGTCAAGATGACCCCTCCACCCCCACCCCCTCAAACCCCACCCCTCAAACACTCATTCCCTCCCTGTCCTCAACCACCTCACTTACCCCCATCCCAACCACCCATCTCCCCAAGAACCTATTAAGGCCTGCACTGATTTCACTCCCCCCACCCCCACCACCCCGCCTGTCTGTCCAGGTGCCCCCCACTCCCACAAACACTCATCCCCCGACCCCCAAACCACCTCACCCCTAACAAACTATTCACGAATATATTGAGGACCTTACTGATTCACCCCCGCTCCATTCCCACCCATCGACCGCTAAATGTTGTTGTTTATTACAGATTTAACGTCCAATACATTTAATATGATATTATGGACAGGTTGAATAAAATAAATTATTTACACTTCATGGGTTGAAAGTTGGTAAAAACATACAATTGATTAACACACAAAATAAAAAGTCCTTGTATATTAAAAAGTCAATTTAAATCACACTTATAAAATCGATGTCGTGAGTTAGAGAGGGCGGGTCATCTTCTCCCTTTGTCATAATAAAAACATGTTAAAACAGTAGGTCCAGCTGACAGATGTTTGGCACCATCAGTGCAGATTAAAAAAACCCGTGGGGAAAAATAATCCGCTTGCGTTATGTGGAAAAGTGAAGTGCTCGCAGTAAAAACTACATAGCTGGACCCGTTGATTATTTACATATTAAAAACCGACCACTAAAGATCGTTTCCCGTTAAATATATACTGATATTCCATACACCATATGGGAATATAGTGGAGTTTCAAGTGTCGTTAAACACACATTATGCAAGAGCTAAATCTGATTATTGCAAGTCTTTATTTAAGCTTCAGATGTCATAGAAATTATAAATTAGATGTTTATTTACACAAGCACAAAATCAACTCTGTAGACGCACGGATGGCTTGGATTCAAACAGGATTGCATTGATTGCATTGATTGATTTAATTTTAAATGGCGCCGTGAGCGGAGATTAACCGTTACGTTGACGTCATACTTCCGGAAATTTTAGATCGAGGCTAAATGACAGAGTGTACAAAGCGAGGCCGCTGTTGAGCGAGGCCTGAACAAATGACATCTAAACTAAAGTGCAATACACCAAACACAGAAAATGACAAATTATACAATTCGTGGAGACCGTGTGATGACTAAAACAGACGGAAGGGTCTTCTGTATCAATAATATCAAAACGGCCTTGATATCATGTTTAGTTGTTGGTTAAATTGAGAGTTTAGATATCGATATTATACGCTCTTTTGTCACTTGCGTTTACTCGTTTAGGGTAAAATTAATTGATAAACATCGCAGCTAACATCACCCCATCGGATCACTGTTTCCTATTTGTCTGCTTCGGGAGTCACGTAGGCCTACCAGTTACAGTACACAAGTCGGCTATAATTATGTACAAATGCTTCCTCATTGCTTTGGTCCATTCCTTTCAAAATTTCAAATTCTGTTGCTGACTTTCTCTTCTCATGTATATATCAAAAGTCTTATTTTTAATTTGTAGTAAAAAGTAAATGTAATACGAATTGAATTACAGCCCCGTCTCAAACCGAATAGGCTAACGGTACCACAGGCATTGAAAACATTACTTGATAATTGAGATTATGTAGGTGGAGTTAACGCCTGTCAATCAAACGATCGGCCATATTCGAATCGGTGAAGATGGATTTAACTACTTATTCTAGTCAAAAATTACCGCGGTGATATCTATGTTCAGAATAAAGTAATTTGATTGAAATTTTCCATATATTCTTTTTTCATCATCTATTTTTGAACTGTTATACCAAGAATGGCTAACTCCTTGTAAAAAAAATCTCCCATAATTCTATGGTTAAAGGGCACATGGTTCAATTCTTTGGAACCTTAAAATCGACTAACTTTTATATTTAAAGGTTTCACTACTCACAGTTTTGAGAAGTTGAGATTTCAAAACGTCCGCAGCAGGTTTCCATACCTTACGGTAAGGCACATTTTAGGGGGATGAACAAGGGGTGTTATTAAACTGTTAGAATTTCTCAATTGATAGACACATTCAACTATTAGTATTATCTAACGCTGATTTTTGTGGACAACAAAACAGCGAGAGGCTTATTACATAGCCAACAGCATGCATCCATGTAATTTCAATTCCACATATTATGTTTGTAAATACTGAAAAGAATTTCACCATTATTTGACTGATATTCCTTTTGGAGATTCAACTTCACAATATTATATATAGACTGCAATGAATTCTATGGTTCTAAAATCGCGTCAAGTGGCTTTAAACTAAACTAAAAAAATCATAAATACATCTGATCAAGTCAATTCAACACTTTATTTATGTCATGGGTAAAGGGAATGTTGAAAAAATTATAACATTTGATCAAGAAACCAAGAAATTATCAATATTAAATGATCCAAGTTTACCAGCACAAAAAAGGAGTTAGCTCCCTTGATATTGTTTGGAGGCAGACCACAATTAACTTCCCCATCGCATCATAGTTAATTCTGGCTGCACGCTTTTCATTACAAAAATATCACCAAACGGTCAAACCGTTTTGAAAATTGTGAGATACATAAACTTGAAGAAGCATACTAAAAACATGCTACTATCCCTCGTAGTGCCCCGTACCTATTACGTGACCAGCCCCTTAACTCTGTTATCCTTCCGCCACTAATCATGAATTTTTTTACAAAACCCTGGCTGAAAAATGTTTATCCCAACCCTTTTGTTCCATTCTAGACCAAATCGAACAAAGAAAGGGGGAAGGTGAGGACAAGGGAGAGAGAGAGAATTTCTATAAACAGACGAACTACCGATGGTGAAATTAAATAGTGGCCTGCATCCGTTTACTAAAAGAAGATTACCTCCCTTTATAGTGTTTACTAAAAGCACACTCAGCAGATTCCAGCACCCTACATCTAGCCTCGGCTGTATGACGAAGTCCGCCATTAGAACTACTTTTAAGTTCCCGGATAACCAACGGCGTTGCCCATGACGACGCCTTTTAAGAATGCTTTATCTTACAAAGTTTTCAAAGTTCGAAGCTGTTTTTCTTTCAAGTTTATCCGATTTTCTTTAGACAAGGACAAGTTTGCACTGAAAATTCTGCACACCCTTCGAACAACGCCATTTTGAGAACTTCTTTCTAGAAGCGGCAAGTAAACCGGCGCTGCATCGCAATTGTATAGGCGTAGGTACATATCACTTACTGTCATACAGCCGATGCTAGATGTTGGTTCCGGAATCTGCCGAGGTTTGCCGGGTCACTAAAAGCAGTGACTTCTAATATTGCACTGTAAAATCACAAAATAATAGAACACGAATTCGTCCTATATACATTGTATTTCTCTATCATAATTTCCATATATGTGCGCAAAAAATTAAAATATGATTTAGTTGAGATTTACATTTCCACTTGTGACCACTTATAAGAAAGTTGAAGTCTTCCCTCTTATGGATCAGTTTTCATATTATTACTTCCAAATCCATCATACATAAATAAAATTTGAGTTCATTTTCGAAATTCCCATTTTCACTCGATTGTGACTATTTTTGAGATTGAGATAATTAAATTCCAGATCGTTCAATCGAGTACCTCCTAGATAATCTCACGGCTTGAATTCAATCAGATTCTTAACAGGCTTATCAATTTGGTTCCTACCAGATAAAGATGGTGGCTTGCTTATTACAACATGATTTTCATGTAATTTTCAATTTGTTATATCTTTGTAAATTCTGAACGGAATTGAACCACTTTTCTGAGAGATATTCCTCTTCGAGATTCACTTTCATAATATTAAATTTTGCATTGAATTCTACGACGCTAAAATCACCTTTAAAAGCTTCTATGCAGGTTAAAAATATAAATTTTTTATACATAAACATACAGATGAATTATCAACATCTTTTTAAATTCAATATACACCTTTAACACATAAAACTGAATTATTTACAACTTTTAAAATTCAACTTCACTCGCAATCTTGGAATCTTTACAACTATTGTTCTTGAGCCTTTTCTTTTTCTTTCTCCTCTTTCTGAGGCATCAAAAACGCTGTTCCAATAACTGTTAAAACCCCGGCGACTCCCAGCGCCAGTCCTGTAAACCAGTTATCAACCTTGAAAAAATAAAACAGGGATATTGAAATAAGTATGGTTTGATGCCTGGGTTGGCCAAGATAGTTCCTGTCTTGTTGTCAGTGGCACAAGATGTAGGGCCTGGAAAACAAAAGGGTCTAGTTGTTTGGATGGGACAAAAACCTGAGGTCCTTCAGTCTACTCGATGGTATTTAAAAGAACCCATTACAGTTGGAATATGATAAAGAGTAGGTCTATCACTTATTTTAATGAAGTCTCCCAGTGAACACATAAAATAACCCAAACTGATCCCCCAGTGAATATTTGCTTGGCCGCTACAATCACTGATAAGCATGACATCAACGAGGCTTAATGAGTTCGGCATATTAACTTTTTTACTCCGACAAATTAAATTCTCAAACATTTTTTTGAGGTAAAAGAAAAATAAATAAAGTCGTTTGAAGT
The DNA here is from genome assembly GCA_963678685.1 of Patella ulyssiponensis. Classification (NCBI taxonomy): domain Eukaryota; kingdom Metazoa; phylum Mollusca; class Gastropoda; family Patellidae; genus Patella; species Patella ulyssiponensis. The sequence goes on from OY783226.1 coordinate 94,867,026, forward strand.
ATTTCCTATTTAGTGTAAATGGGTATTAAAATGAGTAAAATGTATCATTTTCCCCGAAGCAGTTAGGTGTTATGTAAACATTGCACGAGCCGTTGAGCCAATGACTGACGCCACGTGCAGTCCACACACGTGTTGTGGACAGTCATCTGTTACAGAGATAATTCGTAAGTAATTCTCTGTGAAACAAATTGAAAATAACCCTTGAAAGTTAGAAATTAAGGATGAGCTGGAAATGCAGCTGCCTATGCAAAATTCTCATAACATTAAATTGAACACGCCAAATTCCAACTGTCAAAGATTCTTTTACGCACACATCAACAAGTACATTGGTGGTCCTTCAATTTTCATGTCATTCGAAGGACTAGATACTTTTTACCTTATGTTAATCTCAAAATTACCAAGCTATTGTCTGGGTGAGACATTAAAACTCATTCTATTCAATTTTGTGTCATACCAACGACACATATTAATCTCCAAATGACCCAGGTATTGTCTGGATGAAACATTACAACTCACTGTAATCTAGTCCTTACCTGTTCACTTTTCTCCACTTCATATCGACACCAATTAGCGAAATGTTCACAGTTACTGTAAATAAGGTTGTAGCCAACACGACCCAACCTAGATAATGCATTCTCCACTATTTGACGTTTCGGTAAAGGCCTGTAAAAATATAATATTTGACGTTTCGGTAAAGGCCTGTAAAAATATAACTCCAAACCTGTAGTACATTCCTCCAGCACATAAACATATATTATACAAGAACTAAATCTGTCTATTACAGATCTTTCTTTAGGCCTGTAATGTTATATAAACTATTAATTAGACATTAATTAACTTATCCAAACCATAATCAACTCTCGGTGTTATCTTATGTGTCAGATTTTCACTGAATTTGAATCCGATCTGCTGCTCAGTGCTCAATGATGATTTAATCCAAAAATGGATTATTCAGATTATGTTTCTTATCGCACCAACTTTAGTAATGACAATCAAGGCTAGGCTTAAAACTCAAAAGCTACTACCTCGGTTCAGAGTCGAAGAATTTGAATGAAAATTTCAACATATTGTATTTACATTATCTGTTTTTTTTAACTACTACAGCGAGATCAGTCAACTCCTTATCAAATCTCCCATAATGTACATGTATCTTTAATGTAGCATTGTTAAAGAGTCAAACCAAGTGGCTCCTAATATTCTTAATGTCTTTTCTTAGTGTCCTATCATTAAAAGGAGCCAAGTCTTTCACTCAGTATCATCCACAATCTCCGAATTTGCAAACACGACTTAATGGTGAATTTAACGCAACATTGATGTTGTTATCTGGTCGTGCAAAAGATAGGCAAATGCACTGTGTGTCAGAATGCTTTCAAGCCCCATTTGTGATGAAGCAATTCGACAAACGTGCTTAACATATCCTGCTCTGGATAGGCTAATGACGACAGACATACGCCATACAGTGTACTACATACATGTATGAGGGAAATTTTGCTATGGCCTACTCTTCTATGTAATTCCAACTGCAAAGGGATCTTTAACATTCATGCCAATGTAAGCTTATACACAGGTCCTTGTCATTTTTGTCCCATCCAAATGACTAGACAGCTGTCCTTATCAGGCCCTCCATTCTGCATCACTGACAAAGGAAATGAAATGGGGTTTAACGTCCTACTCTTCTGCTCCTAACCTGGGCTAATGGAAGACGGGCATACGCCATACAGTGTGTTATGAGGGAAATTTTGCCCAGGCAGCGATGCTACAGCCTACTCTGATATCAAATTCCAGCTGCCAAGGGATCTTTTATGTGCACTCCAATGTGTACATGGGACCTTGGTTTTTCATCCCATCCGAATGACTAGACAGATGTCCTTGTCAGGCCCACTGTTATACATCACTGACAAGGTGAAACCCCACACTGGAAAATCTAGATGAACTTTCTCCGCCAATGTAGGGAGCGAACAACCAACCTTAAGGCTAGCAAGCCAGTCTCTTACCCACTTAGCCAGGGGATCCCCCTACTGACAAAGGAAAACCCAGCAGACAAATCCTGGCGAATCAAACTGTATATGTATAGAAAACCTTCTTACTTTCTCTTGTTATCTTTATTATTTATCTTGGCTTTAGAATTGCTGGTCACCGTCCAAAAACTGTCTTTTTTTACCCAGGCTTTGTTGAATCGTTGTCCAGAAATACTGAAGAGATGACCAGAATTGACATCACCTAAACCATCATTTTCGTCTTCTCCAGACAAATGAACTATTTCTTCGTTACCTGAAAGTATGATAACAATCTTAATATTCAAACACATTTGAAGGGAGTGGGGGAAGATTGGGCACAATTAAGCTGATTCAATTCCCTATCATATCAGAATCCAGTACCTTTCAAAATGTCAAAGCTTTTAAAGAAGTGGGGTGTTGGGATTTATAGTTTCACATTTTGTTGATGTTTTTAGGTTTGTCATCTCATCTTAGAAGAGAGAGAGAAATGGGGCTTAACAGCCACTCGACACAAACTAGGTCAATTTGGGACTAACATATGGTTTAATTTTATTTCAATAATTCGCTTGCGCGTAGGGGTCTTTAGAAGTGTGAGGAAACCAGAGTACCCGGAGAAAACCCAAGATGTTGGACAGGCAACCCTATTCTTTCATCTGAGAAGACATTGGTCCTTAGGGGTGAGGGTCCGAAAGGTCTAATATGTGCACTTTAGATCAAAAGGTCAGTGATTGGGACATGTGACATGGTTTTGATTCTCAGCTTCTACATGACAAGCAGTGGGGTCGCCTGTCCAACCTCGTAGGTTTTGTCTTGGACCTCCGGATTCCTCCCACTGTTAAAGACACGTACCAACGTGAATCATTGAAATTAAATTGAACCATCCGTATAGTCCCAAAACGACTTTAAACCCGTCTCTCTCGCTCTCTCTCTCAGAGAATATGATAAAACGCTTACCAACTCCACAGGCTAAAAACTTAATTTTTCGTACAATCAGCGGCCATAATCCATGAAGTTACGGTCCAATACATGCAATATATCGACAGAAACCAATATCTTTGGGAGACAGACCTATATTTCAAGTTTCATCAAAATCGGTTAAAAATTGTGACCTGTATATTGTCCACACACAAATGTGAACGGACGGACGGTCAGGGGGGACGACAATATACGTCCACATGAAAATGTGGGTGTGAGTGTATAAAAATTCTCACCAACATAAACACCATAATGTGAATAAAGTCCACGATTAAACTCGACAATATCTCCCTCTTGAAGGTAACTTAACACAGTAGCATTATGTTTCGTTATATCACTGGTCTGCTGCATTGTTTATAGTTGGCTTTTTTATCCAGTCTTTAATCGGTAATAAAATGATTAACGTTCTCACAGTAGACCAAATTTTGTCTGTTTAATCCAGTATTTAATTGGTAATTCTATCCGTACAAAGTAGGTCCAGCCTTCGGCTGTTTTATCCAGTACTGGTATCTGATTGAGATAGTAATTTTACGACTGAACTTCTACATGAACAGCAGGTTGATTATGCATGTATATACCTCGGTCTGACAGTTTGATGAAGCGCTGTATTTTTGGTTCCTACAGACTGAAATCTACATGTGGATCTGAAAGAAAAATTTACAATTGTATATTGCACTAATATAATTATGTAAAAATAAAAGAGTCTATCATATTCATGCATGTAGGCCTACTGCATTATACAATGAGCTAAACCTGGCTCTTCCATGTCCTTCTTTAGGCCCGAAATATTATCTAAATTATTAATTAGACATTAATTATCTTATGAAGACCAACTCTCGATGCTCATCAGTCATCAGAGCCTGTGATATTTACTTGACTTGAAAACATTTTGTGAGGGATAATTCAACGCTAAAATGGATAACCGCGACTTATAATAGCATTATGCAAGAGCAAAATCTGCTTATTACAGGTCTTTCTTTAGGCCTGAAATGTTATCTAAATAATCAATTAGACATTAATTAACATATCCAGACTATAATAAACTCTTTATGTCAAGGCTAGCCTTCGATGTTGGCGATTAAATTCCTATATGCAGTTTAATGGCCGTTGATAATTAAATCAATCAAGTGGATAATCGATACTATGTTGTTTATATTAATGATTTGAGTAATGATGACCGGGGCTATGTGAATATTTCAAACGCTTTTTTTCTCAGCTAATAGTTGATCAATTTGACTGAAATTTTCAGAGAATTACCTTTACTCTATTTAGTTTTTAACTATTACGAATTGTGGAACAAAAACGTGCCGAGGCGAGAGCAGGTAAAATCGAGGATTTAACAGGCATTGCATTACTGTTCTTTTTTATTATATATTCGTCTAGTTCGGTATGGTGTATGCATATATATATACAGATAGAAGGTCAGATTCCTGTGCTTTAAACTACAATATAATAGAGATTTATCTGAGTCTTAAATTATTTAAACCGTATTTTACAACTTGACAACACTCAAACTTACTTCAATTCGTCTGCAGTCACAGCAATATACATGTAATACATTATCCAATATGTAATTGGAAATGGAAAACCCAGAATAAGTCTCGTGTCGATGACTCACTTCTCTAATTTTATTAGAAATCTATACCTTCAATAGTTTTATTTGACGTTTCATTTCTTGGAAGTCAACTGGTTTTACTTTCGATTTTAATTTCTCGGTACGGTACGGTAGGTTTAATCGACTTTTGAGACTAACTTCACATGGTACGCTCGTTTTTTGGGTTCCGACATCTAATTGCGAATCATCTTTTCCTCTTTTGTGTTTTCGTACGTATTATTATAAACTGGAAATTACAACACGTCATGTTTTCACCTTTATAAAAGGGTACTACTTGATTTGCAGTATCCATACAATCTTATCTGCAGGTTGGTTGGGCTTTTAGGTTTAGATTAACCAGTCTTGTGAACTTCCAGAATAAATGTTACTATGTTAGGCTATAATGACGATTTACATTTCTGGATGAGGACACAATTACACACTAAATAAAACGGTTTTAGATATTTATAGAGTTGGTCGTCGACATTATACAAAACTCTATTTGTTTCATTGTTCAGTCAACTAATGGCTGGGCAAGTTATTTTGATTTATGTAGAATCAAGTTCGATTGAAATCAATAGTCATATTTTCCCAGACGCACTTCGCCGTAAGTAAGTGCAGGAGCAAGATGAATACCGGAAACTATGGTAAATGTACGGAAGCGTATTGGGGACAAACTGTTTTTTAAAATGTCTCATTAAGAGAGAGAGATATAGAGAGAAATGGGGTTTAACGTCTACTCGACACAAACCAGGTCATTTTGGGACTAACACATGGTTTCAATTTTATTCAAACAATTTGCTTGCGCGTAGGGGTCTTTAGCAGTGGGAGGAAACCGGAGTGCCCGGAGGAAACCTACAAGGTTGAGAAGGCGCCCCTGTCTCCATGCCACATAGGCTCACACCAGGGCTCGAAACCACAGTCGCAAGTCAGAGGTGACCGGCCAGCTAGGGGTCGAAAAGCGGCACTCTAGACCACTAGGCCATCCCAACCCCTCCTATGTCTCATTAAAGATACATTGTGTAAGAACTAAATCTTCCTATTTAAACAGATATTTATTTTGTTTCAAATGTTATATGAATTATCAATTAGACATTTATTCACATTACAAGTACCGTAATCTACTCTCTAGATTATCGGATGGTTATCATTTTGAACGGAGTTAAACGCGTTCATTAAAAGTGAATAGTCAGGGTTTGTTTGGTTTTTTTTTGCAACCTCCCACATGAATAATCTAAATGATAATCTCTATCATCCAGAAAATATTCTACGTTGACGACTAGGTGGCTATTGATAATAAAATAGGTCGCAGGACCTGCATGTCAACTTGTCTACGAAACGAACGAACGACTTGCCAATATGTGACAGAGCGTATTCGACGAGCCCATATGGATCAGAAACGTGACGCCATCGAAATCCGTAAATCCATTCGCAATTGCCCGAGGAACATGTACACCAACTCCCATGTCGATAGAAGGCCCCGGTGAATTGTCATATTTTTTTATTCGAAGGGGGTGTCATCATTTTTTATTAGAAGGGTGCCTCCCGGCCCCTTCTCCCCAAGAACACGAAGATAAATAAATAGCGTTTGGGACCAAGTTACTGTTTCAACGACAATTAAACACCGTCTCATTATTTAGCCAAGTCGTCTTATCTAATTTAAGCTCGTGTATTAATATCACGAACTCACGTCAAAGGGACATTATGTACACCGCGATATGAATTAATAAAATTCCGCAGTTGAATTTTTTATACAATTGTATTTAAATTAATACTTAGCTCATCCACAGACATTTAAGATTTAAAAAAGGCTTCTGGGCTAGCACGAAGGTCTGTCAAAGTAATAAATATATATTATTATATAAAAGTAAACTTCTTTTCCAGATGAAAGTTGGTTCAACTTTGTGTATAGAGAGGCGTCTTCCGGAATTTGAACAGAGGGGGGCCCGGGTGGAGAAAAATGCTTTGGCGTGCGGCCTGGGGAATTAACCGAGAATTTGAGCAAGAGGAGTGCCGGGGTGGAAATACTTCCAGTTTGGCGTGAAGTCTGGGTGTCACAATTGGTATGTTAAATTGGTATCTATAATTGTGACATGGTTTATTTCGATGATTTAGGGTACATAATTAATTTGGTAGATGGCTAAAGGGAATATTTATTTCTTTTAGAAAGATGTATTCATGATTGTACAGGTTTTGGTTAATAAAGTTTTATTATTTTCAATGTATATGCGTTGTTTTTTACAGAATGATTGTGGGTGTGTTTTAACAAGTTAGGTAATAAGGGTGTAAGTAATGAATGTGTCTGGATTGTGATGCATGTGCAGGTTATGCATGGGTTTGATTGGATGTTGGACTGACTAAAGTTTCTTGGTGTAGGAATTATAAAAGTTTTGTTAGAGAGGTTTTAGAAGTTACAGGGTATGGCTGTTTTCTCGATTTAGACCAGAGAGCTTAAAGGACCAGACATGACTGTTTTAATATCTATGCAGTAACACCAATAACTGGCGTTAGATGAATAAAACGTGGTAAAGTAAATAAGATGTATTTAAAGGGGATGAGTCCGTTTTTTGGTGAAATACATTAAACTGATAATGTCCAGGTGATCGATATTTCAATCCAGGGGTAGTCTTGTGAATCCTATAAGTAGTTTAATCTTGGTGAACTTTGTGAATCAAACGCCTATGTAGTCTTGGTGAAGTATATTGAATCTTGGTGAAGAATATTTAAATCTTGGTGAAGTGTATGTAAATCTTGGTGATTTTTAATACAACTAGTGAGTCTAGGTGAATCCGGGAAAATTATGTGGATCTGTGAAATGTGAAGGTTTTGTGAGTTTCCGAGAATTGTGTTCGGGTTAAAAGTGTTTAATAAAAAACCTACGCGATTGGGATGGTGGAAGTAAGATAGAGAATCAATCTGAATGCTAAACAGGAGGATTGATTGAATTAAAGGAGCAGACTATGCGATGCTGAAATGAACTGTAACTTTAATCATTGAATTTATTGTAAAACCTCTAGTATTATATATGTAAATGAATTCTAATAAGATACATATATTAAAATCTAATTAGTTGAGTTGTTTATTGGTAGTTGGGGAAAGGGGCAATTAAGTAAAAGAACCTGAGGTCACTTTGTGACACTGGGGAATTAACTGGGAATTTGTGCAAGGGGGGTACCGGGGCGGAAAAAACGTGCAATTATTTTGCGTGCAGTCTGAGGAATTAACCGAGCATTTGAGTAAGTAGGGGAGTACTGGGTGGAGAAAACATTTAGTTTGACGCGCAGTCTGGGGAATTAAACCGAGAACTGGAGCAAGGGGAGGACTGGGGTAAAAAAGCCGCTCGTAGGACCCCGGACACCACTCTAGTACAACTGGTCAGATCTTGATGTAGTATAGGCCTTCGAAAGTATAAAACAACAAACGAAATATAGATCTGTAATTTAATCAGAATAAGGATTACGAATCCGCCCAAAGCGGCTAACCTGGCTTATTGATGTGACCAGTCGTGTAGGACTTGAAAATTAGCAATCAGTTTTTTTTAGATTAAATACTGAATAAATGTAACGCAGCACGCGATTCACGAATTATCGGTTAGATAAAAGCAGGAAAAGTATGACGTCTTCTGATTTTCTCTATAGAAAAGATAGGCTGGCACTGCCAGGCAGGATACGCCCACATTTTCGAGAGATGGATAGAGAACAAGCAATACCGAAAGTGATTTTTCCTACATCATTAAGTTAGAATATGATATGTGCAAATATCGAAATGAATTAAGATCTTTGGGTTATAAAGGTGCATTTCAGTAGGCTTCAAATTCGACTGGGAATCATGTTGCTAAGTGGGTAAGATGCTGGCTCGGTAGCCTTGAGGTTGGGTGTTTGATCCCTGCATTGGGTGACAAAGTTCATCTAGATTTTCTGGCGTGGTTTCCCCTTGTTAGTGATGAAGGATGGATGGCCTGAAAAGAACAGCTGTCAATTTTGGTTCGATTTTCACGAAATTCGACCTCAACCTTCATTACGATGTAACGGTGATACAATCAAACGTTTTTTTAAATGGGATAATAATTCTGACCGCAGAGGGACCACAAGCTAAAAAAAAAGGTCATTTTTCGGACAATCAGGGGCCATAATTCAGGAAGTTACGATCCAATGGGCGCAAATATCGCAAGGAACCAAGATCTTTGGGTTATAAACATGCATGTCAAGTTTCATCAAAATCGGTTCAAAATTGTGACCTCTATAGGGTCCACCATCTTGATATAACATATTTTCACACTATTCACTGAGTTACCGGCCCTTGCCGTAAGAGGGAAGTGTCCCAACTGTTAGTTTATCTGAAACACTTGAGTCGTCAAGTCAAGTTCACGATCTGCTTTAAAAATTCACAAACAGCTTTGAGCGGGAAAGTAAACCCTTATGCAAATAAATTTATGTAGACGTTTTGAGGAAATGGTTGACCAATATCGTCCCTGATGTAAATATCGAAACTTTGAACGTAATACATGTAGATCGACAATGGTTTGCGACTGACATAAATTTTGGTGATGAACAGGCCAGAGAAAATCTTTGATACAGAAGCTAGAATGGAGGGTAATCTAACATTAGTTGTTGCGGCTATTTAATGTTAGACAATAAGATCTGAATGTGAATCTAGAAGGTATAGTAATAGCATATTATACGTAACATCATGAGTATGTCAGTATTTGAATGAAGACGCTGATATGGGTCACGTGCGGGTGTCAACACTTGACTTGTATTTAACAGTGGTTAACTGGTAAGGATATTTTGCCAACGTTAACACGGTAATAAATGCCTGTTTGTATTTATTTATTATTTGGGGGAGCCTGTTCGGCTTTGTTGTTCTGCAATATAATTATTACATGGAACATCCACCACTGTGTCGACAAAGTAGTAAAGTGAGTGTTTTCTTTAATAACTTATGTGAGCTATGTTCAACCTTGTTGTTCCGCGATCTAACATGGAACACAAAATAAGGTTGTCTTAATTTATTTCAACTGTGTCGGCAAGTAGCGAAGCGAATGTTTTTCTTTAAAAGGCTCAGTCTTGTTGTTCCGCAATCTAATATGGGACATACACTAAGGTTGATTTAATTTAATTCTGATGTGTCGGCAAGTGTTACGTGAATGTTCAGCCTTGTTGTTCCGCAATCTAACATGCAACATACACTAAGGCTTATGGCGGGGGAAAGCGGCAAAAACCTAATGCTATGTAGAAATGTCTAATTCAAAACACACATGTAACATAATGCCATACCAAATACCTAAAACGCCTAATGCAAAAAACAAAATACAAGAAACCTCTAATACAAAATACCTCATACGTCTGTTGCAAAAGACAAAATACAAGAAACCTCTAATACAAAATACATATAACCTCTTATGCACAATTGATTTTACAATCTGAAACATCTACCATAAGCATTAGATGACATATCTCTCATGCATTACTTACGTTTCTCCACTGAATTATCTTTATTTAGGTCAATGTCAAGGTCACCGAACACAACTTGGCGACCTATTCGGCTAGCGAGCTATTCGACCGATCCAGCTGGCAACCTGTTCGTTGGCAACCTATTCAGAATTAAGACAACAGTCGCCCAAACTCATCTATTTTTAACAACCAATAAAATCCAACGGTACGTCTATCAAATGAAAGTAGAATAATATATTATTTTTATCAATTCCTTTAGCTCAGAATAGAGATGTAATTTCGCATTATCGTACAAAATTCTAGACATCCAACTAAATATATTCCGAAAGGTAATTAAATAGGCTTTCTAAGTATTATCAGTAAAAATTGGCACAGTCATATTAAAGGGGTGCACTCTCTTCCTAAACATGACCAATTTTTTAAAAATTTTAAAGAGAAAAACTGTTAATATCCCGTGTCAAAATTCGGACCATCGTACAAAATTCTGATGATCCAACTAAATATATTCTGAAAGGTAATTGAATAAGCTTTCCAAATATTATTAGTAAAAGTTGCCACAGTCATATTAAAAGGGCGCGGTCTCAACCTGAACATAGCCAATTTTTCAATATTTTAAAATGAAAGAACGGTAATATTCCGAGTCGAAATTCGGACCATCGTACAAAATTCTAAGCATCCAGCTATATATTTTCTGAATGGTAATTTAATAAGCGTTCTAAATATTATTAGTAAAAGTAGGCACAATCATATTAAAGGGGCGCGCTCTCAACCTGAACATAGCCAATTTTTCAATATTTTAAAATGAAAGAACGGTAATATTCCGAGTCGAAATTCGGACCATCGTACAAAATTCTGAGCATCCAGCTATATATTTTCTGAATGGTAATTCAATAAGCTTTCTAAATATTATTAGTAAAAGTAGGCACAATCATATTAAAGGGGCGCGCTCTCAACCTGAACATAGCCAATTTTTCAATATTCTATATGTAAAGATAGACCGGAATTTTTTTCGAAGTCCGAATTTGGACCATCGTACAAAATTCTGACCATCTAGCTATATATATTCTGAAAGGTAATTAGATAAGCTTTCCAAATATTAATAGTAAGAGTTGGCAGAATCATATTAAAAGAAAGCACTCTCAACCTGAACATAGCCAATTTTTCAATATTTTAAAGTGAAACAACGGTAATATTCCGAGTCGAAATTCGGACCATCGTACAAAATTCTGAGCATCCAGCTATATATATTCTGAAAGGTAATTGAATAAGCTTTCTAAATATTATTAGTAAAAGTTGGCACAATCATATTAAAGGGGCGCGCTCTCAACCTGAACATCGCCAATTTTTCAATATTTTAAAGTTAAAGAACGGTAATATTCCGTGTCAAAGTTCGGACCATCGTGCCAACTTTTACTAATAATATTTGGAAAGCTTATTCAGTTACCTTTCAGAATTTATATAGCTGGATGCTCAGAATTTTGTACGATGGTTCGAATTTGGACTTCAAAAAAAAATACCGGTCTATCTTCACATATAGAATATTGAAAAATTGGATATGTTCAGGTTGAGGGCGCGCCCCTTTAATATGATTGTGCCAACTTTTACTAATAATATTTGGAAAGCTTATTCAATTACCTTTCAGAATATATATAGCTGGATGCTCCAAATTTTGTACGATGGTCCGAACTTTGACACGGAATATTACCGTTCTTTCACTTTAAAATATTGAAAAATTGGCGATGTTCAAGTTGAGAGCGCGCCCCTTTAATATGATTGTGCCAACTTTTAATAATAATATTTAGAAAGCTTATTCAATTACCTTTCAGAATATATATAGCTGGATGCTCAGAATTTTGTACGATGGTCCGAATTTCGACTCGGAATATTACCGTTGTTTCACTTTAAAATATTGAAAAATTGGCCATGTTCAGGTTGAGACCGCGCCCCTTTAAATATGATTCTGCCAACTTTTACTATTAATATTTGGAAAGCTTATCCAATTACCTTTCAGAATATATGTAGCTGGATGGTCAGAATTTTGTACGATGGTCCAAATTCGGACTTGGAAAAAAATTCCGGTCTATCTTTACATATAGAATATTGAAAAATTGGCTATGTTCAGGTTGAGAGCGCACCTCTTTAATATGATTGAGCCTACTTTTACTAATAATATTTAGAAAGCTTATTGAATTACCATTCAGAAAATATATAGCTGGATGCTCAGAATATTTAATTGGATCATGAGAATTTTTTACGATGGTCCGAATTTTGACACGGGATATTAACAGTATTTCCCTTCAAAATTTTTAAAAAATTGGTCATGTTTAGGAAGAGAGTGCACCCCTTTAATATGAATGTGCCAATTTTTACTGATAATACTTAGAAAGCCTATTTAATTACCTTTCGGAATATATTTAGTTGGATGTCTAGAATTTTGTACGATAATGCGAAATTACATCTCTAATCTGAGCTAAAGGAATTGATAAAAATAATATATTGTTCTACTTTCATTTGATAGACGTAACGTTGGATTAAAAATAGATGAGTTTGGGCGACTGTTGTCTGAATAGGTTGCCAACGAACAGGTTGCCAGCTGGATCGGTCGAATAGATCGCTAGCCGAATAGGTCGCCAAGTTGTGTTCGGTGACCTTGACATTGACCTAAATAAAGATAATTCAGTGGAGAAACGTAAGTAATGCATGAGAGATATGTCGTCTAATGCTTATGGTAGATGTTTCAGATTGTAAAATCAATTGTGCACAAGAGGTTATATGTATTTTGTATTAGAGGTTTCTTGTATTTTGTCTTTTGCAATAGACGTATGAGGTATTTTGTATTAGAGGTTTCTTGTATTTTGTTTTTTGCATTAGGCGTTTTAGGTATTTGGTATGGCATTATGTTACATGTGTGTTTTGAATTAGACATTTCTACATAGCATTAGGTTTTTGCCGCTTTCCCCCGCCATAAAGGCTGACCTATTTTTTGTATATAAGAGGGTCTGTAGAAGCAAAGTTAAGGGGCTTACATGTGTGGAAGCAAATAGTAATGCGAATGGTTTCTTTAATAATTTTGAAACCTGTCCAGCCTTGTTGTTTCGCAATCTAACATAGAACATGCACTAAGGTTGACCTATTTCTGAGTATATAAGAGGGTGTGTGGAAGCAAAATAAGGGGCTTACCTGTGTGGAAGCAACGTTAAGGGGTTCACCTGTGTGGAAGCAAATAGTAATGCGAATGTTTTCTTTAATGATTTTGGAACCTGTCCAGCCCTGTTTTTCCGCAATCTAAAATGGGACATACACTAAGGCCGTTGTAAATTACTTCTGCTGAGTCGGCAAGTAATACCGTGATTGTTTTTTTCTTTAATAATTTTAAGTGAGACTGTTCAGCCTTGTTATCCCACAATCTAACCTGGAACATACGCTAAGGTCAACATTTTTGAGTATATAAGGGGCTTACCTGTGCGGAAGCAAAGTTAAGGAGTTTATCGGTGTATAAGAAAATTAAGGGGGCTTGCCTGTGTGGAAGAAAATTAAAGGGGGCTTACCTGCGTGGGAGCATAGTTAAGATGGAAGCAAATTAAAGTTGGGCTTGCCTGTGTGGGAGCATAGTTTAGATGGAAGCCAATTAAAGGGGGCTTGCCTGTGTGGAAGCAAATTAAGGTGCTTACCTGTGTTGGAAGCAAAGTAAGAGGCTTGCCTTTGTGGAAGCAGATTAGGAGGCTTGCCTGTGTTGGAAGCAAAGTAAGTGAGCTTGCCTGTGTGGAAGCAAATCATTGTGCTTACTTATGTGGAAGCCAATAAGGGATTACCGGTGTGAAATCAAAGGGGTTTGGGTAGTCATCTATAACGGCCACGTATCACTTATCTGCCGCATTAAAGTTAGCTAGAATCATTGAGGTTAATTTATCGGGAATGAACGAATATACTTCAAAGTGGGAACAGAATGCATAAAAGTTCAAAGCCTGTATGTACGGAATAATTTGACAGGGATTACCAAAAATGTATTAGGGAAATATGTGGTGGGATGAAGTGTGTTATGGGGAGAAGTGAAGTGTGTTATGGGGCGAAGTGGGTTGAGTTGGTATTGAATGTTAATAAAGTTAGAATTGTTGTCATTGTCTTAGTTTTGATATTCGTAAACGGATTACGGAGCGGAAGCACTGTGCCTGCAATACTTACATCTATAGGCAAAACGGTAATTCAGAGGAAAGTATACTATTCACTGAGTTACCGGCCCTTGCCGTAAGAGGGAAGTGTCCCAACTGTTAGTTTATCTGAAACACCGGAGGACAGTATATGTGAAGGGCACGAGTAGTCATAATATGAGGTTGTCCACCTGCCTCTGGCGTAGAATGCAGAGGGTTAAAGCCTTGGTTAAGAATTATCATAATCCCTCCTTCCAGGCAGCCTACATGGCAGGTGCAAACGGGATGGGTCATTTGTCAAAAAAAAAAAAAAAAAATTGTGTTTTGCCTATAGTGCTCCTCACAGTGGAAGCACTGTGCCTGCAATACTTACATCTATAGGCAAAACGGTAATTCAGAGGAAAGTATACTAATCGCGTTCAAACGGCGGCCATTTTGTCTGTCAATTTTGGTCCGATTTTCACGAAATTTGAACTCAACCTTCATTACCATGTAACGGTGATATTATCAAACGGTTTTTTAAATCGGATAATAATTTTGACCTCCAGAGGGACCTCAAGCTAAAAAGGGCGATTTTTCGGACAATCAGGGGCCATAATTCAGGAAGTTACGATCCGATGGCCGCAAATATCGAAAGGAACCAAGATCTTGGGGTTATAAACATGCATGTCAAGTTTTATCACAATCGGTTCAAAATTGTGACCTCTATAGGGTCCACAACCTTGAAATAACATATTTTCACACTATTCGCGTACAAACAGCGGCCATTTTGTATGTCAATTTTGGTCCGATTTTCACGAAATTTGAACTCAACCTTCATTACCATGTAACGGTGATATACTCGAACGGTTTTTTAAATCAGATAATAATTTTGACCTCCAGACGGACCACAAGCTAAAAAGGGCGATTTTCGGACAATCAGGGGCCATAATTCAGGAAGTTACGATCCGATGGGCGCAAATATCGAAAGGAACCAAGATCTTGGGGTTATATACATGCATGTCAGGTTTCATCAAAATCGGTTCAAAATTGTGACCTCTATAGGGTCCACAAGCTAAAAACATGATATTTCGTACAATCAGGGGCCATAATCCATGAAGTTTCCATCCGATACATGCCAATATCGAAAGCAGCCGAGATCTTATGGGGATAAACCTATATTTCAAGTTTCGTCAAAATCGGATAAGAATTGTGACCTGTAGAGAGTCCACAAACAAATTGTGGACGGACAGACGGACGGACGGACGTCTGGACGGACAGGGGCGACGACATAATACGTCCACATGAAAATGTGGGCGTATAAAAAACGATTTTACGTAAAATCAAGGACTATAATTCAGGAAGTTGCAATTCAATATCAAAATGAAAATGTGGGCGCATAAAAAGGGCATTGCCAAATTTGGTGATTTTTGAGATATTTCCATTTTGATATATCAACTTTCAGGAAAAGCATCCCAATGAAATGTCTCTGAAAACTTTATCCCTATATATTGTTGCAACAGGACAAGAAGAGATTATATAAATGTAAGTATATTGTTCAATCATTTAATATCCCGGTAAATTATTTACCTGTTTTAAAGGAATACATCGTCCACTACCAAATTTTTCACCTTCGCCAGTTTTGTCTTTTTCATCATCTTTTTTAGGCTGTTAATAAAAGAAATAATTTAAATATAATTTAATATTTTGCTATAGGATAAGTTTAACACACAGTTCATCTCCCGACAAACAAAACAATGGCCATAATGTCTTAATTACTACCAGGGTTTGGTATTGGTTCATAAATATTGCGTTGGGACGGTGGCAATCAATGTAGTACAGTTTCTACACTGACAAAAGAAATGAAATGAAATAGGGTTTAACGTCCTAGTGTTCTGTACCTCTGTACCGACTTGGCTAATGGCAACAGGCATCTGCCATAGGAAATATTTGCCAGGACAGCAACACTACAGCCTTCTGTCATATCAAATTGCAACTATCAAGGGTTCTTTTACGTGCACTCCCTTGTGTACACAGGACCTTGGTTTATCATCCTATCTGAATGACTATGCAGTTCCTTGCCATGCTTTCCATCCTTTACCACTGACAACACTAACAAAGACAATGACCCTGAATCTAATAGTGCTTTTCTTTAACTTCCACAAAATAAATTTCCATCAGGTTTGGTTTGGTTACTGTTTGCTGTATAGGTGATAATGATGTTCTCAATAAATGTTTAAAGATAGTAAAAATTGCTGCTAAATTTTGTTTTTATAATATTAATATCCCCATAAATTCGGCAGTGTGGAATGTGTACTTAAATTTCCCTAAACCATGGAATATGCAATATCATTTTGGCATATGTATGTGACAAACAAAAAAGTATTTAAGAGTCATAAACCAAAATTTTCATGCAAGAAAAATTGAAATATACAACCCCTATATCTAAAACCAAACAAAATTTCTGAAAAACATTCTAAAACTTTTCGTCATGCTTAAAAATAGAAACTAACAGAGGTTTGATTTATTCAATAAATAACAAATAATGAAAGACTGATCAAGTCCACTAATTTTAAGAGAGAGAACCACTATACCATGTGGTGGGGACGGTGGAATGGTATGAGCCATTCTTGTAATAATTCTGATGTTTTAGACTACCACATGCCTTCAATAGAAGAATTAAGGTACAGTATGTATCATACATAAGAATATTGTGACATAGATTTTATCTTTTATTCTTTCATTGAGCTAAAAACAAATTTGTTTTTTTTTTATTGTGAGCTTATTCTGTGTTAAGTTATACTATGTGTGTATCCCTTTTAATAAAGATAATATATATGACTTCTACTTTTTTTGAAATAAACATGCCCTAATACCCCTGAACTAGACCACTAACTCTTTAATGAACAATAATTATGTTTCAGGTCAGAGCAAGCTTCTATTTTGAAATTTTTATCAGGTTTAATGCGACCATCTGTTACTACTCAATTAATTTCATATCAACTTAAGAATTATTTAATGGAGTACATATAGTTTATTTTGATAAATTAATAAGATATAAAAAGATACAGCAATTTTTAAATTTTTATTAAAGTATTCAACACTGTATGTAAGATTCAGTGACATATCTTTTTAAATTAAAATTAGGCTTTACAAAATCATTTACTTTTTTTATCACGTACATATTTTTTCAAAATATGTATATATTTTTTCAAAATTTACACTAATCCCACTTTTAAGAAGGTGTGTTCAATTTTAAAGATAGGCTGGCACTGCCAGGCAGGATACGCCCACATTTTCGAGAGATGGATAGAGAACAAGCAATACCGAAAGTGATTTTTCCTATGTGCAAATATCGAAATGAATTAAGCTCTTTGGGTTATAAAGGTTCATTTCAGTAGGCTTCAAATTCGACTGGGGATCATGTTGCTAAGTGGGTAAATGGGATAATAATTCTGACCCCAGAGGGGCCAAAAGCTAAAAAAAAGGCCATTTTTCGTACAATCAGGGGTCATAATTCAGGAAGTTACAATCCGATATGCACAAATATTGAAAGGAACCAAGATCTTTGGGTTATAAACATCCTTGTCAAGTTTCATCAAAATCGGTTCAAAATTGTGACCTGTATAGGGTTCACAACCTTAATATAACGTATTTTCACACTAATCGCGTACAAACGGCGGCCATTTTGTCTGTCAATTTTGGTCCGATTTTCACGAAATCTTACCTCAATCTTCATTACCATGTAACGGTGATATAATCAAACGTTTTTTTAAATCGGATAATAATTTTGACCTCCAGTGGGACCACAAGCTAAAAAGGGTGATTTTTCGTACAATCAGGGGCCATAATTCAGGAAGTTAAGAATCAATGAGCGCAAATATCGAAAGGAACCAAGATCTTCGGGTTATAAACATGCATGTCAAGTTTCATCAAAATCGGTTCAAAATTGTGACCTCTATAGGGTCCACAACCTTGATATAACATATTTTCACACTATTCGCGTACAAACGGCGGCCATTTTGTCCATCAATTTTGGTTTGATTTTCACAAAATTCGAACAGAGCCTTCATTACTATGTAACGGTGATATAATCAAACGTTTTTTTAAATCGTATAATAATTTTGACCTCCAGAGGAACCACAAGCTAAAAAGGGCAATTTTTCGGACAATCAGGGGCCATAATTCAGGAAGTTACGATCCGATGGGTGCAAATATCGAAAGGAACCAAGATCTTTGGGTTATAAACATACATGTCAAGTTTCATCAAAATCGGTTCAAAATTGTGACCTCTTTAGGGTCCACAACCTTGATATAACATATTTTCACACTATTCGCGTACAAACGGCGGCCATTTTGTTCGTCAATTTTGGTCCGATTTTCACAAATTTGAACTCAACCTTCATTACCATGTAACGGTGATATAATCGAATGGTTTTTTAAATCGGATAATAATTTTGACCTCCAGAGGGACCACAAGCTAAAAAGGGCGATTTTTCGGACAATCAGGGGCCATAATTCAGGAAGTTAAGATCCAATGGCCGCAAATATCGAAAGGAACCAAGATCTTTGGGTTATAAACAAACATGCCAAGTTTCATCAAAATCGGTTCAAAATTGTGACCTCTATAGGGTCCACAACCTTGATATAACATATTTTCACACTATTCGCGTACAAACGGCGGCCATTTTGTTTGTCAATTTTGGTCCGATTTTCACGAAATTTGAACTCGACCTTCATTACCATGTAACGGTGATATAATCGAACGGTTTTTTAAATCGGATAATAATTTTGACCTCCAGAGGGACCACAAGCTAAAAAGGGCGATTTTTCGGACAATCAGGGGCCATAATTCAGGAAGTTACGATCCGATGGCCGCAAATATCGAAAGGAACCAAGATTTTGGGGTTATAAACATGCATGTCAAGTTTCATCACAATCGGTTAAAAATTGTGACCTCTATAGGGTCCACAAGCTAAAAACATGATATTTCGTACAATCAGGGGCCATAATCCATGAAGTTCCGATCCGATACATGCCAATATCGAAAGGAACCGAGATCTTATGGGGATAAACCTATATTTCAAGTTTCGTCAAAATCAGATAAGAATTGTGACCTGTAGAGAGTCCACAAACAAATTGTGGACGGACGGACGTCCGGACGGACGGACGGACAGACGGACGGACGTCCGGACGGACAGGGGCGACGACATAATACGTCCACATGAAAATGTGGGCGTATAAAAAGTAGATTTGTGCAACCCATACAAGCAATTTCTCTGCGGAGTCGACATCTCAATTATTATTATTATTATTACATGTACAATGTTTTAAAACTGTCGTTTGGTTAAATGGGCTGAATACACATTGGTATACATGCAAACGAACCCATGGTAGTGTGAAATCAACTGAACTTACATTAGGCTAGGCATTGCCACTGTCCGGCCATAACTTCTAGAACCCCACGTTGCAGACGTAGCCATGCAAATAGAATTAACCACTTGACTAAAATGGCCGATGCGTCCATTCAATTAAAACTTTTATCGGCTTTGTTTCAGCTGTGTTGGTTCCATTTAATTTCAATAATTCGCTTGGGCATAGGGTTATTTAACAGTGGATGAAAAACCGGATGATCTGGAGTAAACCCACGAGTTTCGACAGGTAAACCTACTCCAAGTCTCGATGATAGACCGTTTGATCTGAACAGCACGCCTTCAACCATTCGGCCACCCAACTCCCCGTCCCGGGTACAATCCCAATCAGAGGGTTGGATGGCCGAATAGTTAACACGTGCGCGTTGCATCATAAGGACTGCCATTGAATCAAATGGCGTGGTTTCGATTCCCCGTTAGTACGAGACAAGGAGTAGAGTCGCCGGTGTAATTTTCTCCCTGCACTGCTCAAGACCTCCACGCGCACGCGAATTATGGAAATAAAATTGAAACATAATATTATGTTAGTCCCGAAATGACCTACCTAGTTTTTTTCGAGTGGTGGTTAAAACCCCATGTATCTCTCTCTCTATCCCAGTCGGGGGATTGGGATGGCCTAGTGGTCTAGAGTGTCGCGCTTCGACCTCTAGCTGGTCAGTCACCTTTGGCTTGCGGCTGTGGTTTCGATCCCTGGTGTGAACGTATGTGGCATGGAGATAGGGCGCCTTCTCAACCTCGTGGGTTTCCTCCGGGCACTCCAGTTTCCTCCCATTGCTAAAGACCCCTACGCACAAGCGAATTATTGAAATAAAATCAAACCATATGTTAGTCCCGAAATGACCTGGCTTGTGTCGAGTGGAGGTTAAACCCCATTTCTCTCTCTCTCTATCTCAGTCGGATCGAAATGACATCACTCGAATCAGTGACACACCCTATGACCATAATCCCATGCGCTGGACAATCGCCCACCGAACCATTTTGCATGTGCTTTTGTATTCTATTAATTTTCTGGACAACCGAGACTTTATCAATTATATCAAGAAAAAACGTCAATGTCGTTAACTAACTCACGGATGTCACGATCCGCCATTTCTATTCATGTTATCCAACGAGATTAAATAAAACTAGTTCTATAACTCTTAAGTATCTAAGTAACTTCCTCCATCGATGAATCGTAACCAATTAACCAAAATTATGGAACTTCCTGGAACAGTATGTCACCACTTGGAATCGGCGCCATTACATTCTGAAATGAAATGCTTTTAAAATGGCCTTGCGACAGCATTGTTTCTTGTCTTACATGAATAATTTTCTTGTCTAAGGTATGGAATTATGTTTGAATATATATGTCAGGTACTACGCCCACGGAAAGACATAGGGTACAGATATACTCATAAATTAATTCTACCTTTATTTAAATACATAGGAATCTAGTGATAAACGATTTTACTGGAACTTTAAATTTGAAGACATCAACAGAATGATGCACGAGTGGTTTGTACGCGCCCGAAGTAAAAACGTAATAATTTTATGGAATAAAGTTTTTAATGTACAGAAAGATGTATCATAGTTTACGTTCTGGGTATTCGAAGGTGCAACAAATAATACTTCCGGTATTTGTGGTACAGTAATACTTCCGTACTTCCGGTATTGAGACAATTGAATATTCCGTCAAACTGTATATTCCTCCGTATTACTACGATGTCGGAATTGACAAAAGTCAACTGTATATTGAAAACTATTCCCGATACAAACAGATGCACGCGATTTGGCTATTACAAACGTATAACAAGCTCAAATACCAAATAAGGCCGCCTTGGTTTAGTGTGTGGCACTGGGGTCGATCCCTTGGCGACTGATGTTCCTAGGGATATTTCGATGCGGTGTCCACTTTGTAGTGGCAAATGAAAAACGATTAGTCTTTCGAATAGTACCGAAAATACAAGATCAACCCCGCGTCGTTGTTAGCACGCGGGGGATCACGTGGCTAAGTGGGTAAGACGCTAGCTCGCTAGTCTGGAGGTCGGGTATTTAGTGGGACAGATAACAGCAGAATCGTGCAAATGATGAATTGATGATACACGCATCACATTTGGCACAATTGTTCTACAAGGTATACTAATCAAATCTGCACGACTGGCCAATTGAAAAATCCAACACGGCGGCAATTTTTCAAGATGGCCACCAACGCGGCCACCCGAAGTTGATGCTTTGCTTTAAAATATAGGTAGTTGTCCGATTTGCGTTATCTAAGTGTCTATTCCTATGTTTTAAGTTTTAAAGCCTGCTGAACTACATCCCCCCATAGCACTGTATGGCGTATGCCCATCTTCATTAGCCCAGGTTAGGAGCAGAGCAGTAGGACATTAAACCCCATTTCATTTGTTAGCACGCACATAACGCATCCATTGACGTTAAGATATTAAGTTTCAGTGACTTAGTGATCGAGAGTGTCATGCTTAGTGCTCTAGTTGGCTTGTAACCTCCGGCTTGTGGTCTTGGTTTTGATCCCTGGTGTGAACGTATCTGGCTTGGAAATACACCTCGCGGGTTTACCCCTGGTACACCTACAGCAAAGACACATGCCCATGCGCTTACATAATAGAAATAGTCAGCGATATCACTCGCGGTGGAAGCGGACGTTAAACACCACGAATAACTACAACAGTGGACAAACCTGGGCTGGAAGCTTTGCTATTCTGACAAAATGTTTTTTTTTTATAAACAATATTTTATTCAGAATGTCTGAACGGGATTGGGGAACAGGCTTAGCCTATGTAAAACCCCTCTCCCTAGATAATTATCGTACATAATATTAAAACAAAGGAACAAAATGGGTGTACTAGTATATACAGAGTTAAAATGGCAAACACATACCTAAATATAATAATACATATATAATAGGAAAGATAGCAATGTATAATATATTATATATGATGGGTTAAGTTAAATCATCACGTTAATTAAAATTAATACTTTAAAATGAAGCTGCTAATGAGCTAGATTTAATATCTGTTAAAATCTGTTTGACATCTCAATAAACTTGTGGACTTGATTAAAAATATTGTTGTTTACATCAGTACTGTAATGTGTGGATCCGAACAAGAGACAGTTAATGTTTTTATGGTTGTATTGTAATTTGTCTATGGTTTCCTTTCGTGACAAAATGTTCCTGAAAACCCGGACAATGGTCCCAATTAAATTTTTCATCATTGGATGTCTTGTGAAAAAATGGGACAGCGCCTTTAATATTTATTATTATTATAATTAAACGTGCATTATGCAAGAGCTAAATCTGCCTATTGCAGGTCTTTCTGAAATGTTTTTTAAAGTATTAATTAGACATCAATTATCTGATCCACTAGGCCTTAATCAACTCTCGATGGCATCAAATTTCTCCGATATTAAATAGATTACAACGATTCAGCGATACTTTAATCATACATGGAGACTTAGCTTCGATCAACCGGTACGGTGGTTGCAATTATTGCACATGTCTGCCAAACCTTCAATGGCTAATATCTTCGCTTGCAATAGAGTAATTTGAATGAAAAATTCAAATTATCCATTTTTCATTATCTACTTTCGAACTATTATAGCAAGAATGGTTAGTTCTTTATCTAAATCTTTCATAATGTATCTTTAACGATATTATTATTATTATTATTATTATTATCAACAATACTAGTATTATTAAAGAAGGGACAATGTCATATACCAATCAGGTTCCGTTATCCGCTTCGTTAAGCCTTCTTGACCGCCGATTGAACTTAATATTGACGACCAAACAACCCGTTTAATAAGAGATTATTCCGCTAACATTAGTACCAAGCTGTAGTAATATATTAGTATTATTATTACAAGACCTGTCAGTGTTTTTGTATTATTAATATTTACATCCTGGTTATTGTTAGAAACCATCCATTAATAACGTGTATCTCTCTAGCTACTAGTCCATTCACACTTTAATTGTGGTTTACCGGACAGTAGCAGGATTAACGAGCTTACGGCTCCAATCTAATTCAAATTAAAAAACAGATCTATATTTCGTTTCGTTTTCTTTATACTTTACACAACATAAAGATCTGACAAGTTGTACTAAAGGGGCGGGGGATCGCGTCAGAGGTCATATGAGTGGCTTTTGACCCTATGGCGTCAGACATTTGATTAACCAATCAGCATTGGTGTTTCTAGTGATGGAAGGGATTAAACAATGAATCAGTATGTTACAGAGTGTTCTTGGCGTGCGATGCACGGACATGTGGGAATCATATAGAAACATAAATGCTGATTGGTTAATCAAATGTCTGACACGATCTCTTGCTACAACTGGTCAGATCTTCCTGTAATGGAGGCCATCTAAAGACAGAAAAGAGACATTTCAAAAAATTAAACAATTATCAAATGAATGGATCCGAGGGCCAGCCGTAAGCGTCGAGTGCGCTGTAGAAGATACTTACGTGTTTGCCCAACCTGGGTTATATGCATTCTAGATAAGTTATGGTGTCGCCGTTTGTGGAATATGTCCAGCAATGATAATGTACCAATGATGAAATGTTTATGTTGTCTTAAATATTTGAGTTCACTGCATTTGCATAGCTTCCTGGGATTAGGGTAAGGATAGGAATAGATCACCAGCGCCTGGAGTAACCTTGTATTCGTATCGAGTTAATGGTCCATTTATGCATAACAAACCCCACGGCTTAACTGCATCAAAGGCCAAAACAAGACTTTGTTTAGAACAAACGAACAAACGTCGAGGACATCTCTCGAGTAAGCAAACAACCCATATGAACCATATATAGCGTCTAACCAACTATTGCCTTGTTTGTGATGGGGTATAAATAGCTTATTGTCCTATATTATAGATTATATAACACAGCTTCCGCCCGCGGCACGTTATGTATTATAAAGAACTATCTTCCTGGGTTTGGGGGAATGGTCTAATGGTTTGAAGCTGAAATTTCATATTTTTAAGTTATATTTTGAAAATATATTAAAATAAAGCCTTAAAGTAGATGGTATCTATAAACAGTCCTATACCTTGTTCAAGAATAATCCTATAATTCACTATTGCCAGTTGAGAAATTGGCAAAAATATCATTTTCAACTTTAAATTCAAACGTTTGAAGATAGCTATTGTATGGAGGGTGAGGGGAATGGAAAAACAAGGGAGGTAATTGTGTTATTATTTCCGATGTGAAGAATTTGTAAGTGTGAAAATAATGCCTATGAGTGTATAATAGTGAATTGACAACCTATTAATAAAGTTACATTATGGGAAATAAGATAAAGAGATGGCAGTTCTCACTGTAATAGTTAAAAACTAGATAGTGTAAAGGTAATTTGCTGAAAATTTCAGTCAAATTGGTCCACTATTAGCCGAGAAAAAAGCGTTTGAAATATTCAAATAGCCTCGGTCATCATTACTCAAATCATTAATATAAACAGCATAGTCTCGATTATCCACTCGATTGATTTAATTATCAACGGCCATTAAGCGGCATATAGGAATTCAATCCGCCAACATCGAAGGCTAGCCTTGACGTTTTGAGTATATTATGGTCTGGATATGTTAATTAATGTCTAATTGATTATTTAGATAACATCTCAGGCCTAAAGAAAGACCTGTAATAAGCAGATATTGCTCTTGCATAATGCTGCAAAAGACATAGAAGTAAATATGTTTTGACTTTCTTGGAAAATATGAAATTCCCGCTTTAAAGTGCACGCGCGAAATCATACGGTCGGTCATTGAGTCAAGTGACGTGGTTCCGACTCTTCGCTTGTACGTGAACAGGAGTAGGGTTGGCCGTCAAACATTGCATGAAATCTCTGTGTCCTCTAATTTCCTCACATCGCTAATGACCCCTAAGCGCAAGCGAATTTTTGTAATAAAATTTAATCAAATGTTAGTCCAAAAATGACCTAGAATCTCTCGCACGCGCGTGTTTTCACTGATATTTGTTCTATTTTCTCATGTTGATCTAATCAAATTACAGATTGAGTAACAAAATGGCGACGCTGACCCGACTCCCTTTGACCGATGGGGGGGAGGGGTGGATGGCCGAATGGTTAGCGCACACGCGCTGTATCATAAGGCCTGTCATCGTGTCAACTTGCGTGATTTCGAATCCCCGGTTGTACGGGACAAGGATTAGGGTTGCCTGTCCCCCGGTTTCCTCCATATGCTAAAGACCCTTACGCGCATATGTTAGTAGCGAAATGACCTAGTCTGTGTCGGTCGAGTGAACAGCAAACCCCATTCCCCACCCCCTCCTTTGACCCACACCGATGATTATTCAAGTAATACGTAATATATCGATGCTACTGGGTCAGATAGGATAAATTTTTCATGAGTTATTCGGGTTGGGTGACGAAATGCCATTCTATTACTCCTAATGACGACTTGAGTTATTGGAATCGTGGGAAGAGACACCATTCCATTTCTGCGTTCCGATATCAATAATCGTATTACATTAATAGCGCAATTCTAATGTCCTCATCAGGAAATGTGATGATTGATAGTCGATGATTGACCAACGCTGACCGCTATGAATGCCCAACCGTTGTCAGATATTAAATATAAGCATTACTGATGAGTTATGTCCGTCAGGGTTAGCCACTAGTCGTACTTGATTCGCCTGGTAGTGTGATCCCAATCTCTTAACAATCTCATTCCATCAGTGATCTGTAATTGGAAAGTTATAACCCAGTGAACCCGAGAGAAATGAGCCTGGTCATTTTTGGATTCAGATCTTCAGCTTGTATCGGATGGTATGTCCGTTGCTGGAAAGTTCAAGTGTTCAGTCGATTTCCACTGGGCGGAAACCATCTATCCCGGGGCATCTGGGCATGCCTGGATAGCTAGTTTTAATAGAGAACGTCCTGGATCCAGGTCACGTCCTCATATAAAAGGTTTAGACCCTTACGTGTGTTCGCGGTAAGGAAATCACTAACGCACGCACACCATGGAAGGTTTGCTGCAAAATCCCGAAGAAATTTCTCGGCGTCGGCCTCTTCTTTGTTGAACCCAGCGCCATATTCCCCGTTCAAACAGTATATATGGTTTCTCAAAAACCCTAAGCATTAGACACCCCAACCATCCCAAACAAGAGTAGTATATATGGTCCCCCAAAACCCCCAAACATTAGACACCCCAACCACCCTCACCCCGTCCCCAATAAAAACCAAAACAAGAACAAAAAACCCATTTCATTTCGTGAACGGGTCAACCTAAATATGGCCGAATCAACTAAAATATGATCTAATATTTAAAATGTAATTCTTGAATTAAATGTCAACAATACGGTGAACGGAGGACGAACCGTTGCTACTTCTAGTCCATTAATTCTGTAATTACTACACTCCGACTTGATTCAATGAATTAGAAAATGCAATATGTCTCTGAATCATCTTGTTGTTGCAGTACGTCTACAAGTCAACAGAGACAAATCACATTAATAAAATATCTGGTTTCTAATTTATACAACTTTAGCTGGGGTATATTACCCTGGTTATGAATAAATATCTCATTTGTTTGTTTCATAGCAGCCGGAATAAATCACATTTGGTGCAATTGATAGTCTTGGCCAACAAAACGTCGTATACAATATGCCATAATTTGATGTCTTGGTGGCCTTGGCTATATACAATTATTGGAAATATTCCGTATGAAACACTTGAAATATTTATGTTTGTTCGTAATTAAAGAGGGTGAATAAAATATAGGATACATAAGACTCAAACTGTCAAGGGATATTTGACGTGCACAGCAACCTGGACACGTGACCTCTGATTTCCGTTCCTTACAGCACTGGCAAGAGGAAACCACACCGTATGTAGTGACGTTTCTGTCAAAGGGTTATTTTACGTGCACTCTAACGTGTACACTTGATCTGAATTTTTCGTTCCACCCGAAGGGCAAGACGCTGTTCCACGCCAGGGCCTACACCCTGCACCACTGACAACTGGAAACCACGCTGAAAAAATTCCGAGAATCTATTACTGCCAACACTGGGATCGAGAGAGAGGGGAGAGAGAGAGAGAGAGAGAGAGAGAGAGAGAGAGGGGGGGGAGAGAGAGAGAGGGAGAGAGAGAGAGAGAGAGAGAGAGAAATGAGGTTTAACGTCCACTCGACACAAACATGGTCATTTCGGGACTAACATATGGTATAATTTTATTTCAATAATTCGCTGCGCGTATGGGTCTTTAGCAGTGGGAGGAAACACATTATAACGTCACCAGGCGACCCTAATCCTTGTCCCGTGCAACCGGGGATTCGAAACCCCGCCAGTTAACTCAATAACAGACTTTATTATACATTCAGCGTGCACGTACTAACCATTTGGCTATCCAACCCCGCTTGTCACTACAAAGTGGGCACCACACCGGAATATCCCTACACGGAGAAAAAAGTGGGTCAGAAATGAGTAAAACTTACTCATTTGGGTGAGTTATGAGAAAATACTCGACTAGACGAGTCTTTTGACTCAGATTGGAGGCAAACGGGTCAACTATGACTCAGTTCACTGAAACATGCGCGGGCACTTCTGAGTCGCCAACTAGTCTTTTCCGAGTTATTAAATAATCAGTGATTAAACGAGTCACAGCCTAGTCAAGTGAGTCAAGCGTGAGTCCTTCCGGTGAAATGAATTGTGGGTGGAAGTTTTGGCGGCCGTTTGACGAAGACTGGACGTTTATTGACCTGAAAGAAAATCCAATGCATCTACAGGTATCTACCGTAACAAAGGTGAATCATTTGTGTTTTTATGTTAAGAATAAAGCTTTATATTATGTTTACTATTATGTTTACTATTATACAGACTACGCGGCATTTATGAAATAGACCACTGATTTTGATTTTCATTATAAATTCAAATTCAAATTTAAGAAATCATTCGCGTCGTTCAAAAATTATTATGCAGTTGGTGATTTATCTGGAAATCTTTAACCGTATGGTACTAAAGCAAATTACACACGGAAATCACTATAGGCCTAGAGTACAAGCAGATTGGCCTAGGCTTTGTTACTAGGCTAATGTTGCGTCAAAAGCGAGTCACCATGTAGTTTTGGGGGGTTGGGATGGCCTAGTGGTCTAGAGTGCCGCGCTTCGACCTCTAGCTGGCCGGTCACCTCTGGCTTGCGGCTGTGGTTTCGATCCCTGGTGTGAGCGTAAGTGGCATGGAGATAGGGGCGCCTTCGCAACCTCGTGGGTTTCCTCCGGGCACTCCGGTTTCCTCCCACGGCTTAAGACCCCTACGCGCAAGCGAATTATTGAAATAAAATTGAAACCATATGTTGGTCCCAAAATGACCTGGTTTGTGTCGAGTGGACGTTAAACCCCATTTCTCTCTCTCTCTCTCTCTCCCATGTAGTTCATAAATGAGTCACATATACTTTACAAAAAGAGTAGGGAAATAAGTAAAAACTAAATCACATGTGGGTCATAGAGATCACATATGATTTTCGTTAGTCTAACAGGTTCAAGACTAAATATTAAAGATGCATTATGCAAGCCTTAAGAGGTAAATCAGCCTATTACAGCTCTTTATTTTGACTTCAAATTTTCTATAAACTATTATTTACACGTTTATTCACATGCCAAACCCATAGTTAACTCCCTAGAACATCGAATAGCAGGAATTTAAATGGATTAGAACGCCCCGAGATTTGAAACTTTAACGATAAAATGGATAATTGAGACAAAGTCCCGTTTGTCCAGTATCGTTGCTACGATAATTAAAACAAATACCTTACATCAGCACTCATAATTTGATTGAAATTTTCAATATTTTCATTTTTCATTGTCTATTTTTTGTACTATTATAGCAAGAACGGACAGTTTTTTTTATCCAAATCTTACATAATGCATCTTAAATGGGCTGTCAGGGTTTTGCAAGTGTTTTATGATATGTTTACTGATACCAAATCTCATATAAAGCGCTTCGGAAATTCACTTATAAGTTGTGTTGGTTTTTTTTTTCTTTCAAGGCTGGCTGGATGTTACTGTTAAATCAGGTCCAACTTTATTAAATGAAGACATAACGAAAATTCCCTGTCCCACTGAAAATAGACTTTGGGTGTAGTGTTATTTGACATTTAAACCATTTAAATATTAGCTGCAACTCAAATATGATTAAAACACTGAAATGTTAATCCGGGAAATTCGTTTTTGTATCGTTGCAGAAACCAGAGAAAGTGTTGTCATGGATAAATGAACAACTTATAGAATTGGAAATGCCAAAGATTTCTTAGACTTTTATAAAGTTAATGTGTTTTAGAAACATTGAACTGAATCTTAGTGATCATTTGCTATATCTGTGTGAATCAAATACAAATGTATCTTATTTATAATATTTAAGTTGGTAGAATAAAATACTTATATATTCGATATTATTCAAGTTTTAAACTGGCAGAAAAATGATCAAACATGCTTAGAAATATAATATTATGTCATTTCATTGTTCAAAAGACACTGATTACACTGATGCAGTGGCTGATACATCAGACATATAATTGTTCGCAAAAATGTGACATACTGGAATCGTACTCGTGTTTGGTAACTACCAATATTTTACGCCTGCTTTGTGCAATGCCGAAAACAATACCAGTATAAATAAGAGAGAGAGAGAGAGACAGAGAGAGCGAGAGAGAGAGAGATGGGTTTAACGTCCACTCGACACAAACTAGGTCATTTCGGGACTAACATATGGTTTAATTTTATTTCAATAATTCGCTTGCGCGTAGGGGTCTTTAGCTGTGGGGGGAAACCGGAGTGCCCGGAGGAAACCCACGAGGTTGAGAAGGCGCCCCTATCTCCATGCCACATACGCTCACACCAGGGATCGAAACCACAGCTGCAAGCCAGAGGTTACCGACCAGCTACCGACCAGCTAGAGGTCGAAGCGCGGCACTCTAGACCACTAGGCCATCCCTACCCCCAGTATAAATAAATGAAATTGTACTTGTAATTTAATTTTGATAGGATTCGGGCTTATGTGGATTCATTTGACTCGTTGTGTAGGCTAGTCATTTGACTCTAATATATTTGCATTTATTCACTTTACTAGTCATTTGACTCACTACAATTAGTCGCGTTACTCATCTGTTGTGTCTCATGCCTCAATAAAGTAGTAAAAGAACTCACTTTACGAGACGAGTCACTTGACTCACTTATCGAGTCGTTTTATGGATTCTTTGGTGAGTCACATAAATGAGTCTTTTGACTCATTATTTGAGTCCCAAGTAAGTTCCAAGTTAGTCCCAAGGTAGTCAACGAAAAGTGAGTCGTTTTATGGATACTCACCCAAATGAGTCAACTGACCCACTTTTTTCTCTCTGTGAGGAATGATCTCAGTCAATCCCCCTCCGCCCACCGGGATCGAACCCACAGTCTTATCAATGACGGTAATATCCAGCCAATTATCTTCTCTTACATGAAAAACTAACGGCGTAAAATCGATCTTCTGCTTTGCCTAAATTTTGTTTTGTTGTGTTTTATTGTTAGACCTGTGTGTTTTATATAGCACTCCTCCACATCCCTGGTAGTGCCCACAGCATTCAGCATTCACGTACAATTGATAAATCCACAACGAGATATGTCACGTATGAACAAGATTAAATAGCTTCATTTAAAAATCCATTGCACCATTATTAAAGAATGTGTTTATCTCTCAAGACATATTGTGCTTTTTTATACAGCAACCTTATAATGTGTTCGTATATTATTAATTCGTCAGTTCGCTTGTTGTTAAGGTCGGTAATGAAATGGGGTTTAACATCCTACTGTTCTGCTCTGACTGGGCTAATGAAGGAGATATTTTGCCCAGGCAGCGGAACTTCGACCCACTCGTATATTCAACTGTCGTCCAGGTCGGAAATAAAATGAAACGAGGTTTAGCGTGCTACTGTTCTGCTCTGGCCGAGCTAATGAAGACGGGCATACGGCAGATAGTGTGCTATGGGGAAAATTTTGCCCGTACAGCGCCGCTACGACTCACACCTATATCGAATTGCAATTGCGAAAGAATCTTTTGCGTGTTTAACGCCCACGCAACACAAACAAGGTCATTTCGGGACTTACATTGTGGTTTGATTTTATTTCAATAATTCACTTGCGCGTCAATCTGATTAAAACACAGATCCAATTTCGTTTCGTTTTTTATAGTTCAAAATTTCGTTTTTACTTGTCTTCACTACTCTTGGATCTGGAGGACTTGTTATTTAACTGGTGTTCTGCCTGAAATGAGGGGTCAGCCAATCAAATGGTCTGTCGAATCGACCGTTTGACCTTTTCATGCGTGGAACTGTGGGTAGATATTACCAGCCAACGACGTCTATACTAACACCAGCGGATAGAAATCATAACAAAACACAAGTGGATTTTGAAAAGCATGGCGATCGCTAATTGGTTAAACGAATGACTGACGTTATCGGGTCAAATGTCCCGTGCTTGATACCTGACGTCATAGAACGTGAGCGTCCACTATAACTAGTTAGATCTACATGAGTGTAGGCCATCGAAAGTATAAAAAACGAAACGAAATATAGATCTATATTTTAATTAGATTGCTTGCGCGTTATATCTTTAGTAGTGGGAGGAAACCGGAGAAAATGCGACACCCCTGGATGAGAAATCTCTAAAACGTCAGACGTCGATTTAGTGTTTTTGTCTTGAATATTCAGTGCTTTCATAGGCGTACGGGCTCGATGACAGTCAGAGGGCAGAACTCGAAGTGCCCGAAAAAACTTCGGGTTTACAGACAACCTATGAGTGCTTTATAAATTATTATTTTTATTATTATTATTTATGGCTAGCCCCACCCCATTTAACCCCGCCCTATAACCCTGAATTGTAACTAAAAGAGGATCAACTATGTTTCATTCATGATTTTACTAAAGTCGAAGACGTTTCAAATCGTAGTAATCAAATATCAACCCCTTAACCACTATTACAATCTAAAGTTGACACCCGAGTTCTTTTCTCGTTTTATTTTTGTAAGCAAAAACAAAAAAAAAAACGATTTTTTCCAATCGATGTATTCATCTGTCACAGATTCATCCGGAAACTGACAACCTGGTGTGGAAATGACATTCTGCTTTAAGAGTTAACGCTGCATGATGATCGGGATATGTTAGCGTCACTCCGGAAATTACCGGAGCATGTCGAGGAGTGGTTGTAGTTGGCGACCAAGGCATTATTTTGATAGCAAGATTCCCTGAGAGCTCCGAGTAATATGATTGACCTAAAGACCCACTGAAGCCAACTGATCGGTTAAAGAAACCCGGAAGTGATCGACTGGTGACTATTAATGAAAGGGAAGTAATTTCCGGTATGAGGAAGGTGGCTTTTAAAACAAATGAAAATAAATGGGGTCGAACGTCTAACAGTTCTGCACCGACCGTGCTAATAAAGTAGAGCACACGCCCACGACCTGGCCAATAAATGTTATGAAATGAAATGTCGTTTAACGTCCTACTCTTCTGCACTTAACCTGGGCTAATGGAAGACGGGCATACGCCATACAGTGTGCTATGAGGGAAATTTTGTCCGGACAGCGGCGCCACGGCCTACTCTTATATCGAATTCCACCTGCCAAGGGATCTTTTACGTGCACGCTAATGTGGACAAGGGACCTCGGTTTTTCTTTCGTCCCATCCGAACGACTAGACAGCTGTCCTTGTCACTATAAAAGGATAAACTAAAGAATGACAAACATGGTACAATGAAATTTATATACAAAATATGGAACAGTGAAAGCGCGTTAATGTACAATGAAAGAGAGAGAGAGGGAGAGAGAAGGACGGAGGGAGGACACCAACTAGGTCATTTCGGTACTAACACATGGTTTTTAATTTTCATTTCAATAATTCGCTTGCGCGTAGGGGTCTTTAGCAGTGCGAGGAAGCCGGAGTACCCCGAGAAAACCCACGAGGTTGGACAGGCGACCCTACTCCTTGCCACGTACAAGCGGGGATTCGAAACCACGCCAGTTGACTCGATGGCAGGCCGTATGATACAACGCGCGCACGCTAACCAGTCGGCCACCCAATGAACGATAATCATTTAGAAACCAGCAAAGGGGTTGAGACTTTGGCTAAATCCTTTCGGCACTAAACAACTAAAGGGGACGTACGTGCGCGCTGTATCATAAGATCTATTACAGAATTACAGAGTCAACTGGCGTGGTTTCACTTCCCCGCTTGTACGTGACACGGGGTAGGGCCGTCTGTCCCAACTTCGAGGGTTTCCTCAGTGTGTTAGACCGAAAATGACCTAGTTTGTGTCGAGTTGACGTTACCTCTCTCTCTCTCTCTCTCCCACTGCTAAAGACCCATATGCGCAGCGAATTATTGAAATAAAATTATACCATATGTTAGTCCCGAAATGACCATGTTTGTGTAGAGTGGACGTTAAACCTCATTTCTCTCTCTCTCTCTCTCTGTCTCTATCTATCTATCTCTCTTCCGCTCCCTCTCTCTCTCCCAACATCTATCTCTACATCGCTTGAGAATTGTTTAACATTTCTAGACTTATTCATCTGGTTGACTGCCACATTTCCATATTGATGACAAGGCAAGGGAACCGTCGTCGAAACGTCGCCAGATATAAATCTTTCCAGTAATTTGTATTCCATACAACTGTGTCATGACATATTCATCTCGTGACATAATAGCGACCTTAGAATTGAAATAGGGTAAAACGCTCCACTGTTCTGTTCCGACTGGGCTTATCAAACCGGCATACGCCATACGTGCGCTATGCGGAAAATGTTACCTGGACTGCGGTACTATCGATTTCCGACTGCCATGCATGCCAGGGGGGTTGAATGACCGAATGGTTAGTGTGCGCGCGCTGCAGCAGAGGGCCTGTCATTATGTCAACTGGCGTGGTTTCGATTCCCCGGTTGTACGTGACAAGGAATATGGTCGCCTGTCCAATCGCGTGGGTTTTCTCCGGGTCTTCCGGCTTCCCCTCACTGCTAAAGACCCATACGCACGAGCGAATTGTCGGAATAAAATTGAACCATATGTTAGTCCCGAAATGAACTAGTTTGTGTCAAGTAGACGTTAAACCCCACCAATCTCTCTCTCTCTCTCTCTCTCTCTCTCTCTCTCCCTCCCTCTCCCTCTCTCTCTCGTGTCATCAAATCATTCAGTTTTCATTATCCAAGTCGGAGCAGAACAGCAGGACGTTAAACTACTGACTGCTAAAGACCCCTACACGCAAGCGTATAAATGAAATATAATTAAAGCATATTTATTATGTTAGTCCTTCCCATCATTTATCAAATCGTTACATACAACTGTGTATAACTGTTAAGTTTGATTTAGGCGAATCATACACATCGATTGGTGAATGTCGTATACGTTTATAGTAGTCGGAATAAATAAGTCCAT
Source organism: Patella ulyssiponensis (assembly GCA_963678685.1). Classification (NCBI taxonomy): domain Eukaryota; kingdom Metazoa; phylum Mollusca; class Gastropoda; family Patellidae; genus Patella; species Patella ulyssiponensis. The sequence goes on from OY783226.1 coordinate 94,902,006, forward strand.
GAAAACAAAGGTGCTTCAAATCCTAATTTCTGTATCAGCTATGAAGATGGGCACACAGCATGCAATGTCGGATATACGTCATGTAGCATGACGTGATGGATATACGTCATGTAGCATGCTATCATAGAAATTATGACGAATATACGTCATATACTATGCTATCACAGCTAAATCCCATTTCTCTATCTCTCTTTCTTTTATCGGTGTTATAAATTTACGCTGATGAAAAATACAAACCTCGACAATTAGAAATCGACTGTCCTGGCAAAATATCCCTGGTAGCAGAACATTTCAATCTGTTTCTATCGAGATACAAAAAAAACAATAACTGTATGGTTACAACTTGATATCCCGGGTGGCTCCCACTGGTAATTGGTGGAGGACAGGGGTTCTTGCAACAAAAGTGTCTAGTCGTTCGGATGGTACTTAAACACGAGGCCTCGTGTACACGTAGTCTTTTAGTGGAAATAACGGTTCTATAGATTATAGCGCCACTGTGCGGACAAACATCACCACACATAAGGTTAGGTCTGCTTCGGTGAGTAGGATCACGTGGCTAAGTGGGTAAGGCGCTAGCTCGTTAGTCTGGAGGTCGGGTGTTTGATCCCTGCATTGGCTGAGAAAAATCATCGCGATTTTCCGGCGTGGTTTCTCCTTGTCAGTGATGCAGAACGGGGGGTCTGACAAGGACAGCTGTCTAGTCGTTCGGGTGAGACAAAAAACCGAGGTCCCGTGTACACATTGGCGAGCACGTAAAACATCCCTTGGCAGTTTGAATTCTAGTAGGTCGTAGCACACTGTCTGGCTTATGCCCGTCTTCCATTAGCCCAGGTTAGGTGCAGAAGTGTAGGACGTTAAACACCCATTTCATTTCATTTCATCTTTGTTTCGAGGGAGCGCCACATAAGTGTGTTTCCTACTAAGGATTGAATTGTCCAAAAATGAGATTTTTTCACAATCCTGTAGTTAGGACTAGGTCTTGTGTTAACCTTAGGGTTAGCACTTGCCCTGATTACATCTCGCGATGATGCAGCGCGCACACGCTTACCATTCGGCCATCCACCCCCACCCCTGCTTCAGTTTGACATTGAAACCATGCCAACTGACTCAATGACAGACCTTATTATTCAGCGCGCACACGCCCACCATTCGGCCATCCATTCCCACCCCACCCCCGCACCCCTGCGGCAGTTGGAGCATCCAAGTAGAACGTGAAACATAATTTTCTTTCTTATTACCCTACGGTTGTTATTAATATGGTCGATTGGCTGGAAGTCAAGTATAAGATCGTTAGTTACATTGACAATATGTTATTTCTATAATCGCAAGTTAAAGACTCTAGTGAACCGTGTGTTAAATCAATCTTGATTACACTCAACGTATTTATTATATACATTATAAACACATCTATATAGGTACTGAAACATATGATTATTACTATTATTACTATTACTACCAGACCATCTGACAGACGGGGGTGTGCACGAAACGCTTAATATCGATTCGATGTCTTCAGCTATGATTTGTATCGTCGGTAATAACAGAGCGAGCGCGTGAAACACTAAACTACCTTCAATGAAAGTTAACTTTTAGTAACAGTGAAACGTACCATGGAACTAGCAGTACGGTACTTGCATCACAACGGGCACCTGTTACGTGACCTCTGACCTCACGACGTAAATAAAAACAATGATCATGGAGGACTACGTTGACGATATCAATTCCAGTTTTTCCCCGGATTTTAATTCAAGTGTTTTGTATTTGAGACGGAATAATTCTTTGAACGTTGACGTGGAGAAGTTTTTGGTGTCGTTTCTCGGCGCGAGACGAAAGGATGATACGTCCGTGGCAATCCTTACCGTTGTTTACACTATTATATTTTTGACCGGTTTAATTGGAAATATAAGCACGTGCATTGTTATTGCACGGAACACGTACATGCATACAGTAACTAATTATTACCTGTTTAGTTTGGCTGTGTCGGATATTTTAACGTTGCTATTAGGTAAGTTAGTTTGTTTATTTATTTATTTTTATACCAAACCACAGGGTCACGAATTATGTCTTCTGTCGGTCTTGTAACGTAATTCATGTTATATATACAGCACAGGCACGTAGCTTGCGGGGGGGGGGGGGCATACAATGGAAAGGGCACCAAAGACACCAGTTAGGACAACCGATTCTTTTCACATTGGGTAAAGGCATCCATTGGGTGTCCGGTTTGTACCAGGGGTGACAGCTGCTTCTCTTTCCCCACCCCTCCCGCTAGCAGCGCGGACCTGCAGTACAGTCAATATCGGTATATCAGTGTTCATAAACATATACATTATTTTTTTTTATAAAAAAAAACTCATAATAGCATGGACGACATTAAAAACATTTTTATGAAATGAATTTTGAATTTTACAATTTTTTTTTCGTTGCTGGCATCTTAAGTTTAGATAATGCTTCACCCCAGGTGACATCACGAGATGTCATTATTCCGATGAAAAATCACGATTTGGATTTTACATATTTTTTTATTGCTAGGAATTAATTTGACAGAATGAATGGCCCCTGTGATATCGCGCACGGGGGTCGGGTGTGGTAATTATTCCGATAATTTGAAACAATGACTGCCCCCCTGTGACATCGTTCACTGGGTTCGGGGTGGGGTCATTATTCCGATAAAAAAAAACTCCACCCATATTTAGCATTCATATTAACTGTTCTATTAAATCAATTTTATTTGGATGTAAATAAACATGCGGCAATTTTCTCTTTTTCATAATAACAAAAAAACACATGTACGTGTATATATACATATATATGTATAAGATATATATTTCAATAATTAATAGAAAACGGTTAGATTCAGCCAAATCATTGACCATGAAATTTGGAATAGTCTTTGACCGTCTAGTCTACTGTTTTAACCCTTTAAACACCCATTAAACACTTGGTTCAAGTAACCTTGCAGACAGGTGTATTTCCCTCATCACCGGGGGGGTTGGGATGGCCTAGTGGTCTAGAGTGCCGCGCTTCGACCTCTAGCTGGCCGGTCACCTCTGGCTTGCGGCTGTGGTTTCGAGCCCTGGTGTGAGCGTATGTGGCATGGAGATAGGGGCGCCTTCTCAACCTCGTGGGTTTCCTCCGGGCACTCCGGTTTCTCCCACTGCTAAAGACCCCTACGCGCAAGCGAATTATTGAAATAAAATGAAACCATATGTTAGTCCCAAAATGACCTGGTTTGTGTCGAGTGGACGTTAAACCCCATTTCTCTCTCTCTCTCTCCCTCATCACCGCCATTCATTTGTATGTTTGATATAGAGCCCATTCATCCTCGATGGTGGCCTCAAAAAACTGCAGGGTGGTGGGTGGGTGTCACATACAACCTCGTATGGTCGCGTAACATCCCCTATGTTCGCGGAACGACCTCGTATGGTCGCGTAACAACCTCGTATGGTCGCGTAACAACTTTGTATGGTCGCGTAACACCCTCATAAGGTCGCGTAAAAACCTCTTATCGTCGCATAACAATCTCGTATGGTCGCATACCAACCTTGTAAGGTCGCGTAACACCCTCATAAGGTCGCATAACAAGCACATAAGGTCGCATAACAACCTCGTAAAGCCACGTAAAAGCCTCCTAAGGTCACATAACAACCTCATAAGGTCGCGTAACGACCACGTAAGGTCACATGACAAACTCGTAAGGTCGCGTAACAGCGTCGAATGATCGCATAACAACCTCGCAACATCGCATCACAACTCCAGTAATTTTTTTGTCTTGACGCGACGACACAATCCTGTTGATTTTATTTTTATATTTAACTCGGATGACAGCTATCCGATAACCAGACCCTCAAAGAACTTTTTTAGTTCCATGCCAACTTGTCTTAAATTTTTATATCGATATTATGTCGCTGTACACTGAGCTTATCAATCGGCAAGGCCTTCACAGGCGGTGAAATAAGGCAAGTTACGGTAGACTGAAAAATTGATGAGAATAAACAAGCGATGTTTTTTACCTGGACGTATTTTTCATTTATTTATGCATTTATCTACCGTAAACAAAAACTTTACTTTATCTACGTTACTATTTAAGAAATATTGGATTCTCAAAAACGTTTACAAGTTTTAAATACGCGTGGTATGACACGTGCATCATGTGTACGTCATTATACGACAATTTTACTTATAGCCGTCGTCTGTCCAACATGGTGTTTTTTCCCGGGTCCTCCGGGTTCCTCCCACTGCTAACGATCTCTACGCGCAAGTGAAATATTGAAATGCAATTAAAACCATACGTTAGTCCCGAAATGACCTAGTCTGTGTCGAGTGGACGTTAAACCCCATCTCCCCCCCCTCTCTCTCTCCTCTCTCCCTCTCACACTTATAGCCACACCCATCTGTCATTGCAAGCTGTTATACACACACGGTAGTATAGCTGTCAGTGTAAACTAGTATAAACTAAAAGTACTAATATACGCCATGACAAGCTGACGTAATGTATAGCTAGAACCAACTACACGTACAAACATATATAGACCTATAACGGTAAATCTCTTTGATCTTTGGGGTATATTCTATGCCTGGAATAACTTGCGGTCTGAAAGTCGGGGGGGGCTTTGAATATATACAGGGGAATTTGAAGTTATTCTTCTGAAAGTGTTTCTTTAAACCCGTACCAGGTTATTCTTCCAGGGATTTTTCCCATAAGAAAACAAGAAACATAATATGAGGTTTTGTCTTACGGGAATTCTGGGATATTCTCATTTTGCGTACATGTGAACATAGACGGTTTATAAGCAAGATGAGTCCTCGACTTCCACGATGCTGGTGAAGAAAGGCCACAGAAATGAAAACCCTTGCCAGGAAAACCTGGTATTTTCTTCAGTCTTTCTTATCCCCAGCATAACCCCAGCCTCATACTTTATCCTACACGTAACACACCAGACTAATGCTTCTAACCCAATCACCGAGACAGGAGGTTAAAGATACATTATGGGAGATAAGATAAAGAGATGGCAGTTCTCGCTATAATAATTAAAAACTAGATAGTGTAAAGGTAATTTGCTGGAAATTTCACTCAAATTGATCCACTATTAGCCGACAACAAAGCGAGTGAAATATTCACATGGCCTCGGTCATCATTACTAAAATCATGAATATAAACAGCATAGTCTCGGTTATCCACTTGAGTGATCTAATTATCAATGGCCATTAAGCGGCATATAGGAATTTGATCCGCCAACATCGAAGGCTAGCCTTGACATGAAGAGTTTATTATGGTCTGGATATGTTAATTAATGTCTAATTGATAATTTAGATAACATCTCAGGCCTAAAGAAAGATCTGTAATAAACAGATGTTGCTCTTGCATAATGCAAGTTTAATATAACGTTCCAATTTATTATTTTACATCAATAATCAATTGGGGTTGTTTATTTTTGAACAATGATCGTGAAATTAATCTCCTGTTCATTGCACGCTACTTATCAAACTAAACGCTTAACTTTAAACTGGACACAAGTATAAATTACATTTAGATGATTTGGTTGATTTTATACGATTTTTACCAATTTAGTATTGAAAGAGTGTGAAAGAAATTAATGCTAAATACCCACGATTAAATGATACCCGATTTACAGTGACTACAGGCCTGGACATAACAGTTTTAGATGTACCTGACAAAATGTCACTCATGAAATAGTACCGGACATTTTCAACTTAGTGCCGGACATGTATTTATAATATCAATAAAAAAGACAAATGCGTACCGGACAAAATGACAGGCAACAGAGTTTTTGTGCCTGACAAATCCCGAATCTGTGCTTGACATTGTCAGTGACAGGTGCCTTATTTCCAGTCTTAAGTGACTATCAATCTTTCTTATAATTTAGCCTACGTAGAAATTCTTTTTTTTTTTTTTTTTTTACATTTTTTACGGTTTATGTTCATTTTAGGTTGATTGAAGTCACATTATTTTGAATTAATTATAATATTTCTTAAATACGTTTCAAAACTTTAACGCTAAAATTGGTTGTCTGCAGAAAATGGTTTTTTTTTGTCTTAAATATTGCATATCAGAAGCCCATCTTTTTCCGGTAAGATCACGGCATCAATGTTGATTTAAATTGACAAATAATTCGTGTTTTCAAAGTTGAAAATATTGGATGATATTGAGTTGGAGAGTGAGCTACTTTAAAATATTCCAGTGGTTGATATTAAATATGTCATGGTGTTATTATTCTGAGAGACTGTATTTTACACTGACACAACATGTGCTCGTTAACTTTAACAAAAAGCTGGGATTAGGCTTAGGATTAGGATGTATGATGTAATCTTAGAGAAGCCTAGTTGACACGTCTCTGTCTAATAAACAGTAATTGTGTTCTCTGTGACCTGTCTTTTTGCTATCTGATTAAAACATACGTCCTATTTCGTTTCGTTTTTTATCAGTGCAGGCCATCGAAAGTATAAAAAAAAAACGAAATGAAATATAGATGTGTATTTTAATCAGATAGGCCGATCTATTGCCAGATCATGGCTTGAAAAAAAATTGTCATTGATAAATGAAATTTACGCACCTCTACGTTTTCCATATGAATCATTATAAAAGTCGAAATTCTTTAAAAATTGGTTGGATTTAAACATAACGCTTGTTTACTGTAAATGGAACTCTGGAGAATGCCACAAGAAGGCTGACAATGACAGTTATATAGACACATTGTCGGACCCTTGGGGCTCCATGATTCCTGGCATTTTCATTTTAGTTTTTGTGGCTTCGTTTAGCATGGTTAAATCTATGGCAACTGTTAACAGAGATTTTTGACCAAATGGTAAATACCATGTCTATTTCTAGTATAGTCTATTTCTGAGAGAAAGAGAGAGAGTCATTTCTTGGACTAACATATGGTTTAGATTAATTTCAGTGATTCGCTTGCTCATAGGGGGCCTTAAGTAGTAGGAGGAAAGCGGAGAACCCAGAGGAAACCCACGATGTTGGACATGCAACCCTACTCCTTGTCACGTACAACCGAGGAGCCAAAACCATGCCAGTTGACGTGCATATAAACGAACCTTTGACGGGTAAAACATCCATCAGAGCACACTGTATGGGGGGTGGCCTAGTGGTCTAGCTGGTCGGTCACCTCTGGCTTGCAGCAGTGGTTTCGATCCCTGGTGTGAGCGTATGTGGCATGGAGATAGGAGCGCCTTCTCAACCTCGTGGGTTTCCTCCGGGCACTCCGGTTTCCTCCAACTGCAAAAGGCCCCTACGCGTAAGCGAATTAAGTAAAATAAAATTAAACCATATGTTGGTCCCAAAATGACCTCGTTTGTGTAGTAGTGGGGGCCTGAGTACAGCCCCTTCCTTAGCAACGCACGTGCTTCCCTAGCAACGGGGTTGCGCATGCGCAGACGCCCTTAGCAACGGGTTTGCGCATGCGCATGTCACTTCCGGTCCTCCTTAGCAACGGTAACTTCCGGTGATGACGTCACTTCCGGTGATGACGTCACTTCCTTAGCAACGGTCACTTCCGGTGATGACGTCACTTTCGGTGATGACGTCACATCCTTGGCAACGGTCACTTCCGGTGATGACGTCACATCCTTAGCAATGGTCTTTTCCGGTGATGACGTCATAGCGACGTGACGTCATAGGGATTCCCTTGTTTCTTGGGGATTTCTTTCGTGTTCTCGGCCATTCCTTGAGGTTCTCTTGAGGTTCTCTTGAGGTTTTCTTTTGGGAACCCCCCTCCCCGGTGCTCATTTACTCTCGGGGATTCCCTCCCTTTGCTCTAAGGATTCCCTCGCCTAGTCTATATCCACATGTCATGCAACGTTGGGGAAATGAACCGTAGTTACTGTTAGGTGAAGTGTGATAAATCACAAGTTCCTATACAGATTCTTATACAAATTATGATCAGATTTCTTTTAGAATCTTGGATTTTCCTGATGGGAGCTCCCTGCTAGGATGCGATTCCCATAGCTATATTATAGATATATTATAGATATATCATAGATACATTATAGATATATCATAGATATATTAAGCGGTGAGAAAGTGGTGACGGATGTAGTCTACGTGTAGGCATTTCATCCATTCTTATAAAAGCGTTTGTAAAAGTGTTTGTAAAAGTGTTTGTAAAAGTGTTTGTGAAAGTGTTTGTAAAAGGTTCTTATAAATGTTCTTATAAACGTTCTTATGAAAGGTTCTTATAAATGGTCTTATAAAAGGTCTTATAAAAGATATAAACAAAATAGAATATGAACGTTCTTTCTGAATGAGTTGGGTGGCCCTGAAAAGGGCCGTTTGGGTGGCCTTGAAAAAGGCCGTTGGTTGGATGCCTAGCATAGGCGTCGGCGGACATGCCTCATGTCTTCATCGTCGTCGTCGTCGTACATCTTCCGTTTAAGGGTTGGTGTCGACGGTGGTGTGGCTGACCCAGGCTGGTACCAGTTTCTCAATGTGTCCATATCTGTGAAGGGTTCGAACATGGATGCTGGTTGTGGAGTGGTTGGCCTCACTGGTGTAGAGGAGACATTCGGTCTGAACGCCTCCTCATACAGCCAACTGTATATGTCGTCAGCCATTTCGCACAGGAATGGGTCTGAGACCAACCACTCCTCGTCACCAAACATCCATTCTTCTTCTTCGTCGTAGCCATCATCAACATCATCCACATCCGCTTCATACCCGTTGTCTGTCTCGGCTACCTCTTCTGTCACCACCACCTCTTCCATCGAACAGTCTTCGAGCACGCAGTGAAATTCCATGATGAAATGATAAAAAAAAAGTGCGACCGAGCGGCCTTTTATGCAAAACAATCGGATCGAGCCCTTTCAAGCGCGGACTTCATCGAGAGCACCTTTTTTAATAAAAGACTTAAATATAAAAACACAAAAATGGAGTTGGGAATTGGAGTTGAAATTTCTGAACCCTCCTCAGCGCGGACTTCATAGAGAGCATTGAACCCGCCCTTCTTAAACAGATTTAACATATTTAAAATACACTTAATATACATTTAAAATGTATACTACACTATTAAAAATGAATGGGCGAAATAGGAATATAGGATTGGGAAACAGGATCGGCATATCCCACGACGTGAAAGTAAAGACGCTTAGATGCTTTGTTTTAGTATTCTAAAATTTCATTATCAAAATAGAACTATTATTAGAACTATTATTAGAATTATTATTAGAATTATTATTAGAATATGTAAACATTCTTTCTGAATAAGTTGGGTGGCCCTGAAAAGGGCCGTTTGGGTGGCCCTGAAAAGGGCCGTTGGTTGGTTGACCGCCTAACCAAGACGGACGCGTTGAATAAACTCGGCGTCGTCGTCCCCGGTGCTTGGTGGTGATGGTGTCGGTGGAGTGGCCGGAGTATACCAGAATGGGTCACTTGTCACTAACCACTCATCGTCGTCGTCACTATCACTCACGACTATAATTTCCGGCTCAAGGGTGGTATCTGACACAGCTTCTGACACAGTTTCTGGTACAGTGTCTGGTACAGTGTCTGTAGTAGTGTCTGGTACAGTTTCTGGAGCAGGTATGACGAGCACCTCTTCCAGCACCTCGAACCAGTCATCGCCGTCAAGCATGATGTAAGACCCCATGTTGAATGACAAGAAAGTGCCATCCGCAGCCCTTTTATGCAAAATAATCGGATCGAGCCCCTGCAAGCGCGGACTTCATAGAGAGCACCTTTTTTTTTAATAAAAGAAACAAATAGACTTAAATAGAAGAACACAAAAATGGAGTTGGGAAATCGGATCGGGAAATGGAGTTGGGGTATTCAAGCGCGGACTTCATAGAGAGCACCTTTTTTTTAAATAAAAGACTTAAACAAAAAGAAATAGGATTAACTAGAAGAACACAAAAATGAGAAATCGGATCGGGAAATGGAGTTGGGGTATTCAAGCGCGGACTGCATAGAGAGCACCTTTCTTGAAATTTTAAAAATATACTTAAAATGTCTCATGCTCCAAATCGGATCGCCAAGTGCCGCGACACGGTGATTTACTTATTATTTTGGTTTGCAATTAGAATATGAAAAAACTCTTTCTGAAGGATTTGGTGGTCCTGAAAAGGGCCGTTGGGTGGCCCTGAAAAGGGCCGTTGGGTGATCGGTTTGCCTTACAGCCGAGGATAAAGACTGTAAGGCGGTGGGGGTGGTGGTAAGGGAAGTACCCCATCAGCCTGTAGCCGATAGAGGTCCAACAGCTCCTCTCTATGTGTATCCAACTCCAGGGCCTCTAAGCGATGGAGCTCACGGCGGGTCTGCCGCAACAGTTTCTGGAGGTACCCCCTCTCCTCCAAAAACCGCTGCCGCTCGGCCTGCCACGCCGCTTTCTCGGCCTCCCATGCCGACCTCTCTGCGCATTGCTCAGAGAGGAGCTGCTGGAACTCCCCCTGCCACAGACTTGTCAGACGCTTCTCTCTCTTCAGAGAATTACCCATGATTGAAGTGTTGGGTTTCACACGCCTATTTGTACTTCTATCGCGGACCTGTGAGAGAGCCTTGATTTTTTGGACAAAAAACATTTTGTAATTCTATGAAGAAGACAGGAAAGACAAGAAATCGCGCGGACTTCACTGTAAGCATCATCAATCCTGTATATATAAAGCAGCCAGCGACTGTTGGCTATAGCATTCTACAATGGCGAACACACCAGGCTACACTCTACGTTTAGGACACCAGCGCCGTTCCAGACGTTTTCATACGGAAAGTTTGTATGTCAACATTGATTTTCATCAGAATTGGGAGCAGATTGCACCCGCTGATGTTCCAGAAGTTTTATATGATACTTTTGACAACATATTGAATGATCTGGGACATTTGGTTGGCTGTCAACCCAACGACTTTGTACGATTTAGTGTATCGCACCCGGGCCTCAAGACGCCGGCGTGGATACCGTTTCAATCATGGCAAGATGTCAGACCACATCACATATTGGATCCGTTGGCCCGGATCCTACAGTCCAACGAAGAGTTTAAGATGGATGAACGCCTGAGACTACATGTGTGTCACGTAGCCCCGCCTAATGGATCCGGCAGGGGACCGCTCAAAAAGAAGGACATGAGTTCTTTTGACGACTATTTGAAACGAAAGAGAGCCATCGTGATCATTAAAAATCGAGATCAACTCTGTTTCCAGCGTGCTTTGGTGGTGGCCAAACACTATGCCAATAAAAACGATACCCCAGAATGGGAAGCAGAAAGAAAAAGAATAGTCAAGCATTGTGGACCCAGCAGCTGGCAGACACGTAAGACGTACCGTTTGATTGAGGAGGTTGGAGGTGCCTACGAAGCCTGTCGTGGCCCCGAGACCTGGGAACAATATCAACGTGTGCTGGGTCCCCAGGGCTACCAGATCAACGTTTATTCCCGACAACTTTTTGGAAAACTGATGTTCAAAGGCACCAAGTATATCGTAGGTGGCCAGCCTAAAGTATTGCATCTATACCATCACGCTAATCACTATGACGTCATCACGTCCATGCCTGCTTTTTTTGAACGAAACTATTTCTGCGAGGCCTGTCAGAAAGGTTACGATCATCCTGATCGACACGAGTGTCATGCCATGTGTCACAGCTGTCAACAGTCAGGACCCCCGTGTTTGGAAGACGCTACTCGTCGAGCCTGTGACACATGCCATCGACGTTTCCCGAATCAGATGTGTTATGACCGGCACCTACAACCTCGACAACCAGGAACACCGACGATCTGTCAACGATGGACGAAATGTTTACAGTGCGGCAAAGAATGGGATATTCTGAGAAGACACCGGACATTGGCCGAACACGTGTGTGGGGAATACGAGTGCTCTATCTGTAAGAAATGGCATCAGCGCGGAGACCGTTGGTGTTTTATTCAGAAACTCAAATCACCCATCGATCTGACCCAGCCGGACCGGCCACAACAGTTAGCGAAACTGCAAGGAAAAGACTTGACGCGTTTTGTGTTTTATGATTTTGAGTGCAGCCAAGATACGGGAGAACATTTAGTCAACTTGTGTGTGCTGCAGTGCTGTTGTCATTTCTGCATGGCATCGTCGGACCCCTGTGATTACTGTGATCCTTTCTGGAATGGTCAACGCGAATGGATATTTCGTACATTGGACGACGTGGGAAAATGGTTCATCCATTTATCGGCACACGGTACAGTTCCGGGAGGAAAGTCCACACAAATCAAGTCTACACAAATCATAGCCGTTGCACATAATTTCAAGGGATACGATGGTTTACTCATGTTACAGGCGATACACGACCACGCGATAGCCGCTCCTCAAGTTATTATGAGTGGTGGAAAAGTGATGACAGTGACCTTGGGGACCGTTAAATTTGTCGATTCGCTGAACTTTTTACCGATGCCCTTACGAGATGTACCCAAGACGTTTGGCCTCACGGAACTGAAGAAAGGTTATTTTCCACACTTTTTCAACAAGCCAGACCATTATGCGTACGTGGGTTCATATCCACCTGCCGAAGAATACGATCCGGATGGAATGAGTGTGTCTGAACGGAAAGCCTTTCACGCCTGGTACCAACAACACAAACACGAACCGTTCGATTTTCAACACGAGCTGATGACGTATTGTAAGAGCGACGTCGACGTCCTCAGACGGGGCTGTGCAGCTTTCAGAGACTTGTTTATGATGGACACGGGCCTCGATCCTTTTGTGGAAAGTCTCACGCTGGCTTCGGCCTGTAATAAAGTATTTCGCACGCATTATTTGGAACCTGACACTATGGCCATCATTCCTCGAGCGTTGATGCAGGAACCCGAAGCCGGAAAAGATTGGAAACAATTTCGACCGCGACAGCAATCTAACATAGCTTTGAGATGGTTGGAATGGGAACAGCACTGCCAGACTCTAAGCGCTTTACGAGAGGGAAGACGCGTTCCACAGATTCGACATGCCCGTAACCAGGGTGAAGTGAGAATTGGCGAGTATCATTTAGATGGCTACGACGATAACACGGGCTACGAATTCATGGGATGTGCCTATCACGGATGTCCTCGCTGCTACCCGGGACCCATACAAGACGTAAAACATCATCACCCGTATGATCCGTCTAGAACCATGCGTGATTTGTATCAACACACCCAAGATCGCCTTTACAAATTACGCCACGTGTATTGCCTATCTGAGATCAAAGTTATGTGGGAATGTGAACTGAGCGAAGAACGTCGTCGTAATCCTGAGATGGAAGAATTCTTTGCCAGTCTAGAAGCCCAGGGATGGCCTTGTCCGGATCCCCTGTCGCCCAGAGCTGGCTTTTTTGGAGGAAGAACCAATGCCTGTCAATTGATGGCCAAAGCCGAACATCCCGACGAAGAGATCCGATACGTGGACGTGGTATCCCTTTACCCTTGGGTGTGTAAATACGGTAAATTCCCTCTGAAAGAACCAAACATCATCACACGACCCAGTCAAGCATGGGAACAGTACGAAGGTCTGATTCAGTGTTCTGTGCTTCCACCTCGCCAACTCTATCACCCCGTACTCCCGTTTCGATACAACGGCAAACTCACTTTTCCACTATGTCGGAGCTGCGTGGAACAACACATGCAGAAAAGTGAGATCACCCACTACATCGATTGTACACACAAACAGAAAGAACGCGCCTGGGTAGGAACTTTTGTGTCGTTGGAATTAAAGAAGGCCGTGGCGATGGGTTATCAAGTCCTCGTCGTGTACGAAGTATGGCATTGGAGCGAATGGAGTCAGTACGACAATCAATCCAAGTCTGGAGGATTATTTGCTGGATACATTGATCATTACTTGAAAAAGAAGATGGAAGCTAGTGGATATCCGGACGATTGCTCCACGGACGACGATAAACGACGTTTCATCCAAGACGTGTACGACAAGGAAGGCATTCAACTCGATCACGAAGCCATGATACCCAACAAAGGTCTGAGAAGTTTTAGCAAGCTACAATTGAACACATTGTGTGGCAAATTCGGACAACGCGATAATTTTACCCAAACCGTGTACATGACAGACCCCGCTGATTATTTTCCACTCATGATGGATGTCACCGAAACCATCAAAGATGTTCGAGTCGTGAACGACAACATGATTATGGTGGAAAAGCTCAAAAAAGAAGAGCACGTGAGACCATGTCCCATTACCAACGTCGTGGTGGCTGCTTTTGTAACAGCTCAAGCCCGGTTGAAACTGTATTCTGTATTGGAACCACTGGGAGAACGTGTGTGCTACTTTGATACGGACAGTGTCATATTCAAATATGATCGCCATCAATGGAACCCCCCGGAAGGAAATTCGTTAGGCGAATGGAAGAACGAATTACCCGACACATTATCGATACGTCAGTTTGTATCTGGTGGACCTAAAAATTACGCCTATCAACTGAGTAGTGGCGAAACGGTGTGTAAAATCAGAGGATTTACGCTCAACTACCGTAACAGTCAACTGTTGAATTTCGACACCGTGAAACAGATGGTCCTCGGTCTCGCCCAAGACAAAATAACAGTTACCAATCCACACAAGATTGAGCGATCACGTGATCGACGGCTATGGTCACGTGTGGAGGAGAAAGTGTATAAGATAGTATACAACAAACGGTTTGTGTTATTGGACCAAGACGGACAGCCGAGCAACACCCTACCTTACGGATACCATCACGAAGAAATTGAAGCAGAGACCCCCTTACTTTATGGAGACCCTCACGGAGAAACTGAGACAGAGGTGGTTGGCGCATAGCGTCAGTCATCGCTATTTACCTATTATAGACCACCACCAATATACGTTTTGCATTGGATGTTCCTACAATCACCCGAGTCAGCGGTATCATTCCTGTCTGGGTTTGGGAGTCTGTCCTACCACCGGTCAGACGGCCCATCCCGTTGACATGTATCTGGATCAAGTATTAGATGACCACAACCACGAGGATGTCGAAAAAGTATTGGGTAGTTTCATGGACGAACCACGACAACAGGTACAAGAATGGGAAGCAGATCCCCAATGGGCAGTCGACGTGGAACACGCACTTCGACAACACTGGGAGGTGGTACCGGGCTTCAAAACGGCGTTGATCAGAAGAAAATATGAATAGAGAAGAAAACATGAATAGAGAAGATACGCTGTTATTAAGTGATATGCTGGACACGGTGTACCCTCTTACACACCTCTGGAAGGCCTATTATAAAAAGAGTCAAGGCTATCAAGTCATCACTTGGTTCGAGGAAGATCGGATTAATTTTGCTTATTACAAAAAGAGTCAAGGTTGTCAAGCTGTCACCTGGTATGAGGAGGATCGGATTATTTTTGATGTGCTGGATCGTTTGGTCAAGACGTATGGTGTAACAATGACGCAAGACACAATGAATCACTGGTTCGCCTCTCATTTACTACCGGACTATCACGTGACCATGACGTATTGTTTACGCTGCGTTGGGCATGCGCAACCGACTCAACGATCTGGATGTTGTCTTTTATGATCAATATGACCAATGAGCGAATGCCACGTCATCCATCACGTGATTTGGGGGGATATAACACTTCCAACAACATCGACACTTCATTCTGGAGACAGCTACTCAAGTACACAGACGTGATATGGAAACTTCTGGCGATGGACAACAGTGCGATCTTCAGCGAACTCCTCAACGAACCACTCAACGAACTACTCTACGAGAAACAGAAACCAAACAACACTCCAACAGCTGTTTTGGGTGTGGAAGCAATGAACATTGGTACAGAGACTGTCCACACAGAGCCAACCAACGAACCACTCAACGAGCTACACAAGGAGCTACACAAGGAGCTACTCAACGAGCAACAGTCCAACAGTCCAACAACTGTTTTGGGTGTGGAAGCAATGAACATTGGTACAGAGACTGTCCACACAGAGCCAACCAACGAACCACTCAACAAGAAACCCAACAACAGTCCAACAACTGTTTTGGGTGTGGAAGCAATGGACATTGGTACACCCCACAAAGAGCCACTCAAGGAGAAACGACAGAAGTCAACACACAAGAGGAAACTCAAAGAGAAACCCAAGGAGAAGTCAACACCAAGAGCGAAGCTCAACGAGAAGCTCAACGAGAAGCTCAACGAGAAACGACAGAAGTCAACACCCAAAGAGAAACTCAGAGAGAAACTCAGAGAGAAACTCAGAGAGAAGCCAAAAAAGTCAGTAAACGCTACGACACCTGTTATCGATGCAAACAAGTCGGACACTGGGCTCCCGCCTGTCCCCAACGCTACCAACCTTACCCGTCGACCCGTTACCAAAAAGAACAAAATAAAGAACAAGAAGCAAAAGAAGCAAAACACCGATGTCTCAACTGTAACGAATTTGGCCATGGATTGTTTACTTGTAGACAACCCAAAGAAAGAATCGACGACTTTAACACCCTTGCCAACAAACTGTTTAACGTCGATCAACGTAACTGGTACTGGGGCGAAGAAGCCAACGAACTCTATCACCGATTCAGGCAAGACGAAGAAGAAGATGTTAAACCATCCTACGTCCGAGCCTTGTACTACGACAGCAACTAGACTAGAACAAGATTTGGTTCATTGTCCGATTCAACTCGAGGTGCCGCCGTTTACTATTTCCTTGACGGCCGAAGATGCTCAACGATTAGCCCACACACTCATCATTCCAGGTGGCCCTCGTGGTATGACAGAACACCCTCTTCCACCACCACTGCCTTGGATGGACAGCGAATGGGCACCCCTGGTGTTAACTCTACTAGACGCCCAAGACTGGGTCGACGACGACTATTTACAACAGATGATCGGTTCCGTATATTGGGTACCCCGTGTGTTGACGCGATCTCCGTGGCTGTATGCGCATATGGTGCGCATGGAATACCCTTTGCCGTTGTGAACTTTTTGGATAACATTAATTTGTGAACACTGTTGTGAACTTTTTGGAGAACGTTAATTTGTGAACATTTTGGATAACATAAGTTTGTGAACACTGTTGTGAACTTTTTGGATAACATTTGTGAACACCGTTGTGAACATTTTGGATAACATTTCGAATAACATTGATTTGTGAACACTGTTGTGAACTTTTTGGAGAACGTTAATTTGTGAACATTTTGGATAACATAAGTTTGTGAACACTGTTGTGAACTTTTTGGATAACATTTGTGAACACCGTTGTGAACATTTTGGATAACATTTCGAATAACATTGATTTGTGAACACTGTTGTGAACTTTTTGGATAACATTAATTTGTGAACACTGTAGTGAACTTTTTGGAGAACACCGTTGTGATTGTAAATAAATTGTAAATAAATTGTAAATATATTATAATGTTAATAAATGTTATTTTTATTATTATACACATCTTGTCTGTTGTTTAAATTTTGCCAGGGAAAGTATAAAAGGGGGACTGTCCAATAAAGGAAAAGTTATTTCACCATGGACGTGTCATTCAAACACCCCTTTACCATGTTAGTGAGTGGGCCAACGGGTGTGGGGAAAACGGTCTTTGTGCAGAAATTTCTCCAAGCGTCGCTTTTTGATACTCCCCCTGATCGCATCGTGTGGGCCTATGGCGAATGGCAAGACAGTTACAAACAGTTTCCTTATACCTATACTCGTGGGTTGGGCAATTTGGACGAGGTGATGGAACAAGTCCAAGGGCCCCAATGTTTAGTCGTGGATGATTTGATGGGAGAAGACACCGACACGTTAGAACGCTGGTTCACCAAGAAAAGTCATCATAGGAATGTGAGCGTGATATACATTGTGCAAAATCTGTTTGATAAACAACAGAGAACCATCAGTTTAAATGCTCACTATGTGGTCCTCTTCAAAAATCCTCGCGATGCCTCACAGATGGGTGTCTTGGCCCGACAAATGTATCCGGGACATGGTCAGTTTATGCAAGAAGCCTTTGCCGATGCCACCAGTACCCCTCGCAGCTATTTACTGATCGATCTGAAACCCGATACCCCCGATGAACTACGTCTTCGTACACGTATCTTACCGGAGGAAGAACCGTCTCATGTCTACGTGAAAAAGGTATAAAAAGGCTCCTGGAATGATCACCTTCATTTCATGTCATCATGGCTCGTGTGAAGAATACCGTTCGTCGGCATCCACCTCCAGGTCTACCTCGTGCTAGATTTCCACCGCCCGCCTGGAAAGGACAAAATTCATTTGGCGCCACACCAACAGAGACCACAGGACCCAACCGACGTCGCAATGTGGGTTCCCATGTGGGTACCAATATGGGTGCCAATATGGGTTCCAATGTGAGTACCAATAGGGGTACCGGTACCAACCTAGCTCCAGATTTACGTTTATCCCCCGTGGTCGTACGAGTGCCACGCCATCATCAGATTCCAGTCACAGACGATGACGCCCGCCGTCCCACGCCGCGCCGTCCCGCACCGCGCCGTCCTGCACCGCGCCGTCCCGCACCACGCCGCCCTCTACGTCTGGATGATGACGGTGTCGTCAGACGCCGTCCAGCGCCCCGCCAACCACCACGTCAGGAACTGAAGGGAATGAGGAGCTTTATTAACCGTTTGAAACGACTGTCCCCCGAAATGGCTTATGGACAGTTGGCCAAGAATACAGGGATGGCTCAAATTGGATTGCTGAAATGGTTCAAGCTGGCTGCCGAACATTTGCTGAAAGGAAATATACGACCCTTGCACAAACAACACGAACGCTGGGTAGAGCGAAATCGAGAGAGATTGCAACAACTGACCCGAGATCGTTTATCTGTCAACGATAAATTGAACATGATCATGAAACCCGGTGGACAGGGATTTTTCGGAGGTATCCTGATTCGAATCTTGATTCGTTGGAAAGAACGTTTGCAAAAGGCCAGAGAAAAACAGAGACCCGTGAGACGGGTGCAACGCGGTGGATTTTTTGGTGACATTGTCAAGTCCCGACAAAAACGACGAAGACGCCGATAAATACCAAAAAGGCTATAAATACCAAAATCCAATGCATCTCTTCATAACACCATGAAATCCCGTGATCTCAACATTATCCGGTCGCTACGGGCCCTGCCCAAACCCTGGCAGAAACAAGTTCTGAGACAGGCTCCTGATACGTTTATTCAGACTCTTTCCGAATGTTGCCGCCAAGTCTCCAGACCGCTACCCCCATCTTTAACTCGGTTGGCAAATCGTAAAACCCCCATGAGAACGAAACGACGAATCGTTCAACGCGGTGGATTTTGGGGTGAAATTGTCAAATTCGTGCTTCCAGTTCTGACAACCGTCGGTCAGGCCGTGGGTCGTGCGGTAGGTCTACCTATCTAAAGTAGTATCTAGAGTAGTATCTAGCGTAGTATCTAGCGTAGTATCTAGAGTAGTATCCAGAGTAGTATCCAGACCCCTATAAAAGCTCTATAAAAAGCTCTCCAGTATAAAAACCAAGACGTCACCATGCAGTCATTACCTCTCTTGAATGTGTTATTGAACGTGTCTCCAGCTTGGCGAAAACGTCTGATTCGACAAGCGCCCCGAGACGTGGTGAATTGTTTATCCGAGTGTATTGGTAATTTACTGCAAGGCACCATACCTCTGACGCCCAGCGAAAAACAACGTTTGCAACGTCTAAAACGTGTGTTGCGTTCTTTGGGAACCCCCAACACCTCGTGGCATCGACGAAGACGCTTATTGGATTCTTCAGCCCTTTGGAAAAACGTCTTCCCCTGTATTCAACGTCAGCTGAAACGACGACGACGATGAAATTTGCAAAGAAAATGAAATTGGTTCCGGTGGACGAACCCAGTGTCACGGTCATGAAGCCGTACGAACCCGTGTGGGAACGGGACCCCATTCGCCGTATCATGGAAGAAGTGTCAACCGAGATGGATGCCGTCTTGAAATCCCGTATGTCTGATGCCGATAAAATGCAAAAGTATGGTCAGTTGTTTGAAAGATTTCAAACGATGCAAAAGAAACTCGAGACCCCCCAGCCATCGCAACTGCCATCACCCCAAACGCCCCAAACACCACAGCCACGAGCACCATCCCCGCAACCACCGCTACCGCAACCACCACAACAACCCGATATCTCGCAATCGATCCTGGAATCGGTTCCTATCAAGTATCGCCCTAAAGCCAAACTGTTGTTAAAACACATCAAAGAAAAAACACCTTTGGAATGGAACGAAAAATATGAATTGGTCCGTGATGGTCAAGTGATTAAAGGAACGAATGCCTACGATATTGTCAACGATTTAATGCGAAGTCGTAAAACCGTGTCGCCAGCTCCGGGGTGGAGCGATGTTGTGTCCACGTTGAAGAAGACACATGCTTCGCGAGAATGGGTAGGGAATGCAGACCGATGGAAGACACCCACTCGTAGACCACAGGTGAAAGAACCAAAGACGGCCCAACCACAGGCCCCACGTACACCCCTGGAGGTACGCTGGACAAGACCTCGGGAACGAAAAAGGAAACGTCTTCAAACTAGCCGAAGAACAACGCCACGTTGGATCCCCTTCAGAGACTTGTAAAATTAATAATAAAGTGCTTGTAAAATGTTTATTATTAAAATATTATTAAAATGTTAAAATTGTTATTATTAAAATAAAATCATTAAAATAAAATTAATAATTTATTGAAAATAAAACTTTGGAAATAGTATAAATACTGTTAAACAGTGCAAATACTTTTAAAATACGTTTAAAATGGACAAGAAGTTGGCTCGTGTGTATTACGACCCCGAGCATCCTGCGGGTTTCGGGGGAGCGACCCGTTTACAGAAAGCTACCGGGGTTCCATTGAAACGTGTCCGGGCCTGGTTACGTGGACAACGCACGTACACCTTGCATAAACCCATACGAAAACGTTTCCCTCGTTTATCCACTGTCGTGGCCGGTGTAGATCATCAGTGGCAGGCCGATTTATCCGATCTCTCTTCCTTGGCGTCCTTTAACGATGGGTACAAATTCTTACTGTGTATCATTGACGTGTTTTCCAAATATGCCTGGGTGGTGCCACTCAAGAATAAAACGGGTCCCACGTTATTGAAGGCTTTACAGAGTGTTTTATCACAAAAACGTATTCCACTACGGCTGCAAACAGACAAAGGAACCGAATTTCTCAATCGACATGTTCAAGCTTTCCTGAAGAAGAAAAAGATTCATTTTTTCGTCACGCACAATGTCGAAACCAAAGCCAGTGTGGTAGAACGATTTCAGCGCACGCTCAAACAACGCATGTGGCGTTATTTTACGTATCGGAACACACAACGTTATATCGATGTACTGGCCGATCTGGTGAGGGGCTACAACGGGGCTCAACATCGTACTATTGGCATGGCACCCAAGGACATGACCCCGAACAAAGAATGGCAAATCACTTCCAAGAAAACCAATGGCAAATCACTTCCAATGCAACGCAATGGCAAATCTCCACGTACGTCCGTCCGTTTGGCCTTGCCCAAACACGGGGCGTTCGACAAAGGCTACTGGCCCAATTGGACCTTGGAAACGTTTCGTGTGGATCGACAGAGTGGGTCGACGTACAAATTATTGGATGAACGTGGCGAACCTATCGCAGGATCATTTTATCCCCAGGAATTACAAAGTGTGAGAACGGATCCGAACGAAGAATTTCCCATTGAACGGGTACTGGATCGTCGCCGCGGCGAAATGTTAGTCAAATGGTTGGGATACCCTGCCAGCTTTAATTCCTGGATACCCAAGAGCGCCGTTGTCTATAAATAGTCCCGATGTGTTCCAGGGAATGTCACAATGTCACAAGACGAAGCCACGTCAACGATTTCTACGTCCCTCTCCGAACATCGACGTCACTGGTCTTGTTTTGGCAGTCGCATCCCTCAAGCGGAAATTGTCTTTTTCTGTCAAGTGATTTTAGTGTACGTGGTGGCCGGTGTCGCTTTAGCTCAGTTAGCCACACGCCCAGACGGTCCCCAAACGACCCTGTGGACGGCCCTCTTGTCCAGTAGTATTGGTTATCTGCTTCCGGCGCCAGCTCTCAATCCCACCCCTAAAAATGACAAATCCTCGCCAGTTTTATCTCACATTGCCTAGTGACAGTTCCATGAAAGTGTATCCCGACAACACAATGTCCAGCTATCGTACGTTGCTGAATTCTCCCATCGATTTGGACCACCGAGACTGGGAAGTGGGATTGGCCTCCGTGTCGTTTCCCACGACGTGGAACAATCTCCCTGAAGGAAGTAGTAAGGTTAGTCTGATGATGGTGATGGTTGCACCCTTTAATCCAGACGTACACAGACCAGCCAACATACCAAAGACTGACAAATGGAAGGTAGTCGAAGAGCCTTCCAAAGTTGAGATCAAAAAATACCCTATTCCTGGAGGAACGTACAATAGTGTCCAACACTTGCTGGCTGAGATAAATTCGCTCATACAAGCTCTGTTTAAAGATCACGTGACGCTGGAAACACTGCATGCCAAACCCATACGAAGACACCCAGACAATCCCGAACTCACGGAAGTCGAAAAAGAACACGAGAGGAATTATCAAGCCAAAATAAATGCCTACAGCAAAGCGATCAAAGAAGAACCGATCGTATCCTTTGTGCTGGACGACGTCACGAAAAAAGTCAAGTTGCAGATCAATACGGAAGATGGCTTTAAATATCTCAAACTTATACCCTTTCTCAAATTGAAGTTGACGGGCCCCGTGGTATCCTCGTTAGGATGGATTCACGAGACCACAATTACGCCCCGATTGGACCATTTAACGTCTTTCAAACAGAGGGATGTCATCGTGGCCCCGGACACCTATGACATCAATGTGGGACACACCATGTTTTATCTGTACGCAGATCTCTTGGAACCTCAACGGGTGGGAAATATGGTGGCGCCTTTACTGGATGTCTTTCCAAGTTCTCACGGTTATCATCGACCGACAGTCATCCATTATCAACCCTTCAAGTACGACAGCATCACCACCATTGGCCTCTATATAAGAAACGGCCTGGGCCATAAAGTGTCATTCACCAAAGGAAAAGTCGTCGTCAAACTACATTTCCGACGAAAAGCGTAATATGCAGTTTTATCGTGGTGTGTTACGCCAAAAGGGCGCCAACATGAAGACCCGCACGCCCATCAACGTCTACCGGGGCGGTGTCTTGCGGCAAAAAGGCGCGGGACGTTTACAGGGGCTACTGAACATGGCGAAACCCTTTCTGCAAGCCGGAAAGAACGCCTTAAAAGCCAATTTCTTGAACAAAGAGACGTTTGGAGAATTGGGAAAAGCAGCCCTCGGCGTAGTGTCGGGAAAACAAAGTGTGGGCCAGAGTTTGAAGAATGTGTTCCAGCGCACCATAAAACCGCGCCTCCGACAAACACTAGCCGACGTCATGTCCTCCAGATCACCCAAAGCCCAACGCCGACCAACACACACCAGTCCACCCAAAACCAAAACTTCTATAAAAAGGAAAAGAAAATCCCCTGGCGTCATTTCACGAGCCAAACGTCCTCGGCCAGACATCTTCGATCATGGCTTCAGCAATGCGTAACGATTCCTGTCCTTGTGCTCGAGATGAACTGCAAGAATTGTTCCAAGTGCCCGACACCCACACGGCCATTACCAGAGTGACCAAAATACGTAAATATTCCATCACACCCGATCTGAATCACGATGGACCAATTGAATTTCTGGTGAACAATGCCAGTATGGATTTCATCGATTTGGCCAATACGACCCTGTACCTGCGACTCAAAGTGGTGAAAGAGGATGGTACCAATCTACCGGCAGACGAAGCCGTGGGTCCCGTGAATAATTGGATGCATTCTTTGTTTAAAGATGTGAAATTGCGGCTGGGAAAAGATTCTGATACGTTGGTCACGTCTCCTCTACCTAATTACGCCTATCGAGCTTACCTAGAGAATTTACTGAGTTATGGAAAACAAGCCAAGACGAACCATTTAGACCGACAAGTCCTGTGGCACAAGGATACAGCCGGCGAATTTGATCAAGCCTCCCCCGTCAAAGTCAATGCAGATGCCCCCGAGCCTGCGAATGCTGGATTGGTGGAACGTTACAAACGCATCTCCGAAAGCCAGGTGGTGGAATTACAAGCGCGGCTGCATTTAGATATGTTTTTACAGGAGAGATACTTATTGGACGGGGTCGATCTACGCCTGAGTTTGGAAAAACAAGCCTCTAAATTTTTCCTGATGCATGCCGACAACAAAGGACCCTACAAGATTGATTTCATCAAAGCGTATTTGGAAATTCCATTCGTCACCCTTTCTCCCACCACGTACACGCGGATTACCAACCAACTCCAAACCACCAATGCCAAGTACCCCTTGAAACGTATGGTCGTCAAAGATGTGGTCGTACCCAGTAACCGCACCAGCCACGTCCTGGACAATCTGTTCATCAACGAAACCTTACCCGCACGTCTATTTGTGGGGTTGGTCAGTAACCGAGCTTACGATGGATATAATACCCGGAACCCGTTCCGATTTCATCATCATAACCTCAAACACATTCGCCTGACCATGAATGGAGAAGTCGTGGATGATTATGCCGATCTCAACTTTGCCGATAAATTGGCTATCACACCGTACATGGATTTAATGAATCGTGTGGGTGTTCTCAACACTCGAGAAGATTTGGATCTCAGTTTCCACGATTATATCAAGGGCTACACACTGTTTTGTTTTGATTTGACCAATGACCGAGGAGCCGACGGGGCCTATTCACACCCCAGAACCACCGGTAACCTGTCTCTAGAGCTACGCTTCTCGGCAGCCCCCGCCAACGCTCTCAATCTTATGTTGTTTGCCGAATACGACAATGTCTTGGAAATCGATCGTAACAGACAAGTCATCCTGGATTGGTAGTCCTTTATCCACGTTACAATTGGAAGAGGCCCTACGGTATCATTCTGACGTCTTTGGCGGTGTTTGGTCACGGAATCACCTGTACCGGTTGCAACCCCATACCTATCCTCTAGCTTACATCGTCAATACCGACGATGAACAGGACCCCGGCACCCATTGGACCGTGTTTATGTGTGAAGGACCTGGACACTTGTATTTCTTCGATTCTTACGGATGCCCACCCGAGACCTACGGACACGCCTTTGCCGATTTCAGTCAACGTCACGGACCCACTACGCATCAACCCCAATGGTTACAGAGTTTAACAAGTTTTGTGTGTGGACATTATTGTTTATTTTTCATCTGCCATTCGAAACGGTGCCTGCAATTGTTTGGCACCAATACCCGGCAAAATGATGTGCTGGTGAATCAATGGGCTCAAAATCATTTTCCATCCTTAAATCGTTTGGGTGGACAAACGTGTTGTTCTTTTTCAAACATGTAAATACGTTATAAGATTGTTCTGTTGTTCTATTGTTCTATTGTTATTAAAAATTTATTGAAATTAAAATTTATTGAAATTAAAATTTATTGAAATTAAAACTTATTGAAATTAAAATTGTTATGAACTCCTAGGGCACTCCCGAGAAAGGGAATACCCGAGAGTAAATGAGCAAAGGGAGGGAATCCCCAGAGCAAAGGGAGGGAATCCCCGAGAGTAAATGAGCACTGGGAGGGGGGTTCCCACAAGAAAACCTCAAGAGAACCTCAAGAGAACCTCAAGGAATGGCCGAGAACACGAAAGAAATCCCCAAGAAACAAGGGAATCCCTATGACGTCACGTCGCTATGACGTCATCACCGGAAAAGACCATTGCTAAGGATGTGACGTCATCACCGGAAGTGACCGTTGCCAAGGATGTGACGTCATCACCGAAAGTGACGTCATCACCGGAAGTGACCGTTGCTAAGGAAGTGACGTCATCACCGGAAGCGACGTCATCACCGGAAGTGACCGTTGCTAAGGAGGACCGGAAGTGACATGCGCATGCGCAAACCCGTTGCTAAGGGCGTCTGCGCATGCGCAACCCCGTTGCTAGGGAAGCACGTGCGTTGCTAAGGAAGGGGCTGTACTCAGGCCCCCACTACTTGTGTCGAGTGGACGTTACACCCCATACGATTTATTTCCCTTTGTAGGTTAATAATTGTCCACGGGATTTCATGTTTTTTAATTTTAACGTAATTTCCTGTTCATGCTAGCAGGTTTTAATTTAATCTCTTGCTGAACATAACGTTAATTAAAATGTAATTCTAATTTTATTTTTAATGATAGACACGCGCTTGCCACACTTTCTTCTTAATAAATAGAACGTGCGTTTGTAGTGCAGTTGCTATTGGTGGTGGTTGAATGGTTAAAGCCCCGTATTGAGTCAAGAAGCGTGGATTTAGTTTCCCTTTGTACGTGACAAGTAGTTGGGTCGCCTGTCGAAACTCTTACGTTTTAATGCATGTTTAAATGATACATTAGTTACAGAAAAACAAAATCTCAAAATACATGTTTCTTCCCGTATCGTGTAAGGATTGAAAGAAACGCATTTAAGACCACTAATATTCAGAATACCTCAGAATATTGATATACAATGTCGTACGATATTTAGACGTTTTTCGCTGTCGGTTGTAGAGAAGGAGAGAGAAATGGGGATAAACGTCGACTCGACACAGACTAGGCTAATTTGGGGACTAACGAATGGTTCAATTTTTATTTCAATAAATCGCTCGCGCGTAATTAACTTTAGCCTTGAGACAAAACCTTAGGACTCGGAGAAAACCCACGAGATTTGGAAGGCGACCCTTTATTCCTTGTCATGTACAAGCGGGTAATCGAAACCAAACACAGGGTGACTCAATGAGAGTCTGCTAGTTGATGTTTTTCCTGTAGGTAGACGTTTAGAGACAATGCACCTTTCTCCCGAACAGATTGCTGACTATAAACACTTTAATTTAAGTATTTCTGTGAAACCACTTAATTTAACCGCTGCCTTATAGATAATTGTTCTTGAGCCACTTTAATAATGAAATGAAATGATGTTTAACAACCTACTGTTCTGTTCCGACTGGGCTAATGAAAACGGGCATACGCAATACAGTGTGCTATGAGGGAAATTTTGCCCAGACAGCGGCGCTACGGTCTACCCTTATATAGAATTCGAGCTGGCAGGGTTCTTTTACGTGGACTTCAATGTGTATACGTGAGCACTATGTTGTAAATTCTGTGACGTCATTGAAACCAAATGACTAAGCAACCCAAAAGCCTGTCATTGAGTGAACTGGCGTGGTTTCGAATCCCCGGTTGTACGAGACAACGAGTAGGGTCGCCTGTCCAGTGTCCAACCTCGTGGGGTTTCCTGTGCCCTCCGGTTTCCTCCCACTGCTAAAGACTCCTACGCACAAGCGAATTATTGAAATAAAATTAAACCATATGTTAGTCCCGAAATGACCTAGTTTGTGTCGAGTCGACGTTAAACCCACCTCTCTCCCTCTCCCTCTCCCTCCCCCTCCCTCTCTCAACGCCATTACGGATTAGAAATAATTGGTGATATATCGAGGAATACGTTCACGTCTGCTAGTATTACCCCCGATGGTTGATGATATTTGATACATCCCTT
The DNA here is from genome assembly GCA_963678685.1 of Patella ulyssiponensis. NCBI lineage: Eukaryota > Metazoa > Mollusca > Gastropoda > Patellidae > Patella > Patella ulyssiponensis. The sequence goes on from OY783226.1 coordinate 94,929,466, forward strand.
GTCAATATGGAACAATTAAACCAACAGTCTATCTCTTCCCTATAGATTTTACAAATGGAACATTTCCAGATCTCTCGAGCAAAATTATGAGTTGAATTTTTGTTTCCGGAGTTTGATCTTAGCAATGGATATTTTATTAGTCTAGAAGTTTGGGGAAGAGATATTCGTTTAGCAATATGTCAACATAAAAGAAAATGACAGAGCAATGGGGTCTAACGTCCATTCGCCACAGACTAAGTCATTTTGGGACTACCATGTGGTTCAATTATATTTCAATAATTCTGAAAAAACCCAAGCGATTGGACAGACGGCCCTACTGTTTGTCATGTACAGGCAAACCACGTGATCTACAGCCCGCGCGCTAAACCACTCGAACCACTCCTCCCACTACTGTAGGCCTACAGATCACCGTTCTAACCTTGGCTAGTACCGTATACCTTTCTGCAACGACTGCGGTTTACTGTCCTACTGTTCTGCTCCGACTGGGGTAATGAAGACGGGCATACGCAATACTGTCTGCTATTGAATTCCAACTGGCAAGGGATCTTTTGTGTGCACGCCACTGTATACATGGGACTGATGGAAACTATGATACTCCGTGCAGTACGGTCTACTCTTATTTCAAATTACAATTTTCAAAAGTGCTTTTACGTGCACGTCGATATGTACACGGGGCCTCCGTTTGTCGTTCCATCCGAACGTCTAAAGAATTTCTCTAGCCATACCTAGATCCGCATAGAGCAATTGGCCTTGTCCAATAGTGTTTTGATGGGTTCAACTTTGACCCCCAGTCTGTGTGATAATTTGCTCTTTACATTCCATTCCACTTGGTCGAACTTGAGTAGAAATTGATGATTTTCTTATATTCGATTTGAATCTGTTTGTCACCCACGCGCAATCTATAAATGAAATGAATCTGGGTTTAATGTCCTGCTTGTCAGACCCGACTGGAATAATGAAGACGGGCATACACGGTGGGTTAGATCTATTTAGTAAGGCCAACTCCAAATTTGGTTAACGGTCACGTGATTTAAACAGGGCTAACGAACATTGAGCTGGCCTTAACAAATAGATTTAGACTAAACTGTGCTATGGGGACAATTTTGCTCAGACAGTGGAAATGAAATAATATGCGGTTTAACGTCCTACTCTTCTGCACCTAACCTGGGCTAATGGAAGACGAGCATACACCATACAGTGTGCTATGAGGGAAATTTTGGCCCGGGCAGCGGCGCTCCGGCCTACTCTTATATCGAATTCCAACTGCCAAGGGATCTTTTACGTGAACGCCAATGTGTACACGGGACCTCGTTTTTTCGTCCCATCCGAACGACTAGACAACTGTCCTTGTCAGGTCCTCCGTTCTGCATCACTGACAAGGGGAAACCACGCCGGAAAATCGAGATGAACTTTCTCGGCCAACGCAGAGATCGAACACCCGACCTCCAGGCTAGCGAGCCAGCGCCTTACCCACTTAGCCACCGTGATTCCCCACAGACAGTGATGTTTGCTTTTAACTACAAAGAACTATAAACAATTTTTTTGTCCATTTAACATTCGTAGGGTGCCACCTAGTTATTAAATCTTTTGTTGTTTTTAGCCTCGAGACTTGTTTATGCCTAATTACTTTTGTTTGTCTTTCTTTGGGGGTCAAAGTTCAACTCCTGTCATGGAATTAAGACAATAATTTATATAAAGATTTGTGTGTTTTATATAACGACCCTATAAGGTCATATTATATCGGTTATTTTATCTGTCACGGGTTCTTTTACTCACCTGCCTATACGAATGATTAGCACGTGCGTGCTGTATCATAAGGTCTGCCATTGAGTCAACTGGCGTGGTTTCAAATCCCCGGTTGTATAAAATTAAACCATATGTTAGTCCCGAAATGACCTAGATTGTGTCGAGTGGACGTTAAACCCCATTTCTCTCTCTCGTTTGTCAGTGTGTACACAGTGCCTATGTTTGTCGTCCCACCCGAAGGACTAGCCAATGTCAATGGGAAATACCCAAGGGATTAATGTGTGTTATGTAACGCTCATAAGCTGCTCGAACAATAATGATCAAGACAGTTGTTATGTTTCTTCCATAAACCGGTTATTTGTTATATATGTGAGCCGATTAACCGAATCACGGTACAGATTAACCGAATGAAGAAGTCGTTCACCCATTCATTAACCTTTTTCATGATTGACCAAAGAAAAACAAGAGCTCAAGTGGGCTTTAAAGATACATTCCCGGGTACAAACTGGGTGATTTTATGATATGTTTGGACTAAATGCATATTCAAACTAATCACGTTATCATAATTTTGCTTTAAATCCTTCTCAAAACATTGCAATTGTCAGGGAACACCCTTGCTATAAAAAATCACGTGACTTACCACTTTCGGTACCTGGCAACGGGTGCGAAGTGGGAGGAGAATTCATTGCATACACAAGGCGATGCTGTCTTTTATCGGTGCCTATATATTACAAACATCGAAGCCTAATTAAATTCTCGAATCATCCACTGCCCGCGTCTTTTCCCGTGATTTTTATCCCAGCGAGTGTTCTACGTCTAGCTCCTCATAAAGTTTATCAACATATGCATGTACAACAAATGCTCAATCTCCGCGTGCAACCTTTGACGTCACGCGTGCGTGTAGATACTGCTAATCGTCCGGCTGTCGATTAGGGGAACCCTTACATTGGTCTCCACGAGTGTTTTCCCAGCAATCTAGTATTTTTTCATACATACCAAAAGTGTCATACTTTTATTGGAATTAACCACCCCATAAATACTTTTCTGGGAACGTATCTTTAATGTCTTATTGTTGACTTGGGTTATGCCATCAATCTATATTGATCCACGAAAACACGTCTACATTGATCGATCTTGAGGCCAAGCAACTTTACTCGATTTATTAAGGCCCCAATCTTGAAAATGGCGTCAATTCGAGAACTTAATGAGTATAGTTGCCGAAACGTCGTTATTATTTAATCAACCAGTGATTGTTTCAAATGTAAAAATGCATTCGGCTGATGTGTTTCTGAAATGAAATGACATGAAGTGGGGTTTAACGTCCTTATGTTCTTCTCCGACTGGGCTAGTGATGAGCATACGGCATACAGTGTGCTATGAAGGAAATTTTGCCCGGGGAAGTGGCACTATTTCTTACTCTAATATCGAATTCCAACTGCCAAGGGATCTTTTACTTGCACGCCAATATGTACACAGGACCCTGGTTTTCGTGCCATCTCGGCCAACGGCGGGATGGAACCCGCGACACAGCGTGTCTTACCCACCTACCCAAGTGTTGTGCAGGGCAGTTGCCGTGGCTCAGCAAGTAAGACGCTGGCTAGCTAACCTGGAAGTGCGGTGTTACATCTCGGTGTGTTTCGGCGAACTTCAGTTTTCCGTCAGGAGGAAAATTAAGGCCCTGTGAACATCCTTTTGCACATTTGGCCGTAACGCCGCTGTCCGGGCAAAATTGCACATTGTATGGCATCATGTCCGCCTTATTTGGCCCAGTCGGAGAAGAACAGTAGGACGTTAAATCCCATTTCATTTCATGGACGTACTGGGATCTAAAGTAGAAATATGGATTATACACTCATAATTATGTCCTTGAATAATTAACAGCGAGGGCTATTTTGAAAGATCATTAAACACATTAAATTCAGTGAGCTTCATTTGAAGGCGTTAACATAAATGGCAAATATTTAGCGACTATCTCGCATGATCGGCAAGAATGAGAGATTATTTTAACATTCAATGATAACAGAATTATCTTTATGACGTGAAATAACAATAAAGCAGGGAGTTGGAGCTCATGTTTCGCGCTTGAGATGTCAATTTATCGTCTTATGGGAAAGATTATGACGTTGGTTCGACACTGAACATCTAATTCTTCAAGTTGCATTTCTTGTCTGTCCACGCGATTTAGATTGCCTGACTCTTCCTAATTGGATAAAGATCTTTGTGATAAATGGTTGATAATCATGCTATAAGGGAAGTGAGTGGACATGTGGACATTATTGGAACACCTACACGGAGTCGACGGGAAATCAGAGAAACAATTTTGATTATCAAATCATTGTCGTATCGATGATTGGAAATTGGCCTTAATTATTCGGTAAACGAATCTGCCTGGCAAATGGATTCATATGATATAGCACTAGGAGAGAGAGCGAGAAACAGTGCGGGGCGTATGGGTCTTTAGCCGTGGGAGTACCCAGAGAAAACCTATGAGATTCAACAAACGACTCTAAAATTTGTTACGTACAAGCGGGGAAACGCAACCACACCACATGATTTATTGAAAGACCTTATAAACTGACATCCTTGCGTTAAACTATTTGTCCCCTCCACCCCCCCCCCCCCCACACACACACACTAGTAGAAAATATAATCCAATAAAATTCTCCTTCCCTGACTAATTACGGTGTTTGTCATCACGCACTTCATCGTCTGGTTTTCCATGTTGCATGTCGGAGCGCCTGGGAAGAACAGTACCCAGTCATTCGGATTTTACTAAAAACCGAGGTCCCATGTACACCCCAATACACATCACTAGCGGGATTGTAACAACGATGTTCGACAGTCCATCCTAATACACATCACTAGCGGGATTGTAACCACGATGTTCGACAGTCCACCCCAATACACAACATTAGCGGGATTGTAACCACGATGCTCGACAGTCCACCACAATAGACATTACTAGCGGGGTTGTTACCACGATGTTCGACAGTCCACTCCAATACACATCACTAGCGGGATTGTAACTACGATGTTTGACAGTCCACCCCAATACACATCACTAGCGGGGTTGTAACCACGATGTTCGGCAGTCCACCCCAATACACATGACTAGCGGGGTTGTAAACACGATGTTCAGCAGTCCACCCCAATACACATCACTAATGGGGTTGTAACCACGATGTTCGGCAGTCCACCCCAATACACATGACTAGCGGGGTTGTAAACACGATGTTCAGCAGTCCACCCCAATACAAATCACTAGCGGGGTTGTAACTACGATGTTTGGCGGCCCACCCAAATACACACCACTAGCAGGATTTTAACCACGATGTTTGACAGTCCACCCCAATACACAACACTAGCGGGATGATAACCACCCGAAGACAGTCATGACCATACACGCTTTTAGCCAATCATAACCTTCGTTCTTATATACATATTCACTAGACCGGCAAATCTTTAAAGACACTCAAAAGGTGAAATATTTTGATGGAATATAATTTATTTTCTTTCTTAGTTTAGGGTTTGCTTGTTAAAAGACAATTCTTTATATACAAGCTGATTAAAGCAGAGATCCTATTTCGTTTCGTTTTTTATAGTTCAAAATTTCATTTTACTTGTATTTACTACACTAAGATCTGGAAGAGTTGCTATATTACGTGCGTTCTGGTTGACGTGAAGTCTGTTACGGCGAGCTCTTAGAGTACCATGCCCGGAACTGTGGGTAAACCACTAGATGCCTGGCGTCAAATGTTCAAAAGCCGCCCGTGCGCCACTGACACCACCTTCCAGTACAGTTGTCAGATTGCTATGTAGTGTAGGTCATCAAAAGTATAAATAACGAAACGAACTATAATCTGTATTTTTTTAATAAGATTTTAGTTCAATCAACATGTCATAAAACTTTCAGACATCGTGGGGGGCGGGGGGGCTGACATATCGTACTTGTCTTTAGACGTGGAGGGGATGGGCGGAGGAACCAGAGAAAATCAACGAAGTTAGGAAGACGACCTTACTCCATGGGGTCGAAACCACGCCACTTGGCTCAATCATAGACCATATGATTTAAGACCACTCGACACCAGTGATGCAGAACGGACGGCCTGACAAGGACAGCTGTGTAGTCTTTATGGTGGGACGAAAAACCGAGGTCCTGTGTACATTTTGGTGTGCACGTAAAAGATCCCTTGGCAGTTGGAATTCGAAATAAGAGTAGGTTGTAGCGCCGCTGCCTGAGCAAAATTCCCGTCATAGCACACTGTAAGACGTATACCCATCTTCCATTAGCCCAGGTTGGGTGCAGAAGAGTAGGACGTTAAACCCCATTTCATTTCATTTCATTTCCACCCCCGCCCTATAGAAGGTGTCCTATATATTAATAGTTAGTATCTTATATTGTATAGTAAAGTTATAATCGATATCCTGGTATCCGCTGTGAGGATCTTTAATCAAGTTCCACTCCACCTTCTCTCTACCAATTCTGCTGATTTGTCTTACTGGAAATTTTACATCAGGTTGTTTGACGACTGAATTACCATCATCCAGACGGTTACCTAGTTTAAAGATACAAGAACACGAACCTGGAAAATAAATTTGATAAAAATTATATCCAATCTTGCTTTAAATTAAAACAAACATTCCTTATTTCATTTTGTGTGTGTGAGAGAGAGAGAGAGTTAACATGTGGTTTAATTTTATTTCAATAATTCGCTTGCGCGTAGGGGTCTTTAGTTGCCACGTACAACCACGCCAGTTGACTAGATGGTAGGCCGTATGATACAGCGCGCGCACGCTAACCATTCGGCCATCCACCCACCCTCATATCCCCCACCCCCGTATGAGAGAGAGGCATAGGGAGAGAGCATTGATGTCCCTAATGGATTACCCACACTTCTGTGCAAGGCTCGCCGTAACAGACCGTTTCATTGGCTAATACCGTACACCGCCCAGAACACGTCAATAACAACTCTGCCACATCCTGGTGTAGTAAAGATAAGTAAAACGAAATTTTGAACTATAAAAATTGAAACGAAATAGGATCTTTTTGTCTGCGATATCACCTCGGTGGAAGCGGACGTTAAATAAAACTAACTCACACACACAGGATCTCTTTTTTAATCAGATTGCATTGTCTCTTACCTATGGTGGATTTATACGGTGGTCTTAAAGCATTTTCTAAAAACAGCTGAATACATATAACACCTTTATCGTTGCGGGTTTCCACTTCGATGTACCAGACCAACCCGTTAATGCTGATCCGTGGACCTTTACACCTTTCACTCATAAAAATGTCATTTAAATTAAAAGTAGCTTTAACAACTGGCCCAACATTATTGTTAAATATATTCACTGCAGGACTGGCAATATTTAACGATGTTGCACCTTGACTAACATCAGAGACGTCGCTGCTAATCTGTCTGGGAATCCTTCCCATTACGTGTAGGGCCTTATCCGAGCATATACGAACCGTTTCATTCGAAGTCCCACTGCTGTTCTGTTCGGCCTGCGAACAATTTTTACACCCGACTTTAGTATTATCCAGACATTCGCAATCACTGCATTGTTGAATTAATTTCTTATTCGTGTCTGAATGATTGATTTCTGTTTCACCCGATGGAAATTCCTCAACACCCCCGTCCGGAACTTTGATTTTTGCTCTACACAGTGGGCAGCTAAACAAATTTTTCTTTGCCATTTTTTGAACGCTTTTAACCAGGCATATAAAACAAAATTTATGTCCACAGTCAATTATTTTGGGTTGCTTAAAACCGGATATACAAATAGCACATTTTTCCATGTCGGTTTCACTGGTACACCCAGCCATTCTTGTGTGTGCAGCGAAAGGGCACGCCCACTAACTTTTTGGGGGGCTAATTCAATATCAATACTTCGCTTGCACGAATCGACTATAGATGTGAGCGTGAGCCGATAAATCCAGGGAGGTTGGGTTGCTAGGCGACGCTACCAATTATCACGTACAAGTCTTGTATCGAAAACAGCACACCCAATGAAAACCCTGGCGCGAACAGGCACACGTACATATATAGGCACAAATTACACAAATAGGCACAATTACGTGTACATAAAAACAAAATCACAGTCTGTCAGTTGAAATAGATTTGACACATAAGCGAAGTTGATGTCTCCGTGTAGCTAGAGGTGACAAAATTTATGCATATCATTCCCTAATTAACCTGATATTCTGTGTCCGTGTTGATTGGTTGTCTTCATGATCCAATACGGCGGACAGTACTTATTATCTTTAGACGGCAATAATCAGCTTATCTTGGAAATTTCTCATGCTGCAAAATAGAGAAATGAAATGAAATGAAATGTGAAATGAATTCTGTCCATGAAGATGGACTTAAACAACACGGTATCCTCTAAAGACGGCATGGACTTACACAACGTGGTGTCTTATAAGGAAATTAAATGACTATTCTGCTCCAAACTGGGCTAATGAAGACGGGCATACGCCATACAGTGTACTATGGGAGCAATTATGCCTGGTCATTGGCACTAGGGTCTACACTTATATCGATTCCAACTGTCAAGGGATCTTTTACCTCGATTTTTCGTCTCATCCGAACGACTAGACAGCTGTCCTGGTCCCCCCCCCGTCTTGCAACACTAACAAGGGGGAACCACACCGGAAAATTCTTAAAGGGGTGCTATGGGCTTAAACAACGCGGTATCTTATAAAGATTAATGTCTTACACAACGCAGTATCCATAAGGGCGTTATTGGCTAACACACGTACGCTATGGGCATACACGACGTAATGACATGCTCGTGTTTCAACTGCCAGGGGACCTTAACTTCTTTTCAAAGGCAGAAATGGGAAATAAACTTTAACACATACTTATGAAAGAAAAATTACTGATTGTTTTAGGCGATATTTCGAAGAGTATTCTCTCACCGTTATCAAGCAAGTTGAGCGAATACTCTCCGAAACGTCGCCCTAATAAATCAGTAATTGTTCTTCCACAAGTATGTGTTATAGTTTAATGCTCTATCCAGTAACTAAATACCTCTAAAAGATCAATATAAACGGGACTTCATCTTAAAGTAGCGAAGTCTCTAGCTCGATATCATCGAAAGTCTCCGACATTGAAAACACGAATTATTTGTAAATTTAAATCAACATTGATGTTGTGAAATTATCGAGAAAAGATGGACTTCTGATATCCAATATTCAACATTTTACCATTGGTGCACTACTCGTGTACCATAATGCGTTTCAGCGCCATTTGTAACAATAGCTCGAAGAACGAGGCTAGACATACTCCATAAGTCATGTCAAACGGTGACCCATATATCTATCTGGAATGCACAATAAATACTATCCGTGTAGACTGGAAGAATCCGACGTTAGAGATTGCCATTCGATTGAGACTTCTGGCGTATTTCGCCGCCGAACACAACTAATTTAAAATTAGAATAACGATAGGTTGCCAGGCAACGAAACATACACCCACAACAGCTACGTCGTCCGGGTAGTCATCAAGGGCTGTCACATATTTTTTTTCTTTTGTCAGTGAAAATCTTATTACGAGTAATAGCCCATTAAGTAATTATCAGAAATGGTTAGAATTGTTTAGATTGTTTGTCTCCTGGCCTTCGCCCACGAGATATTTCAAAGTGGTCAAGGGCCATAACTCTGGCAGTAATCATCATAGGCTCCATCGTCTCATGACCTTAAACACTGTGTATAAATTTAAAGTCAATTGGATATTAACATTAGCCTCTACTCTAGAGCGCCCGCAAGATTTTTCAAAGTGTCGGACGGACCGACAGACGGACGGACGGGGTGACGACAATATACGACCACATTTCCACGTGGGCGTATAAAAACGGAAACGTCTGAATGTAAATCAGTTTATATACATTTATATTACACTATTATATGCGTTGCGACCCACTTGTGTCAATTTCTAGGTCCCAAATATCAGCGATTTAGCTCATTTAATATTTCAAATTACCCATTTAATCCAACAAGAACTTTCCCGGTGAGTAACAGAAATAATACAACATTCCCATTCTTTATTTGGACCGAAAACAAAAAGCTTCGGCTACTTGAATCCCGGGGGGGTGGGATGGCCTAGTGGTCTAGAGTGCCGCGCTTCGACCTCCAGCTGGTCGGTCACCTCTGGCTTGCGGCTGTGGTTTCGATCCCTGGTGTGAGCGTATGTGGCATGGAGATAGGGGCGCCTTCTCCTCCTCGTGGGTTTCCTCCGGGCACTCCGATTTCCTCTCGCTGCTAAAAACCCCTACGCGCAAGCGAATTATTGAAAAAAATTGAAACCGTATGTTGGTCCCAAAATGACCTAGTTTGTGTCGAGTGGACGTTAAACCCCATTTCTCTCTCTTTCTCTCACTTGAATTCCAAAGCGAGTCTTGTTTCAAAAAGATTGCAGTCTGCTGTGTTTCGATTGAGTGATACTGATTTTATACAATTGCTGCTTTTTGTCAGTCGAAAAACAAAAAAAAATGGCCACCAGAGACGTGTCATTATTCTCACTTCATCCAGAAGAACAAAGGAAGTAATGGAGTAGTTTATCGCGATGATTGATTTATTTGGTATAAACCATCACAAATCTTAGTTTCACGCTAACGGGTGGAGAGTGAGAGAGGGGAGAGGGAGAGGGAGAGAGAGGAATGGGGTTTAACGTCCACTCGACACAAACTAGGTCATTTCAATAATTCGCTTGCGCGTAGGGTCTTTACCAGTGGGAGGAAACCGGAGTACCCGGAAAAAACCCACAAGGTTGGACAGGCGACCCAACTCCTTGTCACGTACCACGATGGATTTGAAACCAGGCCAGTTTACTCAATGGCAGGACGTATGATACAGCGCGCGCACGCTTACCATTCGGCCATCCACCCCCCACCCCCCCGAGAGAGAGAGGGGGTGAATGGCTAGCGCATGCGCGTTGTATCATAAGGTCTGTCAGTTTGTCATTAAATCAACTGGCGTGGTTTCTATTCCCCGGTTATACGTGACAAGGAGTAGGGTCGTTTGTGCGATCTCGTGGGTTTTCTCCGAGTCCACTGGTTTCCTCCCACTGCTGAAGATCCCCACGCGCAAGATGATTTTTGATATAAAATTGAACCATATGTTAGTCCCGAAATGACCTAGTTCGTGTAGAGTAGACGTTAAACCCCTTTTTTCTCTATACATATATTGATATTACGGGTATAAATTTGCCTCGTATGACGCATTTTTTATTACTCTGTGTAACTACATCGTGTGAAGCCGTTTATTGCGAGAGTACGGTATTGTCACACTATGGAAGTACATGGTATGGCGCAATACTGGGAGATAGCAGTACGATATTATGCAGCCACGTGCAAATCCATTGTCACTTATGGGAAGTACATAGTACAGTTGGAGCAATGTTTGGAGACAATACGTCATTGCGATGCTGACAAAGCCATTGTCACTTCATAATAAATCGTATAGAAGCTTTATTTTGATTTAGTAGAATGCTGCACCTTTGTCTACGATATCACCCTAGGTGGAAGTGGACGTTAAATTCCAGTAACGAACGAATGTTGCATCGTTCACATGTATTGTTACTTCATGAATATACATATTTTGAGATAATGTCGAAGTTTGCCGAGTGTGTCACAATCAATCATAACAGGGCACTTTTTCTGATTTATGTATGTACATTTATAATGTTGCCCGGTTCAAAGCTATTGTTACTATACATGGTGCAGTATATTTGGGGATAGTACGGTATTATGGTGTCCGGTTCAACGTCATTAAGATATACATGTAGTATATTGTTTGTATGAATGTATTGTGTATGTACATGTATTATTAAATGTATATGACTATGTGTAAGTGTATAGGTATACATGCTGTCCATAATGGACGTTTTGATGCAATAAACTTCTTATCTTATCTTATCAGAGAGGGGGTGGGATAGGGAGACCAAAAGAGAGAGAGAAAAAGAGGAGTAGGTAGGGGATAGAGAGAGGAAGAGAGGGGTGGGTAAGGGATAGAGAGACAGCGAGAAAGAGAGGGGTGGGTAGGGGATAGAGAAAGAGAGGTGTTGGTAGGGAATAGATAGACAGAGAAAGAGAGGGGTGGGTAGGGGATAGAAAGAGAAAGAGAGGGGTGGGTAGGGGAGAGAGAGACACAGAGAGAGAGGGGTGGGTAGGGGAAAGAGAGAAAAAGAGAGGGGTGGGTAGGGGATAGAGAGAGAGAGAGAGAGAGAGAGAGAGAGAAAGAGAGGCATAAAGATTTAACAGATGTTACACTGTATGTATATATATACTTCACGTGCTGTAATATATATACGAGAGATAGAAATGTAAGAGATTCAACACAGAGAAATAGAGAGGGGGGGGGCGAGAGAGAGATCGAAACCATTGGGAGCAAAGGCGGGGAAGTTTATCTTTACTCTCTCTAGAACACCCGATAGCACTTTTCACTTTCGCGGGAGGTGGGGGGCATTTAGTTTACAAATGTAGTGCTTCCTATACAGAGCAGTAAATATATATATATATCGTTGCATTCTGTATGTTATTCACCGGTGGTGGATTAAAGTACGCTGTGTTAATCGTCTCGTTTGATTTAAATCGTCATTAAATAGTCAGCAAACTCAACTTAAACAGAAAAATAACTAACCTTGGTTTATTAGAATCCAATAAAACTGGAACATATATTCTAAATATCCCCCGGTGATACTAAATATGTGGTTTTGTTATCATTCCACTCCACTTTCATGTAATGGGTTTGCGGAAAAACCCATTTTCAATATCCTACTTCCGTCATATTATAAATAGCTGTAAATGGTTCTACTTTCATTGTAATTTCTCAGCGATAGCTTTCAATAACCAGTCCTCCCGCAACAGCTAATATTGTTAACACAATATCCAACTCTCTTATCTACATAATATGTAATTATTGATACAACCTATAACGAGCGTATATATTCATGCTTATGTCTAGTCGTCCAGACGGGACGAAAAATATCTTGATACTTATAATTAGCTGCCATACGCCATATTGCTAGTGGTGTCACCTGTGGGCCTAAGAGGCGTGTGTTTAGTGGTTTGGGTGGAATAAACAGAGTATTTAAATTCAACCGCTGCCGTTATAAATTGAAAAAAAGAAAAGACAAACGTGTTATCTCTCACGTTACTCTCGTAACCATAGAAATAAACATTGTCAGGTAACTGTTATAAGAAGTCAGGTATGCCTTTTATTGTATCGATTAAAGCTTCCAAAATCAATTTGTCAATCGTTGCATTTTGCTATGGAAATGAGCGGGAACATTGGTTAAGCCAAACGTCACACAAGACAAATAACCGATATGGAATAGTATTCATTGTGACAAACATAATAGCAGATGATCTCGTTATACTTACAACTGCCACATTCCGTTATTCAAACACGTCATTGTGCTTTGGAAATAACTGAAGCATTAGTTAAGCCAAAAGTCACAAAATAGAAATAACCAGTACGAAATAGCAGCCATTGTTGATAAATATAAGAGGAAAAAATCTCCATGTTCTTAAACAATGTGAATCATTGACAAACTAACAATGCATAACATTTCATTATTTTAATCAATAGGTTTAGTTTCTTATGCGCATGAATAGCTTAATCTAAGTTAACGAATTTTTATGTCACGCCAATGATAAAAGAAAAGAAAAATCAAGCTGGAAAACCCCACGCAACGATCTCGGCAGACACCGGCCCAACATACCGAGTCACTTGACCCCCCCCCCTCCGCACCCAACCCCGAACTATGTCTAATGAAATGGGGTTTAACGTCCTACTCTTCTGGTCGGATTGGGCTAATGACGACGTGTATATTTAAAGTTGCAATTTCATATTTTTAAGTTATGATTTTAAAATATATAAAATAAAGCCCTAAAATAGATTCTATCTATAAACAGTCCTACCTTGTTAAAGAATAATCCTATTAATCCTATAATTCAACTATTGCCAGTTGAGAAATTGGCAAAAATATCATTTTCAACTTCAAATTCAAACGTTTGAAGATAGCTATTGCATAGGGGTGAATGGAAAACAAGGGAGGTAAGTGTGTTATTATTTCCTGTGTCATAGATATTTATGCCTCTAAAATAATGCCCATGATCGTATAATAGTGAGTTGAGAACCTTTTGAGCAAAAGACATAGAAATATTTATGTTTTGACTTTCTTAGAAAATATGAAATTCCCGCTTTAATGAAGGGGGTCATGATCATACGAATTAGTGTTTTTGTGTCTAATTAACCAACTATTTCAAGCTTTCGAGTTAAAGAACGTAATCATCAGGCCACTCGAATTAATGTGCTCTGGTTTAGGCGTAGGGCTCTGTTTATCAAACATTAATAGGTGGGTGGGTTCACATCAAACGGGGGTCTAATCAATCGGCATACCGCGTAAAAATTACGCTAGCTTTCTTTCAAGTGGACGTAAAACACCGCGTCTCAATCTAATAAACATCGGTTCATTGAATTGGGTTAAATTGATTCTATTTTGGATAATTAATGGCGTGTGCTCTATATCAATCCACAAATGACCCATATTTGTGTTGAGTGGAGTTTAAACTTTCTCCGAGGCCTGTGGTTTCCCTTCACTGCTAAATACCACTACGCGCCAGTGGATTATTTAAATAAAATTCAACCATGTGTCAGCCCCTGAATGGTCTAGTGTGTTCTAGATCACGTTAAACCTCTCGCGGGCGTTCTTTTACGTGCTCATCAAGGGGCACACGGAGCCTTGGGTTTTTGGCCAACCGCCTCTCTCTCTTTCTCTCTCTCTCTCATGTCGAATTCCAACTGCTCATACTGAAGTAATGCAAACTGAATGAACTCATCATGGCTGGCATAAAAAATGAATACATGTTTATTGTAACTAAAGTGTTTATGTAAAATATTTCTCTCTCACTCGTGTTTATAATTACACAAACAGGTATGGAATATTTTAATAGACCTCTTATAATAAGTAACATGTTAATTGGGCACCAGTTCTAACCAAGAAGGTAATACACCACTAATGATAAGTATCTTATTAAGAGATCTCTGATAACTATCCAGACGTAAATACCTTCTCAGAAATAATTATCCAGACTTAAACATACGTCTGTATATTCATTATTATTAATTGTACTGATGTTTTGATCTTGACAAAAACAGTATTTGTTTTCGACATGGTAAGACGCTTATTGCAATCAATTAAGCAATTCCTAGAAAGTTCTGTTTCTTGTCAATTGTACTTATTGTTA
Organism: Patella ulyssiponensis; assembly: GCA_963678685.1. Lineage (NCBI taxonomy): Eukaryota > Metazoa > Mollusca > Gastropoda > Patellidae > Patella > Patella ulyssiponensis. The sequence continues at coordinate 94,944,466 of OY783226.1, forward strand.
CTCATTGCGAACATAAGCGCCGGACAGTTTGATACTAACACGTGGTCATGCGTGTTGCCATAGTTACATGTATCATGCTCAGCAGGGAGTTGCGCATTTACTCCCCTTTAAATTCCAAATGATAAAAAGGTAACTGTCAATCAAGACGTAATGAAATGAAATCAAATAGGGGTTAACGTCCTACTGTTCTGTACTAACCTGGAGGGAGAGAGAGAAAGAGGGGGGGGGGCAAAAGGGTCCCACATCTGTTACTGTCGAATCCACTACTGAATGACAATGCAGTCATTGCATTGGCATAAAAATCATCAACCAAGAAGCCCCCCACGCCCAACACCCCGCGAAAGGACCCTCAGAATAATATAGCCTCCGCCATGATAAACCTTAAAACACCCCTGAGAACGGGAATCGAACCCGTGGGCCGCTGAGAGACTATGGCTCTCATACACAACATAAACCCAGATCAAGGCTTATGTTTGTCTTTTTCTGTTGCCGATCTTGAAATAGACCTTAGATTTACATTGGGACCCCCAACCACAATTATTCCTGTGTATGCAAACATGAAATGTTAGACTTTAGTAGTAGCGGTGAGATCTGTGGAGGTTAAAAGAACAAGTTTGAAGATGGTAATTACGTGTAAGCATTTCAGGAATCTTGTGTTCTCGCTGTGTAAAATTATAAATCATATTTTGTGTTCTACATCTTGATCCCATTCCAAAACTGTCAACAAAATAAAAATGGTTATTAAATCAATTAAACGCTCAGACGTCATAGCATTATTATACCGTGAGCACATGCGCACTTGTATGAGGCCAATCTAATAAAAACAATACCCGTATTTTACTGTTATCCGATCGCGCCTAATTTTTTTTTTTAGAAAAGATCAACAACCCCAAGCATTTGTCATCTCCGTTCCCTTCTTAGGCCCAATAAATGTGATTTTCGCTGGATACTGAAATTTATGTATTATTTTCAAGGACCCGACTTGATGATTAAGCTGGAAATGGATAATAGAAACTCCGACCAATATTTGTAAACCAAGTAACTGAAAATACAAGGTTGTTTTTTTCTTGGCTTTGTAGAATCAATTATAACTCAAAACGCACACGTGTGATAGGGTAAATTATATCGCAATAATTATAACACAACGGGTACGCACAACATTAATCTTGTTGTCAATTATCGCGTTTTTTGTGGGCAAATGTAACATATAACAGAGGAGAAGGCGCGCGGAATCGCCGTAAAAACACGTGCTTGGAAAATGGACTTTATGCTGTGAGAACGTGTTACTATGTTGCCTTCTATATAGAGTAAGTCGATCGCAACACAAAAGTATGTGCTACCGTGTAACAAGTGCAGGAGACCGCGGTTAAACATACAATATTCAAGAGCTAAATCTGCCTATTGCACGTCTTTCTTTAGGCCTGAAATGTTATCTTATAAAATGGTCAATTAGACATTAATTAACTTATCCAGATCATAATCAACTCTCGGTGGCATCGCTTCCCTGCGATCTTGAGTGGATTATGACCCGATTCACTGCATAACTTCCCTTCACGATTAAATCAGTAAAAGGATAATCGAGACTATGATTTTTATCGCACTGAATTAAGTAACTTTGACCGAGGCTAAGTACAACAACAGCCAATCGCTTAATTGTCGGTGCATTGTGAACCAATTGACTGAACTTTTCAGCAAATTCCTGTTACATTATCTAGTTATTAACTATTATAGTGAGAACTGCCAACATCTAATCTCCCATAATGTATCTTTAACTAACAATTTGACTGTACTACAAATACTACACATATTACTACTACTACTACTATTACTATATTATACTACTACTACGACAAGAAGAGATAGAGATGCTTAACGCACGCACCGTATATCATAATCTCTGCTTTATCTTGTTAGGATATTTCTAGATCATTACGCCACTCATCACTCGTTGGTTATTTTGGGAATTGAAACAGTTAACACTTTCTGTTTTAACAATGTGTATTTCATGTCGACGACCGCCATGTGTTGGGTTTACTTGAGGAACGACTCTCAGAATGACAGATGATATTATTTTGCACCTGTAATACAAGCGTGGGTTATGCTTAGAATGTGTTTGGCGCCTCATTAAACCGTTATGAGTATTTACGGGTGATATTGTTGTCTCGATTGAAACTCCGCCAAAAATTTTATTGTTGTTAGAAATAGACAGAAGTATTTTTAACATCAATGTGTTCAATAGATGTAAGGCTGAAACATCTGGTGTCAAGGACGAATATAATGTAATAGTACAAATAGTAGGGAAAGAAGGGGTAGGGGTGGAGAGAGAGAGATGGGGACAGGGTTGGGGGAGAGACAGAGATGAGAAGAGACGGATTGAGTTTAACGTCCACGCGACACAAGCTGGGTCATTTCGGGACAAACACATGTTTCAGCCGTATTTCAATGTTTCGCTTGCGGGTATGATTCTTTAGCACTGGGAGGAAACCGGAGGACCCGGGGAAACCCACGAGGTTGTACAGGCAACCCTACTCATTGTCACGTACAACTGGGTATCGAAACCACGCCAACTGACCAAATGACTTACCTCATGATACAGCGCGATAACCATTCGGCCATCCACCCCCACCCCACCCCCGGCTAATGTGTTAGCAGCATGATTGAGGAAGAAGCGTCGTTTAACTTCCAGGGTATTTTGTTTGGAAGCCAATTATACTACATGTGTTGAAATTAGCTGCATGAATGAGGAAGAGGCGACGTTTAACTTCCAGACTATTTTGTTTGGAAGCTGAGTATACTACTATTTAAATGAGGTGCAAACGGGATGGGGCGTTAAGGTCCACTAGATCATTTGGTGACTAACATATGGTTCAATTTCATTATGCGTAGGGATCTTTAGCTGTGTGGGGAGATAAATAAGAGAGGGCGTTTGTTTGACAGATGGGTGGAAAACCACGGTCCTGCGTGTCCTTTGGTATGCACGTAAAAGAACCCTTGGCACGTGTAATTCGACTAATGCCGTTCACAGCACAGCGCATGCCCGTCCTCGTTATCCGGTTAAGTGCAGAAACGTGACGCAGTTTACTTACATCTGTTTAATTTGAATAAGGACAATGCTAAATGACCATCTGCCGTATTCATTGAATGACAGTTTACCGTTGTTTATCTAAACCCACATTAAATATATAAATGATTTTATTGATGTTCCAGTGTTTGTGGTTAAATTGGTAGTTCTGTCGTGTATCATAATGTCGGCTCTGGTTACACCCACATTAACGTAATATGAGTGATTTTATTTATGAAAGATTGACAGTTTGAGGTTATATTGTATGTACTCTTGTTAAATAGTTCAAATACAAAAAGGCGGATCCAGGAATTTTTGCAGGAGAGGGTTCGCTAGGTTCCTGTTAAGGAAATCTGCCATCATCGTCTTTAAATTACATAGGCATACATGCAAATTGAGTTCTTTTAATACACAAACATTCCGATACATAATATTATTGTTAACTTTAGGGTTCGCAAATGCTCCGTGGTCAATAATTTGTTGTGTGATGTGAGGGTAGCGTCACACTCGTGGATATTATGCTGGGGCTGCCTATACCCATAAAGGCAGGTTTACGCTAGTAGGTTCATCCCGAGGTGTTGCATTACTAAAGGCCGGGTCACAGTAGTGGGTTTATCCTGGGGTTTTATGGCCAGTCAGAGTTACAATATAGTTGATTTACCTGAGCTCTTATATTTATAAGACAAATTATTTCGTGTAAACGGGGTAATTTGTCCTATAGGTTACAACGTTACAGATTGTCTAGCCAGCGTGCAATAAACCAAGTCCTGTTCACAGGGGAGGTGTCCTATGATTGACTAATCAAACGCAAGCGCCCGCTCTTTTCAAGTTGTCTGACGTCGAACTAAACTAGGCCAAAAGCGAGAATTTAATGTTTTGCTAGGATCTGTCTTTTCTATCGATGTGATGATGTGACGCAGCCTTAAAAATATCAATATTGTCGGTATTTAGGTGTTTTGACGCAATATTGATTAAAGGCCCACTTTAACGATGATAAAATGAAAATGTCGAAAATTTTAACAATGAATAATATCGATTGTGAGTGTTAATTATAGTTACATCTGTCCAATAAACATTTGAATGGATGTGGTTTACAATAGGGTGGATGACTGAATGGTTAGCACGTGTGCGTTATATCATAAGGCCTGTCATTGAGTCATCTGGCGTACTGTTGACAATAGGATATTGATAAAAGCGGCAGTAAAGAGAGAAAAAGAAATGGGGTTTAACGTCTGCTTGACACAAACTAGATCGTTTTTGGACTAATACATAGTTCAATTTTATATCAATTTATTTGGATTGCGTGTAGGGGTCTTTAGCAGTGGGAGAGAACAGGAAGACCAGGCGAAAACCCACGAGGTTGGACGGGACTACCCTACTCTTCGTCACGTACAACCGGGGAATCGAAACCATCAGTTGACTCAATGCCAGACCTTGTGATGCAACGTGGGTTCAATACCGATGTTTTTTCGACAACGTTCCTCGAAATTTTCCGCCATGGTTTCCCCTTGTTAGTTGTAGCATGATGCGGGGGGGGGGGGGGGGTCTGGCAAGAAACAGTGTCGGGATTTCGGCCAAGCCGAACCACTGCACGTTGCGTTGTCCTTTGTCGGGCCCTGCATCAGTAACAAGGAGGAACCACGCAGGAAACTCCCGATGACCTTCCTCGACCAACACATGCATCGAACACGGACCTCAACGTTACAGACATATGCTTGCTCCCATGTAAAGACTCACCCTAACAAAACCACATGATCCTAATTGAGTATGTATCACTGGTGTCTATTAAGTTTGTAATTGTGTTTTTCTTTATTTAGTTTGAATCAGTCTGTGTCTACGGTTGTATGATGTCTATGACTTCCCTTTCCTTATTTTGCAAAATTCATATAATTTCATGTATATTTACTCAGGTGTGCCGCTATTTGTTCACGTGTTCCAAGGTGTGCCGTTTGCAAAAAAAAGGTTGAGAGCCACTGCCTTAACCCTAGGTATCACGCTGGATCGGGAAATACACCCCCTGGATAATTCTTAAAGGCTCAATACCACTCTTGTTGTAACTAAATAATATGTCCCAATCTTTATTCTGGGCAACAAATTGTATTATTTTACAATATTCCAATTAATTGAAGATACAAATTTCATCTTAACACATCTAATTTTTAAAATTGGAAAAATTCAACTAAATGATTTGAAAAGCCTAACGTAAACCTTTTCAAATGTGACTTGGATTTTAAAATATTTTCGAGCCCTCTGGACAAGTAAAATAGGATGTAATGAATAATTTACACAACAATAGGACACTTAAACATCTAGTACTTAGACTAAGGCTATTATTTATTTTCTGGAGCTGCCAAGCCAGCAAGAGTGTTATTGTCCCTTTAATGTAATATGACCATATAGTTTTCAATTGATATTCTATCTGTTTCAGCCTGGACTGACATTTACACCAATTTAAAAGAGATAAATTGATTTTGATTGAGGTTCAACGCTCGAATTTTCTGTAAAATCCTCTTTTGAAAATAATATTAAAATCAGATTTATTTAATAGGTAATCTGACCATCACGTTTAGATGTTTCTAATGCTGTAAAGTATCTCTCTCTCTCTCTCTCTCTCTCTCTCTCTCTCTCTCCCTCTCTATCATCACGGTGGCTATGTGTGTAAGACGATGTCGGGTGTTCGATCCCTGCATTATTTGCCGAGATCTTTTTTCCAGATTTTCCGGTGTGGTTTTCTCAATGTCAGTGATGCAGGACGGAGGGCTTGACAAGGACAGCTGCCTAGTCGTTCGGATGGGACTGAAACCCGAGATCTCGTGTACACATTGGTGTGCACGTAAAAGATTCATTGGTAGTTGGAATTCCATATGAGAGTAGGTCGTAACGCCGCTTCCCCGGGCAAAATTTTCCTCATAGCTCAGTGTATGGCGAATTCCGGTCTTTATTAGCCCAGGTTAGGAGCACAGCACAGTAGGACGTTAAACCCCATTTCATTTCATTTTATTTATCTCTCGAGGGGGGGTGGGGTCGAATGGTAAGCGTGCACGCGCTGTATCATACGGTCTGCCTTTGAGTCAACTGGCGTGGTTTCGAATGTCCGATTGTACGTGGCAAGGAATAGGGTCGCCTGTCCAGCCTCGTGGGTTTCGCCGGGTACTCCGGTTTCCTCCCACTGCTAAAGACCCCAAAGCGCAAGCGAATTATTGAAATGAAATTAAACCATATGTTAGTCCCGAAATGACCTGGCTTGTGTCGAGTGGACGTTAAACCCCATTTCTCTCCCTCTCTCTCTCCCTCTCTCTCTCTCTTTCACTCGGCTGATAGTGATACTGTGTGTATAAATATAAATGTAACTGTCTCTGTTAATTAAACGTCAGAGTTGTATATCTGACATGAAGTTTGATTTTAATTAACTTTAATTAACTTTACTAAACTCAACGTTTTATCAACTACAATCTCAGATTTATGTTTCTGTTGCTAAATTAATTTTAAGATCCGCACCCGGTGCCCTGCCTTTCTTCCAGAATCTCTTCTTATAGCATGCAGATCTTGGCTTGGACATCTGAAGAGTTTTTGCTTAATCAGATTTAATCTCTGTTCATCGAGGTCAAATTAATTTTGTTAAGCTGAACTGGTCGAGGTGGGGAACTCAAGGTCTTAGAGCAGGGGGGGGGGGGGTGTATTACAATCGGGTTTATCTTGGTTGTTTGAACAAATAAGCCTTAAATTGCATTTGCCCGTATGTCATGAACTCTGTTGAGGTCAAAATAATTCGTTCTTTCCTTCGTTTCTGGATTTTTACGTCCACTTCCATCAAGGGTGATATCGCAGAAAACCCACGAGGTTGGACAGGCATACCCACTCCCTGTCACGAACAAACGCCGATTCAAAACCACGCCAATTGACGCAATGATATCCCTTATAACCAAACGCTAAGGCGTTAAATATTCAGCCACCCCAACCGCCATTCGGGACAGAAAAAATAGGATGTTAAACCCCATGCCAATCCATTTCCGTTCGCTTTATCCAAATCTTACATAATGGACATCTAAGCGATAAATTGTTTGATTATCGAATTTTCTAGATGCTTAATTGATCTCAAAGGACCCTGTGTTTGACAAATCATGGCAAAAACGTCACACAAGACATCCCGCCAGAAATATGAATGGAATCAATTAACGGATTTCGGTAAGAGGTAATAAACAGTTTTATCACCTTTAGATCTTGACCCCTAATTGACCTCATCTTGATTGACAGGTGTTGTAATCTGATTGGTCAATCAATGAGCGGTGTTTTATTAATTCTTTCTTTCAGTAATAGGAAGCACGTGTTTAATAAATCGGATTCCTTTGGTTGGTAACACCGCGATTATCTCCGTCAATACTCCTCCATTCATGGATCTATATCTAATCAGAGAAAAACACTCCACGCTTTAATTCCTGATAATTATATCGGGTTATTAAGTGGAAGGCCAATTAATACGTATTTATTTATTGTTTGGTTCAAGGCCGCTTGTGAGAATGTTGCGGGTCACCACGAGGCTGGACAACCGAATGTTCTCGTAGTCACGTACAAGTGGGGTATCGAAACCACACCACCTGGGGGTGTTGGGATGGCCTAGTGGTCTAGAGTGCCGCGCTTCAACCTCTAGCTGGCCGGTCACCTCTGGCTTGCGGCTGTGGTTTCGATCCCTGGTGTGAGCGTATGTGGCATGGAGATAGGGGAGCCTTCTCAACCTCGTGGGTTTCCTCCGGGTACTCCGGTTTCCTCCCACTGCTAAATACTCCTACGCGCAAGCGAATTATTGAAATAAAATTGAAACCATATGTTAGTCCCAAAATGACATAGTTTGTGTCGAGTGGACGTTAAACCCCATTTCTCTCTCTCTCCACACCACTTGACTGAATGAGAGACGTTCTGAATCTGACCCGACGCACACCACGTTAACCCTTCAAACCACCCAGCCCCCTAAGCCCTAAGTACGGACAGGAAGAATATTGATGGGGGGGTGGGTGGTAACTCAGGTTCCAGCCATACTAAGCTGCTTAAGAACAGATACTAAGCTAGTTGACCGACATTTTAAGTTCTAATCGTCAATTTAAATGGAAAACACTACGTATTTTTTTTAGAATTAAGTATTTCTTCTGCTTTTATTTAATAAAATTGAAAAAGTTTATTTTGTTTTTTGTGTGCATGTCAGATGTTGAAGGCAGTAGAATGATATTACAACACCGTATACTCATTTTTGGATATGGCGGCCTTGTAGTGCAGAGAGAGAGAGAGAGAAATGGGGTTTAACGTCCACTCGACACAAACTAGGTCATTTCGGGACTAACACATGGTTTAATTTTATTTCAGTGTTTAGCAGTGGGAAGAAACCGGAGTACCCGGAGAAAACCCACGAGGTTGGACAGGCGACCCTACTCCTTGCCACGTACAACCAGGGATTCAAAACCACACCAGTTGACTCAATGACAGGCTGTATGATACGCCGCGCGCACGCTACCCCCCCCCCACACACACACACACATTAGTTTAATCAATAATTCGCTTGCGCGTAGGGGTCTATAGCAGTGGGAGGAAATCGGAGGACCCGGAGAAAACCCACGAGGTTGGACAAACGACCCTACTCCTTGTCACGTTCAACCAGGGATTGGAAACCACGCCAGTTGACTAAATGACAGGCTTTATGATACAGCGCCTAATACAAAATGAAATGAAATTGGGTTTAACGTCCTACTCTTCTGCACCTGACCTGGGCTAATGGAAGACGGGGCGTCTAATACAACAGAAAGTATGAAGGAGAAAACTTTCCTTGAATTCACCGTTCCCATACCGTTAATAAAGGAAAGATAATAAAAATAAAATGGGGTTTAACGTCCTACTGTTCCGCACCAGTCAATAAAAGTAGCCAGCTGATTATTTACCAATAATGTGGCTAAGTCGGTCAAAGATGTCCCTCATTCCGGAGGTCGCTGGTTCCATCCCTGCATTAGCCGAAAACGTTCATCGGAATTTTTCGACGTGGTTTCCTTTGCCATCTGTCTAGATGGGACGAAAACAGATCCCTTGGAGATATGCCAGTCCTCATTCGCCCATTTAATCTAACCCTAATAAAAAAAAAACTTTGAAAATAAGTATATAAATTGGTTATTTCCAATTAGTTTCGTTGTTCCGGTCGAGCAAATAAAATGAAATGAACCAGCTGAATTCATTCATGGGTAAAGAAACCCTACAAAAACAAAAACACGAGCCATGGGGGTTGGTAGCATAATCGTCATAAATATAACTTGTCAATAAGTTGTCAATACATTGAAGGTCACGTATTCTGTAATTCCAGGACAGACAACTCTCGCCGTAAGGTAAAAACAATCCTGCTGATTATGGCAATGGAAGTGGGTTTAATTGCTCGTCAACATCAGACTTCGATCTCACTGATTTATAAAATGAAATGAAATGGAATGAAATGTAGTTTTATAATGTCTCATAAACAGAATATGTCGATCATTTTGAAACAAATATAAATATGTGGTAATTTGTGTTACTATGGTTACATGTTCAGTGTAAGAAATGAAATGAAATGGGGTTTAACGTCCTACTCCTCTGCGCCTAACCTGGGCTAATGGAAGACGGGCATACGCCATACAATGTACTATGAGGGAAATTTGGCCCAGGCCGCCAACTGCCAAGGGATCTCTTACGTGCACGGCAATGTGTACACGGGAACTCGGTTTTTCGTCCTATCCGAACGACCAGACAGCTGTCCTTGTCAGGCCCTCTGTTCTGCATCACTGACAAGTGGAAAACCACGACGGAAAATCGAGATGAACTTTCTCGGCTAATGCAGGGATCAAAGACGGACGTTTTAGTCTGATCCAACGCGTACGAATTAACCCTTCAACCACCCACTCCCCTAAGTCAGGACAGGAGGAGTGGGTTTAAAACATCCTGATGAATCTTCTGGGACCATGCCGGGATTCAAACCCAGAACAATCTACCCAAGAAGCTCAGAGGCGTGTCCGAAAATGACCCCTTGAGAGTTGGATTTCGATATCAGAGTAGACTAGAGAGCCGCTGTCCGGGCACGTAAAATATCCCTTGGCAGTTGTAATTCGATATAAGAGTGCCATGGTGCTGCTGTCTTGGCAAAATTTCCCTTATAGCACACTGCATGGCGTATGTCCGTCTGCATTAGCCTAGTCGGAACAGACCATACACTGTAAAAATCCCTACTTTTTGTTATTTGAAGGAAATTATCCGTATTATCACGGAAAAATCTGTGATTTGAGATAAATAACTCGTATTTTTATCATAAAATCTGTTGTTTTACATGCATTTCTGTCTTTGGACAGAAACGTCGGTATTTTTACATACTTTTTAGTATATTAACTGATAGAAACTGTTTATTAACAATTGTATTATTAATCCAAAGACCTATAATATTCCAGAATAACCTGTATATTAACGGCACTGTTCTGTTAATTCACATAGTTATACTGTTGGATTCGGTCTCTCTCTCTCCATCTCTCTCGGTCTCTCCCTCTCTCTCTCTCTTTCTCTCCCTCTCACCCTCTCTCTCTCTCTTTAAATCTGTCTAAATCTCTCTCTAAATTTCTACGAAAAAAGATTGACACATAGCGATGTTTTCCGTGCACAATTTGCCCCCATACCACTCACTAAAGGCGAGACTGAACCAATACGATGTTAAACCGAATTTCATTTTATTTCGTCAACCATGAAATGTACGGACATGACCTCTCGAACCCGATACTTGTTTTTCATGCTAGGCTAATTATTTCCTCGTCATTGCCTGGTCAACAACGCCAACGTTGATTTCTGGTCATTTTGTGAATTATTGATAAGTTGGTCGATTGAATAACAGAATTAATGAATGTATCCATGAATAATATTCACACATATGTTGCCTATTCTTTTTTCGATTTACATGAAATGGGGTTTAACGTCCTACTGTTCTGCTTCGACTGGGCTAATGAACATTGCCATACACCATACAGTGTGCAATGAGGGGAATTTTACCCCGACAACGTCACTGCGGCATAGTTGTATATGAATTGCAACTGTCAAAGGTTCTTTTGCGGGCACACCAGTGTGTAAACGGGATTGAAGACGCGACCACCTGTTTAGCGAACCGACGTCTTATTCACTGAATCACCGTGCCCCCTCCCCTTCAATTTCTCACCAGAATACTGATCTGCATGTTCCGAGATAAGAGATGATACTATTATGTTCGATGATGCGACACATTGGTGTGCCCGCAAAAGATCCCTTGGCAGTTTGAATTAGATGTAAGAGTAGGCCGTAGTGCCGCTGCCCGAGCAAAATTCCCTTCATAGCACACTGTATGGTCTATGTCCGTCTTCATTAGCCCAGGTTAGGAGCAGAACAGTACGACATTAAACCCCATTGCGTTTCATTTCGATACATTAGTTAAACATGCATTATGTAAGAGCTATATATAAGTTATTAATTAGACATTAATGAACCTATCCAGTCCATAACCAACTCTCGATGTCATCGCTTGTCTGCGATATTTACTGGATTAGGATCCGGTTTGCTGCTCAACTTTCATGCATGATTTAATCATGAATTGGATAATCATGACTATGTTTTATCTTACCGACTTCAGCTATGATGATTGAGGCTAGATCGCTAAAATCTCGGTTCAGGGTGGATCAATTTGACAGAAATTTTCAGCAAATTCCTTTTATATTATGGAGTTTTTAACTATTATAGTGAGAACTGCCAGCTCTTTACCTAATCTCCCATAATGCATCTTTAACAGTTTAATAAAGAGTTAATCATTCAAAATTAGATGATAACAAAAAGAAAATATTGAAAATTTCATTCTAATTTTAATTCATTCGGAGTCAAAATAACCACTGTTTGTAGTTTTGACAAGATGTATGCATTGTGGTAACCAGGACACCCATATATTCGAGACTTGGCCTCGCTTTCCTATTGTTTAAATTAAAAATTTTAAATGGTGAACCGTTCTAATCTAGTTAAAATCGAGAGTACCTGATACCACCGAGAGTTGATTATAGTATTTTTTAATAAATGTCTAATTAATAGTTTTTATAACATTTCAGGCATAAAGAAACATCTGCAATAGGCAGATTTAGCTCTTGCATAATGTATGGTTAAATTTTGCCAGGTGAAACTAAATGCATCCAATCGTAGCGACAAACAAACAACAGAGTATATTTCACCGTTCTTGTCCGCCGCGAATAATTAGGCTTGAAACTCCACGAGCCCCCTCTTTTATCCCAATGTCATGATCATTTTTTTTTATATGTCGCCTAACATTGTCAAAGATAAAATTATCTCTTTTTTTTTGTATCGTGAGTCTTAAAATAACTATAGTCATCTTTGATTCAAGTCCAAAATATAACAGTTGATTTGATTTGATGTGATTTTAGCTCCTTAAAGCTTCGTATCTGTCAATGGCATCCGGTTTTCTTAAAATAATTCATGGATCATGGAAACAATCCGCCAAGTTAAAACAGTATAGGTGGTTCAGACGAAAATGGCGGAAATGATCATCCATATATGGAAACCCGTGGATTGTTAGACACGCTATGGTGTCAGACAATTGACACGTTGACCTATCAAAACGTCACATTTTTCTTCCACTAACTGCGATAATGACGACGGTTGAAATGGGGCCTTATGGCTGCGCCGAGGCCTATACTATGACTTAATTTCGACTTCGTCCTGCCAATGTTTTTTTTTTTTTTTTTGCGTGCGTGTCAATTGTTGGTCCCATTCACTGTTTCTTGCTACTGTTCCTTTAACGTCAGGCGTCAAAACAGCTTATCCGGACGTAACCACGGTTAAAGACCCCTACGCACAAGTGAATCATGTTGGTCCCGAAATGACCTGGTTTGGACGTTACCCCCCCCCCTCTCTATCCCTCTCTCTCTGTCTCTGTCTCTCTTTTTAAACCCTTTTTCCATGTAGAGTATTAAGACGCGACGTCACCAAGGATCAAAAACAATTGGAAATTCTGGAGAAATATAAACTAGTCATGTTAGGTAATTTTATCCTAAACATGTCAGTTGCTAGACTTTAATCTTTTATTGACAATAATGACGTAATATCCAGCAGTGTGACAGGAAACGTCCTTCAAAATAATGTCATTTGAAAGCCATATAGTGTTAGGCCGACATTTCATATAAAGTTACAATGTTTCTTATACGACTTGTAGGAATGCAAAAAAATGGTAATGATCGATGTATTGAAGAGAGAGTGTGTGAGAGAGAGAGAGAGAGAGGGGGGTGTTGAAATCAGTTTACCGCGAAGCAATGTGATGTATGCAGAGAGGTTTTAACGTCCAATCGACGTCGACATAGATTAGGTCATTTTATTTAAATAATTAAAGCCAAGCAGACAACCGGCCCACATGTTTGACACGCACGGGTTGAAGGGTTTGGTAGCTCGCAGACCAGCAGCAAGAAACCGGTTAAAATTTTGTATGCGCAGGACCAAAAGTCTCTACGATAAGTCTGCAATCTTCTACGATGCCAAACACACACACGTGACGGTTTACTTTAACAGGAAAACTTGCCGCTTTTACGAAAAAGTTCTAAAGATAGCTTCTTTTGTAGAGTGTGTAGAGTTTTCGTTGCAAAGCTGTCCTTTATTTAAAGAAAATCGGATACGCTTGAAAGACAAACAGATGCAGACATCAAAAGATATGTGCGATTATCAAGATCGTATCTCTATTCCTACAAAACACAAGGCACCACTGGCGCAGCCATTTTTCAGTCGGAACCTTAAAAGTAGTTTCAATATGGCGGAATTCGTCATACAGCCGAGGTTAGATTGTACCGGAATCTGTCGAGGTTTGCCGAGTGGAGTGCCGCGTGAGTCTCACGCACGGGTTTACTAAAATTTCCCCCGTACACTGCCCGTAGTAGCACGTACGGCGTGTTGTGAGCAAGGATCTAGTGAGCCATCGTGATTCCCATTAGCGATTGGAATGTCATCAGCGGAATCTCTTTTGTTCTAGCACTTAATTTAATGGCTTTTTAAATGTTCTTGGGTGGTTTGAGCGTCAACTACATTAAATTCTGTATTTTAATTAATCAAGCATTTAGGAAAGAAATATTGTGGACCACCCAGTGCACGATTAAGGCCGCATTCATTGAAAATTTCAATTTACGAATTACCTATTTCTAACGATCTGGGGGTGTTGTTTGGTCGTGTCGTCATTTAAATACCAAAGTTTGTACGCGCAAGAAATAATGTAGACTCAGTGCACGATTAAGACCTGCTTCCATTGAAAATTTACGAATTACCCTTTTCTAACGATCGGAGTGGTGGTGGTAGTGTGTGGGCATGGGTGTGTGTGCGGGGTGGGGCGGGGGGTCGTGCCGTCGTTTCGACCCGAATCTTGTACGTCAATAACCAGCCAGTTCTTTAACCCTACTTAATGTTGGTTTTTATTTTAGCATTTGAGTTGTTTAGGTACAGAAGGTAATTATATCGGCAGGGATTTTAAAATAACTTGAAGAGATGTCAGCACGCAACCACAAACCATAACTTCATTTATTATAGACAATGAATAAATGTCACTGACTCTGTTCCACATAAAATAATACACGTCATCGAGATGTAAGCACACGGAGAGAGAGAGAGGGAGGGGGGAGAGGGGGAGAGGGAGAGAGGGGGGGGGGTAACGTACACCCGACACAAACTAGGTCATTTCCAGACTAACACATAATTCTTTTTTTTTTTTCAATAATTCGCTTGCGCATAGGGTTCTTTAGCAATGGGAGGAATCCGGAGGACCCGGGGAAAACCACGAGGCTGGACAGGCGACCCTACTCCTTGTCACGTACAATCGGGAATTCGAACGTACACCAGTTGACTCAATGACAGATCTTGTGATACAACGCGCATGCGCTAACCATTCGACCCAAAATCTTAAAAGGGGCTGAAACCGGAGGACCCTTAGAAAACCCACGAGGGTACTCCTTGCCATGCACAACCGGGGAAAGGAAACCACCCCGGTTGACTGAATAACATACCTTTTGCTAACCATTCGGCAATACACCCCCCCCACCCCCAACCCCAACCCCACCCCGTGTTTAAAGGGAGCATGGCTCTTTTGAAATAGACGTACATGTAAATGGGTCTAAAAACATTGACGAATTTCTGCTCATTAATAATTATTAAGTATAGAATGAATAAAAACAAGGGAATGTACGAACTATTTTTATTTTTCTCGTTGTCCCTCATCTAGTCGCATTTATTTACTTTATTAAATTATCTGATATCCTCTGATAGCCTCACATACCAACTTCCAATGAATTATTAGTGAGCAGAAATTCACACGTGTATCTGCTATCACTCGTCACATCGCTTAGTTATAAGGATAATTCGTGTTTCCTTTTGCGTTCGTCACTTCCTTTTCTTGAAATCTCGGAGTTCAAACAATATTTGGAGTGTGTTTACCCAGTTCTATCACATAATGACTGACGCTAACAGCGTCTTTTAACTTCGCTATTCTCAAAACAGCTCCAGCGTCGCTGAGAAATGAAGTGAAATGAAATGGGGTTTAACGTCCTACTCTTCTGCGCCTGACCTGGGCTAATGGAAGACGGGCATACGTCATACAGTGTGCTATGAGGGAAATTTTGCCCGGGCAGCGGCGCTACGGCCTACTCTTATATCGAATTCCACCTGCCAAGGGATCTTTTACGTGCACGCCAATGTGTACACGGGACCTCGGTTTTTCGTCCCATCCGAACGAAGCGTCGCTGCGAATTAAGTAATTTGAATATATATTGCCTATATATTATCTATTTTTGAACCATTATAGTGAAAACTGTCGGCTCTTTCTCTCAATCTCACGGCAAGGAGTAGGTTCGCCTGTCCAACCTCGTGGGTTTTCTCCGGGTACTCCGGTTTCCCCCCACTGCTAAAGACCCCTATGCGCAAGCGAATTATTAAAATAAAGTTAAACCATATGTTAGTCCTGGAATGACCTAGTTTATGTCGAGTGGACGTCAAACCCCCATTTCTCTCTCCCTCGCTCTCTCTCTCTCTTTCTGGGGAGTTGGGATGACCTAGTGATCTAGAGTGCCGCGCTTCGACCTCTAGCTGGCCGGTCACCTCTGGCTTGCAGCTGTGGTTTCGATCCCTGGTGTGAGCGTATGTGGCATGGAGATAGGGGCGCCTTCTCAACCTCGTGAGTTTCCTCTGGGTACACCGGTTTCCCCCCACTGTGCAAGCGAATTATTGAAATAAAATTAAACCATATATTAGTCCCGAAATGACCTAGTTTATGTCGAGTGGACGTCAAACCCCATTTCTGTCTTTCTCTCTCTCTCTCTCTCTCTCTCTCTCTCTCTCTCTCTCCTCTTTCTCTCTTTCTCTCGTTTCTATTCTTTTTCACGGACACCCTGGTGTATTTGGAATATGAAATGGAAATTCCGAACAACAGCCTCCTCTTGAAGTAGGCATAAAAAAATAAATCCCTTTGTTCATTAGCACCACTATTCCATAGTTTGATCGAGTTCTCCAACACCCTGGTGCGTTTCTGGCATTTTAATTCTGTTTTAATAACAGCGATCATGTTGTACTGTCTAGAAGTAGGCGTACATTTGGTTTTATGTTTTAACTGTTCGCTAATAGCTCGATGTGTTTATGAATATCATGCTTTGATCCACTCGCGGACTATTTTTGTTTATTGTCGGTTTTGTTTTGCGTGTAATGTCGTTCGCGTGTACTCTCTCTACATCAACTGCGTAAAGCCGCGTAAACACTAATTAAAATAAATATGAAATGTTCTACTGTTCTGTTTCGACTTAATTAAATTAAAATAAACAGATTTATGTCACCATCTGGCGCACAACCCTCCGCGCGTGCTACTACAGGCAGCAGTGGGAACCACGGTGGCTAAGTGGGTAAGACGCTGCCTCGCTAGCCTTGATGTCGGGTGTTTAATTCCTGTACTGACCGAGAAAATCCATCCAGGACACCAAATTCTCGCTTATTCGAATCAATATGTGCTCTGGGTTTTATCATCATACTAGGCGTAGTATGATAAGGTCTGTCATTGAGTCAAATGGCATGGTTTCGATTCCGCGTTTGTACGTGACAAGGAGAAGGGTCGCTTGTCCAACCTCGTGCGTGTCATCGTGGTCCGCCGGTTTCCTCCCACTGCTAACGTCCCCTACACAAAAGCGAATTATTGAAATAAAATTGAACCATATGTTTGTCCCGAAATGACCTAGTTTGTGTCAGTGGACGTGAAACCCCATTTCTCTCTCTGTCTCATATCAATTTTACATAATGTATCTTTAAGTTGAAACAGTTGTTTGGGTTTATTTTACTCCGTGTCCTTGAATTGTCCTTGAATATGACAGTTCTAATAGATATCTCTAAATTCCCTGACACCATCTTTATTTCTCGTCTCTGTTTGCGTCCACGCACAAATTTTAATAGCGTGAAATATGACATATCTTCGATGTTGTACAGCCTGGTTAACATACACCCTGGCGTTTTCGAATGAATACCTGAATTTCTGTTTACTTTCCATTTATTCCTTAATGCTGACTAGGTGTCGGTCATATTGTTTTACATGCTGTTCTTAAATAAGAAATTCTGTCAGAACGCGATGGGCGGTGTTGTTGGTTGAACGAATGATCTAACGTTCGCACTTTAGATCATAAGGTCTGTCGAGCTGCGTGGTTTCCATCTCAAGCTTGTACTTTTCTAAACATGTAAATACATTTACCTATATCTGACAGGAAGTGCAGTTACACATGCGCCATAAAGTGTGCTATGGTGGAAATGTGGTCTTAAACGAGCTAAGTCGCTAATATTAGCACACCGTATACTAGTTTTTTCCCGCGAAATCCGTCAGAAGTCTCGATCGAATGGCAAACTCTAGCGTCTGGTTTTACCAATCTTCACCGATTGTATTTATTGCGCTTGCCCTCTAGATAGGAAAATGAGGATCACCGTTAGACATAACTTGTGGAATATGTAAAGTCTTGTTCTTCGAGTCCTTTGTCACAAATGGCGCTGAAACGCATTATGGTACACGATTTGTGTACCAATGGTAAAAATTTTATTTTGTCTTTAATATTGGATACCAGAAGCTCATTTTTTCCCAGTAAGATCACAGGCTCTCTCCCCCGCTCTCCAATATTTTGTTTATTAGTTTTCTATTGCCTGGCAAACTAGATTTATCGTCCAGCTGTGTTAATAACAGAGCTTAACCTATCTCTTGTCTCCCGCCCGGAGATCTTGGTTTTTTTGGTTATTTTGTATTTACGAAATCAATAAGAACCGTGACAGCAATTGATTGATAATATTATGAAAAAATAACAAACACATTGAACATCATGTGGTGCTTCCTGGAGAATCACAGATACATGTGCTATTTGTCTTTTGTATTTAATCTCCGTTCAGTTTCTATTTCTAGGATTAATTGTTTTATAAAAGATTTGTGATTTTGTTTTGAAACGATTCTGTTATTGATTGATTGGTCTCCCAGAGATGTAACGTGACACTTCGCTTATTTAACCATACTGTTTCAGTTTCTTCAACACTTTAAAATTTACACGGGCGACGCAATTCGTAAATACAGTTTTAACTCATATTGATTATATTGTCTTTTTTAATTAGATTACCCCGTAAACACAGTGCTAATGATTACCTCGTAAATAGGGTAGCAGGAAACAGAAGTAGTCGGGGTAAACCCACGAAGTGAAGAAGACGCCCATGTCCTCAAACCCACGAAGTAGAGAAAACGCCACATACGATTACATCATGGAGTCAGTGCTCGAAAGGCGACAATTTATACCACAAGACTTTGTTTATTATCGCAAAAACGGCAGCAATGATAATCGAGACTACACGGCTCTGCAAATGGCGATAACTCCGCTCTGATTGAAATAATCTGAGGTCAACAGTACTTTTGGATTGTTTTTCCCTTAAGGTCACAACAAACCCTCGTTTACAAGAAGACAAAGCACCATTGATCTAAACGGTACTCAGATACAAATTAATTCATCAATATCAAACAAAAGATGAAACACGTCCCACGTGGTTTTAACTCAAAACATCACAATGCGACACAGTGCCGCTAGCCCTAGGTTAGAGAGTAAGAGAGAAAGAGAGGGGGAGGGGTAACATCAACTTGATCATTTGGTGACTAACATTTGGTTCAATTTTATTTCAATAATTCGCTGCCAACTCGTTATCTAATCTCCCATAATGTATCTTTAATTTGAATGTCATATCATTCGTTCTTCTGCACTACAACTATAAATCGGTGGCGTCCGAGTTCTTAAAGTTGGGTTCCCAGATAAGTATTTATCGGGTGGTTATTGCCTATAAAAGTATGACAATTTTGGTATATATGGAAAGAAGAGATACCCAATCTTACTAGAAAAATACTGGATTCCCTGAAAAACACTCATGGAGCGTAAACAGGACAAAAATGTAAGGGGTTTCCTTAATAGTCAACCCGACGAATAAGGGTACCTGCACGCTTGGCGTTGGAGGCTGCACGCGAACTTGAGTGATTTGTGTACATGTTGAAAAACTTTATGAAGAGTTAGACATACAACAATTTCTGGGGTAAAAATCACAGAAAAAGACGCGGGCAGTGGATAATCCGAGAATTTAATTAGGATTCGATATTTGTAGTAAATAGTCAGTGCTTACAGACAACATCGTCTTGTGTATGCAATGCATTCTCCCCTGTCCTCTGCCGCCGTTGCCATTGGTTACGAAGAGGGTCATCGCCTTACGCAAACATGACCTCTTTTGATAGATTTTTATAGCAGGCTATACTTGACAATTACAATGTTTTGAGAACTATTTGAAGCAAAATTATGATAAAATAATTAGTTTGAATATGTTTTTGATTCTAATTTATCATCAAATCACCCAGTTTGTATCCGGGAAACCAACTTTAATAATTACATAGAAATAGACCAGAGAGAAGCCTACGTTGGCTTCCAGTCTATGAATAATATTTTTTATTGTATGACATTAATTATGTATGGCAGTTATTTTATCAGACTGGACTGATTGGGCGGAAATAAGATAGATGTTGGGCGAAATTATCAATAATATCTTACGACATTTCTATTTCTTTTAAATTCAATTTTGTTGTTTAATTCAGAGAACTGGTCTATAGTCCATCTATTCGATTGTTTAAAATCTTTGTCACTCTTTGCAATCGTCGTGATTTGATTTGTTACATTCAGATGTAATGTTATTACATTCAGATTTAATGTCATTACATTCAGATGTAATGTTATTACATTCAGATTTAATGTCATTACATTCAGATGTAATGTTATTACATTCAGATTTAATGTAAATTGTAATAATCAGATTTAATGATGTTACATTCAGATTTAATCTCAAAATGACCCAGTTGGTGTCGAATGGACGTTAAACTCTCTCTCTCTCTCTCTCTCTCTCTCTCTATCTCTCTCTCGCCTGCCCGTCTTCCGTTAGTGTACAGTGGGACGTTACACTTTATTGCATAACTTGGTTCGTGAAGACAAGCCAGACGTTGAAAGCCATTCATTTTTTTAATGCGTCATTTTCCATACTCGCTATTCAGTGAAACCAAGACTGGAGGATTCGTCATATTTCTATGTATGAAGTAATATTTTTGCTGATTGATTGCTACCGTCGTACAATCCATTCATTATATTTTCTAATCAGATCCGTTCTTACCGAAAGTCGTAAAAGCTTAGAACAAACACTAAAATATCTTTAGTGTGGTTCCAGAATGTCTTAAAGCTCCATAGTACAAGTAGCATGGTTTAATACGAGGCCACATCCCATGTTTTATTTCGTTAAATCAATAAGCCGTAGTCTCTGGGATATGTTTTTATAGGTTGGACGAACTGATCCTCTCAATTAATAAAGATAAATCGTACTCGCAGTCATGGCCGAATATTGTCTGCGATATGACCTCGGTGGAAGCGGACGTAAAATACAACTAACTCGCACACACGGGCGAATACGGGGGTTGGATGGCCGAATTGGTAGAACGAGCGTGTTGTATCATAAAGCCTGTCATTGAGTCAACTGGCGTGGTTTCGAATCCCTGGTTGAACGTGACAAGGAGTAGGGTCGCCTATCCAACCTCGTGGGTTTTATCCGGGGCTTCCGATTTCCCCCCACTGCTACAGACCCCTACGCGCAATCGAATTATTGAAATGAAATTAAACCATGTTAGTCTCAAATGACCTAATCTGTGTCGAGTGGACGTTAACCCGCCCCCTGCCTCCCTCTCTCTCCCTCTCTCTCTCTCTCTCTCTCTCTCTCTCTCTCTCTCTCGCTTTGTTTCACTCATGGGCGAATATTTTTGTTGGAACTGAGGGTTTCTTTGTGTGTTAGAGAAAACTCACAAGGTTAGCTTAGACATGTGACCATTCCTCATCACGTATCAACGTGTTGTCGATGATAGACCGTATTTAAATATCAAGTCTGGGTGATAAAAAAATCTATTTTATTTTCAGTTAACGCAACAGTCGACTTTTGTTAGTCAATTTCTACTCGCTAGACATGATCAATTACCCAATAAAATACAACTCATGTTTATTATCCATCTTTATAGTTACATTATGGCTTGTCTATCTCTATAAACGAGGACGAGAGTGATGGGGAGAGTGAGGGAGAGAGAGAGCGATGAGATAAAATGGGGTTTAACGTCCTACTGCTTTGCTCCGAACTGGGATGATGAAAACGGGCATACACGCCATACAGTGTGCAATGAGGTAAATTTTGCCCGGGCAGCGGCACTACGGTCTTCTCTTTTATCGAATTCCAACTGTCAAGGGATCTTTTACGTGCATACCCATGTATACACGGTGCATCGGTTTTTTTGATCCCATCAGTATGTCTAGGCAGCTGTCCTTCTCAGTCCCTCCTGAGAATCACAATACTGCTGTGTGCCAATGAATCCCAATCCTGCAGTGTGCTAGAAGAACACAATACTGCAGTGTTCCAGAAGAACACGATACTGCAGTGTACCAGAGAGTTTTCCGACTACTCTTCTAATTCCAAATTGCACTTATATCAAAACGACAGCAATGATTTGCTGAATTCTTCACACGTTATCCCAAATGAAAATTAGAACAGTGCTATAAAATCAATCCGATTACAAATTAACCATTTCCACGTGTAACACAATTTCCCCCTTATTAGGCTTTTACCAATTACCCTTGTAGCCGCGAGTTGTGATTTATGAGGATTTAGTGCCTGTGATTATTAGGTAAGAATCGTTCTAGGTCAGAAACTAACTTAGCGGATTCTAACCGATTTAGTGACGACAAGCTGTGCTTAGTTAACTTATCCTGATGAATATCTTTTGCCAACTTGGTGATTTATTTGTAGGTTGCGATAATTGATAGATTATCGATGAGGGACCTGATTCTCGAACGGACGACTTGGTGATATTAAAGATTGTAATTAAAGACACGTTGTTGTATTTCCAGAGGCGTGCTCGTCCGTAATTACGCGAAAATTTAATAAAATCATAAGCTCCGGGACAAAGTTATCTTCTCGCTAATATTCGTAATCAGAGGCGTGTTCAACCATTTCACCAGCAGGGGGAGGGGGTGTCAGTGTCCAGATTGCGGTGGGGTATTGGGGATTACATGAGACAAGAGTTTTTCTCATTTAAATTGGCAATCAGAGGTTTGTCCATGGCAGAGGGTGGAGGAGAGGGTGTCAGTCTCCAGATAGGCGTAGGGTCTTAGGGTAATATTAGACTCAGTGGCTCTGAGACATGATTTTCATGCATACACACATACACATGTCTAGTGTTAAGTGGAGTGACCGTCATTTGAAAGTGTTTGATTCAGCGGCACACTGCAGTATTGTGACTCACTGACCCACTGCAGTGTTGCGATCTTCTGGCACACTGCAGTATTGGGTCTTCTCGCATACCGCAGTATCGTGATTTTCTGGCACACTGCATACTGCAGTATTGTGATCCTATGACACAGCATTATTACGATCCTCTGGGCACTGCAGCTTTGTGATCCTCTGGCGCACTGCAGTATTGTGATCTGGCATATTGCACACTACGGTACTGTGAATGCTTAAGGCGATGTAAGACCACTGTCTGTCTATTCGACAACAGTTATTCGTAGATTAAGACGTGATAAATTAGATTTTTTTTCCGAATAATGTAAGAGCTGGTGTTACATTAGTTGCTTCAAATGAATAATAAATTGATTCCGAGCGGATAATAAACCATGGAATTCACCAGTAATACGACATCAAAGATCTATTTAGCCGAAGATATGACAACTGCTTGCACTATTACTTTGACATAAATAACACGTAGAGAAATATCTTACCATTTTCTCTATTTGATAAACATTGATTTACATTGGAATCGATGATGTATGGGATAATTAACTGCTTGTTGGATTTGAGAGAGAGAGAGAGAGAGAGAGAGAGAGGGGTTAGGGAGAGAGAGAGAAGCGAACAACCAAAATAAATTGAGACAGTCATTTTTTGGCACCAACCGAAGGACTATACACTGTTTCTTGCCACTCTCTATCTAACGACAGTTTAAGTTCATCACTTTGAACCATTCCTTCTCTCTCTCTCTCTCTCTCTGCTCTCTCTCTCTCTCTCTCTCTCTCTCTCTGGGGGATTAGATGGCCGAATGGTTAGCATGTGCGCGCTGTATCATAAAGCATGTCATTGGGTCAACTGGCGTGGTTTCAAATCCCCGTTTGTACGTGACAAGGAGTTGGGTCGCCTATCCAACCTCGTGGGTTTTCTTCGGGTCCTCCAGTTTCCTCCCACCGCTAAAGACCCCTACGCACAAGCGAACTATTGAACTAAAATCAAACCATATGTTAGTCCCGAAATGACCTAGTTTGTGTCGTGTCGAGTGGACGTTAATCCCTCTCTCTCTATCACTCTCTCTCTCTCTCTCTCTCTCTCTGTGTTTCACATCGCGTCGGCATAGGATAATTAATAGCTTTGTCTGTGTAAATGAAGGCCAGAATGTTGTATTTATTTCTTTGAGGGACTAATTATTGGTTTAGATAGACGTCGATAATTAAATGAAGGAGTTGTTTTTATTGACTCGTGTCAAGCTATCGACCAATAATTACTCCTGAATGACTTGATATAATCTATAAACTGTCTGTTTCATTGGCAGATCAAGTCACACACAGTGTCGTGGATAAACACAGAAACTATAATTCACCTAATCCCGTAGAGGCTGATGGCTGGACCAGGGATCCATTCACTTTATTTGAATTGTTCGTTTGTTTGTGATTTCTGCGTATTGGGTCTGTCCATATATTTGGTGTTATGTAAATTGTGTGTGGTGCAATCCCCCAAAACTTACTAGTAGAGGCTGATGGATTATGCTCCTTATAATTTGTATAGGGAGGGGGTTCAGACGATTGTCAATGTCAAGGGTCAAGGTCGTGAGGTGGTTTTAACGCCCATCCGATCTGCACCGTCTGGTTTAATGAAGACGAGCATACGCCATACAGTGGGCTATGAGCGACATTTTGCCCGGGCAGCGGCACTACAGCCTACTCTTATATCGAATTCCAAAGGGTTTTGTTCCGTGTACACCAATGTACACGACCTCTTTTTTTCGGCCTATCCTACCGACTACACGTTGTACCTTGCCAGGACCTCCATTAGGCCTAACCCTTGAAAATCCCGATGAACTTCCCCGGTCGATACCTAGATCGAATACCTGAGCTCCTGGTTAGCCAACCAACGTCTTATTCACTGAGCTACCGTGGTACCAAAGGGTTAGGGCAAGGACTCGTGTTTGCTGGCAAGACTGTACTAGGTCTAGGTAGGGTTAGGGTCAGGGCTAGCCCTGTTTACATGTCGTGACTTTTGGCCACATCTGTAGTTGGCCTTAATATTTAGACCTAACCTAATTTTACCACTGATGCCGAATAACAATATTCTCCCGTGTCAATTAAACAGGGCAGCATAGGCGGTTTATATTTGGAATATCAACGGTCAAGGTTAAGCGACTGCCCCGACATCTAATATGTGTGTCGAACTATTTATATCTATATTAATGAATTTGAAAGAAAACACTATCGATAATTAAACCCAGAAATAGAATACTACACAATCCGTCTCAGCAGGCGATAGGATATATGTGTCTGGTTAAAAGAGAAATGGTATTGTTGTTTGGTGGGTAAACTACATTCACTGAATGGAAACAGGGGAGTGAATGTCCATTATCACATCCGAGACTTGATAATAAAAACATGGAATTGAGTCGGGATTAACGCGCCACTTCTTTGCACTCACGTGGTTGGTTGGACATCCCTACTCCTGCTACGTCCCATTCTGATTATAATACACATCTATATTTCGTTTCGTTTTTTTTATACTTTTGATGGCCTACACTACATGAAGATCTGACCAGTTGTACTGGAAGATCGCGTCAAGGGTCGAACGAACGGCTTTTGACCCTATGACGTCAGACATTGACAAATCAACAATCAATCAAACCGACCGTTTCATTTCCCACGCCATATATAACCCACGTGTTACTGGAGTAGAAAGAGCGGCTGCGAGACTACAAACACCAAGTCATCGTCAGTGAGTGCGGAGAATAATGTACCACCAACCATATCCTGGTAGACTGCGAGGTATACAAGGAAGAGAGAACGGAATTAGTCGAGATGATGGAGACCAACAACATACCGCTCAACACTATGAACCTACTCTTTCCAAGACCCGATCTGAAGCTGCAAATCTTCGAACTAATTCACGATTTAATGAACACCGTTGGATTAAGTAGAATAGTGAAGTAAGAGGGGGCTACGATAAGACGAGCTCGGCATCTAAACACTAAACTACATAGGGGATATACACCAAAGTAGCGGGCTAGTGGAGTAAGGGAGGGTCACGGTAAGACGGGCTCGGCATCTAAACACTAATCCACTACAAAGACACCAAACCTGCAAAGTGGGATAAGTGGAGTAAGGGGAGGCCACGATAAGACGGGTCTGGCACCTAAACACTAAACCCCAAAAGATGTCTTCTACCAATCCAGAGACGAGACGCATATATGTCTGCATAAATGCTGTCTCTACAGATCAACTACCAAACAATATGTGTTTTATTAAATAAAGTGAAGAACTTCTCACTAAACCTACTCCATGGCTCGAGGCCGCAAATGGAAAGATTGCAAAATCATATTCTAAAAACAGGAAGAAGCCTCGGCTCTCCTATGTCTTGTCTGCGATATCACTTCAGTGGAAGCGGACGTTAAAACACCAGGTAGTAGTAGTTGAGTAGAACGGGATGAAATGACTGGGCGTTTCCGAGGATGGTGCAGCCATGACAATATCACACGACAGAGAGAGAAGGAAATGGGATTTAACGTCCACTCGACACAAACTAGGTCATTTTGGGACTAACTGGTTTTAATTTTATTTCAATAATTGGCATGCGCGTAGGGGTCTTTAGCAGTGGGAGGAAACCCACAAGGTTGAGAAGGCGCCCCTATCTTCATGCCACATACGCTCATAACACGAACGCCCTACTGTTCTGCACCTTAACTGGGCTAATGAAGACGGACATACGCCACACAGTGTACTATGAGGGAAATTTTGCTCGGGCAGCGGCACCACAGCCTACTCTTCTATCAAATCCAAACAGCCAAGGGGTCTTTTACGTGCACGCCAATTTGTACACGGGACCTCGGTTTTTCGTCCTATCCGCCTAGACAACTGTCCCCATCACCAACAAGGGGGAACCACGCCAGAAAATATGGGTGAACTTTCTCGGCCAATGCAGGGATCGAACACCCGACCTCCAGGCTAGCGAGCCAGTGTCTTACCCACTTAGTCACGTGATTCCCCCCTCAGTAGACATAACACTTACTACTACTTGGTGTTTAACGTCTGCGTCCACATAAGTGATATCGCAGACAAGACTTAGGAGAGCCGAAGCTGATTCCTGTTTTTTAGAATATGATTTTGCAATCTTTCCATTTGGCTTTAAGCCATGGATTGGGTTTAGTGGGAAGTTCTTCCCTTTATTTAATAAAAAACATATCATTTGGTAGATGATCTCGTTTGCTTCTCGATTGGTTGATGTCATAGTTTGGGGTTAGTGTTTAGGTGCCAGGCCCGTCTTATCGTAGCCTCCCCTTATCCACTATCCCACTCTATGGGTTTGGTATCAGTTTTATTTACGGAATAGTGTTTAGGTGCCGAGTACGTCTGACCTAAACTCCCCCTTACTCCACTATCCTGCTTAGTTTGGTAGATGTCATCTTTGTGGGATTTGTGTTTAGGTGCCAGGCCCGTCTTATCGTGACCTCCCCTTACTCCACTATCCTATTCTGTAGGTTTGGTGTCTGTTTTTTGGCGGAATAGTGTTTAGATGCCGAGTCCGTCTGATCGTGACCCTTCCTTACTCCACTAGCCTGCCAGTTTGGTATAAATCCCCCTATGTAGTTTAGTGTTTAGATGCCGGGCCCGTCTAATCATGACCCCCTCTTACTTCACAATTCTACTTAGTCCAACTGTGTCCATTAGGGCGTGGATTTGTTCGAAGATTTGTAGTTTCAGATCTGGTCTAGGGAAGAGTAGGTTCTTAATGTTGAATGGTATGTTGTTGGTCTCCATTATTCTCACTAGTTCCCTTCTCTCCTCCTTGTATACCTCGCAGTCTACCAGGACATGGTTGGTGGTACATTCTTCTCCGCACTCACAGACGATGACTTGGTGTTTGTGGTCTCGCAGCCGCTCTTTCACCCTTAGTTTCGATATAAATCTGCATATATCTCTTCTCGGGTGATTGATTGCTGTCTTCGTGTAAATTTTGTCATCCAGTCGGAATCTGTATGTGTCAAGTTCAACGAGTTTTAATTTCCAGATTGAATTGACCTGTCTTTTAACCATACTGTAGATTTCCGTGGTGCTGTAGTCTATGGTGCGGAGTGGTGCTGTATCCTTGAGACCTTCGTTTGCAAGTCGATCTGCCTCCTATTTTCCTCTAATGTTGACATGTGATGGAATCCACACGAGCTCTACTTTGCTTCCCTTCTCTAAGACCCTCTGGTACAGCTGCCTGATTTCCAAAATGACTTCTGGTCTTGAGTCCGAGTTGTCAGTTTGGATTGAAATCAGACTGCTCAGCGAGTCGCTTGGAATGACGAACTTACTAGTCTTTTGATGGGAAATCCATGATATAGCGTCACGAATGACCACAAGCTCTGCAGTATACACCGAACAGTTATTGGGCAGTTTCCTGCTTATTCCCTGTTCCCCGTTTGGCAGGTATATTCCAAACGAGCTGGTGCCCCTTTCAGGGTTGCGTGAGCCATCCGTGTACACATCATCCCAGTCATCGGACGGCCAGTTGTCTTCCAGGTGTTCTAGCGAGAAAGCTCGTGCATAACACTTGATAAAGAAAAAGTGCATATAAACAAGAATTACAACCCTACTCAGTTTGAACATTAATTAATCATCTTGTTGACACCAGTTCTAGTGTGTCAAATGAAGCAATAGATTTAATCAATTCTCGGCTAGTCACTTGCCATAACAGGAAAAGAAACAATGACGTGCCTTATATGGTTTTGCTTTTGTCTCGTGAAGAAAGAAGCCAAAACAGGTAACCAATCAAGCCTCATCATAGGTTTACACTGCTCACGGATATTATGATCACGTGACCAATGCCAGAGAAGAGCATTATCTGGAAAATCGCGTTTACGTCTACTGTTGATCGACCTCAAATGTTCTTTCTTTCACGTGGTGACCGACAGGGTAGCAACACCTTACTACCTTTGATGGGGTTGGATGGCCGATTGGTTAACCCACGTTGTATCATAAGGTCTACCATTGAGCCAACTTGCGTGGTTTCGATTTCCCGGTTGTACGTGACAAGGAGTAGGGTCGCATGTCCAACCTCGTGGGTTTTCGCCGTGTCCTCCTGGTTCCTCCCACTGCTAAAGGTCCATATGCGCATGCGAATTATAGAAATAAAAATTGAACCATTTAATAGTCCCGAAATGACCTAGTTTTTGTCGAGTGGACACTAAACCCCATTTATCTCCCTCTCCCCCAATCCCTGACCCGTAGCAACACTAACAAAGTTATCTAGTCATTTGAGCGGGAGGAATGATCCCTTCACAGTTCGAGGACAGCAGTGGGGAAAGGTCAAGTTATCAATGAATAACAAGCAATAGTGTCTTACTCACAGGAGGCTTCGCGTTCGCTCCACGTGGTGGCTGAGAAGTTCCTCGTGGTTTCCGGCGAGGTTTTCTATTGTCAGTGATGCAGGACGAAGGTGACTCAGTGAGTAACACATTGGCTAGCTAACCAGGAGGTTTCGGATTCGCTCCACGTGGGGGCTGAGAAAGTTCCTCGGGGTTTCCTTCGAGGATGCATAACGGGAGACAAACAAGGACAGTGTCTAGTTGTTCGTATGGGACAAAAAACCGATATAAGAGTAGTCCGTAGAGCAGGTATCTAGGTAAACTTTCTCTTATCGCGCATGGCTGTCTTCAATAGCCCAGTCGGCGCAGAAAAGTAGGATGTTAGGCACAATACTTTTATTTCAGTAGTAGAGGTGGTTTCGGCCCCAAGCTTGTACGTGACAAAAAAATTAGTGCGGATTTTCTTTTGGTTCCCCGGAATGACCTAGTTGTGTCGATTGTGCGTTCAACCATTATTTGTGTCGAGAATAAAACATCCTACGCCGGCAAACGACGTGATGAAGCTATTGCGTACTCTTATTGTTTTGTAATGTTTTGTTATTTTTTGTTCGTTTTAAAAAACGTTATTCCCGGATACATATATTCCTAAAATAGTTCCAATTATCTTGGCGGTATAATCTGTCACCGTGGTAAATGAAACACGAATTCCTTTAAATAGACGATAACGTCCCGTAAATAATTACCTTCCTTCCTCCATCTTTCCGGTATCGCCATAAAATAGAAAATGGCGGTGGGAGCTGGGGAATAACCAAATTAGCTTGTTTTGTTGTTCGTTTCCCAATATGACAGCTGGATATCACGGTACTTTTCAAGCATCAGCAGGGCCAGATAAACTTTGTTGGGGGTGGGAGGCGAGTTAACCTGGTGGAGCCGAATAAACATGGTGGGGCGGATTAACCTGGTATGGCCCATCGTGAGAAATACACATATCTGGAACATGGATGCTTTAATCGTAAGGTATGTTTCCGGGTGCTGTAATTTAGTCTAATCATTTAGGCTCACGGGAGAGACGTTTTGTCGAGATAGCGATATATGTACGGGCCCGATGAATGCTGGGAGCAGACCTGAATTGCCCGAAACGCATTTTCCTGCTATTCCAACCACTGAATGCAGCGACCAATCAACCAATCAATCGTTTAGTTGACGGAACCGTCACCGGTTGTCGCGCCAATTCGTGGGGTAAAAGAAACTCGCCCTTCCGAGATAATTTTGAAAACTTTCTGTTGTTCTGTTAAAGCATGCCAACGTTTCTTTTTTTACTCTTCCGAACGACATACACTGTTCATAGCCAAGGGGAAACCACGCTAGGATATCCAAAGGTACTATCCGGGCCAACAGTGAGATTTAACCCCGGGCCGGCTAGTTAGTGACTCGGCGCCTCATACTTAACTCGCGCTGCTTATATATAATATGTACATAGCCAGGCCCTCTGTCATGCACTGCTTACAAGGGGGGACCACGCTGAAAAATCCAAAGGTACTATTTGGGCCAACAGTTAGATTGAACCAAGGACCGACTAGTTAGTGACTCGGCGCCCCATACGAAACTTGCGCTGCCTATCTTCAATATGTCGGCCATTCCGGGCAGAGATCTATTCGTAAAGTCGGTAGTTCTCGGTGTGCAGAATGTCGGTTGCCCATGGTCACAAGTCAAACTCCATAAACGCTTTATTTTAATAGACGAGTTTTCATTAATGTGTCATATCAGAAATAAACCCCCTGTTTCCACTAAGCCTCATTTATGTTTAAACACGCATGACGATGTGTTCTACTTTCCATGGCTTCCGGTTGACAATCTAAAACTGACAGTCACAGTTATGATTTTTAATCGTGGGTTCAATCCGGTTTTCGCCCACTGCTAAAGAGGCCCGGCACACACGAGAATTATTGAAATACCAATAGTAATAATAAGGTATCATATGAACAAAAATAAAAGGATATGAAAATGAGAGCGCGGGGAGAGAGAGAAATGGGGTTTAACATCCACTCGACACAAACTTGATCGTTTCGGGACTAATAATTCGCTTGCCATTGTTGACCACATACTCAATTCACCATGCTAGAGATGAAAATTCTTATTACGACGCGCATGTGAGATACATTCATACCACCTTTTCGAGGTTTTGTTTACATGCGACAAGTCTGTCTTCCTTAACCATTTTGGGGTTGGGGTGGTCTAGTGGTCTAAAGTGCTACCCGGCATCTCCAGATAAACTTTTTTTACAAGAAAAAAAAGTCCTCGCTTCGACCTCTGGCTGGCCAGTCACCTCTGGCTTTCGGCTATAGTTTCGAACCCTGGTGTGAGCGTATGTGGCATGGAGATAGGGGCGCCTTCTCAACCTCGTGGGTTTCCTCCGGGCACTCCGGTTTTCTCCTACTGCTAAAGACTCCTACGCGCAAGCGAATTATTGAAATAAAATTTAAACCATATGTTAGTCCCAAAATGACCTAGTTTGTGTCGAGTGGACGTTCAACCCCATTTCTCTCTCTCTCCTTAACCATTTTATGTATACATAGGGTATTTCGGGATCCCACGGCCATATCCTTAACGTCTACAAGGATCTGGTTCGTCATTGTCCAGCGAGAATTTATATATTGCAGGCTACTTAACATCGAGTATAATGTTGTACATAGAATGGACGTTAGGCAGTGGCAAATTTCATCATTTGACAACAAATTTCGAGTATTACGTTATCAGATCGGACACAAGTGGTCTTTTGGTACCACCTCTCCCCTCTCCTTTCCTGTCACCATTTTGCTAATCTGTTCTGCGCTGGGTGCTAGCTTTGTTTTTGTAATCTTTCTTTCTAATGATATTGTTTTGGTCATTCTAGTAATGTAGATCTGAAAGGAAATCTAGGTATTTTACCAACACCATCAAAAGACGATTCTACAATGGAAATGGCAATTAAGTAATTTATAGATTTGTATGGTTTCAAAAATACGTTATAATTCATATCGTCAATACCCTAATATTTTTTTTGTACTCGGATGGATTATTATTCAGTCCGTATATGAAGCTGTAGTTTGATCGTATTTGAATAAGATTATGGGTCCAAAAACCTTTTTTTTTTGTATGGGGTCTTAGATTAACCCTTGTTGCCGACAACGTTTTTCGTGCGGCGTGTGTTACACTACCGATAACAGACGACCAGCATAGTTGATAGACCTTTATTGAGAACATGAAATAGACATAGATCGGGAGGAGTTCTATTCCAAGTCTCACTTACTGTCAGTGAACTCCTGCTTATAAATCATACGACAATTAGGAAAAATGGTACAAGAGTGAGAATCATGCATATTTGATATTGTTTATTTATGAGATTATAGTATCTGTAACTGCACTGCATATTTCCTTTGAAGTCACGAAGTTCTGCCGAGTGTTAAACACAGATCATTTGTAGTTTATAAAGAGCATATTGAATAAATAAGATGTTTAGTGAGATCGTGCCTTAACAAAGGGTTACACAGAGTTGGAACGTCAAATATATAATATTATCAAGACTATCAGAGGTCATTCGTGTGTAGCCCGTAAAATCATATTGAATACATTAGATGTTTTAATAAGTCCGTGCCTAGCAGAGTTCTATGTACATGTATATGTACGGTTCAATTTAATGTAGATCACTTTGTCACACGTGACCGCACAAGGGTTAATATTTTACATTAAGTTATTATGGAAAGTTTACCAAAGTATAGAAGAGGCGGGGGTATCTCCTTGAGATTAATCTATAAATACCACTAATGGACACCCGCTTGTTGCCTACGCACAGTTAACTCATAACGAAGTACAGTCGCGACGAACCAAGATAAGAACCATTTGTCGCGGCTTCTAAGCTTTCCGTTCGCACCTCCTTCAAATACTACTATAAACGGCTCCCAAACAAAACTGCCGGAAAGTTAAACGACGCTCCTTCCTCATTCATGCAGATAATTCCAATAGTAAGTGCAGGAGGACCGCACTACACGAAAAACAAAAACCTACAAGATAAACCTGCGAAAAATATCAAATCAAGTGAATGGATCCGGGGGCCAGCCGTAAGCGTCCACTGCGCTGTACAGTCCCGGGCCTGTTATGGTACAGGCTTCACTAAAAATGATTTGAAAAAAAAAAGAGAAAAGAAAAAAAGAGAAGAAAAGAGAAAAAAAAAGAGAAAAAAGAGAAGAAAAAGGGGTTGGATGGCGGAATGGTTTTAGGATGTCATTTGGTCAACTGGCGTGCTTTCGATTCCCTAGTTCTACGTGACAAAGAGTAGGCTCGCCTGTTCATGTTCGTGGGTTTTCCCCGGGTCCTCCAGTCCCCCCCACTCCCTAACGACCCCTTGGCGCGCGCAGGCGAACTGTTCAAATAAAACTGAGTCAAATGTTAGTCCCGAGATGATCTAGTTTGAGTCGCATGGACGTTAAACCCAATCTCTCCCCCTCCCCCACCTCTCTCCCTCTCTCTTTCGTTGATGGGAAGTGAAACCACGCCCATTTCCCATTCATATCGCTAATTCCAACACATTAACCAGTATATTTTGTTTAGTTAACGGGAAGTAAAACCACGCCCCATTTATCCCGCTAATTGTAGTATATTAATGTATTGCGGTGAAGGGTGAATGATGGTTTAAAGAGAGAGAGAGAGAGAGAGAGAGATATGGAGTTTATGGTGAATAAGATATTTTTTATTAATGTACAATTAGATATATTGACTTCCTCTTCTATCAAATATAAACAAATCGATGTATAATAATGTATCTATCTAGACTGGACTAATTATTTATTCTTTCGTAACAAAAAAAAAAAATATATGAAAATATGGCCGTTTCCATGTAAGCGAGGAAAACGTGCGCGAAAACACATACTTAGAAAACGCGACTAAGCCTAGTAAATCTCTTCCCATAGACTTAACATTCTGATGTTTTCAATCTTTTTGACCACAACGATTCTAACATTATTTTATTATTCTAGATATATTTAATTGACGCGTATACTATCCCCCTGATTATATCTACTACATCGCAATTTGCTTACCGATAGTCTATTGGCAAATCACGCTATTTTACCGAGATTTCGTCTAATAGTTTGGATGCAGCTATGGCGGGTGTGGCGCTAGGCAGGGTAAGCCTTTAGTGGTATAAAAAATAATGTACAGCCTACTCTTATTTCAAATTCCAAATGACATATTCTTTTACGTGCACTTCAACGTATTCATCTGACGTGGTTTTTCCTTGTCAGTGATGTAGGACGAAGGTCCTGAGGGAAACAGCTGTCCAATTGTTCGGATGGGACGAAAATACCGATGTATGCATTGGCGTACACGTAATAGATCCCTGGCAGTTGCAATTCTATACAAGAGTAGGCCATAGTGCCACTACCCGGGCAAAATTTTCCCAAGCCCAGTCAGGACAGAACAGTAGGACGTTAAACCCCATTTCACGTGAACTTGTTCAACGTGTACACGTGAGCTCCAAGGGAATAGACCCACCGCCCTGCAGTACTATTGGTTTAACTCTAGTTATTATACTTTGTAACTTTACACTGTGTGTTTAAGGTTACAATTGATACAGTCTATGAACGCTTACGCAAGTTCAAATAGATTCAAACGCACAATATTGTCAACATATATCATTCTCTCACAAATAGTGAAGACTGGACCATTAAAATAGTTACCGAACAGTTTTTCTTTGCATAGCGATGTTTATGTTGTAGGCCTAATGACGTATTACGCAACTTGCCGCCATGACACCGGCCAGTTGAAATTTCGCGTAGCAGTTGGGTTTCATCAAATCATATAATTATACGGTACGCCTTCACCTTTATTTCAATGGGAATTGATTTATTATATGTTAAGCTATGTGCAGTACAGTTGTGGGTTAGTTTAGGTGTAAATTAAGGGAGCTATGGGCCAGTAAACTTTTTGTAGTCATTTGACTAAAAAAAAACGCGCGCAAAGGAACTCTGTAGGAAAAGCCACTACTGTGCCTGCGGTAAGACGGAAGACATCAGTAGTGGAACCATTTCTAGTTTAACTGGAGATCCGACCGATCAATATAATCGTACTTTATTATATTTTGTGGTAATCCATAGGAAAGAATAAGTACTCGTAAATCGCTTTCAAAAGAGAGATTAATAACCCTCCCCTGTGGACTACTGACATCCACATAGAACTTGTTATTGTTTTTTCTTGAGCAATATATTATAAAACCGCTGTTTGTAGCAGCATTCTGTGTACAGATTTTCTGTACTTTTGTTCATGAAAATTGCCAGGAGTTTTTTTCCAATGCAATACATAAATCACTGACAATTAGAAGCGAAGGCGTTTTGGAAAGCAGGAAGTTCTGGATTAAAGTCAATCTATGGGAAATTGAAAGAAGAAAAAACAAACTTGGTTGATAATTTAAAGATACATTATGGGAGATTTTTACAAAGAGTTAGCCATTCTTGCTATAACAGTTCAAAAATAGATGCTGAAACAAGAATATATTGAAAATTTCAGTCAAATTACTTTATCCTGAACAAAGTTGTTACCACTATAATTTTTTACTAGAAATGGGAGTTAAATTCATCGACACCCTTTTCCCATTATGGCCGATTGTTGATTGACAGGCGTTAACTCCACCTATATAGTCTCGATTATCAAGTAATGTTTACAATGACTAGTACTGATAGCGTATTCGGGTTGAGACAGGACTGCAATTCAATTCGTATACATTTATTTTTTACTATAAATTAGAATTAAAATTTTAATATATAGATAAGAAGAGAAAGTCTGCGATAGGATATTAAAGTTTGAAAGGAATGGGCCAAATCAACGAGGCAGTATTGTAAATAAATTATAATAAATAGCCGACTTCTTGCGTTGCCTGCGTGTACTCTTTTGTACTTCAGGTAGGCCTAAGCGACTCCCTAAGCAGACGAATAGAAAACAGTCCGGAAGTATGATGACGTCAACGTCACGGAGAAGCCCCGCCCACGACGCCATAGTGATTAAATCAGTCAACGAAATCCTGTTTTAATCCGAGCCCAATCCAAGCCATCCGTGGGTCTACAGAGTTCATTTTAGGCTTGTTGTTTAAATAAAGATCTAATTTATAATTTCTAGGGCTTCTGAGGCCCAAAGGAAGACCGACAAAAGTCTGTTTTTGCTCTCCCATAATGTATGTTTAATAAATGGATATTGTAAAGTTGGTTTTGTCAAGTTAAAAGACGAACGACACGATTCACAACACCCGTATAGTCAGTAAATCAAATACAATTGTACCATGTGTTGGTCTGGAAATGGTCCGCTTTAGATTATAAGGTCTGTCATGTAGCCCATTGGTGTGGTATCCAACTATGTGGGTTTTCTCCTGGTGCTCAGATTCCCCCCCCCCTCATTTTAAATAGAATGCTTGATCTCGCTTTAACTACGCACATCTTGGGGGTGCTCGATTCACAGTTCCGGAATTGAATTCCAAAACTGCTGTCAATCGAGTGAAAAGGAGAATTTCGGAGTACAACGCATGTGTCGACTGTATAATAAATATCTCAACCAATCATGACAGCTGAAACATATTTTTTACCTAGGAATACGTCACGATTCTACTCACTCCACCTCAGCTGTCGGGACTGACAGAACTGTGACAGGACTGAATTCCGCGTCACTCGATTGAAATTCTGTCGATTCGGGACGTTCTGGACTGTGAATCGAGCATCCCCTATATCAATGCCTTCACGTTACTCTATCAGATTCCTCGTCCATCGCGATTACCAAGTCTATCAGTCTATCAGATTCCTCGTCCATCGCGATTACCAAGTCTCGCGCTTTCCAGCTAAATGTATAACTGTGATAATCGAGTTGCAAACTTCAAGGCTTGTTCTATGTCAAGGATTCTGTGGAGGGTACGATGTAACAGCGTCTGATTGGACACTACTGTTCACGTGTCTGCAGATAACGTAGCTATTAGTTGTAAAACTCACAGTCGTTGCTTCAGGAACATGAAAACCCCTACGCTTTAGCGAAGTATTGAAATAAAATCGAACGATATGGCCGAAGTGGCTCTCTCTCTCTCTCATTGGTCCATCTCGGCGTATTAATCGCGTTAGTTCCGAGACGGCGGAAGCTTCATTATTTTACAGATACCACGGCGGATAGCAAAACATAGAATGGATAAAAAATGTCATAACAGTTACACTATAAACACGATCTGTACTGGCAGTCTCGATAACATCATATTCCTGAAGCAATGGCCCGAGAAATCTCTTACTGCTAACAGTTAATATTCCCACAGGTTTACAGTAACAGTAGGTTACACACACACATAAACAGGGAGAGAGAACGGGGGAGAGAGAGGGAGGGAGAGAGACAGGGTAGAGAGACATGTGTTGGCCATTAGAGAGAGAGACGGGGAGAGATATGTGTGGACCATTAGAGATAGAGACTATCTCACTTGGGGACTATAATATGGTTCATGTTTATTTCATTAATTAGATTACGCGTAGCGCTCTTTAGCAGTGGGGGAGGGGCAGTTGCGGAGGACCCCGAAAAACCCACGTGGTTGAACAGGCTACCACATTCTATGTCACGAAACCACGCCAATTGCCTCAATGACAGGCCCATATACGATACAACGCGCTAACCATTCGGTCATGCAAACCCTCCATTAGACGTCATGAAAACGATGGGAATAGTTTAAATGAGAGTGACAGTTTGACAAGTGCCCCCTTGTGGTAGAATGACGCGAGATTACTTGTACATAAAGGGGAGAGAGAAGTGAGGTTTAACGTCCACTCGACACAAACTAGGTCATTTCGGGACTAACATATGGTTGAATTCTATTTCAATAATTCGCTTGCGCGCAGGGGAGACGGATGAACGGAGAAAACACACGAGGTTGGACAGGCGACCCTACTCCTTCTCAAGTACAACTGGGGATTCGAAAGCACGCCAGTTGACTCAGACAGGCTTTAAGATACAGCACGCACGTGCTAACCTTTCGGCCATCCAACCCCCTCTTCTGATAAAACCTGTGTCTGAAAACCAATCGTCCATAATGATAACCTATTGTGATCGGAATCATTGTGATTTTATGTACTTTTAGACACGAGATAAAATCGAACTTAATTACCTATTGTGTTTAATAAATGTTTCATTACGTCCCACACTTGTCAGATTATATAGATAGTATAATGAAACGGTTGCTATGCTAGCTCGAGCAATGTACACATTGTTATGGTGACATTGTGATTTCTACTTGGACAAAAATCTATGTCGGAAAATCAATCGTTTTTAATATGAGAAATTAAAAGGACGATCAGCATTGTAAATGTTAACTTTATTTACCACAGGATCAAGTTACAAAAGTGAAACAAAATAAACGTGTATGATACCATGGACACAGATGGTTCACGACCTTCGAGTAATAGATTCAATTCAGTGTTGTGTCGGGGTGTGTTTCCGTAGGATTGTCCTGGGTTGGTTTACTTATCAACAGTTCATCGGAAACACGTTCATCTTAAAGTTCAACCAATACCGGAAATCACCTGAATCAAAGCCTTTTATTAACAAGGGAAACAACTCAGTATAGGTTTAAGAAGGCTTCAGACCACATATGACAAAAAGAAATTAAAGGAAACCGGGTATTCGGTGTGCGATTTGTTGTTTCGCCAGCACAGCGATATTTCCGTCTACGGGGACGATGACTTGAAATTCGGAAGCTGCCGAGGTTTGCCGAGTGTGATGCCGAATAGAAGGAATGACGTTTCCCCGTCTTCATTAGTCGGGTTGGTGTAGAGCCCCATTGAAAGGGGCATTAGATAAGATAAGATAAAGAGCTGGCTGACAGTTTTTGCTATCATAGTTAATGAAAAAAGAATGTGCTCAAAATCCCAGAGAAATTACTTCACTTTGAACCGGGATATTAGCGATTTAATTTTAAGCTAGCCTCGATCGTCACTACTACCGTTGATACGATAATAAACAAAGTCCCCGTTATCCATTTTTACGTTAAATCATCCATCACAAAAAGTATTCAAATCCACCTAATATCGTAGGCTAACATTGGCACGGAGGGTTGATTATGGTCTTGCCAAGTTAAATAAATGTCTATTATAAGCCGGAATTCCATGTGTACGTACTGCGTAATGCGGAATGCGTAGTACGTAATGCGTATTTAACACTTTGCACTAAAATTGTAGGAGTTGATTCCATGTATACGTAATGCGTAAAGCGTGATGCGCAGCGCGTAGTACGTGTTTCTCGGGACGCTCACAAGAGTGTCCGAATACGCAATACGCGTGTATACGGAGACCGGAAACGGGGATTCCCCAGGGGTTTTCCAAACGTGCTAGTTTTGGGATGGCAATATTCGGTTCTCATCCACATATAATACGCCACTCACGCACACATGGAAACTGACAATACGCGTTACGCAACACGCATCACGTAACACGTATTCTGCACGCATTCCGCACGCACTGCGTACACATGGAATCCCGGCCTAATCATTCAGACAACATTTAAGGTCTAAAAAATGGGCATATTTTGCTCTTGGATAATATATTTATTAGTTCCCTTAAATCTGACATGTTATGTTATTCTCTTTTAACTGCTCATTTCAACACCAATGGTTAACACATAAAGTCCATTGTATCTCCATATTATTAGCATATATATCGAATATGGCAGTTTAGCACGTGTTATAAAAAGTGATATATATGACATATTTTACAAAGATTAACAGGTTAGCACGAACATCAAAGCTACAACAAAACAAAAAACACAGCTGATTGTGAATTTTAAATTGATGTGGGTTGTTTATTTGGATGTCATTGTGACATTTCAAAAATAAAGCAATGCGTTGACTTCTTTAAGTAATAATGGGGCCATTTGCAAACAGGGAAACATAAAATCGGTGAATAAAATAAACCGTTATTAATCGGTAAATATGAATTACAATTGATAAAATTGATGGCTTCCTTCCTCGTGGGTTTTCTCTGGTCTTCTGGTTTCCACCCACTGCTAAAGACGGCTACGCGTATTATTGAAATAAAATTGAACCGTATGTTAGTCCCGAAATTACCTGGTTTGTGTTTCTCTCTCAATCTTCCTCTCTTCGGCATGACATCCGATGGTTGTTTCGTCTAAAAACCTTCTGACATGTGACATCCGGTGGTCGTATCGTGTAGACAGGCCGTCTGACATCCGATGGTCGTATCGTGTAGACAGGCCTTCTGACATCCGGTAGTCGTATCGTGTAGACAGGCCTTCTGACATCCGATGGTCGTATCGTGTAAACAGCCCTCCAATGACTGTATTGGTAAGCTGCATCATGTCAACGTCGCCTTTGGTTTATTATTTAACTGGTTATGAATTTTAAATAAATGAAATGACATGAAATGGGGTATAACTTCCTACTTGTCTACACCGAATAGATTTTGATTTAAATGAGATAAATATTGTATGTTTGTTCGTTGCCATTGTGACATTCTGAACCGACTGTTTTTAAGTTGAAGTTTGCATTAACTTCTGTAAATGTCAATAGGTGAACGAACAGTCGATATAGAATCTGTAAATACAAATGGCAGTGGGTCCAGTGGAGATAAAAGATCTTTAGCTTAGAAGGTAGAAACCGTACAACTGGGTGATTAATAAGGCAAGATATAATTCACGATGACAGTAAAGTGGTAAAATGAAATGGATTTTTTCGTCCTTCTGTTCTGCCGCGACTGGGTTAATGATGGTATGGGATTGTGGGTAATCCACTAGTAATGAATGAATAAAATGTGGTTTTTATGGCACGGCAGCTACAACCGGGGTATGTTGCGCCAAACATCACTCGTAACATCAAAGCTGATTGGTTAATCAAATGTTTGACGTCATACTATCAACAGCCGCTCGTATGACCTCTGATGTGACCTATAGCTACAAGCGATCAGATCTTTATGTAGTGTAGACCATCGAAAATATAAAACGAAACATTTGACCTATTGCTACAAGCGGTCATGTCTTCATGTAGTGTAGACCATCGAAAATATAAAACGAAACATTTGAACTATTGCTATAACTGGTCATACCTTTATGTAGTGTAGACCATCGAAAATATAAAACGAAACATTTGACCTGTTGCTATAACTGGTCACATCGTTATGTAGTGTAGGCCATCGAGAGAATAAAATACGAAACTAAATATAGATCTATATTTTAATCAGATTGATAGATTTTATTGAAAAACATGAAGTGCTTTATCTTCATACATCACTGAACGTGAAACAAAAGATCTGTTGTGGTTTATAATACATTGAAATAAAATCAATCAATAGGAAACACTTCCTCGTTCCTTGCTATGTGTCACACATGGGAGTGGGATCATTTCTCTCCTACCTTTTTTTTTTATCTTTTTGAGATTGACAAAAAAAAAAGGATTTGCCAGCACGCTATCTCAAAACAAACAATGGCCGCTTCAGTCTTTAACGGAGCTAAACTTCTTTGTTTTAAGTCATCATTAAGGATTAGAGTGTTGTACTCCAATTACTCACAATTAAAGGGTTAAAGGAGGTTGACCTTTTTTCGATTTTGGTTAAAATTAAGGATTAAAAGAGCGCTTGAAATCTGTGGTTTAGTTTATTGACGTGATACGTAACAAGAAGAAGGGTTGACTTGCTAACTACGTGGGTCTTCTTCGGGTACCCCGATTGACTCTAAAAACTAAAAACGTCTACGATCTAGCGAATTAATGAAATAAAATTGAACGAAATGCTCTCTCTTTCTCTTCCCTTCTCCCTCTCAACTAGTAAACTACATTATTTATTTTATCGTCAGGATTTTAAATAAAGTTAGACGCTTGTAAATTAGCAGCACGTGGCATGCTTATCTCTGCAAATGAATATCAATTTATGTCGGGAAAATACAATTGAATACCTCAGTGAGCTGCGCAATATTCTAATCTCTCTTCCGTATTTACTAATGTCACCGATATATTTCATAATGGACGATTCTTGTATCCCGTTGAGACATTCGATGGCTTCTGTTTAACTCTCAAGGGAGATTTTATTGTAAATATTTACCAGTATTTTCCAACCATAAACATATTATACTGATTAAAGTTATAATGGCTAAATCATGTAATAAATACTCCTGAGCTTTCTGCACGAGCTTTAATGAAATGTTTAGCTGGACATCAAACTCATAGAAATAAACACCAAACTAACGTTCAACAGTGACAGTAACTCTACTGGATAACCTGTCCTCAATGACGTCAGGATTGTTTCTACGTCACAGCGCCATTTTGATTTCATTCGGAACCGTTCGCTTGATTTGATTTTGATTGTAATGTTTAGACAGGCTATCGTGGACATCATTTTCTACGTACATTCCATCTACCACTTTCTAAGTTTCGGGTAGTGTTATGCCCCCCAACCCCTAAAACCCATGTGACGTGTAACTCGGCGCTGGAGAATTTTCGACATTTCCGGCTTGCCGAAGGAAAGTCTCCTCAGCCCCTTCCATCATTGCTTTTCGTGCACGTAGAACCGACCAATAAACAAGCAGGCCCGAATCTAGGATTTTGTCGAGTGGGGGGGGGCATACATTGGAGCAAAGGGTAATGCGTTGCAACCTTGAATTGCTTGGGCGGAGACAATGCGAAAATCATGTTTATATCATCTATTAAAGAGTAGATACGTGAACTACAACAATAACAAAGCAAACGAAAATGAAAATCAACTATGTCACTGGGGCTGACCACCTTTGTATTACGGGCAACTGTCGGATAAGTAGCCTACGTCGGTTGTTATATTATCACTTTCACTACAGCAATAGGTGTACATGACATAAGCAGAGTCAACTGTCGATGCCATCGGATAGTCGATTGTTTTAACAGGTTTAGAAAGATTAAACCATTTAATGATTTGATTTAAAAAACGAGAAAGCGACCCCGACTCGAATATACCAGTATTATAGTTACGATAATTAAGCATAAACAAAGCACA
Organism: Patella ulyssiponensis; assembly: GCA_963678685.1. Lineage (NCBI taxonomy): Eukaryota > Metazoa > Mollusca > Gastropoda > Patellidae > Patella > Patella ulyssiponensis. The sequence continues at coordinate 94,987,727 of OY783226.1, forward strand.
GTAATAACTTGTTAGTTTAGAGTAGTGTGAATGAAAGAGAGGTAGAGAGAGAGAGATGGGGTTTAACGTCCATTCGACACAAACTAGGTCATTTCGGGACTAACATATGATTTAATTTTATTTCAATAAATCGCTTGCGTAGGGGTCTTTAGCAATGGGAGGAAACTGGAGGACCCGAAGTAAACCCACGAGATTGGAAGTGTGAATGAAATTTAACAGTCCATTTCCTGATAACACTATTTTGCCTCTTCGAATGTTATCTCATGGTTTGGATTGTTCGTACTTGGTTTTTATTATTTTTACAATATATTTATTTTACATTATCTATTTTTGAAGTATCATAGCGTAGGGTAGCCTGTCCAACCTCCGGACCCCCGCCCCCCATTGCTAATTACTCCTTACGCGCAAGCGAAATATTTTGAAGCATGTTAGTCTGAAATGACCTAGTTTGTCTCAATAGACTTTAAGCCCCCCCTCTCTCTCTCTCTATCTCTCTCTCTCTCGCGCGCGCTCTCTCTCTCTCGCTCTCTCGTCCCCGTGAGTTGTGCGTCTACCCTATTCACGTCAGCGACTTTGTGAGATCGTCTATGAAAATAAGTCAATATATTTATTATCCATTCTAGATCTTACAGCATACTTAACGATATAATTATTGGAGAATAAAAGCTCATTAACAACTTTGTAAGAGTTCGTGTCTCGGAATCTATGTCATCCGGTTAAGTAATAAGTTGTATTGATTCGCCCACTCCTATAATGTCCATCAGTTGGTCCTTTCAGAGGGTTGACGAGTCGAGTTGATTAATGAGTGTGTTGCTACGTAAGTACGCTAAACCTATATCAACCAGGAATATGGTCTTTACCATCCAGACAAAACACATCTCCGAATATTAGTCTGGATGGGTTGTCAACATTTGAGATAGTCTCTATCCCCCAGACAAATATCCTATGAATATTAGTCTAGATGGGTTGTCAACATTTGAGAATAATATGTCATTGGCTAGATTATCCAGTCTTTCACATTACCTCTACGGGAGGTAACTAGTCTAAAACAATATGTCAACGCCCATGAAATTAATTCAAAAATTGCCATTTCAAAAAAATCTGTTTACGAAAGGCTTTTGACCCTATGACGTCAGACATTGATTCCCTTCCGTACATCAAACGTCAAGCAAGAAGTCGCCGCAACAGACCGTTTCATTGGCTAATCCCTCACTCCAACCAAAACACCAGTAATATAACAACTCTTATAAAAACAAGTAAAACGAAATTTTGATCTATAAAACATGAAACGAAATATAACAACTCTTCAAGATTCTAGTTTAGTAAAGTCAACTAAAAGGAAATTTTGAACTATAAAAAACGAAACGAATTAGGATCTGTGTGTTTTTATCAGATTGGGTCGGAGCAGAAGGGTAGGACGTTAATCTCCATTTCATTCATTGCGGATATTATTACTCGTTGTGTCTCCTATTCTTCAGAACTTCTTATTGATATATATGAGGCTAATTCTCAGTGATGCCTCCAGGTTGAATAATATTAGAACTGCCTATTTAACACCCGACAGTGATCGATTGATTGAATAGAACTCGAATACATGATGTTTATCAGATTCCTGGTTTCTAACTTTGTACTTTCTCTCGTATACTTTACGAGTCTCAAAACATTAGTTTCGAATCCCCGGTTGGACGTGACAATCAGTAGGACCCGAAGAAAACCCACAAAGTTGGAAAGGCGACCCTACTCCGGTGTCACGTACAACCGCGGAATCAAAACTACGCCAGTTGACTCAATGACAGACCTTATGATACAGCGCGCACCTGCTAAGCATTCCGCTGATGACAATAGCGGGCTTATGACACGTGGGCATAATACGGGGTCTTGAAAACGGATGTACGGAAAATATGGACGATTCTTGATTGTGATCAATTGACTATAGTGCAACTCGGAGCAGAACAGAGGAACGTTAAACCCCATTTCATTTCATTTATTTAGTGAATAATACATACGGGGTCTTGAAAACGGATGTACGAAAAATATGGACGATTCTTGATTGTGATCAATAGTGCAACTCGGAGCAGAACCCCATTTCATGTCATTTATTTAGGGAATCTGTCACTTTGTCAACGATGAAATCCCGCTGGTACCCACCAGGTTCCATCATTAGAACAGGAACAAAATACATCCTGGCACTCGACAGAGATGTAACGGAAATTATCGAAGAATTCCGACTGTGAATCTAAAACCTTTATGATTTAATAAGGTCCATTATCATGAGATACAAGTGAGGATGTCTGTCATACCGAGACGAACGAAAAGAAATATGGAGCAGGATCGTTGCCATATTAAATAGAAACTATGAAAGGTCAATTTAAGGCGAGCAACATGTGTTTTGATAAAACATTAATGAATTACTTGGCGTTAATATTTCTCCGGGTTTTTTTTATTAAGTATAAAATCTCAAAAATAGCCATTTGTACTATTTTGTGTATTCTAATTCTGCAATTTTAAGCACGCGATATTATGTCAATGATTCTTCTCCATAGACAAAAACCTCGTCCTACAAGACATTCTGTACTTCGTTGATAATCAAAAAAATTGTCACTTTTCTCACGTTCACATAAATATTTTAATAGATTGGTTTAAGTAATGATTTGCTCTTTCAAGTAACTCTCGAGAACCACTCTCAACGAGGACTAGGCTAATTGGGCAGCTTTCCGGCCTGGTCTGGCTGTGTCCTAATGCAATAAACTGATGGACCGGTCTAGACGACAAACCTAAGGGGACTTGTTGATTTCGTCAAAACGATAAAGGGAGAGCAGGGTCACTTAAAGACCACTTAATACCAAGTGCGTCATTGCCAAACAAAGCGCATAACAGGGAACCCGTTCATTTTGCCACCTACCAACCCTTTAAAGAGACGAGGCTAGGAATAATCGTTGGAGAGACGGAACTGGAAAGAACCTGCTAAAGAGGTGGGATGGGGCTGGGAAGAACCAATTTAAGGTTTACAAACTACGTCATTGCGAGAAAAACAAGAGATGATATAATGGCAATGTTGCAGGGCAGTGGTGGGGGGGGGGCTGACAAGGACAGTTGTCTAGTCGTTCGGATGGAATGAGAGAGAGAGAGAAATGGGGTTTAACGTCCACTCGACACAAACTAGGTCATTTTGGGACCTTGCGCGTAGGGGTCTTTAGCAGTGGGAGGAAACCGGAGTGCCCGGAGGAAACCCACGAGGTTGAGAAGGCGCCCCTATCTCCATGCCACATACGCTCACACCAGGGATCGAAACCACAGCCGCAAGCCAGAGGTGACCGGCCAGCTAGAGGTAGAAGCGCGGCACTCTAGACCACTAGGCCGTCCCCCCCCCCCCCCGGATGGAATGAACAACCGAGGTCTCGTATACACACACGTAAAAGATCCCTTAGCAATTGAAACTCGATTTTAGAGTAAGCGGTAGTGCCTCTACTCGAGCGAAATTTGCTTCATAGCACACTACATGTTGTATGCCCGGCTTCATTAGTCTAATCTATGCAGGGCAGTAGGACGTTACACCTCATTTTATTACACTTCATTTTCTTCCATTTATTAATATTTCAAAAGTTCCCTTTAGCATAGACATTAAATCAGAAACTGACTATTATTACACGTGCTTGGCTATCCGAATATGGACCCTGGTACATAGTGTGATGTGTGGCTGTATTTATTAGCATAGGGGGTGGGGGTTGGATGGCCGAATGGTTAGCGTGCGCGCGCTGTATCATACGGCCTGCCATTGAGTCAACTGGCGTGGTTTCGAATACCTGGTTGTACGTGGCAAGGAGTAAGGTCAACTGTCCAGCCTCGTGGGTTTTCTCCGGGTCCTCCGGTTTCCTCCCACTGCTAAAGACCCCTACGCGCAAGCGAATTATTGAAATAAAATTGAGCCATATGTTAGGCCCGAAATGGCGTCGATTGGACGTTAAACCCCCATATATATATCTCTCTCTCTCTCCCTCGCTCTCTCTCTCTCATTAACATAGATATTTCAACATCTTACGCTGGGATTTCGTAAGAAAGATGTTGATACTAACAAAAACCCACGGGAGATAACTCTGACAAGGTCGCGAGATAAAGCGTGTAATGCTATATAAGGACTAGGTAAGTGAAGATCTGACCCTATGGGCTTCCGTGATAAGAATGTGGAGTTATTAATCTTGATTAAATCCGGTAAAAATTCTGGACCACATCGCGAGATAATATCTAATTAGATAGGTAATAGTGTCAAAATCTGTGGGATACAAGCGAGATAACTCTAGATCACGACAAGAATTAAATTCCCATTAACCATAATCTATTGGCGCGTAATTATGTTACAGAGGTCAGAGGTCAGCCATGTGGTAAATGGCCGGAGATCCCGATGGCTCGATTAATCGAGATCTTGCCAATGTACTTCCTGATCACAGTTAAAGTTACAATGTGTAAGATTTGGATAAACAGCTGACCGTTCTTGTTATAAATATTAGTTCAACCATAGATAATTCAAAATTAAAATATTGAAAATTGCATTCAAATTATCTTATTATGAGGCAATTGTTCACTGTTTGAAGTTTTGATATGTGGCAAATATTGTTTATAACCTTAGCAACGTTACGTGTTAATCGAGAACTAACTTCGCTCATTTTTTTGTTAATCATCAAATAGCGATCGTATTTCAATCGGATGAATCTCTGCCATCCGATGGTCTAGAGAGTTGATTATAGGCTCGCAGTAGGAATACATATCTAAATAATATTTTTATTAAACATAGGCTAGACTCGGTGTCATCGCTAGCTTGTGATCTGCTGCTCAACGCTCATTCATGATTCAGTCAAGTAATGTTGATCGACGCTAGGCATATAATTCAATTGCTAAATTCTTAGTTCAAAGTGGATCAATTTGACTGAAATTTTCAGCAAACTCCCTTTACATTATGTAGTTTTTAACTATTATAGTGAGAACTGCCAGCTCTTTATCCTATCTCCCATAATGTATCTTTATAAGTATGTTTGCATCTTTAGCCTACTAACCTGATATACAGGCTCAGTGACTAATCATCTTTAAAAGGATTACTAATATCTTGAAATCTCGAGAAAGTCAATATAAGCCCAATCATGGCTCAATTCCCTTTAGGATCTCTTAAGATGAGATGGATTGAAATGGCTTTGTCAGCATTCCATATCTCCGCTAAAATCCTATGATTGGTGGGCCTCTTGTTAAACCGATTAAATCCAAGCAAAGGGATTATCTAAAGTTATTTTTTATATTCTGTTCTTTTAAAGATACATTACGCAAGAGTTAAATCTGCCTATTACAGGTCTTTCTTTAGGCCTTGGTGTTATATAAATTTCAGGTCTATCTTTAGGCTTTAGTGTTACATAAATTTCAGGTCTATCATTAGGCCTTGATTTTATATAAATTTCAGGTCTATCTTTAGGCCTTAGTGTTACATAAATTTCAGGTCCATCTTTAGGCCTTAATTTTATATAAATTGCAGGTCTATCTTTAGGCCTTAATGTTACATAAATTATTTATTAGACATATATTAACTTGCCAGGACCATACTCAACTATCTTTTCCATCGGATGTTTTACATTTTAAACGGTTTAAATCATGATCGAGGGTTATTGAATTGATTAAAACATGGATAATCGAGACTTTCTGTCTTAACAACGGTAACAACGACACTCGTGTCTCCGCTATTCCCCAAACAGCCCTTGCGCTCAGGAGAACGTAATTTGAAAGAAATTTTCAAATATTCCCTCTGTAATATCTTTTTTGTACTGTAGACATCAGCGCTCTACCTAAATATTACATTATGCGTCTTTAATTTAAAGTTAAATTAACTATGTGTATCAATATATTAACCTTAAAACGTTAGATATTGTCTAAACAAGTTCGACTGCGGCGAGAAGAATCCCGTGGCTTCAGAGAGAGAGAGAGAGAGAGAGAGGGAGAAGGGGGTGAAAAGAGAAAAGAACGCTCTGAAAATCCCGATGAATTTTCTCGGCCAAAGCAAGGATCCAGATCGCGTGTTCGATCCCTGCATTGGCCGAGAAAGTTCATCGGGATTTTCCAACATGGTTTCCCGTTGTCAGTGGTACAGGAAAGAGGGGACGAAAAACCGAGGTCATGTGTACATTGTCGTGTACGTAAGAGATCAACCCCTTGGCTGTTGGAATCGGATAAGGGACCATAGTGCCGTCACCGGGCAAAATTTCCCTCATAGCACACTAAGGCGTATACCCGTCTTCATTAGCCGGAGAGTCGGAGCAGGTCAGTAGGACGTTCTTTTAGAACGCAAGTGATTAGACTCTGATGTACCACGTGATAAAATTGTCAGTCGGCGACTTTATATAATTTCATTTCGATCGTTATTTATGAATTTGCCGTTGGCACATTTTACGGTAATAGAAAGATCCCATCATGATGATCAGATTACCCATTAAAACAAATGTAATTTTATTTCACGTTTTATTTCAATATATTCGCAACCTGATTGATGATAGAATCAATCTGCTATTATCCACTTAGATTGTTGAACAGTGCAACTTTATTTCCAATGTGGACTAGACTCGTTCTCACCATAAATTGCTTCAATGGAATAGGGTAAATGAATAGGAAATGGTATCTACTGGGATTTTAAAATCTTGATTGTCTTCATTAACCTGGTCTAATGAAAACAGACAAACACACTTCCAATTACCAAGGGGGTTGGGATGGCCTAGTGCCGCACTTCGACCTCTAGCTGGCCTGTCACCTCTGGCTTGCGGCTGTGGTTTCGATCCCTGGTGTGAGCGTATGTGGCATGGAGATAGGGGCGCTTTCTCAACCTCGTGGGTTTCCTCCGGGCACTCCGGTTTCCTCCCACTGCTAAAGACCCCTACGCGCAAGCGAATTATTGAAATAAAATTGAAACCATATGTTAGTCCTAAAATGACCTAGTTTGTGTCGAGTGGACGTTAAACCCCATCTCTCTCTCTCTCTCTCTCTCTCTCTCTCTCTCTCTCTCTCTCTCTCTCTCTCTCTCTCTCTCTCCAATTACCAATGGATCCTTTACAATACATGCACAGCAATGTGCACACGGGGACCTCGGTTTTCTTCGTCCAATCCAAATAAAATGAAATGAAATGGGTTTTAACGTCCTACTGTTCTGCTCCGAACTGGGCTAATAGAAGACGGTCATACGCCTATTACCGTCTACTCTTATATCGAATTCCAACAGTCAATTGATCTTTTACGTGCACGCCAATGTGTACACTGGACCTCGGGTTTTCGTCCCTTGCGAACGACTAGACAGCTGTTTTTGTCAGGCCCTTCGTCACGCATCACTGACCAGGTTAAACCACGCTGGAAGAGATGGCCGATTGGTTAGCACGTGTGCGCTGTATCATAAGGTCTGTCATTGAGTCAAGTGGTATGGTTTTGATTCCCCGCTTGTACTTGACAAGGATAAGGGTCGCATGTCCAACCTTGTGGGTTTTCTCCAGCTTCTTCCCACTACTAAAGACCCACGCACAAGCGAATTATTGAAATAAAATTGCACCATGTGTTAGTCCCGAAATGACCTGGTTTGTGTCGAGTGGATTATATATATATATCGACGTCCAGTTGACAATGGATCCTTTACAATGTGCACGCAGGGACCGCGGGTTTTTCGTCCAATCCAAAAGACTACCTTGTTTATTACCAGGACCTTGGTCCTGCACCACTGACAAGGAGGAACCAGGCCGAAAAAATCTCAATGAACTTTCTCATTCAACGCAGTGACCGAACAAGGAAACCTCCAGGGAAGTGGGAGAGCCACTAACATACTGAACGAAACTGTAAGGGATTCAATTACGTTAAACTGGCGCACTGAGGCTTTAATAAATGTATTTTATTGTTGGTTTGGGGTGGAAAACTTCAGCCTCGCTACAGGCTTGTTATATTTAATAGTCCCGTGCCGACAATTCGGTGTTTTTGTCGTTAAAGTCAGACGTTAATATCACTGACATTTCCTTTCTAAGGTAATCCGCTACTGGGCATAGCTGTAAAAGTACTCGATCGATACAGAGACTGGAGTGGGCTGTCTTGTTACTGTGGTCAGATTAACATTGATCCGGATAATTTCCGGGTGACAGAAATATTGAATTTGTGTCTAGTAAGAGCAGGGGTTGTATCCGTGACATAATCTAATGGTTGACCTATAGTGGGCTAAGGCCAAGGGGTTCAGACCACTAAATATGATGGATGACAGGCACTAATCAATAGATTCAGATTACTTTGTCAAGAGATGTGGTCACTCGATAGGTTGTATCATGGGTTTGTTCATTAAATATTACCTTTCAGGAGACGTGGTCACTCGATAGGCTGTATCAAGGTTTTGAATTATTTAGATTACTTTTTCAAGAGACGTGGTCACTCGATAGGTTGTATCAAGGGTTTGTTCATAAAATATTAACTTTCAGGAGACGTGGTTGCTCGATAGGCCGTATAAAGGTTTTTAATCATTTAGATTACCTTTTCAAGAGACATAACCTAGTCTTCCGACCTCTATGAGCAAGCAAATTTTTGAAATTGAAATGTATCATATGTTGGTTAGTAGTCTGCTTTTCTGGTTCTCTATCTCTCTCCTTTTTCAGTCTCTGTCCATCTCTTTCTCCTTCACTCACAATTATTTTAATAGTACGCACTATAACATAATGACATATGTCATAGAGGCGTCCTGCCATATTAAAATACGTGTTAGTGATTGTAACATAAACCTGTCGCTATCAATACCCGGCTGGAGATCTTGGTAGTATTCCTTATGTCATTGCGTAACTATAATTTGTTGTTGGCATGTCTTATCTAGCTTTCTTTATCTGATAAACTATATTGAATGTTAAACCTTCATATGATGCTTGATACATTAGACAGATGTCTAAAGAGCTCCTTTGTCTGGAATACGTTTATAAACTCAGAACAGAAACGAATCTTTAGTCAGGTCCAGGAGGCCAGGCTAGGCGGGCCATGGGTGCCTTGGCCATGGGTGCCTTGGCACGAGACGAGACGAGACGAGACGAGAGCTTCTGGAGTTAGCACACTCGTGCTAAGCCAAGCTAATTAAGTCATGACTCCTTCCATATAGTTAGTTCTACGGTCGTTTACATTATGATGTTTGTACCTATTGTAAGAAGCAGAATAAAAGTATTATTAGAAGTATATACCAGTGTTGTCATCCAAGAACCTGATTAAAGAAGAAATACTGTCACATATTAATTGATGCCGTAGACCAGACCAACGCTTGAAGTCCTAACCACTAGAAGTTCACAGGTCACAGCTTCCAATGGGTAAGTCTTTTCAAATTCTACCATGGCCATGGTGAATAAATGACATTAGTGCTATGTATTATAATTTAACTGGGAAATCTGCAGTTTATCATCACGCGTCATTAAATATCATGGTGTGGTTACTAAATTTAATATTGGCTTGTAGTGGAACAGGTAAATGGCTAAAACAAAATTGTATATATATTATTTGTTTTAAAATGTGTCATGTTGTTTTTAAAAGATTATGAATTATAATTGTTTGTTTTGAACACATATTTTGGCTTTTAAAGTTAGTAGTAGCTAAGTATTATCAGGCTAATAACTGCGAAGTGAAATGTTTTATGATTGTTTAATTATCTGGAATAGAGTTAAGCGTATCCTAATTGAGAGATCTAACTCTTTAAACATTTACACGGTATTAACGGGTTTGTCTCTTATAAGTTTTTTTTGTTGTTGTTTTGCGCATATCTATTTATGCCCCGAGGTTTACGGGATTATTATTTGTGATGTAACGTATAGTGCCCCAAATATTAATGGGAAGACCCGATATTTACGGTAGAGAGTTTTATTTGTAATACCCCAAAGTTTTAATGGGAAATGCCCCGATATGTAACGGGAGAAGTTTATGTTAAGTGGTTTAACCCCAGGAGGGTTGTGCTCGGATTTAAGAGCGAACGTATTGTCTTGTTTTGTGTTGTGTTTAAAAATTATAGAGATAAACCGTTAGTTCTTTCAAAAATATCTTATTTAAGATTGGTTAAATGTGTTCAGATCATTCATTATTCTTGAGATAAAACAATATGACTCCGTAATTTCAATTGTATCCATGTAAATAATACTGTAAATATCGTTAGATCGTTATCTAAAGTCAAGTCTGTTCCACTTGCTAATTTGATTAACTATTAATTAAGTTCACTCCATGATATGATACGCAGATGATCAAACTTCGGCACGGGGAGCAGTTATAATACTTTTCATAGCACGTCATAACACGCCGTTTTGCCAGACGGTATGGAAAATGAAAAGACTACCGGTCAACAACAATAGTTGAACTAAACGGAGCAGGGAAAATTCTGACCCCTCAACATTACTGGAACGAGGAAGGGCATCATATGTACCCCACCCCTACAGATAATTACAGTAGTTTGTGTTCGCGATTCCACCAAATAATCGGTCTAAGAAGATAATTATAGTACTAGTAGTTTGTGTTCGCGATTCCACCATTTATATGAATAAGAGTAGTCTGTGTTTGTGATTCCAGGATCTCGTTTGTTTTTTTTATTGACTCGCGTGTGTGACCGATTGTGTGTATATAACTTTTAAGTTCGTGTGTTTTTCATTGACCTTTTCATTTTGTTTAAAGCCATTTTTGGATATTATAACATTTTACAAGTATATATAACTTTTAAATTCGTGTGTGTTTCATTTACCTTTTCTTTTTGTTTATAGACATTTTTGTATACGACATTTTACAAGTGTTGTTTGTATTTATATGTCTTTTCATTCTTATTGTTATTTTTATCTTTTAAGATTAGGGTAGATATTATCGATCCCAGTTATATTCAAATTTGTAAAGGCTTTAAAAAAATATTTCATATTTTTTTCTAAAAAAGAGGGATAGGTATATAACATAATGACATATGTCATAGAGGCGTCCTGCCATATTAAAATACGTGTTAGTGATTGTAACATAAACCTGTCGCTATCAATACCCGGCTGGAGATCTTGGTAGTATTCCTTATGTCATTGCGTAACTATAATTTGTTGTTGGCATGTCTTATCTAGCTTTCTTTATCTGATAAACTATATTGAATGTTAAACCTTCATATGATGCTTGATACATTAGACAGATGTCTAAAGAGCTCCTTTGTCTGGAATACGTTTATAAACTCAGAACAGAAACGAATCTTTAGTCAGGTCCAGGAGGCCAGGCTAGGCGGGCCATGGGTGCCTTGGCCATGGGTGCCTTGGCACGAGACGAGACGAAACGAGACGAGAGTTTCTGGAGTTAGCACACTCGTGCTAAGCCAAGCTAATTAAGTCATGACTCCTTCCATATAGTTAGTTCTACGGTCGTTTACATTATGATGTTTGTACCTATTGTAAGAAGCAGAATAAAAGTATTATTAGAAGTATACGACATTTTACAAGTGTTGTTTGTATTTATATGTCTTTTCATTCTTATTGTTATTTTTATCTTTTAAGATTAGGGTAGATATTATCGATCCCAGTTATATTCAAATTTGTAAAGGCTTTAAAAAAATATTTCATATTTTTTTCTAAAAAAGAGGGATAGGTATATAACATAATGACATATGTCATAGAGGCGTCCTGCCATATTAAAATACGTGTTAGTGATTGTAACATAAACCTGTCGCTATCAATACCCGGCTGGAGATCTTGGTAGTATTCCTTATGTCATTGCGTAACTATAATTTGTTGTTGGCATGTCTTATCTAGCTTTCTTTATCTGATAAACTATATTGAATGTTAAACCTTCATATGATGCTTGATACATTAGACAGATGTCTAAAGAGCTCCTTTGTCTGGAATACGTTTATAAACTCAGAACAGAAACGAATCTTTAGTCAGGTCCAGGAGGCCAGGCTAGGCGGGCCATGGGTGCCTTGGCCATGGGTGCCTTGGCACGAGACGAGACGAGACGAGACGAGAGCTTCTGGAGTTAGCACACTCGTGCTAAGCCAAGCTAATTAAGTCATGACTCCTTCCATATAGTTAGTTCTACGGTCGTTTACATTATGATGTTTGTACCTATTGTAAGAAGCAGAATAAAAGTATTATTAGAAGTATATACCAGTGTTGTCATCCAAGAACCTGATTAAAGAAGAAATACTGTCACAGCACAGGAGAACCAAGCTAAAGAATACAAACAAAGAGCAAGATCCACTCAACATAATATTAACTTTGTATAATGATACAATACAATGTGAAAGTTGGATCTATCGAGAGAGAGAGAGAGAGGGAGAGAGAGAGAGAGAGAGAATGGGTTTTTAACGTCCACTCGACACAAAGTTGGTCATTTCGGGACTAACATGGTTTAATTTTATTTCAATAATTGGCTTACACGTATGGGTCTTTAGCAATGGGAGGAAACCGGAGTGCCCGGAGAAAACCCACGAGGTTGGACAGGCGACCATACTCCTTGTCACGTACTACCGAAGAAATATCGATTCAAAAACGATTCAGTTCTATTCAGTATAGAGAAAGATATGATGAACTGAAAAATTGACAACTCTCTCTCTCTCTCTCTCTCCCTCTCTCTCTCTCTCTCTCACTCCTGGTGTATCCCAATCAGTAAGTTAATATTAAAACTTCCACGTGAATTGATTGATTATTGGTAATCGATATTAATCTGTCCAACCATGAATCATTCTACTGTCGACTGACACCTGGAATTCATCATTTCTATTACAAAAACATCATTCTTCATTACAGATTATAGATCGTATAGGCTCTTAAAGTCATCCATCTTCATTGCTCCAGTTGGTGCAGAAAACTGGGACGTTGACACCCTGAAAAACATTCAGTTTCTAAAGTCGTACTCGTGTCCTTTTGTAAGCCGCGGTGGCTCATCGAGTGTCGCTTTGGATCGCTTACCTTGAATTCGATACCGATTCAGGTCGAGAAAGTTCATGGAAATCTTTCGGCGTGATCCCCACTTGCCAGTGGTGCAAGACGGAGGGCCAGACAAGGAACAACGTATAGTCGTTCGGATGGTACTGAAAATACTGTTGGCCGAGAAACGTCATCGGGATTTTCCGACGTGGTGATGGAGGGCCTGGTAAAGGTAGCTGTCGGATGGGACGAAAAACCGACGTCCTGTGTCCAACCTCACGGGTCCTTCAATTCCCCCCTTATGGTAAAGACCTAGTTTGTGTGAGTGGATATTAAACACCCCCTCTCTCTCTCTTTCTCCCTCTCTCTCTCTGTCTCTTTCTCTCTCTCTGGCGGATTCATGATGTGTTAGACACTTGCTTTCAATTAGTTCAGCATTTTGTCTTTTACCGTTTTGTATGATTTTTAAGAAGATCCGGTTTTTAACAGGAAGTCAATGTAATTGTCCCGCCGCCTTTATTAGCACAGTCGGTGCAGAATAGTAGGACTGTAAACCAAATTTCGATTCATCTATTGTGTCTTGATAACTGGATGTAATCCCAACCTAACTAGGTTATCCAGTCATACATAACGATTGTTTGCTGACATTTAGGAAATTGTATCCGTTTCTTGTCGGTAATGAGAGGAAATTGAGAGAAACCCGACTTGTCTGGCAGCATCTTCTATATTTAAATTAATTGTCAGTTATAGGATCGGATCTGGTTTTTAATATAAACCTAATGAAATGTGGTTTGATGTCCAACTGGTGTCACGGTGGCTCAGTGAGTTAGACGTTGGCGTGCACGTAAAAGATTCCTTGCACCACCTAGAAAGGGAAAACACGCCGCTGAAGACACCCATGGAACTTTCTCGCCGAATGGACGGAGCGTTTCCGAAAACTGTGCTTGGATTTCCTACGGTTCAGAGGTATTTCCAACGATTCGGTGGTATTTCCAACGATTTGGTGGTATTTTCAACGGTTCGGTGGTATTTACAACGGTTCGGTGGTATTTTCAACGGTTCGGTGGTATTTTCAACGGTTCGGTGGTATTTTCAACGGTTCAGTGGTATTCCCAACGATTCGGTGGTATTTCCAACGGTTCGGTGGTATTTCCAACGATTCGGTGGTATTTCCAACGGTTCAGTGGTATTTCCAACGATTCGGTGGTATTTCCAGTTGTGCGGTAGTATTTCCAACGGTTCGGTGGTATTTCCAACGTTTGTTACCTCTGGCTTGCGGTTCTGTTTTTAAACTCTAATGAGTTCTGCGGTTTCCTTCCGCGGGAAAGACTCCTGCGCGTGCACAAAGATAATAAAAATCAAAATAATACACCTTTTCTGAGATATCAAGTTGAGCAGTGGTTATTTACCACTTACAATGGCAGACACGGTATTGTCTTATTTTAATTGGATGTAATTCCACTCCATCTAATGGCGCCGTATTCTTGGCTGGGATTAAGTCTGATTGCTGATATCAGCAGTTTCCTGTATCAATTTATACAGGGCTTATCAGATATCGATTACAATTAGATTGATATCGATTTGGGTATCGATTTATATGTACTATACGAGATATAATCGATACCTACACTCAGCCGTCTTCATTAGCCAAGTTTAGGAGCAGAACAATAAACCGTTAAACCTTATTTCATTTCGTATTATTTTATACTTCATTAGAGAAATTGATGAAGTAAATTGTCGAGGTTGGAACATTTGTGGGGGAGGATCTGCTCTGAAAAGTCATTTGATCTCACCATCGTCTCCGCCCACAACAGGGTTTTAAATCTATTACCTCCGATTATACAATTTTCCGCAAAATGACGTCACGTTGACATGCGTCACGAGTCTTCACCTTAAGCCAACAACGCGATAAAACTGACGGTGACTCGAAATCGGCGCTTAGTATACGATCAAGTAAAACTGATCAATCGTGACTTCTTGGGCAACCTGAGTTGTCTCAAGTTTCTCTGAGTCGCACATGTTCTACGCCTACGGCTCGAGACAACTAGTTGTCCCTAGTCGCAAGTGACATGAGCACAACGGCAACTGGCCATGGTCGGTGCCTCGCTGACGTAGCCAATAGGATTCGGTTATTTAGTCACGTGGTACCAGTGGGCGGTAACAACCATCGGGAACAAGTGGAATGGGGCCATTTTGAAGTTTGTCACGTGTCAGTCACGTTATCAGTTGTGACTCCGATTCTTCAACTGAAGCCGGGTGACATAAGCGCGCTTACGACTATGATCAACTGGTGTGTTCGTGATTGCGTTCAGTCGTAGCGACATAAGCTGTCAGTTGCCGTTAGTCACCGTTAGTTTTATCGCGTTGTAGGGAGTTATAGGTTAGACAAATTTCGTGATTGTTAATATTCTGTTTTGTAACGTGTGTTGTACAAACGTCACCAATCATGGCTAAACATTGTTCACAGGTACGATGGCTTTTTGGTTTGAACAATATTTTATTTCTTAGTGAGTCACATATATATTTAACATACAATATATGAATACAATAACAAGCATTGTTGTTTATGTAAAATCGCTTCCATGTACGATGATGGCCTTTTAGTGCCATAACGTTGAATTATACATTTTATAAGTTTATCTCATATGAGAAAACTCGGTGAAAAATTTGATAAATAAAAAAAAATGAAAAAAACCTTACCACCGCGGAGAAAAGGTTTCTACCGCGGAAAAAATGTTTTTCATGGTTTTTCATGTTTTTTTTTTTTTTTTTGATTTATCATATGAGGCAAATTTCAAGAAAAATTCACAAATCAACGTATGGCACCAGAAGGCCACCGTACACATGGAGATCGTAACAGCAATGTGTTTCTCGAGATGTGTTTGACGAGGGAACAGCTGAATTACAATATTACAAAAGTTGAATCTCTAAATATCATCCGCAATGGGGTTTAACGTCCACTCGACACAAACTGGGTCATTTCGGGACTAACATATGGTTCAATTTTATTTCAGTAATTCGTTTGAACGTAGGGGTCTTTGGCAGTGGGCGGAAACCCGGGGACCGAGAGAAAACCCACGAGGTTGGGCAGGCGACCCTACTCCATATCACATACAACCAAGGAATCGAAACCACGCCAGTTGACTCAATAACAGACCTTATGATACAGCGCACACGCGCTAACCATTCAGTCTTCCAGCCCTCAACCCCACTCACCCCAACACCTTTATATCCTTCCAGGTAATCAAGTTGTGTGGATTTAACCGTTGTGAAGGGAGTGAGGTGGGGCTTGGGATGATCGATAGGTCTATGATAGTTCCGCGCCGGGGGATCACGTGGCTAAGTGGGTAAGGCGCTAGCTCGCTAGCCTGGAGGTCGAGTGTTCGATCCCTGCATTGGCCGAGAAAGTTCATCTCGATTTTCCAGCTTGGTTTCTCCTTGTCAGTGATGCAGAACGGAGGGCCTGACAAGGATAGCTGCCTAGTCGTTCGGATGGGACAAAAACCGAGGTCCCGTGTACACATTGGAGTGCACGTAAAAGATCCCTTGGCAGTTGGAATTCGATATAAGAGTATACCGTAGTGCCGCTGCCCGGGCAAAATTTCCCTCATAGCACACTGTATGGCGTATGCCCGTCTTCCATTAGCCCAGGTTAGGTGCATAAGAGTAGGACGTTAAACCCCATTTCATTTCATTTCATTTCAGTTCCGCGCCACCGCACCGCGTCGATATGCCCTACTTTCTAACAAAGCGAGCATTAGAAATAATATTGCCTATTAAATGATAAAATGTGTGTGTTTGAATCAATGTGGTGATATAGTCGTTATGTTTATTGATAGAACATCGCGTGATTAAAGACCGTGTCTATAATTAACCGCGTCTACAAGATGATAATGTCCACTATTTATTTGATCATTAAACAATTAAAATCTCATTTATCGCGGAATGAGCGGTTATATTTATACGTCGATGTACTCATTGCATAACGTAATGAATCCGACAGAGGAGAGAGTTTAAGACGTCGATTTATGGGCAGTGATATCTCTTAGAAAGACATGATAGCAAACCGTTATTCATCGTGTTGGTGTGGTGGGCGACGCTCTTCTAAAAATCTGTTGGCTCCTCCAGTTCAAGTACGATCGACCTGAAATGTAACATACTTGTTCTTTGGGCATTTTCGCATCGATTTGATTTTCAATTCAACTGGCACGCTTAGTAATCATCTCTTTCTCGTTAAAATACTGACAACTCTCTCTCTCTCTTTCTCTCCCTCTCTCTCTTCTGGCGGATTCACGACGTCTTAAACTCTCTCCTCTGTCGGATTCATTACGTCCTAGACGCTGTCTCTCTCTCTCTCTCTCTCTCTCTTTCTCTCTGGTGGATTCATGACATGAAGTCTTAGACTCTCTCATGACGTCTTAGACTCTATCTCTCTCTCATGACGTCCTAGACACTCTCTCTCTCTCTCTCTCTCTCTCTCTCTCTCTCTCTCGTGGATTCATGACATGACGTCTTAGACTCTCTCTCTCTCTCTCTCTCTCTCTCATCAGAACCAAAGTAACTTTATATTGTCACCAGTTGACAGTAGTACACCACCTCCTCTTGTCTTTACGGGTTTTTTTTATATATTGGACAATATTGGTTCTAATTGGATCCGCCGCCATGACAGTCTATCCATCAATCGTCCACCTTTTTAATTTCAGTCTCTCAGATTGCAGCAAGTAAACATGTTCAATAATCCCCGACTGTCAAAAAGTTTTATAAAAAGGAAATGGAAAGTAATTGGATCTCATCTCTCTCGCCATTTCACATTTCAAAGCCATTCTAGGTGTCTCTGTTTCCCAGTAGTCGTTCAGATGGGACAAAAAACCGACGTCCCGCGTGCACGTAAAAGAACCCTTGGCAGTTGGAATTTGAACGATGTGTAGATCGCAGCGGTGCTGTCTCGGCACAATTTCCCTCATAGCAAACTGCGTGGTGTATACAAGTTTATATCGGTCAATTCAAGGCAGAAAATTAGAGCGTTAAACCCAATTTGATTTTATTCTCTTTTTCGTGGTCCTCGTAAAACTATTATGTGTCGCCTGTTGGTTAAAGTGACTGTTTCTATTAGTCAATCCGTTTTGTTGCTGGATTGCCGTAAGTAGCGTTAATTCCCTCGATGCCCATCAGAAATACACTGGCGTCAACAGAACGACTAAAAGTTACGAACGGAGGAATTCAGATACAATCGACATTGGCAAACAGAAAACGATGTTTAATAAGCCTATAAAAAAATAATTGAATAAAAACCATTCGGAGAAGTGGATAGATCACTCGGACCAAGACAGAAAACCACTCGGATCCCTCGGCCCACTAGGAACACTTGAACCAAGACAGAAAACCACTCCGACCAAGACAGAAAACCAATCTGACCAAGACAGAAAACCACTTGGGCCATAGGGGCCAATATTTTGCTGTACTAATTCGCTTCATAATTAAGATAAAACAAAACCTGCTCAATGAATTCTATTTATAAACCGCCCGACCGAAGTAACTCGAGTTCTTGGCTTCCCAGTGTTTGGCGTAGCGAAGCCAAGATAAGAAGGGACGAGATTAGGACCATTTGTCGCGACTTCTTCCCCACCCCACCCCACCTCAATGATACGAATTGAAGGAGCGACGACGGGTTACTTATTGGCTGCCATATTAGGCTACATGTACTTTTAACAAAGGCTGAACATGGTTGGTTTTCTTAATTAAGAACAATATTGGTACTTTAACAATAGCTGTCTGGTCGATGTAATAATAAAATAAAACCAAGTACGAACAATCCAAACCATTAAACAGAATTCGAAGTCCTAAAAAAACGTTATAGGCAAAATAGTGTAATCAGCAAATGGACTGCTCCCCGTGTACAAAATACACGACAAACAGTGGTAACAGGTGTCCGGAAGAGTAAGCTTACCCTGCCTGGCGCCACACCCGCCATAGCTGCATCCAAACTATTAGGCAAAATGTCGATAAAATAGCGTGATTGGCCAATGAACTATCGGTATGCAAAATGCACGTGATGAACTGTGTTAACTATGTAGTGGACATATAATCAGTGAGATAGTATTAGTATACGTGTCAATTAAATATATCTAGAATAATAACCGAGAGAGACACGTTATATTTACCAATCAAGTCAACATGACGGCCATAAAACTTTTTAAAGGTTTTTATAAGTTTAGTGCGCACGTATCCTTGTAGTTGAAGCTTAGATGACAAATGCCTCGATCTACTTAAAAAATCAGAATAAAAGGAACAAGCTCTCGCGTACCGAATTAGCTGAGACACAAACACTCCATAAGCTGGTGATATTGGAATGTTACTACTAATTGCTAAACACCCCGAGGAACGAACGCTGTAACAACGTGACTAATGATACATCATTCTTATTGGAAGTCATTGTCACATCAGTGTTCAAGGTTTGGTCCTTTTAGATTTGGGGTGTCTTTATTTTGCGGTCTCTTTACAACCGGAGTGTCTGTTTTTCCCAGGGCATTGTCATATCAAAGTTCAGGGTTTAGCACTTTTGGGCTGGAAGTATCTTTTGTTTAGCAAACTAAGAACTACTGAGGTGTGTGTGTTGGGGGGGGGGCAGGGTGACCTGGCGAAAACCGAACAGGGTGGACAAGCGACACTGGGGAATCGTAACCTCGCCAATTAAGTTATTGACAGACCTTATGATACCACGCGAACGCGCTAATCACTCGGCCATCCAACTCCCCAACATATAAAAGGGCAAGTTTTACAGGGTTTTTTTTATTAATTATGATTCAAATTAAAAAGACTTGTATTTAATTTTTTTTAAAAAATGTCCTTTGAGAGTCTCCAGACATATCTCTCATTGTTGTTATTATCACCAGACTGTTATTAAGAACAGACTAATAACAGCGAAGACCAAAAACTGATAGAAAAACAGGAAATGCCCGAGACCAAGAAATAAACGGCCATGTTTAGTTAAATTGAGATGTGACACTAATGAAGAGATGTGACAGTCGCTGGTCGGTCAAATCTATGATCGTTGTTGTTCGTCGGCTTTAACGTCCGCTTTCATCAATGATGATATCGCAGATAGGATGCTTAGCTCATTTCTGTGGGAGGAAACCAAGCTACGAGGTTGAGACGGTGTCTCCTACCAACCCACAATCGCAGACAATTGGTCTTATTTTAGTATATTTATAGCATTTTTTTCATGAGGCTTTCTTGTAGAAGGAAACTCGAGCTGCGGGTTAAACCGACGAGATTGAGGTGACCTACCAGTTGGATGTAGAAAATGCGACACGCTAGACGCCAAACCCACAGTTTCATAATAGATCGCATGTGACACAATTCTGTTAACCACGCACTGCGACAGAGATATTTTAGTTAAACATACATCATGCAAGAGCTAAATCTGCCTAGTGCAGGTCTTTCTTTATACTCCTCGCAGTGTTCCGTTTGATTGGAGGTAATCCCGCTACTCACTGCTGTAATGAGTGGTTACATACGACACACCTGTGCTTGCCTACTCCATGATCAAACACGATAGCAGATGGCTTCCATCTTGTTTACTGACGGTACTACTTATTTTAAGACAGACTCGGCTTTCCAATTTATAATATCTACGTCATTGGGGATTTCCAATTTATACTCACTGGTTGCTATGACCCGCTATGGCGTTGTCTAGAAACGCGCGTGCTCGCGTTAGTTTAAAATTTTTGCTATACGTTTAACATGGACTATTTGATGTAATTTGCCTGATTTGATTTGGCCCCATTTCCATAAATTTAGGTTGTTTTTTAGAAATTTTTAGCAAATGTTAATCTTAGGTGTTTTTTAATTCTAGCCGAAGTAAATTTTTTTACAATTTATAGCGAGTTAAGTTATCGTCTCTAAGAGGCGGGCGTAGTATTTTAAATGGCGGCCATTTGCCATCATGTGTATTCTTGAAGTAGGTACACATGATGTAATCGTATGGAGTGGTTATTGTTGTTTTGAATTTTGATTGGCAGAGAGGGATTTCTCGGGCCATTGCTTCAGGAATATGGTCTTTCTTTAGGCCTGAAATGTTATAAAAACTATTAATTACACATTTATTAACAAAACAAGACCATAATCAACTGTCGATGTCATCGCTAGCCTTCGATATTTGGTGGGTTTGAATACATTTTGTGATGGATGATTTAACATAAAGCGGAAAATGGATAATCGTTTATTATCGTACCAACGTTAGTAATGACGATCGAGCCTAGCCTTAAATTGAATCTCTAATATCTCGGTTCAGAGTGAAGCAATTCGACTGGAATTTGCAGCATATTGTGTTTGCATGATTTATTTTTATCCTATTTTTATAGCGAGAAGTGTCAACTATTTATCTAATCCCTAATTCTCATTACCAACTTCATAGGAGTCACCGTGATTCGGTGAGTAAGGTGTTGACTTAGTGCTTTTCCATGATCTAATATTGTACCCAATCTACACTGTCCATCTATAGAACGTAGGATATACTGCACCAAGTTAAACACGTGCCTTAGTAAGACCAAAACAAACTATTTATTACATTAAGGGGGGCTGGTCAATAGGCTTCTGCCTCTTCGTCCATCCAGTTTCTGTGAATAAATCTTATTTACAAAAAAAAAATCAAACAAACAGAGGCCGAGAAAGAATTTTTAGTTTTCAACGTCCACTCGACACAAACTACTGGGTATCGATGTTGGACAGGCTACCCCACTCCTTGTCACACACAACCTGGGAATCGAAACCACGCCAATTGACCTAATAACATAACATCACGTGCCCTAACCTTACTTACATCTCATCGACCTTGACGAAAATTGTGCTGGCCTTAACAAATAGATTTATCTATGAAGCCCAGCAGTAACAATTATAACGATTTAAATCTGCCATTTGTTCTTGTAGTAAACGGACATGGGTTGTGAACATTTCTGTAATTGGATAGGAGCCTTGAGGACGTTACCTTGCTCCTCAGCTTACAGTTTATTTTAGAAGCTGCTTAATGAGCTACTCAGACCACTCATTTGTTTGGGGGGGTTTTTCCCCGGATTTAAAATGTCACGTTAAGTGGGCTAAAATTGTGACGACAACCTCCAATCCTCTCTATTCAAGTCTCCAGCTTTTGTTTCTTTAAGTTCATTAAATATCGATTATGGGCGATGTTAAAAATCCTACATATCTTGATTCCAGCTCCGATTAATAGTCTTGGTGCTTTTTAAAAATAGTTAGTCTTTGTTATTGTCAAGATAATTATCTAAAAAAAAACTTAAGCCGAGCTGGTTACAAATTGGCGTGTTCCGTGTATATATATAAACAATGGATCTACTCGAGTCGTCTGAACAACTCTTATGAAGAAGTATTAGGAACCATTATTTAAGAAAATTAACTACCGTGTAAGAATGTGTCGTGTTTCATTGTATGGTTGGCCTTATTGAAAGCAGGGAATGTAACAAAGGACAAAAATGATCCTAAAATATCACATGGTTGAATGTTTCATATTGTTTGGTAGAGTATTGTAAATAAAAGTTGAGACATCACGCGGTGGTTTGACATCAGGATTAAGTGCAATAGACATTGTATAAGTATGGTAAAGATTCGTTATGTAAGATTCGGAGACATGGAAGGAGGTTTAACGTCCTACTCTTCTGCACCGACTTGAAATGAAATGAAATGGGGTTTAACGTCTTACTCTTCTGCACCTGACCTGGGCTAATGGAAGACGGGCATACGCCATACAGTGTACTATGAGAAAAATTTTGATCCCGGGCAGCGGTGCTACGGCCTACATTTATATCGAATGCTAACTGCCAAGGAATCTTTTAGGTGCAAACCAATGTATACACGGGACCTGGGGTTTTCGTGTCATCCGAATGACTAGACAGCTGTCCTTGTCAGGGCCTCCGCCCTACACCACGTCGGAAATTCCCGATGAACCTTAAAAAATAGATAATAAAAAGTGAATATGCTGAAAATTCAAATCAACTGAGCTAAGTTAGGGGTTGTTTGAAGAATAACGGAGTTTCGATTGGCACTGCTACCATGGTTACGATAGTAAACAAAGTATCGATTATCCATTTTATAATTAAATCATTAACAGCCATTCGTGTTGAAATCTGGTGTTAATGGGTTGGGAGGAGTGGGGTGGAGTGGGGTAGTCGGACAGGCGTATAACGGTTTTCTTACCCTTGATTCAAATCATTCTTTAAGCAGGTACGACATTTAAAGACATAACTAGCATTTCTTCAGGTAATAATCAAATATTATTTCTTTCGCGAATATCCATCGATAAATCTGGGCCTAAAAACCTGTGGTCCCGCATTCCCATGTTATAAACCAATCATCTGTGGCCCCGGACCCCCATGTTTTAAACTCTTTGTTCCCGAATACCCATACTTATCTTTTTGTGGGCCCGATCACATTTTATACAGATCACCCTTGCCCCAACACCTACGCTTTAAACCAATCACATGTGACCCCGCACACTTACGTGTTAAACGAATCACATGTGATCACCGCACACCCATGTTTTAAACGAATCACATGTGATCCCCGCACACCTATGTTTTAAATGAATCACATATGATCCCGCATACCCATCCTTCAAACGAATCACATGTGAACCCGCACATCCATGTTTTAAACGAATCACATGTGATCCCGTACACGTACGCTTTAAACGAATCACATGTGATCCTGCGAATCTATGTTTTAAACGAATCACATGTGATCCCCGTACACCTACGTTTTAAACGAATCACATATGATCCTGCACATCTATGTTTTAAACGAATCACTCCGCAAACCTACGCTTTAAACGAATCACATGTTATCCTGCGCACCTATGTTTTAAACTAATCACGTGTGATCCCCGCACACCTATGTTTAAACGAATCACATGCGGACACGGACACTTACACTTTAAAAAATCACATATGGCTCCGTATGCCCATGTTTTCAACTATGGAACTGAATCTGTTTTATCATCTACTAATACGATTTCCATTTTCTTTAAACCATAATAAAGTTGTGGCAAGTAGTAGATCTTTTACGCTAAGTCGATACTCCCTCGATAGCTGTACTTAACATTTACAAGCCTGTCATTGAGACGATCTTAACATTTGTTACAGATGACAGGGACTACATCAAAATCATTGCCTCATTTTTAAAATTCTTCAATTACTGTTGGGCAATTTAAATTACAGCTCAATCATATTGTAAGTGGTCCATTCGCTGACGGTGAACTAAAATTAGATAAGTCTTTCACTTAATATCTTCCGCAGTGTTCGACATGAAAACGCGAATTATTTGTCAATTTAAATCAACATTGATGTTGTTATCTTATGATGAAAAGGTAGGCTTCTGATATCCAATATTTACGACAAAATAAACATTTTACCATTGGTACATGAATCGTGTACCGGAATACGTTTCAGCGCCATCTGCAACAAGGTACTCGGAGGACGACGCTAGATATATTCCACAAGTTATATCAAATGATTCCGACATTTTCTTATCTGACCCATATATTACTCTCCCCCCATTTTCGTCAATTTCTAGGTCCCAAGTATGAGCAATTTAGCTCCTTTAAATTGGGATCTTGGCCTATAGTTGTTCAGGGATAAACGACAAGGAATGGGGTTTAACGTCCATTCGACACAAATTAGGGCATTTCGGGACTAACATATGGGTCTATTTAATGTCAATAATTCGCTGCTTGTGCGTAGGGGTTTTTAGCAGTGGGAGGAAACCGGTGGACCGGGAGGAAACGCACGAGGTTGGACAAACGACTCTAATCCTTGTCATGTATAAACGCGGAATCGAAACCATCCCATTTGACTCAATGCCATACTACGCTCACGTGCTAACACACACACACACTCTCTCTCTCTCTCCCTCTCTCTCTAAACGAATAAGCTGGTTGTTAGAGTTGTGTCGAGTGGACGTTAAACCCCATTTCTCTCTCTCTCTCTCTCTGGTTGTTAGAGATAACTGTTGACATCCTATTCGTGTCATTCTGTGCTTGTACTTTAACAATAAAATTAATAAAATTGTAGACATCCTAATGATATAGTATTAACTTTTCATCAAAATAGATCCTCTTATAATGTTTCACGTATTCGTATTAGTCTTGGTATATCCAACAAATTACCCAGGTTTCATTTATTTTCAAGATGCTTCCAGGCAAGTACATTTTACATCATATTAAATATGGATTTAATGCAACGGGTTTTAACGTCCTGCTGTTCTGGACCAACTGGGCTATTGAAGACGGACATACAGTGTGCTTTGAAGGAACATTGGCCTTTAAAGCAGCGCTACGGCCTACGCTTATATCAGATCCGAATACAGTGCCACCGAGCAATATTTGGCTGTGTGGAACATGCTAGGGTCGAAGTTTTGTGTTTTTTGCTCTTAATTCAAGAGATGTTACTTTCCTGATGTATATATGTATTTCTACATTACTTAATATATTTGAATGCTCTAATATATTCTATATGTACATGTTGATATTGTATGCTGTCCTAATCATGGACGTTTCGATGCAATAAAATCTTATCTTAATTATCTGTATTGGTATATATTCTAGTAATGTTTACTTTCTTTCTTTTAGTTGTAAGGTACTTTCGAAATTACACTGATTTAGGTATTATGTTCAATGTGGCGTCTTTAATCGTTTGCCTTCAATGGGCCTAATACAACACGAGGTCCCCTTATTGTTATTAAATGGAGTGAAGTAATTAATTTATCCCCACTAAAACCGTCTTCATCACCCCACCATATTGCTAATTATAGTATGAATAATTAAGCTAACTAAAATAGTATGCTGATTAAGGATTCTAAACGGAGCAGACGTAGCGATTAATTAGACCAGTCACTGTAAACTACGAAATACTATAACCAGTCATCATTCTGTAGACAGAGATCTATCGCTTCTGACCCGGAATTCACAAAGCATTCTCAGACTTAAGTCAATAATTTACTCAAAGTCGTTTGCCTTATTATAACTAAAATATAGCCCTTCAAAAACTTTTGTTGTTTAAATGTCTCAAATACCCCAAAAACAAATTATATGCAAAGTTGTGTGTTTCTGGATCAACGATATTTCTTTTAAACAGTGCATGATTGGACGTTAAGTAAATTCTCAACTTACGTCTGAGAATGCTTTGTGAACTTGGGGCTGGTCTCTGTCTAGATTTTCTTTAATGAAGATAGTTCAAAATGACGAACTTTATTGCCTTTAGAAGGTAAGAGCTGCAATTTACCACGCATCTACGGAGAGAGAGTCAGAGAGGGAGGCACCCACACCAAGTTAAAATCTGGTACCCAGCTGTTCATACATCTGGGCCCTGTTTGTCGAAATCTCAACTAACGATAAAAATCCAAATCTTAGTAGATACTTCAAGTTTGATTGGTTATTCACTAAATTCAATCTAATATTACCCAACCAAATTACTAAAATTTGGATTTTATCTTAGTTAAAATTTCGTGAAACCTGGCCCAGAACTACTAACATCATATCAACCATTTCGATCTTCCTGTTTTGGGGATCACGTGGCGAAGTGGGTAAGACGCTGGCTCGCTAGCCTGGAGGTCGGGTGCTCGATCCCTGCATTGCCTGAGAAATTTCATCGGGATTTTCCAGCCTGGTTTTCCCTTGTCAGTGATGCTAGGTGGAGGGTCTGGCAAGGCCAGTTGTCTAGTCGTTATGATAGGATGAAAATCGAGGTCCCGTGTACACAGTGGCGTGCACGTAAAAGATCCCTTGGCAGTTGGAATTCGATTTAACAGTAGCCGGTACCTCCTTTGCCCGGGCAAAATATCCCTCATAGCACACTGTATGGCGTATGCCTATCTTCATTAACTCAGTTCGGAGCACAACAGTAGGACGTTAAACCCGATTTCACTTCATTTCATGTCATTTCATTTCCGATCCTGTTTTTGTCACCACACATCTATAAACTAATTAAAAACATTGTCCTTGCTCACCAATTAAAATCTATACCATAAAACAAGCAACATCCGTTATCTACTGCTGGGTGTGTTTAAAAAGATAACCCAACAAATATTCCTAGACGGGAAAAAAAATCATTAAAACAATTACAGCAAAAATCTAAATATTTTTAAAAATTATTTACGATATGGATCATTATTTTTACAGCACATTTTAATTGTTTATTGCAGACAAAATTTGTTTTGAAAGCAAATAATGTTGTAACAATGTTATTTTATTATTGCATGTTTGGTCGAAATTGCGTGCAGTTGGAAGAATTTGTCCTTGATAGCTTATCTACGAAATGAAACGGGGTTTAACGTCCTACTCTTCTGCTCCGACTGGGCTAATGGAAGACAGGCATACACGCCATACAGTGCGCTATGACGGAAATCTTGCCCGGGCAGCGCTTCTATGGCCTAATCTTAAATCGACTCACAACTGCCAAGGGATTTTTACGTAAGGGCTAATGTACAAACGGGTACTTGGTTTTTCGTCCCATCCGAAATGCTAGATAGTTGGCCTTGCCAGGCCCTCCGTACTGCACCACTGACAACGGGATACCAGGCCGAAAAATCCCGCGGCCAATGGTTGGATCAACCACGCGACCTCTAGGTTAGCGAGCCAGTGTCTTACCCACTTGGCCATCGTAGTTAGTCTTTTTAACTAGACAAACCCAGCATGGTCGTACCTATTGTCATGATGGCTTGCTTACAACCACGTATGGAAAAAAGCAATAATTATTTTGCACCAAGGGAACCGTATGTAAATGGGTTCAGTCCGTCCATCTATCATAATTTTGTTCTCGGAGCATTTCTCATAGTATTTTTTGTGTTTCCATGGAAACAGATTTGACTTATTAGGTTTGGTTTATACAAGAGCGTGGGATGTTGTGAATTCTTGAAAACACAAAATTACCAAAGAAGGTGTGAGAAAAACTGTTCTTCTCCGACTAAGCTAATAAAAGCGTGAAAAGCTCTAGCTTGTTGGCGTCCTCCTGGCGTCATCATTAGCTAGTTCGGTGCAGACAATTGGACGTTAAACCCCATTTCATTTCATTTCTGCTGGCGTTAATCACTTTTACATTTTTGGGTTTCCAGAGAGTGGATTACAATAAGGTGAAATGGATAACGTCATCGTAAACATAACTCTTTATTTCGTTTGGTTCAAAAAAAATTCTTATGAATTAATGTCAGACCCTACGTCTTGCACCACTGACGAGGAGAAACCACTATCAGTGGTGCCAGACGCAGGGTCTGACAAGGACTACTATCTAGTCCTTCAAATGGGACGAAAAACAGAAATTACGTGTACCCATTGACATGTAAGTGAGCGATTCCTTGGCAATTGGAATTCGATATAAGAGTAGGTCATAGTCCTGCTTACCTCATATCACATCTTTCTCAAAGAGTTGCATTTTCTTTTTATTTGTTTTGGTTTTTTCTCTCTCCTTAGCTCAGTGTTATTTTACAAATGACAAGTAATGACGCTAATGATGTCTCGGGCGATATAATATTAATGATGATATCCATCCAGTAAATTACCATGTAAAAAATGTTTTTTTTTTCCTTTGTTTGTTTTTTGTTGTTGATCTGTCACTTTCCATCTCCATTGGTGCAGTAGAATTGGAGATGAAAATGAAAACGAACACGAAAAATGAAAATGAGAGCCTACCATTGCAGATCTAACGTAGTCCGCTGTAAGTTACGTGTGTCCATTCTGGTAGGCTCACATTACATTTAGTTCAGTCGTCGTAGGTTACGTGTGTCCGTTCCAGTAGGCCTACCAGCATATTAGGTCTCACTCAGCCCGTTGTAGGTTACGTGTGTCCATTCTGGTAGGCTCATATTACATCTAGTTCAGTCGTCGTAGGTTACGTGTGCCCGTTTCATTCCGGTAGGGTCACATTACATTTAGTTCGGCCGTCCTAGGTTACGTGTGTCTGTTCCGGTAGGCCTGCCATATTTGGTCCCACTCAGTTCGTTGTAGGATACGTGTGTCCGTTCAGTTAGACCTATCACATTACGTCTAGGTGAGCCCGTTGTAAGGTGCATGTATCCGTTCAGGTAGACCTATCACATTACATCGAGGTCAGCCTGTTGTAGTTTATTTGTGCCCGTTCAGGAGATACCTACAACATTAGTCTGTGTAGGCCTAATTATATATCAGGTTTGTGCCGTGTGTTGTTGGTGGGACAGTACGTTGCCTTGACGACGGGCCACACACAATCTGATTGAAATACACATTTATATTTCGTTTCTTTCTTTTAAACTTGTGATGGTCTAAAGATCTGACCGGTTATTGCGATAGGCTACGTCAGAGGTTATACGGTTAAATTTTGACCCTATGACGTCAGATATTTGATTAACCAACCAGCATTGATGGTACTAGTGGTTTACCACAGTTCCGTGCAATACAAGCCTATAGCTCACCGTAACAGACTGTTTCATTGGCTAATACCTGACACCATTCAGAGCACGTCAATGATAACAACTCTTCCAGTTCCTAGTGTTGTGAAGACAAGTAAAAAAAATGAACTATAAAAACGAAACGAAATAGGATCTGTGCTGTAATCAGATTGGGATACAGATATTCTTGAAATGAAATGAAATGAAATGGGGTTTAACGTCCTACTCTTCTGCATCTGACCTGGGCTAATAGAAGACGGGACAGATATTCTTAAAACAGCTCTTAATCTATTTCACATTTCAGCTTAGTCACAACTGGGTTTTCGTGAAAGACGGTGTACATTCTGCTTCGTGCACGACTCCCATTACAACTTGACACAAGAGTTTATAAAAGCAATTGATGTTTCTTCTGTTTTTGTGAAAGATCGATCGTTATCAAATTTATATAACGTAATCAAACTATATTTCTAATCTCTTTATTTTTCAGCACTTCCGCCGGAATTGTATACAATATGGAAGGCGTATCCGTGGCCGTTTGGGGAACCATTTTGTATTTTCAAATCGTATTTAATGGAGATGACAGCGTACGCGTCAATCATGACAATAACAGCCTTTACCTGTGAACGTTACGTAGCAATAGTTCATCCAATGAGAGGACAGAAAATATCCATTTTATCACGTGCTGTCAAGGTGATTGTGTTCATCTGGATTCTGGCGGGAACTTGTGCGTTACCTTACCCTATTCACACTAGGATTTACCATTTTGTTACGGACCCTAGGAACGGGGAACCAATCAGTGACTCATTATTGTGTAATATTCCCTACGAATGGATTCAGAAGATGACGTATATGTTTCAAGTGTCGACATTTGTTTTTTTCGTCATACCAATGACAATAATAACAGTCATGTACGTTTTGATTGGAGTAAAATTACGTCAGAAGGAAATCATAACGGCGAGTGTTAACAACGCCCTGGTGGGTAAAACAGCGGCTTCCAGGGCCAGAAAGGCCGTAGTTAAAATGTTAGGTAAGTAGCCCTTTAAGTCCCTTCTAGGCTGATGTTTCAGGCACCAAGGCTAAGGTCACATACGTTAATCACGAGACACACTCGGCAAACCTCGACAGATTCCGGAACCTACATCTAGTCTCTGCTGTATGATAGTAAGTGATATGCACCTACGCCCATACAATTGCGATGCGGCTACCGGTTTACTTTAACAGGAAAACTTGACGCTATTACAAACAAACAAGACACCATATTACAGTAGGCCGTAGCGCCCCTCATAGCACACTGTATAGCTTATACCCGTCTTCATTAGCCCAATGGGAGCAGAACAGTAGGGCGTAAAACCCCGGGAGGTTGGGTGACCGAATGATTAGCGTTGTATCATAAGGTCTGTCATTGAGTCAACTGGCGTAGTTTCCAACCTCCAAACTGATCCCGCAGTGAATATTCGCTTGGCCGCTACAATCACGGCTACAATCACTGATAAGCATGACATCGACGAGGCTTAATGAGTTCAGCATATTAACTTTTTTACTCCGACAAATTAAATTCTCAAACATTTTTTTGAGGTAAAAGAAAAATAAATAAAGAAGTTTGAAGTATTTGTAGTTAAAAAATATTTCCTATTTAGTGTAAATGGGTATTAAAATGAGTAAAATGCATCATTTTGCCCGAAGCAGTTAGGTGTTACGTAACCATTGCACGAGCCGTTGAGCCAATGACTAACGGCGTGTGCTGTCAACTGTTACAGAGATAATTCGTAAGTAATTCTCTGTGAAACAGATTTTCCAACCTCCAGGGACGAAATATTGAAAAAAAAAATGGAACCATATGTTAGTCCTGAAATGACCTAGTTTGATTCTGATTCTAGTGGACGTTAAACCCCATTTCATTTCATTGCTCTCGATCTGAAGCCAACAAAATGTCGAGTATTGCGACGACGACTCCAGCACACGACAAAAACAGATTACCCGACATTCCATCACCTATAAATCATATTTCATGGTTTTGTCTTAAGTACATAACGTTGCTTTGATAACCCGCACGTCAATAATTAATTCGTTATGAAGTGTCACACGGTAGACTGGGATAGGATAATCAATCCTTATATTAGACGACTCGCCATTTTCTACTTCACGTGCCTCTTGACATCATTAATTCAATACTATTTTACGTTTGGCTGAATAGCAGTGGCGGATCCAGGTCTGGTGGGGTGGGCAGGCTAGGAGCGCCCCATCTTCAATAGAAGGTTTGATCTCGCTTTAACTACGTACGTCTTATCAGGGCCTTCACGTAATATCCTGCTTAACGTTGAGATATACTGATGGCAAACTCGCTAACATCTTTACAATAAGATAAGTTTATACTCTTATGACTAAATAAACTTACAGAGGCAAATGTAATTGCACAACTATCGCCTTACTCTAAATATTCGCGTTTAAATGAATGAAGCTTTGTTTTTATGCAACATACACCGCCATCGAAGTTGATTCGTAGTTACGGTGCTTTAGACATGCGCCAACACTACACGCCAAATCCTGTCAGTAATAAAGCAAAAACATCCTTCTAGTCGTTTATTATCAGGTCCAAAATAATTTCTTGTTTTGGGTAGGATTATAGGCCTAATTGTAATTGGATGTGGCAGAAATATCATAAATAGGATCCTCAGAGTTTTGGGGTATGGGGGGGGGCAAATAAGTCAACTGGTGTGGTTTCGATTCCCCGGTTGTACGTGACAAGGAGTAGGTTGCCTGTCCAACCTCGTGGGTTTTCTTCGGATCCTCCGGTTTCCTCTAACTGCTAAAGACCACTACGCACAAGCGAATTATTTAAATAAAATTGAACGATGTGTTTTCGTCCCGAAATGACCTTCATTGTGTCGCGTGGACGTTAACCCCACCTCTCTCAAAACAGTAGGGCGCTAAACCCCATTTCATTTCATTTCAACGTGTTATCGACTGAAAGATACCCCCACCGCTTCCGTCCGCCACTACCAAACAGTATTACCGCCATATTTATTTGAATGTTACGTCTGGGACTATTATGTAGAGTTGTATTTCAAGGCTTCAGTGGATATTGTGTCAGCTTGAAATAATCCACGCCATTTATCTTTTATCTTCTATAACATCAGCCATTAATTATGCGTTCTGATTTTAGATACTCGATACACTTGGGATTTATTGAAACATGTGAAAAACTGACTGTGATTGCCTTTAGCTATAAATCGCCTGTTGGATGGACAAGTGGGGTTTGAAAAACAGACGTGTTTGTGATTATGTTTAAGTTATAAAATTTAGTTATAAGATTTGAACAAATCGGCTGTTTGTTTGGAGGAATAGGGTTTAACGCCCAGTCGACAAAAACTAGGTCATTTCGGGACTAACATATGGTTTAATTTTATTTTAATAATTCGCTTGAGCGTTGGGGTCTTTAGTAGTGGGAGGAAACCGGTTGACCCGGAGAAAACCAACGAGGTTGGAAAGGCGACCCTACTCCTTGTCACGTACAATCGGGAATTTGAAACCACGCCAGTGAACCCAATGACAGGCGTTATGATACAGCCCAAACGTGCTAACCATTCGTCCACCAAACCCCCTCTAATGGAAGAATGGGGTTTAACGTCTGGTCAACAGAATACTTTTTTGGTTATTTTGAGACTAACATATGTATCTCTCTATGTGTGCAATGAAAGTGTTTTTATGTGTGAAATGAAAGTGTTTTTATGTATGCGATGAACGTGTGTTAGGTATCCAATGAAAGTGTTTTATGCAATGAAAATGTTTTTATGTATGCTATGAAAGTGTTTTATGTGTGCGGTGAAAATGTGTTTATGTGTGCGATGAAAATGTATGCAGTTAGAGTGTTTTATGTGCAATGAAAACGTTTTATGTGTGCGATAAAAGTGTTTTATGTGTGCAATGGATGTGTTTTATGTGTGGAGTGGAAATGTTATGTTTACAATAAAAGTGTTTCTATGTGTGTGATGAAAGTGTTGTATGTGTGGGATGAAAGTATTTTTATGTACCCGTATTCAATGAAATACAATGGAAGTGTTTCTATGTGTGCATTAAAAGTGTTTTGATGTGTGCAATGAAAGTGTTTTGATGTGTGCAATGAAAATGTTTCTATGAGTTCAAAGCCGAGGATTATGAAGTGTTATTACGAGCAGTGTACGGAGGAAATGTTAGTAACCCCATTCGTGAGACTTACGTGTCATTTTTAGTCCTGTACATGCAAACTTTTCACCCGGTTTCTTGCGGCTAGACTGCGAACTACCAAACCCTACGATCCGTGCGTGTCAAAACACTTACGGTGGGTTGTAAGCTAGACATACGACTACAGTAGCATGTGTGTAAGAAAAACTTACGAGAGTCTCAAAAACATTATACAGGCTGAGTTAAGACGCGTTTGATCTCAAGATCCTACACTTCAGTCTGTCAAGTCGAGTAAACCCGATATTGAACATGTTAGAATTGAAGCTTTGTAGCGTTTGGTTTGTTGGAGTGACAGACGACGTTATTAAATATAATTATTAGTTTATCACAGATCAAGTGATAAAATCAAGATGAAACAAGACAGATATGCCCGGGCCTGTTATTATATTCACCACATAATAATATACACTACATTAAAAACAATTAAATGATAATTTCCCTCGAGTAAAAACATAGTAATTATCTGTTTAAAACTTTCATATGTGATATATAATTATAATAACTGATTATCAAAGCTCCCTCTCTCTCTCTCTTTTCCCCTCTTTCTCTCTCTCTCTCTCTCTCGCTCTCGGTCACGGTGGCTAAGAGGGTAAGACGCTGGCTAGCTAGCCTAGAGGTCGGATGTTCCATCCCGATTTTCCGGCGTAGTTTCCCTCGTAATGATGCAGGTCAACTATCTATGCGTTCGGATAGAACGAACAACCGAAGTCCCAGGGACACATTGACAGTTGGTATTTTATTTCAATAATTCACTTGCGCGTAGCAGTGGGAGAAAACCGAAGGACCCGGAGAAAACCCACGAGGTTTGACAGGCGACCCTACTCCTTGTTACGTACAAGTGGGGAATCGAAACCATGCCAATTGACTCAAAGATACGTCCGCCTTGACAAACCACAGCCATTTTAAATTGATTTCTAAGTGCCCCTTAGACATCCATATCCATGTCAAATTGTTTTAATGGTCAATTATAAGTGTTATGTTTACGCTGGCGATTAGTATATTTTACCGGCAGAGACCGCTGATTAAAACCTTCCACTGTTATTAAAGATACATTATGTATGATTTGGATATAAAGCTGGTGGTTCTCGCTATAATAGTCCAAACTAGTATAATGAAAAATGTGGGCGTATCCTGCCTGGCAGCCGCTAGTATTATAATGCACTACTATGTACTATGGGCCAGAGGCCTTAAATACTGAATAAAGATTTGATTGATTGAGAAATGAATTTATTGACATTTCAGTTGCATTACTTTATTTGGAGAGAAGTTATGAAGGTTTGAAAAGATTACCGTAGTCTCGATTGTCAATTTAACTTAAACTGATTAATTGGCGCGGCTGGTCTTGACCACCCAATACCCAGTCGCTCGATGATCTAGAGGGCAGAGTATCAATTTGCTTAAAACACAGATCCTATTTCGTTTCGTTTTTTATAGTTCTAAATTTCGCTTTACTTGTCTTTACTACATTAGCATCTGGAAGAGTTGTTATGTCACAGCGAGTTCTTGGCGTGAACTCTGCACGGAACTGTTGGTAAACCACTAGACACGTCAAGGCTGATTAATCGGTGTATGACGTTCGTACGGCCCCTGACGCGACCTTCCAGTACAACTGGTCAGAGCTTCATGCAGTGTAGGCCATTGAAAGTATAAAAAAACACGAAACGAAATGTCGATTTGTATTTTAACCAGAATGGTACATATTGGTTGTGCTGCAAGCTAAACTGAAATCCTATGGGGATACATACTCCGCGCAGCGTTTCGTTTGATTAGAGGTTATCTCACTACACACTGCTATCATGAGTGGATACTGTTGTTTTAAATTTTGATTGGTCAGTAGTTCGAGTACCAACCAATCACTACCTACCATACAAAAGCTTTACATTTAAGACGAGTGCCAATATTGGACCAAATATGTTTACATAACGTTACGTTATGACTCACGATTTTATTATGCCTAATTAACCCGTGCATAGGAGAATACTGCAGTAAAACTAATTGCGTGACAAACGAGGATATCAAGTCGAATGAAATGTAAACAAGACTGTTTGGAAACGAACATACTTTCACCGTTTTGATACCTTAAATCACTGTCCAAAGTTTTAGGGAAGACTCAGATTAAACGAACGACTGTCATGTTGCTGTACTTAAGTGATAGCTTTCATTGAACGGGGAGAATAGACACACTCCCGCAAAAGTTCAAGAAACAGACGCTATTCCAGCAATGGCCAGAGAGAGATTTCTCAGGCCATTGCTTCAGGAATATGATGGGGATATAGCATTCAGTGTCTGTGGACCACGTTTGTGGAATAACTTACGATTGGAGATACAGAGTTCTCAAACATTAGCTGCGTTCATTTGTTTGTTACATATTATCATGATTAGCTATTATCTTTCAGAGCATGTAATATGGGTGATGTGAGCGCAATTACAAATGTACATTAGTATTATGTGATAGAATTATGTCCATAATAATTTATATAACATAAAAGTTAAGAGTCACAAATTCATTTTAACCACGGTTGTTCCCCTGTAGGTAATACAGATACCGTAAACTGGTTAGCGTTAATGCGTGTTATTGATGTCAGGAAAATAATTGTCTCTTCACACCTAGTATATAGTATGTACGAGAAAAGACAACCCTAGGGATGTGTTACATATACTATCTCATGGTAATATACCCCAGTTATATTGTATATTATAAACCCCCCGGGATGTATTATATATATAATAACTCCAGCATACATTAGTGAAAGTTATATTATTATCGTATATTGTCCTCCATATATTGCCACGGGACGAGAAATTGGCGGTGTTTTTCTATATTGTTTTTGTAATTGACTCTTCGCACATTTATTGTCAATGATGACATCTAACGTGGTAATCATTGTCAGGTGACGAAATATATCAGAGAGAGAAATGGGGTTTAAGGTCCACTCGACACAAATTAGGTAGTTCAGGGACTAACATATGTGTTTAACGGTTTAAGGTCCACTCGACACAAACTGAAATATTTAGTGGCGAGAGAGGGAGAGAGAGAGAGAAATGAGGTTTAATGTCCACTTGACACAAACTAAAATAGGCCATTGCGAGACTAACATATGGTTTAATTTTATCTCAATAATTCGCTTGAGCGTAGGGGTCTTTAGTAGTGGGAGGAAACCGAATGATTCGGAGAAAACCCACGAGGTTGGACAGGCGACCCTACTCCTTTATTTTGTCTTAAATATTGGATATCAGAAGCCCATCTTTTCCCGGTAAGATCACAACATCAATGCTGATTTAAATTGAAAAATAATTCATGATTTCAATATCGAAGATTTTGGATGATATCGAGTTAGAGACTTAGCTACTTAAAGACGCGCTTAATACCACACTTCAGTCCGTCAAGTCGGGTAAATCCGATATTGAACATGTTAGATTTGAAGCTTTGTAGCGTTTGGTTTATTGGAGTGACAGACGACGTTATTATATATAATTATTAGTTATCACAGATCAAGTGATAAAATCAAGATGAAACAAGACAGATAGTCCCAGGCCTGTTATTATATTCACCACATAATAATATACGCTACATTAAAAACAATTAAATGATAATTTCCCTCGAGTAAAAAAATAGTAATTATCTGTTTAAAACTCCTTTCATATGTGATATATTATTATAAAAACTGATTATCAAAGCTCTCTATCTCTTTCTCTCTCTCCTGTCCACTCTTTCTCTCCCTCTCACGGTGGCTCAGTGGGTAAGACGCTGGCTCGCTAGCCAAGATGTCGGATGTTCCATCCCAATTTTCCGGCGTGGTTTCCCTCGTTAATGATGCAGGTCAACTATCTATGCGTTCGGATAGAACGAACAACCGAAGTCCCAGGGACACATTGGCAGTTGGAATTTGATTTCAATAATTCACTTGCGCGTAGGGGTCTTTAGCAGTGGGAGAAAACCGAAGGACCCGGAGAAAACCTTCGAGGTTGGACAGCCGACCTTACTCCTTGTCACGTGCAAGTGGGGAAATGAAACCATGCCACTTGACTCAAAGATGCGTCCGCCTTGACAAACCACAGCCATCTCAAATGGATTTTTAAGTGCCCCTTAGACATCCATATCCATGTCAAATTGTTTTAATGGCCAATTATTAGTGTTATGTTTACGCTGGCGATTAGTATATTTTACAGGCAGAGCCCGCTGATAAAAACCTGCCACTGTTATTAAAGATACATTATTTATGATTTAGATATAAAGCCGGTGGTTCTCGCTATAGTAGTCCAAACAAGTATAAAGAAAAATGTGGGCTTATCCTGCCTGGCAGTTAGTCCCAAAATGACCTAGTTTGTGTCGAGTGGACATTAAACCCCATTTCTCTCTCTCCCTGCCTGGCAGCCGCTGGTATTATAATGCACTACTATGTACTATGAGCCAGAGGCCTTAAATACTGAATATAGATTTGATTGATTGAGAAATGAATATATTGACATTTCAGTTACATTACTTTGGAAAGAAGTTATGAATGTTTTAAGGTTTGAAAAGATTACCGTAGTCTCGATTGTCAATTTAACTTAAACCGATTAATTGGCGCGGCTGGTCTTGACCGCCTAATACCTAGTCGCTCGATGGTCTAGAGGGCAGAGTATCAATCTGCTTAAAACACAGATCCTATTTCGTTTCGATTTTTATAGTTCTAAATTTCGCTTTACTTATCTCTACTACACTAGCATCTGGAAGAGTTGTTATGTCACAGCGAGTTCTTGGCGTGAACTCTGCACGGAACTGTTGGTAAACCACTAGAAACGTCAAGGCTGATTAATCGGTGTATGACGTTCGCACGACCCCCGACGCGACCTTCCAGTACAACTGGTCAGAGCTTAATGTAGGTCATCGAAAGCACAAAAAAAACGAAACGAAATACCGATTTGTATTTTAAGCAGAATGGTACATATTGGTTGTGCTGCAAGCTAAACTGAAATCCTATGGGGATATAGCATTCAGTGTCTGTGGACCGTGTTTGTAGAATAACTTACGATTGGAGATACAGAGTTCTCCAACACTAGCTGTGTTCAAATCCAACTCGAAACTCATTTGTTTGTTACATCATGATTAGCTATTATCTTCCATGTGCTTAGAGGATGCAATATAGATGGAGTGAGCGCAATCATAAATGTACATTAGTATTATGTGATAGAATTATGTCCATAATAATTTATATTATATAAAGAATAAGAGTCACAAAGTCATTTTTCTGGTTAGCGTTAATGCGTGTTATTGATGTCAGGAAAATAATTGTCTCTTCACACCCAGTATAGTATGTACGACAAAAGACAACCCTAGGGATGTGTTACATATACTATCT
Organism: Patella ulyssiponensis; assembly: GCA_963678685.1. Taxonomy (NCBI): domain Eukaryota; kingdom Metazoa; phylum Mollusca; class Gastropoda; family Patellidae; genus Patella; species Patella ulyssiponensis. The sequence goes on from OY783226.1 coordinate 95,026,599, forward strand.
CATGGTAATATACCCCAGTTATATTGTATATTATAAACCCCCCGGGATGTATTATATATATAATAACTCCAGCATAATATATACATTAGTGAAAGTTATATTATTATCGTATATTGTCCTCCATATATTGCCACGGGACGAGAAATTGGCGGTGTTTTTCTATATTGTTTTTGTAATTGACTCTTCGCACATTTATTGTCAATGATGACATCTAACGTGGTTTATACATTGTCAGGTGACGAAATATATCAGAGAGCGAAATGGGGTTTAAGGTCCACTCGACACAAATTAGGTAGTTCAGGGACTAACATATGTGTTTAACGGTTTAAGGTCCACTCGACACAAACTGAAATATTTAGTGGCGAGAGAGGGAGAGAGAGAGAGAAATGAGGTTTAATGTCCACTTGACACAAACTAAAATAGGCCATTGCGAGACTAACATATGGTTTAATTTTATCTCAATAATTCGCTTGAGCGTAGGGGTCTTTAGTAGTGGGAGGAAACCGAATGATTCGGAGAAAACCCACGAGGTTGGACAGGCGACCCTACTCCTTGTGGGGAATCGAAACCACGCCACCTGACTCATTGACAAATCTTATCATCCGGCCACCTCAAGTTGGATTGCACTTGAAAGAATCCATAGCGGTTGGAATTTCAAGTAAGAGTAGGTATGAAAGCTGAATATCCCTCATAGTACACTGTATGTCGTATACCCGTCAGTAGCCCAGTCGGGGCAGAACACTAGGTCGTTAAACCACATTCACCCTTCTTCGTTTCCGTTCAATGTAACACCTAATTCAAATTCATCGGGATTTTCGGGCGTGGTTTCCACTTACCAGTATTGCACATAATAAAATCCGTTGACAGTTGGAATTTGATATAAGAGTAGGCCATAGTGCCACTGCCCGGGCAAAATGTCCCTCATAGCACATTGTATCACGTATACCCGTCTTATTAGCAGATTTGGGTCAGCACGGTAGAACGTTAAACCCCATTTCATTTTATTTCACCTTATTTAAAATGACGCCTTAAGATATTATACTCTTGCAACTAATAAATATTTTATCAGTTTACCAATGTGTCCCCTTTTTTCACTCAACGACATTATCTATTATTTACGCAGATAACTGAAAAGCAAAACAGCAATTGAAATTAATTCCCTATAATTTCCTGGAAGTGTTTGACTATAGACTCAATCATGCCAGATTATGACAGTAATTTCCGGTGTCATTTTAGCACTAACCCGAGGAGGTGTTTGAACGTTGAGAAAATGCCATCTCGTATATTCAAATCTCAGAAGAAGTTTGGACGATCAATATTATCATTCTTTTGGCATTTCCTGTACTTTATATACTTTAAATATATATATACACACAAGTTCACATTTATAAAAAATACGTTTGTTCAAGTACAAACTTATATCGCCAGTATCAACTTTAAAGGGCGTTTGGGTGGCTTAATAGTTAGCACGTGCGCGCTGTGTCATAAAGCCTGTTCCGGTTTCTTCCCACTGCTAAAGTCCTACGCACAAGCGAATTGTTTAAATAAGATTAAAACGTATGTTAGTCCCGAAATGACCTAGTTTGTGTCGAGTGGACGTTAAACCCATTTCTCTCTCGCGCGCTCTCTCTCTCTCTCTCTCTCTCTCTCAGTAAAGGACAATGTTCGTATCAGCCATTGTTACACATGTGCTAGAACTGGTTAAATGCATTCTAAATACAATTTTATAAGCTGTTATCGGTCGCACTTTCCATTAATTACGTCACTTCGCGTTTTTTAAAATCTTCGTTTTGCATCCATTGTAGCAATGATCTCTGCGTTTAACTAGGTCTATCAGATATTTGACAATGACTGACACCGACATTGTCCTTTAAAGTTTTACTGTTGGTACTTTATGTTCCTAGAAATGTCATTTTTTAGATAAATCCCATCCCCTTGGAACAAGATTTCACTGATAAATCCTTGAGAGATATTTTTGTTATTCGCCGGAATAACAAATTCAATACAGGGTTCACACTAAAACTAATCATTCTGTTAAAATTAATCGAGTCATTTTAATACTGGGTACTTAATATTTGTTAAAATGCCATAATGTCGTCCACTCGGGGAAGTTTTGAACGGCAAGTACTTAGAATTGATCACCCGAATGGAAGATTTAACACGGAGTTTCACATTTTTAACTAATGATTGTGTTGCAGTTAATTTTGTTCAAGTGAATATTAAGAGATGCCTGTCAATAGCTGAGGCAGCAACTATAGTTATGAAATAATGGAGGAGGTATCAATATTTACTTGGTCACCATTCGAGCGGTATTTCAACTTGTTTTATCAAGCAAAGATAACGTGGACAGAATAACAGAACGCGTTGTTTTTTATGGGAATTATTCACTAGTTTTATTCTCCTTGATAACGTTAAAAGGATACTTGTCGAAACGTCGTGTTTTATGGGGATTATTTACTGGTTTTATTCTCCTTGATAACGTTAAGTGGATACTTGTTGAAACGTCGTGTTTTTAGAATAAAACCAGTGATTGTTTCCTATAACAATTGTCCTCTGTTAAAGTTTTACATTATGTAAGATTTAGGATTTGGATAAAGAGCTGGCCATTCTTTTTATAATAGCTCAATAATAGTTATTTTAAAATGAATATTTCACTGTTATTACTACGCGTCTTGGGTCCTAATGATCTCAGGACATGTCTATTGGACAATAACACCCCTCTAAATGCGAAACAGAAAATGTTTATCTCCGAACTATTGTTTTAAGATGTCTGTTATTTTAGACAAAGAGTGGCTATGGTTTAAGTTAGATAATAACCTCAGACTTTCTATTGACATAATGGACAGTCCTTGGCCATTATCCATCACATAGTATATTCGAGACTTAACCAAGCTTTCCCGATTTTGTAAGTTAAATTCTTAAATGACGAACCATTCTTATCTAGTTAAAACCTCGAATACCCGATGCCATCGAGAGTTGAGTATGGTCTTGTTTTGTTAATAAATGTCTTAATTAATAATTTAGATAACATTTGAGGCCTAAAGAAAAACTTGCAATAGGTAGATTGAGTTCGTGCATAATGTATGTTGAATCAGTTTCTTTATCTCCAAATCCCTCTTAAAGGGGTCACGGTGGCTAAGTGAGTACGACGCTGGCTCCTTAGCCTAGGGGCACGGGTTCACTTCCGGTGTTGGCCGGGAAAGTTCATCAAGATTTTCCAGCGTGGTTCCCCTTTGTCACTTGTGCCGGAAATGGGGTCTGATAAGGACAGCTGTCTAGTCGTTCAGATGAGACGAAAACCTGAGACCCCTTTTACACGTAGGCATGCACGTAAAAGATCCCCTGGTAGTTGGAAGGGCTCTTTTACGTGTACTTCAATGTATACACAAGACCTCGGTTATTTCGTCCCATCGGAACGACTAAGCACTGTCCTTGCCATGCCCTCTGTCCTGCACTGCTGACAAACGCAAACCATGCAGTTGGAATTCGATATAAGCGTAGACCGTAGCGCCGCTGCCCGGGCAAAGTTCCCGCATAGCACACTAAATGGCGTATGACCGTCTTCATTAGCCCAGTCGGAGCAGAACAGTAAGACATTTAGCCCCATTTTATTTCAAAACACACTTTAAGAATACATTGAGAAAAAAAAACTCTTCTTGGAAACATTGTCATTTTATTCCTCGTAATAATTCTAATCAAATATAAAATAAAAATTTTAAACTATACATTTATCGCGGATTATGAAAGGTTTTTTTATATCAATTTCATTATACGCCACAAAAATAAAACCCTTAAGATCAATATTGAAATAAAAAACAAACTTTTGAAAGTCATATTACTCGATATCTTTCTCAAAGTGCTGCAGCAATATATTAAATTGAATGATAAACCTTCCTTTTTTTATTTCTTTTCATAATTCTAAAAGAGACATGAAATAATTTTATTACTCGGATAAACAGCCTTTAATGTCATTTTACAGGTTTTTACTTCTCGTATCATAGGGTATAATTACATTATTGTTTGAATTGGACGAAAAATTGAGGTCACGTGTACACATTGGCATGCATGAAGAACAACCTTGACATTTGAATTTGATATAATACCTTAGTCCCGAAATGAACTGGTTTGTATCGAGTGGACGTTAACCCCAATTCTCTCTCGAAAAAAAAAATAGGCAAAATTTTCTCATTTGCACACTATATAATGTAAGCTGATCTTCATTGGCCCAGCCCGGTGGTTTGGATGGCCGAATGGTTAGAGCGTGCCCGTTGTATCATAAGGTCTGTCACTGAGACAGCTGGCGTGGTTTCGATTGTCCGGTTGTAGTGTCACCTGTCTAACCTCGCGGATTTTCTTCGAGTCACCTGGTTTACTCACACTCCTAAAGACCCCTAGGCGCAATCGAATTATTGAAATGAAATTGAAGCATATATTAGTCCCGGAATGACCTAATTTTTGTCGAGTGGAGTTCAAACTCTCTCTCTCTCTCTCTCCCTCTCTCTCTCCCTCTCTCCCTCTCTCTCTCTCTCTCTTTCTCTCCCTCTCTCTCTCCCTCCCTCTCTCTCTCTCTCCCTCTCTCTCTCTCTCTCTCTCTCTCGCGCTTTTAGCCCAGTCGGAGTAGAACATCGGAATGTTGAACTCTATTTCATTTCATGTATTTTTCAGGTGATATGACGATATATTTAATAAAATGATAAACCTATATTATTCCGTGTTATTAATTAAATGATAAACCTATATTATTGCGTGTTATATTCTAATAGATCGTGAGAGAAAGATAGCGTCGGCAAATCAGTTTTAAGTACAAACTATTCAAATGTCATTTGCCTTGTTAAATATGGAAGACTAAACGTGTCAGTTATGAGTTTTGGATCGGGAACTGGTTGTTCTTGTTCTTGTTCGTCTTGATGTTCTTGTTCTTGTTCGTCTTGATGTCCTTGTTCTTCTTGATGTTCTTATTGGGGGGTTTTCATGTCCTTGTTCGTTTTGATGTTCTTATTGGGGGGTTTTCATGTCCTTGTTCGTTTTGATGTTCTTGTGCTTCTTGATGTTCTTATTGTTCTTCTTTTTGTTCGTCTTGATGTTCTTCTTTTTCTTCTTGGTCTTGGTGTTCGCCGCAGTGTTCTTATTGTTGTTCTTCTTGTACTTTTTCTTCGTGTTCTTCTTGTTCTCGTTTTTTCCTGGTCTTGATGTTCTTCTTGTTCCTCTTGATGTTCTTGTTGTTCTTGTTCTTGTTCTTGTTCGTCTTGATGTTCTTATTGTTTTGTATTTCTTCTTGATTTTGCGTTGGTCTTGGTGTTTTTATTGTTCTTCATCTTGCTGTTGCTCTTCATGTTGTTCTTCTTCTCTGGATGGCGTTCTTCGAAAATGCCTAAGCCTCCCTCAATTCAAGTACGATAGACATGATAATTGGCATGCTTGGTTTGTTCCTATAACAATTCTGCATCGATGTAGTGAATTAGATGTTTTGAATTTTATCCAAGGGCATGGATAGTTCCTGGTCCATAGTACGATCATACTAGTTCCTATTACTTCATACTGCAGTTATTTCTGGCTTATGATTTCCGACTGACGTAGGAAGGTCTCTTTAAGCAATTAAACTCACATAAAACGTGTTTTATCTTCACATATTCCACAAAACACCAAGCTGCTTAAAAAAGAATTTTATACCTTAATGTTGTTTTTATCCGGTTGGAAAGTCTGAGAGTTATTATAGACAAACTAATTGGACTTTGTTTTTAGTCCGAATATATCATCCAAACCCCACAGTGTGTGCGTGGGAAGGGATCTTTATGAAACTCAATTCGCCTTTTAACGTGTTATAATTTCACATATTCCACAAAACAACAATCGTCACAATTATAAAGCTAACAGGTTTGTTTTTATTTGTGGAATTAGTTAAATTAGAATCTCGTAAACAGATTGTTTTGTGTTCTCTATTAATCTCAGTAAACTGTAAAAAAATACGAAATACACCAAGTTGATCTGGTTGAAATGTGGAATGACAGTGGTTGGAACCGGATGACGCTAGATCGGAAAAGGTCCTGCGCATTTTAGCATATATGACGTCATGACGTGTGGGTTAGGGTTTGGATTACCGCTAGCCCTTTTTATATCTCATGAGTTTGACCAAACTAACCGAGAGCTGTTCTACGGTCGCTGTAACAATAGCTACATCCAAACGGCACACATTTAGTCCGGGCCCGTAGCCAGCTGAAGGGGCTAAGGATGCGGCAGGCTAAGAACACTACTTAGAAATCATTATTGTTGGCGAAATATTTGGGGAGGGGGGGGGGGGGCTGATTCGATTTCGGTTTAGTCTACCACACTTTTCGTCACACAAAAATGTGATTTTATTGCGTTTAAGGACAAGATAACTCAAAACGATTATGGTACACAGGGTAATCGTGTATCGTTCTGTCACCGGAGTCCGAGAAGTTTGTAGGCTCATACGTCGACATTTTCGGTACTCTCATTGGTATCGTTCCACTCCAGTCCACGAACCTTTGGGTCCATCTCCGAGGTTTTCACGAATTCAAGTTATGTGCCCTTGGTCGTACCTTGATTCTACGAACCAATCAAAAACAGTTTACATACCACTTACAAGTTCTAGTCCAGGACATGGGTCTGGCAAGGACAACTGTCTAGTCTTTCGGATGGGACAAAATACATTATCCGTGCACAGATTGGCGTGCACGTAAAAGATCCCGTTGGAGTTGGAAATCGATATAAGAGTAGGCCATAGCGCCGCTGACCGGATACATTTTCCCTCATAGCACACTGTATTGTGTATGCCCGTCTTCAGTAGCCCAGTCGGAGCAGAACAGTAGGACGTTAAACCCCATTTCGATTTCTTCTGTTATATCTATATAAGGATTTGGGGGGATGGTTAGTGTTCGCGCGCTGTATCATACGGCCTGCCATTGAGTCAACTGGCGTGGTTTCAAATTCCCGGTTGTACGTGGCAAGGAACAGGGTCGCCTGTCCAACCTCGTGGGTTTTCTCTGGGTACTTCAGTTTCCTCCCACTGCTAAAGACCCCTACGCGCAATCGAATGATTGAAATAAAATGAAACCATATGTTAGTCCCGAAATGACCTAGTTTGTGTCGAGTGGACTTTAAACACCATCTCTCTCTCTCTCCCCCCCCCTCTCTCTCCCTCTCTCTTCCCCTCTCTCTCTCTCTCTATAAGGATCGTCATTTAACAGTTTGTATGTCAAGAGACTGAGGTTCATAGCTGACTCGTAAATTGATGAATTATGTTGTTATATTTTTTGTATCTCAAGCGTCTCAAGGGAAATCGTGAAAACTATTTAGTGTGTGTAAGATATGTACTGTTCTCTTATTTAACTTGACATTTTCACATCTCTGGAATCAGACAGTCAATCTATCAACTCTCATTTCTTCAGCATCGCCTTACAACAACTTGACAAGACTGTTTTCAAAATGAAATGACACAGAGAAAGAGATGGGGGACGGGCTGCGGTTCACTCTACATTAGATATGTCATTTCGAAACTAAGAGAGAGAGAGGGGGTGAGGGAGGGGGTCTACTGAACTAACATGTGGTTCAATTTAGAGGGGGGGGGGGGTACCGTCCACTCTACACCAGCTAAGAGAGAGAGGTGGGTGAGAGAGAGGGGATTTACCGTCCACTCGACAAGCCATTTCGGCGCTAACAATATGGTTCAATTTAGCAGTGACACCCGGAGAAAACCCACGAGGTTAGACAGGCGATCCAACTCCTTGTCACGTAACCCTTGTTCCCTCTCAGAGTTGAAACGAACTATCGAAATATAATGAAATTGAGACACCGGTAGACGGTAGCCCTCTCTCTCTCTCTCTCTCTCTCTCTCTCATATCCTTGAACTCGACCATCTTAAATCAATATTAAGTTATAAACAAGACACTCAGCTGGTCATAAAATGGAAACCTTATTCATGTCTGCTGAATGGCTTTACAAATTCAATCTGTTCTAATATTTGTTATATGCCTCATAGACACTTTATATTACAGGAGCTTGAATACAAACAATCAACAAGGAGCCAGTTTTAACGTGTTTCAGTTCATCACCAACTTGGCTAATGAAGGCGGGGGGGGGGGGGCGGCCAATTGTTAGTGCGTGTGCGTTGTGCGTAAGGTTTGTCATTGATTCAGCTGGCGTGGTTTCGATTCCCCGGTTGTACGTAATAAGGAGTGGGGTTGCCTGTCCAGCCTCGTAGGTTTTCTCTTGGTTCTCCGGGGGTTGGATGGCCCGAAAGATTAGCTCGTGCACTTTATATCATAGGGTATGCCACTAAGTCAACTGCTGTGGTTTCGATTCGCGCGGTTGTAGGGTTGCCTGTCAAACCTCGTATGTTTTTCCCGGGTCCTCCGGTTTCCCCCCACTGCTAAAGACTATAATTATTGATTTGGAATTGAACAATATGTTGGTCCCGAAATGTCGGGTTTAACACCCCCCCCCCCCCACGCTAATGAAGACGTTAAAACTCAAGGCCCCACATTCCATCGTCTCTCTACGCATTTGATTTAATTAATAATGTACTTTAGGTTAGGTATATTAAACATTTCATCGTGTTTTATATTCTATAAGATATTTTCATCCAAGCTCAGCTGTATTTAAACAAAATCAGATAAAAAACACAGCGATTATTTATACAGAATACAGACATTGGTTTATTGTAATATATGGAGCGACGTTTGGGCCATAATTCACTTCAGGTGGGAGGAAGGGCGAAGGTCGTGATATTTGACATTGAGAGAGTCATGGTTTCGATGCCCAGCTTGTACGTGACAAGGAGCGACGAAGCCCGTAATAAAACTGAAGCGCGTGTTAGTCCCGAAATGACCCAGTTTGCGTCAAATTAACGTCAAAATTAATTTTTGATAACTTGTCACAAAGTTACTTTTCTTTAAAGCCCCAATACCACTCTTGTTGTAACTAAATGTCCCAATCTTTATTCTGGTCAACAAATCGTATTATTTTACAATATTCCAATAAATTGATGATATAAATTTCATCTTAACACACCTAATTTAAAAAATTGGAAAAATTCAACTAATTGATTTGAAAAGTCTAGCGTAAACCTTTTCAAATGTGACTTTGATTTAAAATATTTTCGAACCCTCTGGACAAGTAAAATAGGTTGTAATGGATAATTTACACAACAGGTAGGACACTTAAACATCTAGTACTTAGAATAAGGCTATTATTTATTTTCTGGAGCTGCCAAGCCAGCAAGAGTGTTATCGTCCCTTTAAAGTCTGCCTGTTTATATATCCACTGACCTTGTTGGTTTCGCTTTGAGCGACGTCCGTGAACATTTACACTAGCAGTCGGCTCCATTCACTTACAGCTACCAGTCGGATCCAATTAGTTACAACTAGCAGCCGGATCCATTCTCTTACGACTAGCAGCCGGATCAATTCACTTACAACTAGCAGCTGGATCCATTCACTTACGACTAGCAGCCGGATCAATTCACTTACAGCTAGCAGCTGGATCCATTCACTTCATTTAATATGATTTTATATATTTGTTTTTTTATTGCTTTTTTAAAATTAAGTTCATAACATCAGTGTAAATATGATTGGATTAAAGCACGTTTGGACTTAAATTTTACAATATTGCAGAGATTTTGCATTCGTTCAGGGACTATAATGACAAAAGCATTTACGTCGACTTGAAGGGACAATAACATTCTTGCTGGCTTGGAAGCTCTAGAAAATAAATAATACCCTTATTCTAAGTACTATATAGATGTTTATTTGTCCTACCTGTTGTGTAAATTATCCATTACAACATATTTTACTTGTCCAGAGGGTTCGAAAATATTTTAAAATCAAAGTCACATTTGAAAAGGTTTACGTTAGATTTTCAAATCAATTGATTGAATTTTTCCAATTTTTAAAAATAGGTGTGTTAAGATGAAATTTATATCATCAATTAATTGGAATATTGTAAAATAATACGATTTGTTGACCAGGATGAAGATTGGGACATATTATTCAGTTACAACAAGAGTGTTATTGGGGCTTTAAAATACATATTTATGTACAGGACGATTGAGTAGTGAAATAGCTTAACGCGCGTGTTTTAAATCATGCGGTTCTTCATAGAGTCGAGTGGCGTATGTTCGCCTCTACGACCTTATGGCTTTGCTCCGGGTCCTCCGATTTCGACCACGTCATGTGGACTGCGTTAGGGATAGGCTTGGTACAGAGTGAGGACTACCGCTAATCCTAACCCTAACGTACAATCGGGCCAACAATCACGTGCCCTAAACTTATTTACATCTCAGCGACCTTGACGTAAACTGAGTTGACAAATACTGTATCTGAGTAACCTTCAGTGCAAATCATTTCGCTTAATCAATCGTTGAAATGGCCGTAATTTAACCTTGATCGCATCATTGCTGACTTTTATGTATTCTTTCTCTGTCGACTAAAAAACGCCAGATTCCAATTATGTCGTTAAAATGATTTGTGGGGTTTCCATTGTTTTAATTAAAACCTTTAGTTTTCTTTGGTTGTCAAAACAGTTCTGATTTATTTCTGCGGAAAAGCTCATTAAGGCCACGTCTCTACAATTCTCTGTTGGTTCTGGAACATCTGTAAAAAAATCAGCCTTCCGGATAAAGGCTTAATTTCTAAGTTTTGAAATTTAAAAACAATAGCACGTTTAACGTGATTTAAAGGGACAGTCCCGATTTGAACAGAGTCTCAAAAATAAAAGTCTGAGAACATATGAAATTTAAACGCCAAAATATCGGAGAATGGTGTATTTACCTTGTCTCAATATTTCAGCTCAAAATATTGAGTCGTTTGGACGTGAACGTCAAAACTGCTTATCCGGACACGTAACCCTTTTAAGATTCCGGGCCAATTTTTTCGTTGTTGACCTGATAATCAATACCCGTTCCTAAAGAGGTCTATATAGTGAATAGCCCATGTGCTGTACTTGATAATGAAGTGTAAATTTCACCTACACATTATTTTTATTTAAAAGAAAACCTGGTTTTACGTAGACACAGAATAATACAGTTTCGGACACTGGTCTCAATATTCAGAAGAAGACTGACGTGTTGAAAACGTATCACAATACTGAGTTTGTTGATCAGCCCTTTGATAGGGGATTTCAAGGTATTTTAACACAAAATTAAGCAGTTATATTCCTAAAAAAATTATGGGGATTAACCCTTTAAGTTTCTATTTATTTATCACGTCCCCGCGAAAAAAGTAGGAAAATGAAATGAAATCGGGATTAACGTCTTAAGAAAGCGAGAGAGAGGGAGAGAGAGAAAGGGGGGGGGTATAACGTCCACTGGACACAAACTAGGTTATTTCGGGACTAACATATGGTTCAATTTTATTTCAATAATTCGCTTGCGCGTAGGGGTCTTAAGCAGTGGGAGGAAATCGGAGAACCCGGAGAAAACCCACGAGATTGGACAGGTGACCCTACTTCTTGCCACGTACAACTGGGGATTCGAAACCACGACAGTTGACTCAATGACAGGTCGTATGAAACAGCGCGCTCACGCTAACCATTCGCCCATCCAGGAAGTTAAACCCCGGAGAAAAGAAAATCATATTGATGTGACCTGAAGTTTTCTTTTTTTATTATTTAATCTTCGCCTATTTAATTAAAGCTATATTACCCACTGACAGAGATGGAGTATTTAGATTTTAACGACGCCCTAGTGGGTAATTTGTATGCAACATTTAATAGAATTCCAGTATTGTGGCTATCGTTGGTGTTAGACATACGGGGAATCGAGGCTTATTAACTTCCTTTAGTGATCATAACCTTGACCCCTAGACGGAGATCGTGAGATAGGAAGCGAGATTCATACGCTTGGGGAAATTGTTTGTATCCTCATATTTCACGCTACTTCATAATAATTCAGCTCTCGGCGACGTTCTTCTTTTTCTGGGAGTGGGGTTTGGTAGCCGAGTGGTTAACGATTGCGCGTTGTATCAAAACGTCTGTGATTGAGACAAGTGCGTGGTTTCGATTACCCGCTTGTACGTGACAAGGAGTAGGCCCGCCTGTCCAACCTCGTGGGTTTTCTCAGGTTTCCTACAACGTCTAATGGCCGTACGCGCCAGCGAAGTATTGAAAAGAATTAAACCACGTGTTAGTCCCGAAATAACCTAGTTTGTGTCGAGGTTCCACCCACAGTCGAAATAGCCAACTAGATTAGTCGTTGTCATGTTTTAAAGTTACGACATTTTCGCAAAAAAATTTAAAATTAAATTCAGCAGTGATTATGGTAATGTTAATAAATGCCGCCAGATGAATTAATGAATAAGCAGAGGCGGATCCAAGGGGGAGGGGGCGGCGTGCTCCCCCTTAATTTTCGACAGTGCCCTTTTTTACTGCTGAAGTGCCTTTTCTCAGACCCAAATATGTCCGTTCCCAACCCGTTGTAGGCATCCCAAATGACTCAAACTATCGACTACAACAAACCAGTCTGGTCAACTTAATGCTTCCACTTTCAAACGAATTCTTGCACACATTTTGCGCCCCCCCCCCCTTTCAAAATTCCTAGATCCGCCCATGATGAGAGAAAATGCTCTACTACTGGAATACACCTTGCAGTGTGTCAATACCGATGATAGTTTTGTTAATATTGAAGAGAGGGAAAGTAGCACAATATTTGTGACAAATGAAATGAAATTATGGGTTTAACGTCCTACTGTTCTGCTCCGACTGGCGAATGAAGACGAGCATACACAATACAGTGTGCTATGAGGGAAATTTGGCCCGTGCAGCAGCGCTATGACCTACTCTTATATAGAATGGATCTTTTTCGTGCACGCCAATGTGTACACGGGTCCCCCGTTTTTACGTGCATGCCCATGTATACACGGGACCTCAGTTTTTCGTCTCATCCGAACGACTAGACAGCTGTCCTTGCCAGACCCTCCGTCATAATGAAACACGGTGTTCATGTCCAAAAACAATAAATATCAATTAAATACTCAAAATAAGAGAAGATATATATTATACGGTTTCTATGTTGAACGATAACGATATTTTTGGGTGGAAACGGCGCTTACCGAGGTAGAAGGATAGACTGGCCATATATTTCTGGTTCGGATGCCCATCAAAAAATTTTTATACGCTTTGTCCCAATGTGCCCCCAATCTCCCCAACTCAATTTTGGGCCAGTGTGTCCCAATCACCTCAACTTTTTTATAGGTCAATGTGCCTCAACCATCAGTCGGATTATATGCAATCGCTATAAAACTACCCACTGCAGGTCTGTTTTTGGGCCTTAAATGTTATATAAATTATTAATTAGACATTTTATTGACATAAGAAGACATAATCAATTTGAATCCGATCTGCGGTTCAGCGCCAATTGATCATTAACCGCAAAATTGGATAATAGAGACTATTTGACTTATCGTGACAGTGCTAACGATGACGATCGAGGCTACAAACATTTTCTCGGTTCTCGGTTTAGAGCGGGCCCGTAGCCAGCTCATAATTTTTTTATTTTTTTTGGGGGGGGGGGGGCGCTACTGAATTTTTGGGAGGGACTGAGGATGTGGTCGGCTAAGAACACTCCTTAGAAATCATTATTGTTGGCGAAATATATGGGAGTGGGGCCGCCCCCCACCCCCCGTGGCTACGGACCCGGTTTAGAGTGAAGCAATTTGACTGAAATTTCCACCACATTTTCTTTATCTAATCTCCCATAATGTATCTTTAATCGATTACAATATAAACTAATTATTTTTATTACTTATGTAAATAAAACTAATTAGAATTACCGTAGATAAATATTGATAAACATCTACTAGTGCATGTAATACGATCATTATATTATTTTACTATTAATTAAACATGGGTTGGTTTTACAAGAATAAAAGTACAGGACACCATCCGGGAAATGAAATAAAATATGGTTTAACGTCCTACTGTTCTGCTCCGACTGGGCTAATGAAGACAGGCAATGACGACAATTTGTATCGAACAGCGACAGTGCGACCTACTCTTATAAAGAAAGAGATCGTATACGAACCACCAATATGTACACGGGGCCTCGGTTTATCCTCTTATTCGAAGGACGATACGATGTTCCTTGTCAGATCTTCCGTTCTTGTTTGTCTCTACAAATGTTAGTGGATGGACATGGCGATCATCATCCCCAACTAAATGAAAGTCACGCGAATTAGAATTCAATTTGGGTTCAATTCAATCAATGGTGATGTTGCTATCGTGCCGTGAAAATATGGGATGCTACATCCAATAATTAGGACATAATAAAAATTTTACCATCAATCTACGAGTCATTACAATTAACAAAGAAAAACAAGTGATTAGTAATGGATCATTTACAAACGACGAAAAAATAATTAAAAGAAACTTTTTCTGTCGTTTAATTTGGACTGTTGACGTAAGTCACTGTGAATCATAATTAGAGAGAGAGAGAGAGAGAGAGAGAGAGAGAGAGAGAGAGAGAGAGAGAGAGAGAGAGATGGGATTTAACGTTCACTCGACACAAACTAGGTCATTTCGGGACGAGTCATTACAATTAACAAAGAAAAACAAGTGATTAGTAATGGATCATTTACAAACGACGAAAAAATAATTAAAAGAAACTTTTTCTGTCGTTTAATTTGGACTGTTGACGTAAGTCACTGTGAATCATAATTAGAGAGAGAGAGAGAGAGAGAGAGAGAGAGAGAGATGGGATTTAACGTTCACTCGACACAAACTAGGTCATTTCGGGACTAACATATGGTTTAATTTTATTTCAATAATTCGTTTGCGCGTAAGGGTCTTTAGCAGTGGGAGGAAACCGGAGGACCCGGAGAAAACGCATGAGGATGGACAGGCGACCTTATTCCTTGCCACGTACAACCGGGGATTCGAAACCACGCCAGTTGACCCAATGGCAGGCCGTATGATACAGCGCGCGCACGCTAACCCTCATCATAATTAGAAATGCAATAAAAAATTTAGAAATTGAGTACAACCTGTTTAAAACACAGATCTCGTTTCGTTTCGTTTTTTATAGTTCAAAATGTCGTTTTACTTGTCTTTACTACTTTGATCCCGAAGAGTTGTTATATATCTCGCGTTCTGGATGATGTTAGGGATTAGCCAATGAAACGGTATGTTACGGCGAGGTGTTTGGCGTGAGGTGCACGGAACTGTGGGTAACCCACAAAGAACATGAACGCTGATTTATTAATCAAATGTCTGACGCCGTACGAAAGTATAAAAAAAACGAAACGAAATATAGATTTGTATTTTAACCCAATTTAAATTGAATATAAATGACTTTATATTACATTAAATATACATTACAGCTGTAATTAAGAGTTTAATAAAAAAAAAAGTTGATCGTTCTTACTGTAATGATATACAAAAAGATGATACAAAAAGAAAATATTGAAAATTTCAGCCAAATTACTCCATTCTGGGCCAAATTATCAATGTTTATTGTTTTGACAAGATAAGTGCATAGTGGTAACATAATTCGCTTTCCCATTTTTAAATTATTATTTTAAATGGCGAACCGTTCTAATCTTGTTAAAATCTCGAGTATCTGACCCCCCCGAGAGTTGATTATGGTCTTGTTTTGTTAAGGGGGTTGGGATGGCCTAGTGGTCTAGAGTGCCGCGCTTCGACCTCTAGCTGGCCGGTCACCTCTGGCTCGAGGCTGTGGTTTCGATCCCTGGTGTGAGCGTATGTGGCATGGAGATAGGGGCGCCTTCTCAACCTCGTGGGCACGCCGGTTTCCTCCCACTGCTAAAGACCCCTACGCGCAAGCGAATTATTAAAATAAAATTGAAACCATGTTAGTCCCAAAATGACCTAGTTTGTGTCGAGTGGACGTTAAACCCCATTTCTCTCTCTCTCTCTTGTTTTGTTAATAAACATGCATTATGCAAGAGCAAAATCTGCTGTGCTTATTACAAGTCTTTCTATAGGCCTGAAATGTTATCTAAATTATCAATTAGAGATTAATTAACTTATCCAGACCATAATAAACTCTCGATGTCAAGGCTAGCCTTCGATGTTGGCTGGATTAAATTCCTATTATGCCGCTTAACGGCCATTGATAATTAAATTTAAAAAGTGGATAATCGAAACTATGCTGTTTATATTAATGATTTTAGTAACGATGACCGAGGCTATGCGAATATTTCACTCGCTTCGTTCTCGGCTCATAGTGGATCAATTTGACTGAAATTTTCAGTAAATTACCTTTACACTATCTAGTTTTTAACTATTATAGTAAGAACTGCCGTCTCATTATCTTATCTCCAATAACGTATCTTTAATAAATGACTAATTAATAATTTATATAATATTTCAGGCCTAAAGAGAGCCTAGTACAATAGGCAGATTGAGCTCTTTTATTATGTATGTTTAATATGCCTTTTTTTTTTAGACCGATCCAAAATTTAAATAAATAAGTCATAAAAAAGACTATTGTCTCACCATGTAAGTTTGCGAGGGCGGCTGTCATTTTAGTTTTACCAAGATCAACTTGGTACATTTCTTATTTTTTTTTACACTCCATTGAATGTAATTGCGTAAAGAAAAAAAAATATGTTTACGAGATTCTAATTGAACTAATTTCACAAATAAAAACAAATCTGTTATCGGTGTTGTTATGGTGATGATCCCGGCTTCATTAGCCCAGTTGGAGCAGAACAGTAGGACGTTAAACCCGATTTCATTTCAGGATGGTGTCCTGCACTTTTATACGTTTGTATGTGACAGGAAGTCTTAGTGGGTTCGCCTGTCCAATCTTAAGGGTTTTATCTCTCGATTCTAAGGGTTATCCGGTTTTCTATCACTGTTTGTGTCGAGTAGACGTTTAACTCTCTCTCTATCTCTCTCTCTCTCTCTCTCTCTCTCTCTCTCTCTCTCTCTCTCTCTCTTCTCATGTAAACAGTAAACACAGTCCGACTAATTTATCTATTATAACTCTCAAAACATTTCAATCGGAAGAAAGCAACACCGAGCTATAAAATTCCAATTATAACAGCTTGGTTTGTCATCTCTACATCATTTAAATTGACAACAAACGGACAGGATAAGATCTATTTGTTAAGGCTGGTTCAATTTTCGCTAAGGTCTCTGAGATGTAACTAAGATTAGAGCACGTCGTTATTGTAAGTTGGGGCTGGGGTATGTATTAGGGCTAGGTCCAGGGTTAGGGGTTATGCTAATCACAACCCCAACCCTGATTACACCTCGTGGCCTTTGCCAGTTTCCCCAAACATTTGTTCCTGTGCGCACCTCAAAGGTATACATATTGCTGCTTTTTTTTCTTATTTTTTTTTTTTTTTTGGTTGTTTTCCTTTTTAAGAGGGGGGGGGGGTTCTATTTAGATTGAATTCTCTGTTTTCTACCAATCTCATTAAAACACAGATCCTTTTTCGTTTCGTTTTGTATAGTCCGAAATTTCCCTTTACTTGTCTTCACATCACCATTCAAACTGATCCCGCAGTGAATATTCGCTTGGCCGCTACAATCACTGATAAGCATGACATCGACGAGGCTTAATAAGTACGGCATATTAACTTTTTTACTCCGATAAATTAAATTCTCAAACATTTTTTTGAGGTAAAAGAAAAATAAATAAAGACGTTCGAAGTATTTGTAGTTAAAAAATATTTCCTATTTAGTGTAAATGGGTATTAAAATGAGTAAAATGCATCATTTTGCCCGAAGCAGTTAGGTGTTAAGTAAACATTGCACGAGCCGTTGAGCCAATGACTGGCGCCGCGTGCAGTCAACGCACGTGTTGTGGACACCTATCTGTTACAGAGTTAATTCGTAAGTAACTCTCTGTGAAACAGATTGATCACCATTATTTGGAAGAGTAGTTATATAACAGGCTTTCCGGTTGATCTGAGGAGTTAGCCAATGAAACGGTCTGTTACGGTGAGTTCTTGGTATGATGTGCACGGCACTGTGGCCAAACCACCAAAAACGCCAACGCTGATTGATTAGTCAATGTCTGACGTCATAGGGTCAAATGCAGCTCGTATGACCCCTGGTGCGACATCCCACCCTTACTGGCCAGATCTTGATGTAACAGAGGCCATCGAAAATATAAAAAAACGAAACGAAATATAGATCCGTATTTTAATAACCACACGCCCCCTATAAATGCCTGGGAATGCAGTTTTAAAAGACGACAAAGAAATGATTTTATTATAAAAGAAATTACTTTTTTTTTTCTTTACGGATTGGTGAATACAGCAAATGCATAAAAATGTAATTTAATTTCTCAAATAAAAAAGATACACGTCTTTGTTGTTATTGTAATGAGTGGTGTTGTTTTGCTTTATAAAAGATGTCGCCATCTAAATTGATTCGTTTTATTAACAGACTATAAAAAGATATTATTGTAAATAAAAAAGGGAGTAATTATGTTAAGACAGCTATAATTATTGCCTAGCGCAAAACATATTTTTTATTCTCCTACATTCACTGTAATGTGAAATAAAGTGATATTAAATGGGGTTTAACGTCCAACTGTTCCGCAGATATAATAAAGGCCGGCATATACGTCATAAAGTGTGCTGTGGGGGACATTTTGGCTGAGCAGCGACTCTATGGCCTATTCTTATATCAAATTCCAACTACCAACGGATCTTATACGTCAATGTGTACAAGGAACTCTGGTTTTCCGTCCCATCAGAACGACTTGACAACGTCGGAAAAATGCCGATGAAATTTCTCGGCCACTGCAGGGATGGAACACGCAACCTCCAGGCTGGTGAGCCAGCGTCTTACCCACTTAACCACCGTGGCTCCCCAAGTATACATCTGTGTACATGTACATGATGCATTGATGTTATCCTTGTGTATCGCTGTTTCAGGAGGGTTGGGATGGCCTAGTGGTCAAGAGTGCCGCGCTTCGACCTCTAGCTGGCCGGTCACCTCTGGCTTGCGGCTGTGTTTCGATACCTGGTGTGAGCGTATGTGGCATGGAGATAGGGGCGACTTCTCAACCTCGTGGGTTTCCTCCGGGCACTCCGACTTCCTCCCACTGCTAAAGACCCCTACGCGCAAGTGAATTATTGAAATAAAATTGAAACCATGTTAGTCCCAAAATAACCTGGTTTGTGTCGAGTGAACGTTAAACCCCATGTCTCTCTCTATCTCTGTCTCTCTCTCTCTGTGTATCGCTGTTTCAATGGGGGCATTGAGTCATCTGGCGTAGTTTCGATTCCCCGGTTGTACGTGACAAGGGAAAGGATCAACTGCCCAGCCTCGTGGGTTTTCTCCGGGTACTCCGGTTTCCTCTTACTGCTAAAGACCCCTACGCACAAGCGAATTATTGCATAAAATTTAACATTTTGTTAGTCCCGACATGACGTTTTATGGCCCATTTCTCTCTATTTTTTCAATAGTCCAGTGAAGAAGAAAAGTAGGAGGTTAAACACTACTAAGTTTTTGATCGCATAACAATTTGAATAATTTGGCTGATCGTGGGAGTATGTTTCGGTACCTGGCAACACATGTTTTCTCAATACATTGCCTTTCTTCCAAGCAGCATAGGCCACTGCAGCAACGAATGGCTTTGTTCTTAAATGCTTAGTTATATTTTAGATAATTTTACTGTATATTTTCAGTGGCAGTTGTGGTGGCGTTCTTTGTTTGTTGGGCTCCGTTTCATGCTCAAAGATTGATGACGTTGTACGTCAAAAGAGAACAATGGACACCGGAATTACTCGTCGTTCAGAGTTATCTCTTTTATGTCTCGGGTAAGTTTATGTCCTTCCTGTTTTAACAGGAAATTGGGTTGGGTCATGGATGGGTGAATGGTAAGTTTAAGTTTATGTTTTAACAGGAAGTTGGGTTGGGTGGATGAATGGTTTACGCGTGCGCGTTGCATCAAAAGGTCGGTGATTGAGTCAAGTGGCGTGGTTTCGATTCCCTGCTTGCACATGGGTAGTAGTAGGGTCACCTGTCCATAATCTCGTGAGGTTTCCTCCACTGCGAAAGACCCCGACACACAAGCGAATTAACGATATAAAATTGAACCAGTATGTGTCGAGTGGACGTTAAACCCTCTCTTTCTCTCTCTTTAACCTTAAACTCATTCTCTAGACAGGGACAGATTTACCAATGGGCCTAGTAGTCCATTTCCCTAGGGTCCCCACTGATGAGTTGGGCCTAAGGTCCGACCAAAAGTTTGCAAACTTCAATCTCTTCTTGAGGCATCCCTTAAAAAACAACCCGAGGCTCCGCCGATTCGGCCCCGCTTGACATAAAACTTGGCACGATTTTGCTTTGAATAATTACGCATCGATCATCAAACACTCAAAAGAGGAAGGGCTGGTTTAAAGGAAGGGCCAAGCCCGATGCATTGACCCCTTTGCGTTTTTATATGTTGTTTTAAAATTTAAAGATGTACAGCATGAATTCCCGAAATGGACATGATCTACATTTGGATTCACCGCTTTCAAAAATTGACTTAATTAGAAAAGTATTTAGACTCTGAAACTGGGTCCCGGACACCGAAAATTCAAAGTACGATCGGCACGAAACTTGGTATGTTTGTTCTTCGGACAATTTCGCATTGATATGACGTCACGATTTTGACGGTGCCTTGACCATAGAATGCTGTCTTTATTATTTTTTATTTTTCTCGTTTCAGGTGTTCTGTATTTCCTGAGTTGTACCATCAATCCTATATTATACAACTTGTTATCTCGTAAATACCGTCAGGCCTTTAAACGTACCCTGTGTCGCTGTTGTATTGATCTTCACTCGCTTCCTACATTTTACAAACTCAAAGCCAAATTCATTGGAAAAGATGGCGTCCCAGAGTCTTCACCTCTCGAAGAAAATTACCATCATCCCGCGAAAGCTATAAGAATGACAAAGTTCAGTCAACAAGACTTTCGGAAACATCACGGTATCCAGGAACTTGGTTATCCTTCGACAAAAGAGACTTCTGTGCGACAATCTTATCCTTCTTCCTCTTCTGGTAGTGCGCATGCTCATTCAGACGGTCGTCTGCAACAATTATGCAGACACAAATATTGCTCAAGTCGTCGCGCGCGTTTCAGCACGTTCGAAGAATCCAGTAGCTGTAGAAACGCTTTCATCTCATATCCCCAAATAGTTAATAGGGGAAACAGTTACGATTCTAAATATAACTTTACAGCGTTGTCGGCTGCTGAAGGAGAGAAATGTGAACTTCAAAATGGTATGAGAGCAGGCGGTGTGTTGTGAAAAGCGTTTTCGTCAAAATCATTGTACAGGTACTGTTGTTAAAGCGAAAGGGATTTTATTGGTTATGCCCACGTCATCAACCATCGATCTCACTTACCGCTTTCTTAAATAAATATTTAAGGGCGTGCAAACCACAAACCATCCTTGGTATCTCCAGTGGTCTCATTCCGCTCTACTCCACTATACCCTGGGTTCATCCATGGGGTATTCACTTATTCAAATTGTCTGCCTTTCACCGCAGCTTGATTCTACGAACCAATCAAAACAGCAGTTTACAAACCAGTCTTAGCTTCATTGCTTACGTTGCTGCGTCAAAATGAGGGTTACCTTTCTTAGTTAACTTCCATTGTATTTAACGATGTTTTTCATTGGTTGACAAAAATAGCACAATCATCAAGGGTAGATAATTTAAATACGTGCCACCCTCGTGATGTACTCTGGGGTTAGTAGAGTTGGACGGAATGGAACCAGTAGGGATACCGAAGTATGACCACAAAGTTAAACAGGTTTTAATATCATCGACGTCATCTGTTTTGTGTGAACGCAGCTGTGTTCTAATAAGAAACCCGTTATATAATTTTCTGGGGGAAAACAGCTATCTCCTAGGATAAGAACAAGCATAAAATCTGAAAGGAAGGGCAAAGTGTTTTTGTGTCTTTTAATCACATCAACCCATTTCGTATGTTGTTAGTGCGTGTTTGATTGCGGTGAATCTGAACGAATCGGCCTTAAAGATACATTATGTAAGAGATTAAGGTAAAGAGATGGTCGTTCTGGTTAAAATATTTCAAGGGATTGGGGTGGATGGTCGAATAGTTACACGTGCGCTCTGTATCATAAGGTTTGTCATTGCGTCAACTGGCGTGGTTTCGATTTCTCGGTTGTACGTGACATGACGTCGGATCGCCTGCCCAAGCTCGTGGAGTTTCCCCGGATCCTCCGGTTTCCTCCCACTGTTAAAGACACCTACGAAAGCAAATTATCGAAATAAAATTGAACCGTGTCCCGAATAGACCTAGTTTGTGCCTAATGGACGTTAAACCCCATATCCCCCCCTCTCTCTCTCTTCTCTTCTCTCTCTCTCTCTCTCTCATATTTAAAAAATAAATAATGCAAAATGATTAAACTTTTCATTCAAATTACTTTGTTTTACCGACGTTATCAATGGTGGTGGTCTTAGCCTCTCTTCTCCATTTTTAAATTATATCATTAAATGGCCGAACCGGTCTAATCTTCTTGCAATGGTAGCCATGCGATGGGATCGAGAGTTGACTACGGTCTTGTCATTATAATACATGTCTAATAGGTTTAAAGTAGTTAAGCCTATAACTCAATATCATCCAAAATCTTCAACATTGAAAATACGAATTATTTGTCAATTTAAATCAACATTGATGCTGAATTCTTACCGGAAAAAGATAGGCTTCTGATATCCAATATTTAAGACAAAATAAACATTTTACCATTGGTACACGAATCGTGTACCATAATGCGTTTCAACCCCAGTTGTAACAAGAGACTAGAGGAACAAGGCTATACACATTACACCAAATCAAACGGCGTATGTAGACTGGAATAACGGAAACCATTGAATTTAAATCAGTTTAGATACATTCATATTACAGTATTATATGCGTTGCGACCCACTTGTGTCAATTTCTAGGTCCCAAATATTAGCGATTTAGCTCCTTTAATTTATCGTACTATTGTAAATTCTTAGATGAAAATACGATAACCTGATTGGTCCACGGATTAATCAAACACAACCCGATCCAATCTGTTTCACAGAGAATTACTTACGAATTATCTCTGTAACAGATAAGTGTCCATAGCACGTGCGTTGACTGCTCACCGCGCCAGTCATTGGCTCAACTGCTCGTGCAATGTTTACTTAACACCTAACTGCTTCGGGCAAAATGATGCATTTTACTCATTTTAATACCCATTTACACTAAATAGGAAATATTTTTTAACTTCAAATACTTCAAACGTCTTTATTTATTTTTCTTTTACCTCACAAAAATGTTTGAGAATTTAATTTGTCGGAGTAAAAAAGTTAATATGCCGTACTTATTAAGCCTCGTCGATGTCATGCTTATCAGTGATTGTAGCGGCCAAGCGAATATTCACTTCGGGGTCAGTTTGAACCCGATCGTGGTGTAATGTCTGTCACGGGATGGACGAGGCGTGGCCGTTTGGGGGAATAAAGAAGACAAAAATACAAAAGAATTCAGTTTATATCGTACAATATCAATATACAAAATAACGATTCTTTCTTACCCGTCGGCAAGACCATGCATGGACGATACCATTTATCGGTAACTATATATAGTTATTGACGATACCATTCACCGAACAAACTGTCGACCCATCGGCAAGCCCATACATAGACGTGTTCTCTGTATCTTGGTGAACGGGTTTGTTATTTGGGGATGCCACGGTGGCTCAGCGAGTACGACGTTGGCTTGCTAACTTAGATCGTTGCGTCGAACGAGACAGTTCAGTGGTTTATAGTCGGGAGAGATTCCAAAAGCGGGTAACTTCTACGCAACACAAACTAGCAATTCCTAACTAAAGTAACGACATGAAACATTTTTTTCAATGATTTGTATGTGCGTATGTGATCACATATAAGTGGAGAGATTCGGGAGGAACTGGGGAAACCCACGAGGTTAGGCATGTGAACCTACTCTTTTACACCGGAGTCGAAACCACGCCTTTTGACTCGATGGCAGACCATGATATAAGGATCACGTGTTATACCGCTTCGCCACCCAACACTCCGAACAGGGTTGTGCATCATAATACAGGGGAGAAAACTCTTCATAAATATATGGATTCGGACTGGTAATTCTCTCCATTGACTTCAATGGTTGGTTAATTTATGAGAGAGAGGTGAGGTTTAACATCCACTTGACACAAACTAGGTCATTTCGGGACAGACGTAGGGGTCTTTAGGGGTGGGTTGAAACCGAGAACCCGGAGGAAACCCACGCAATTAAACAGGCGAAATATGGCAAGATAATTACCAATCTGGCTCCAAATAAAACAAAGGACCAAAATGTTATTGACAGTGCTTTCATTTTGTGATAAATTTAAATATGTATATTCTCATTATTAAGATATTTTTGTTATAAATATTGTATATAATGCTAATCTTGTTCAATCAGTCGGCCTAATTCATCAATGAGCGGGAATGTATGTGAATGGTCCAGTGCCGTGCAGGGATGCTGACAAGCGGGATGGGGAGATCCAATTAAAAAGTGAAATTACAACAAAGTTATTTGAAATTTTCCCCCGATAACTTCGTTGTACAAACGGCCCACAGTTCCACAAGTTGGTGTGAATATGAATCTATGTTTCAATGAGCGAGACGATAGTAGTTCAAGTGTTTTCTGGTCCGAACTGTAATTATTGTGGGTGATTTATATTAAATTTGAATAAAAAGTTTATTTCATGTGTTTTTATATATTTTAAATGTTTTCGTCTCCTACATTGCCTCAGTAGAAAATCCTTTACTTGGGTCTACTAATGTGTTTGGCTTTAACTGGAGTCTTCTCAGATATAGAACTCACACACCGCTTTCATTCTCTGTATTACAAGGGCCACGGTGGGTAGGAAGCTGGCTCGCTAGCCTGGAGGTAGTGTCACAAAGCAACTTATGATGAAAAATTTAAAGTTTATCGTAACGTAAACTTACGTAAAAATCGCCGGTTCACAAAATTCTTAACTTACGAAATTCGTAACTTTTATCGTAAAGCCTACGGCAACTCTAACCTTGTCGTAGGTTGGAATTTTTGACTGTATTATTGATGATATCGAAGCCGCAACTTACCAATCAAAATCCTTGTCATCTGTAGTGTACAAATCCTGATTGTATTAGGATAGGCTTCTATACCACAAATAGCTTCTAAAAACTCACTGCTGATGGCACATGGGGTTATCGTACCATCGGTGTCTATAGAGAGTTATCGCCTTCAAAAACAGCGACAACCCTGGCTAAATATATATGAAAAATATTTGAATTTAGCAAAATAAAAACATGGCAAGTCATAGGCGACATACAACCGTAGACACAGACAGTCATAGACACATTGAATGACTCAAACAAAATAAAGAAAAGCACAGCTATGAACTTATCAGTAGGAAACAGCGAATACTCAGTTTGAATCGTGTAGTTTTTCGCATTTTCTTAGTGTGACTTTCGAAATTTCGTGGCACACTTAGGAAATATCAGGGCACACCTGTATGCCCCCGCACACTGGTTGAGAATCACTGTCCTATAGGCTTGGCAGACACAGGCTGAAACCTAGGGTCTCATGGGCCCAGGGCCGTATCTAGCGGGGTGCAGAGGGTATATGCTCTCAGTAACTCGGGCATTATATTGGCACCCCCCCCCCACCACTCTGCTGCACCTCCCCACCCCCACTTTTACAATAACACATGCTGCCCTGCAATATATACATTATTACCACATCTAGACATATCAGGCAAATATTTATGTTTGGGAACTCTGAATAAACAGTTACACTGTCCAAATATCGCTAATAATGAATGACTTTACCGCCAAAAAACATTCCTTTTGATACAAGAGTTGAAAGTGGGAGCAATCATTGATTCAACACATAATACAATAGTTGAAAGTTGAAACTATGAAGAATCATTTTATTTACATAAGTTGAACCTGGGAGTAATCATTTATTTAACAGATATTACAAGAGTTGAAACTTCTTTTTACAATGCAGAAATGAATTAAAGAGCCCACATTTGACAGACTAGGCCTACATTTTACCATTTAGGTCTACACCTGGCAATTTATGCTAAGTTAAGTTTAAGCCTTGAGTGGCATTTAGCAATTTAGCAAATTAAAAAAAAAACAAAAAACAATTATATGGAAAACAATCATTCCTTTTTGTACACATATAAAACGACCTTTCCACTAGTATCATCATTTGTGCATGATAACGACGAGAGGATTCTTTTCGAAAATCGAACTATATATGTGTATAAACCATTGATTTTTTTCCATATAAATTATCTTGAGATTTTTTTTATATAGGCTTATAGTTTACAAATTTATCCTGAAATTTACAAATTAGACCTGAAGTTTTACAATGTAGGCCAGATTTTTTTACAAATAAGGCCAGAAGCTTACAAATTAGGCCTGAAGTTTACAAATTAGGCCAGAAGTTTACAAATTAGGCCTTTTATCACTTATTCATTTCAATGTAACATTTTACTGTAAATTTTCCATCCTTTAAAAATCCTTTTTTTGGATCCGATAAACTGTCCCAGTTAATACATTGTAAATAGAAATAATTTGGTGCGTAGCTATTAAATGAACCCTTAAATTCTATATCTTGGGCCTGTATCACAGCACTTTTATTGCTGCTAAAATTTACAAGTTTGACGATACATCTGCCAAAATATTTCATGTTACCATTGATTTGTAGATATACTTTTAGTACTGAAGCTGGCTTACTAAGACACACCCGTTCTTTTTCAACACATACATAACAGGTCAAATTATTTAATGACAATTTTGAACTTCTAAGGACGCTGTTCCCCAAACAATCATTTATGCCGAAAGTAGCACTAATGGAATTTGCATTTCTTCCTTCATCAATTATATCTAATTTTCCTATCTGCTTGATCAACTCTTTAAAGTCAATCAGAGACTCTTTAAACAAAATTTCACTCCTTTCAGGAACATCCAACTTTCTTGATCTGCATTTTTCATATTGATGTACGGATTTAGAAATTGTCTCTAAAACCGGAACAATATATTCCTTCTGCAAAACATTATCAGTATTATCCACCAGTGATTCTAAATTTTCCACCATTTTTAAATTCTCTTTCATCAAGTTTTTTACTTTCTCTTGATCATCAAGACTTGTGATTCCTATCTTCAGCTTCAGTCGATTTCCCTCCTTTTCAACTTCTTCGCAAATTCGTTTCACTTGTTTGTCTATGTGATTTCTTGTTGTTTTGGACAGATCTTGTATCTCTAACAACTGAGCTTTCAGTGATTCGGAGAAATCTTGTAACGTTTTTATTTCTTTTTCCAAGTCGTTGCTGTATGATTTAAGTCTTTTTCTCAAATCGTGCAAAGTTTGTTTGCATTGTAAATCATAGAAACTATGTCCATTATGACTGATAACAAAGCAGTCAGAGCAAACAGCTTTTGAGCATTTTTTACAATAGAAAGTAGATTTTCTGTTGGAATGTTTCTCACAGATGTCTTTATCAGGGTCTGGTTTCTTTGGCTGGTTCACGGCCTGATTTAGAGAACCAACTGCAACAGTTTCATCCAAACTTATTATAACATGATTCTTACAAAGAGGAATAGAGCTGTGAATTGTCCTGCAAGAATTACACATACACTTATGACAATCTTTACATTGAGACATTGAAGGGGTATTACTCTTGCAAAGATCGCAGCCCTGTTTTTTATCTTCATTTGTCATCATCCCTGGTGCTTTCTTCTCCACGTTTACTATTTTTTCAGAAACGAATTCGGTTATGCCCCCTGCAGGAATTTTAACTTCAAAACGGCATAATGGACAGTTAAACTGGTTGTTAGCTGCAGATTTTTCTATATAATCATAAAGGCACAGAGAGCAAAAGGAATGCGTGCAGTCGATAGTTTTGGGCTCTTTAAATAAATCCAAGCAAATACTACACAGTGGAACCGTGCTGCTGTCACCGCCATTATTATTGTCATTATCCGCGCATTCAGCCATTTTTTCAACCCGCTAACCACGACTGCCACTGGATGTAGATCGGCAAGATCTTCTTTAGCTAAATATCTTCTTTAGCTAAATATCTAAACCAAAAAGCCGACTGCACTACACCCACATTACGTCCATTATTAAAAATAGACAGTGTTTGGATCTGTGACAAAATCTTCTGACGAAAAACGACGACAAAATATAACACGTGCACTCAAATTAACTCGTGCATCAAATTTGATACTATTTACAGTTGCCTCCCCTTGGCCCATTAAATAAATAATATCAAAACATTAAAATCTCCTTGCCGAGGAAGGAATATATTGGCCTTTGGGGTGGGGAAAGTGGCTTTTTCAAACTTACTCTGCTCCAAAATTATTCGAACTTCAAGTATAAATTCGAACTTTAGTAAAATTTCTATAATCATGAAAACTGGATTTATCTCCCCTTAACTGTCACGCTGCGCAACACCACACAGACGTGTGGGTATGCGACCTCAGTTTTTCTGTTCCATGCCCTACGCTTAGACACTGACTAGTCCCGACTTGTCAATATTTTATACAAAATATTAGACGAAATGGATATGCCAGTTATAATATAAAGATAGGTTGACAGACAACGAAAAATACGCTCATAGCAGAGTAGTCGAATTTATCACCCGAACATAGCCTATTCATGAAACGAAAATAAGAATGTCACAAACTGTTTTAAATGTAACATTGAACAAATTGGCAATTCTTCTAGTCCACTTTGCCCGAGTCCCAACGGGGATAGGGTAGGTCCTTAGTCCCCTTTTTTCGCCGAGGCACAGCAAAATTATAGGCTAAGTTGCTGCGGTACGATTATTGGCCTAGTTTCGAGTGGTGTGGGGGTTGAAGGGGCCCATATAGCCTATCCAGGTGATTTTAAAAAGGAGCAATCTAGAAATGGACAAAAATGGGTGGCAACGCATATTAAAATGTAATTTTAATGTATATTAAAGGGACAATAACACTCTTGCTGGCTTGGCAGCTCTAGAAAATAAATAATAGTCTTATTCTAAGTACGTCATGTTTATGTTTCCTACCTGTTGTGTAAATTATCCATTACATCATATTTTACTTGTCCAGAGGGTTCGAAAATATTTTAAAATCCAAGTCACATTTGAAAAGGTTTACGTTAACCTTTTCAAATCATGTAGTTGTATTTTTCCAATTTTTTAAATTAGGTGTGTTACGATGAAATTTGTATCATCAATTTATTTGAATATTGTAAAATAATACAATTTGTTGACCAGAATAAAGATTGGGACATATTATTCAATTACAACAAGCGTGTTATTGGGGCTTTAACTGCATTACATTCAAGCGATTCTGTTTTTACTGAAATATCTAGTCAACACCTGTAGTAGTCTCCTCGTTCATCGAGTCGCTCCATTAATGGCGTCCAAAAGCATTCTGGCACGCGATTAATAAGATTTTCACTGTCAGAAGCTTATCTTTTCACGCGAAGATTAGAACATTGTTTTTTTTTTTTTAAATTGACCATTAAGTCGCTTTTGCAATGTCGAAGACTAGATATTGAGTTAGCGACTTATTGGCTCCTTTAACGTCGATCTAACGTGCATTGGTTGATCCGCCAACATTAAAGCATGACGTCACATCTGTATTTTCAATTAAGTTCGAGACTTGCCTCATTTTTCCCTTATTAGTACCTGCTTCATTGCTCCGCATGTGAGATATACTGAGTGTGCTTGTTTTTTACTACGATTGGGGGCCTTTAGTTTCACCGGGCAAACTGCTGAACCATAAGTCCCCCCCCCCCCCATTTTCGAATTCCCACCGTTCTATTCCAGTAACCCCTGGATCCTTTTACAAATTCAAATTATCTACCCTTGATTTCATTTGCCGCGGAAGTTGTTTCTACGAACCAATCAAAACAGATAACATATCAGTCTTGGCATCATTGTTCACCATAATACAGCTGCTTGTATGTTCGATTATTAGAAACTTTACAAGAAATTTAATATTGAAGAAGTGACCTGCACACAAAAAGATGTCCTAAAGACAAATTTGACTGTTTACAACGACGATTCGGCGATCTTTGTTTAACAAAATGTGATCTATCTCCCTTCGCCCATTAATTTTATTGGTCATGAAAATAGCACAATTATCACGAGCGGACAATTTGACTCCCCAGTGACTGGTTCCCGAGGTTAGTGGAGTAGAATTGAACAATACCACTGAGAATACCGAGGATGTTGACGACCCCACTTATCACTGCTGTGCCATTTACCCCTCTGTCGAACTATTGCTGTGACATTATCCTTTCAAATGACTCGATTGAACAATGTGGAATAACTAGCAACATTGCATTACTGCTTGACCATGATCTTCCCACATTGTCTTAGGTTACTGGTGTGTCAATGAGCTCCCCATTTATTATTACTGTCAGTATATTACCAAGCCCATTGCTGTGACATTACCCTTCCCATTCTGTAACTGTGACTGTACCATTGCTCTCCCCATTCTGTGACAGGCTTTCCTCGCTGTAACATTACTCTCCACATTCTGTAAATGTGGCCGGTTGTCCTTGCTGTAACATTACCCTCCCCATTTTGTAACTAGCCGGTTATCCTCGCTGTGCTATTACCCTTCCCACTCTGTAACTGTGACCATACCATTAACCTGCCAATTCTGTACTGTGACAGGCTTCTCTCTCTTTACCATAACCCTCCCCCATTCTGTTTCTGTGGCAGGCTTTCCTCACTGTACCATTACCCTCTCTACTGTATAACTCCTGTGCTAATACCCTCCCCATTGTATAGTTTTGGTGCCACATTCAGTCCTATTTTATTACTGATGTACCGTTACAGCCGTGCCATTACCCTCCCCTATTGTATCCATTTTCCTCATTGTATAAATGCTGTGCCACTACTCCCTCCCCCATTGTATAACTGCTGTGCCGAAATGAAATGGGGTTTAACGTCCTACTGTTCTGCTCCTAACCTGAGCTAATAGAAGACGGGCATACGCCGTACAGTGTGCTATGAGGGTAATTTTGCCTGGGCAACGGTGGTATGGCCTAATCTTATATCAAATCTTTTACGTGCACGCCAATGTATACACGGGACGTTGGTTTTTCATCCCATCTGGACGACTAGACAGCTGTCCTTGTCAGGCCCTCCGTCCTGCATCACTGATAATGGGAAACCATGCCGGACAATCTGGATGAGTTTTCTCGGCCGATGCAAGGATCGAACACCCAACCTCCAGGCTAGTAAGCCAACATTTTACCCACGTGATCCCCCTCCCCATTGTATAACTGAGGGAGAAAGAGAAATGCAGTTTAACGTCCACTAGACACAAACTAGGTCATTTTGGGACTAACATATGGTTTAATTTAATAATTCGCTTGCGCATAGGGGTCTTTAGCAGTGGGAGGAACCCAGAGTACCCGGAGTAAACCCACGAGGTTGGACAGGCAACCCTTCTCCTTGCCACGTACAACCAGGGATTCGAAACCAGTTGACTCAATGGATGGCCATATGATACAGCGTGCGCACGCTAACCATTCGCCCACCCACCATCGCCCTTCCTATGGCAATACAACATAGAAATTTTCACTACACTTCATTGTATTATTTTTTTTTTTTTAATGGCAATCACAATGTATATATATATTTATGTATATATATATATATATATTTATATCACTGATTTTCTGGTGACATGATATAATATTACAACAATGAGGAAAGAGAGAAAATGACCATAACGTATTTACGAGAGAGGCAAAAAAAAAAACCAAACTTATTAAAAAAAAAAAACGAAAAAAGAACAGAAATCAGCACCTGAATGTTCACATGTACATATACATGACTTTACACGACAAAATGGAAGTCTCGCTCATATTCGAATTATTCGAATCTGATTGGCTATAATATATATTTATATATATATATATATATATAAACAGTCAATTCACAAATTGATGTTATGAATATTCATCATTTTAATGTCTTTTTTCTGTTTTCACTATTTACATGTAAGTTATATAATAATAATTAAAGGCAGTTTAAACGATGAATTAAAGGGAGATAATCACTGTACTGTACGCAGCATTTATTCGATCAGTGATAGTATATATATATATAAATTATGTACAACAGTTGATTATATAATATGTAAGTTTAATTATCTATCAACCAATCCAATGTGTGTAAGTTGAAGATTTTTTTTTAATAAACAATGAGCCATGAATGATTACGGGGGAAAAAAAATAGGCATGATATACAAGTCTACATTCCAATTTTACTAGTCTTTTCCCCCGTCAGTTATTTGTAAACGAACATTGATATGCATTTTACCAGACTCTCCACAACACACTTTATATATATATGTGTATATATATATATTTAACAGAAATTCTTGCGTATAATATTTTCATCGCACACTTTGTAAATATTCGACTATTGTACACATTCTTTAAATATTTTTTCAGTTTGATCTTCACACAAAGTCGCTGAAATTGTTTTTTTGTTTAAAATAGTTTTTTTATTAATAATTAATAAAGTGAAATGAAACGGCTATGAAAGCTGGGAACATTCAAATAAAACATCGGAAAGGATCTTAGCCACGGTCTGATCCAATATTTGTGACATCACAAGCGCTAGTAACCTACTTTGTTGATGCACAAACAGCGTTCTGTTCTCTTCCACTCGAGCCAACTGTACAAGAATCGTGGCAGCACGTCGTAGCATGTCTAAACTCGTACCCATAGACTCTGGGTTATTCTGAAGAACAACGATACCTTGCGACTTGGCCACCTGGTGAGCATTTTGTTCAGCTGTTTCTAAGAAGTCTACAAGAAGGGAAATGCACTGATGCTGTAGCGCAATCGCTCGTGAAATGCTTGAGTCACCAGTCACCAATTCCGACAATAAAACTATGGCGAATTCCTGCGTTACCTGCTCTTTACGATTGGCTAATAATTTCACGAGAGTCTCAAACAGATCTACCATTCGTTCAAAAGGAGGCGTAGCCAACAGCAGATCAACGTTGGCATCATGTATACACAATTTACACAGAGCTTCTAATACAAGCCGCTGGGGCGACAGGACGGAATTAGGCGGCATGTTCGGCATGGGGTCGCGAGCACAAGATGAGGAACACACTACCCAGTGTAATAATCCGTCTAATATAGGGAAACAAATGTGTTCGGGAAAATCCGAGAGTTTTAATTTTCCACAAATATTAGCGAATATGACTAGCGTATTCTCGCGCAAAGCGTCTAAACAAGACCACCACCACTCTCCTTCCTTTACTGACTCTTCAGTGTCATCGGATTCCCATTCGTCGCCAAAACGGTGATTTTTAGACCGAGGTAGATGTTTATGGTGCAGCAGTAAAAGTTTACCCAGGGTGCTCATGAGACCTGAGTGGCGGGAAAGTTCAAGACCGTTACCGGGGATACAAGACAAGCTTCGGAAGATATTGGAAATACATATACACCGTCTGGCCAATTCCTCGTGGGCATTGACTACGTTGTATAAAGGTGGTGTGTCATGTTCGTAAGACTCCTCCTCCAAATCGCTAACAGCTTGCGGCCTGTTGATCATCGCTAATGCACCCATTGTTTCTATTTCCGTTTTCGGGTAAGTTATAAGTTCGACAAACGGCAGTGTAGAATTGTCTGATTTATCACCATCAGATGTTCCGTTCTCATTTTTACTCTCGTCGGTGCTATCTTTCGACTCGATAACTTTCGCTTTAATTTTCGACTCGTCATCCGGTGAATCGCTGACTTTCAGTTTACTATCCTTTGCCTCGCTATTGCTATCTTTAGAGTCGCTAACTTTCTGTTCAGTATCCTTCACATCAGCATCCTTTGCCTCACTATCATTTGCCTCATTATCCTTCGCTGCACTACCCTTCTCCTCGCTAGCCTTAGTCCCTTTATCCTTCACGTCGCTATCCGTCACTTCGCTATCCTTCACTTCATTCTCCTTTACCTCGCTAACCTTTGATTCCCTATCCTTTGCCTCCATTTTGTTCTCGCCTTTTGTATCCTCGTTCATCTCCTCTTTCTTCAGGATTTGTTCATCCACTTCAGTTTTACGCTCTTCATGGGCTTTCAAATCACTATGTTCCATTTCACACTCCTGTTTTTCAATTTTAATAAAATTATTACGCACTGTAGGACTCTCCTCCTGTTTAACAGGAGACAATGTTGTCTCCATGGAGATTTCCGAAGTGTCCATCTTCTCTTCGTGATCGCTAACAATGTTTTCGTCCTCGCACACAGCAATGTCCTTCGTAAACACTTTGCGTTTGTCTTTATGCGTTCCAAGATGTTTGGAAAACAACTTACTAAGTAAGGAATTAGTCTTTTCGCTCTCCATTTTTGTAATGATATGACTCAGATTGCCCGCTCCGTACGCAAAATGATCTGTCGGCAGAAATTCCTGATTATCCTTATCCCAAGTTTTAGGTCTAACCATCCACGCGTCTTTCGACTCGTCCTCAATGTGTACAGTTTTTCCATCGCGCGTTATCAACGTATAATTTTCACAATCAAGTTTCTTTTCCGATTCTTCTGGGGACATTTCGCAATCCCCAACATCGTCATCAACACCGTCGTTATCTTTGAGTTCGGCAAAAACTTCCAAAATACATTTACGGAAATGTTCTAAGAGGACATCTAGTAATCCTGGCAAGTGACTCAAATTGAAATAAGACACAGTTGAATCATCAAATAGTAATATATTAAGCGTATCCAGAGCCCAGGTACTTTCTGTTAATAATCCAGATTTCAGGGCCATCATTAGACGCCAGGCTTCTATAGGTCCTAAAAAAGAAATAAAGATATAAGTTATTTCTCATCTGAGGTATTTTTTACGATGACCGTGAATCGTTTGCTGTGCAGAAAATTTTGTAGAATCTTATTTCCTACGGCTAGTCCTGACAAATTTACCACCATGTGGAATGGACAGTTAAGGAAATTAAATGAAATAGGGGCACTAACTAGGTTATGAAGACGGGCATATTCTCTGCTTTCAGGGAAATTTTGTCTGAAAGAGAGAGAAAAGGGGGTTTAATGTCACTCGACAGTGACTTGACACAAACTAGGTCATGTTGGGGACCAACATATGTTTGAATTGTATTTCAATAATTCTCTCGCATGTTGGGGTCTTTAGCAATGCGAGGAAACGGGAGGTCCCAGAGAAAACCCACAAGGTTGGACAGGAGACCCTACTACTTGTCACATACAACCAGGGATTTGAAACCACGCCAGTTGGCTGGACAGACCTTCTGATACAATGCGCACATGCTAACCATTCAGCCATGGAACCCCCAAATTTTGTCTAAACAATAGTATTTCTGCCTATTTTTCATTGAATTCCAACTACCAAGAGGTCTTTAACGGCACGGCACGCCGGTTTTCAGAACAAAACATCTAATTACAGTAAGACCACATCGAGTCGTGGAAATCAAATGGGGGTTTGCACCATCTGGGGCCAATAAAAATGGGCTGATACCTTGCAGTGTGATACGAGGGAAAATTGGAGCATTGAGTCTTCAAAACGGGGTTATGAGGTGTGCTATAAGGGAAATTTTGCTCGGACATTGGCACTACTGACCTCCGTTGATTCAACTGGGAAAGAGAGAAATGGGTTTTAATGTCCCCTCAACACAAACTAACATAATATTATGGTTCAATTTTATTTACTTGTGCGTAGGGGTCTTTAGCAGTGAGGGAGAACCGGAGAAATCCCACGAGATTGGACAGGCGACCCTTAATTCAATTGTACCCATATTCTCGGAAATAAATGCTGAATTTTGACCCTTTTTCAATTCATTATATCTT
Source organism: Patella ulyssiponensis (assembly GCA_963678685.1). Taxonomy (NCBI): domain Eukaryota; kingdom Metazoa; phylum Mollusca; class Gastropoda; family Patellidae; genus Patella; species Patella ulyssiponensis. Next base: position 95,062,409 of record OY783226.1, read on the forward strand.
CGTAAATACCGAAGGGAACTGAACCATTTTTGGACGTATCTTCAGCGATTCATCTGTCCATCATCATATAACTATCAGAGAATTTAACTATATACGTATATCAAAAATATTTCATTTCATAAAAATTCTACAAAACTTCTGCAGTCAAAAAATAAATCAACATTCAGCTGCTAAAATTGAAACATAAAAAACTACAAAATATGAAAAATTGTTTCATTTTTTTTTTTTGATCTTTTTTCTCCAGTAAACAGAAAACAAAACAAAAAAAAAACTTGAGTTCTGTAAAAATACTATATATAGAAAAGCTGGAAATTTGTTTTTTCACATTATGAATAATAATAATAATAAATATAATATACAAGTTACTTTTTACAAGCCCGTCCTTTGCAGCATAAAGCTTATGTGGTTCGAAAAACGGCAGAAATTTTAATTTGAGCAACTTTGTGACAATTAAATGACAGAAGATGAAAAATGAAGAATTGTAAAATGAGAAATGAAAATGTTACAAGGTCAATAGGGGCTCGAATTTAAAAGGTTTGATCACAAATAAGTTTCCATTCTGATAAATTATAAATTTTTTAATTTCATTACTAAATATAAAAGATTTTCCCATGAAATGTTAAAGCTAATTAAACCAACTTAATTAATAATAATTTAATTTCAAATATTTTTAGTTTCAAGTGGGGAGTAATTTGTAACCAAACCACGTTAATTTAGAGCCCAGTTATTTCTTTTTTTTTGTAATTTTTGTTTAAACTAACCTAGGTCTTTGCTGGTTAGACGACGACGTTTGATAAGGGGTGGTTGGACGCCTTCTATCGTATCGGGTGGAAAAGGTATTTCTTTCTTAGACTGATTACTAACACATGGTTGGAACGAGGCCTTCTGCTGCAAAAGAACAGCAAAAAGCACCATAAAAAACAACGCAATTCAAAAGCTAGCTAAAGAAAATATCACCATAAATTATAAAATCTATGTTTAAAAAAAAAAAGAAAAAAAAATCAATGATATTCTAAGGCTTGCTGATAAGATAACCAAAAACCCAAAGAATTTTGATTAGAAACTAGCTTTCTAGACTAACTAGACTAACTACACTACTCTGTATCTATTAATAGCAGGTAAGTTGGCAAATCAGTCCATCTATTCAGGCATCTAGGCCTCATTTTCAATCACTGCCATACACAAAAAAAAAAGTTTATGTTTTCCCAAATCGAATTTAAAAAGTGGTTTTCACTAAAACCATTGTTGATATTTTGTTTGATTTGGAAGAAAACAAGAACTTTTGAAAAACCGTTTGCTAAAAGACAATGCAGCAATCAGACTGTTTCACTTGATAGAAAAAATAAATAAATTCAAATTATAATTTATATATATGATGCATAATCTCAAATACAACAGAGAGCAAATTATATAGAAATTATATTAAAAATCAAAATCCACTCTGAAATACAATATTTTGATTAGAAAAAGAATTCAAATTCTAAATGTCTACTAAACAGAGAGAGAGCGAGTGAGGGTAACCTCCACTCCACACAAACTATCTCGGGACTAATGGTTCAATTTCATTTCAATAGTTCCCTTGTGCATGGGTGTCTTTAGCATTGCGACGAAACCAGGGAACCAAGAAAAAATCGAACAAACAAATACCCTAGATATCTATGCAAATTTTTGTTTTCGATTTGCTCAAAAGCACAATAAACAAAAAGTTTTTCCCTATCTTCAGAGGGAGTATGTGTAACATCAATTAGTTTCTTCTGCTGTTCAGTTAACTCCCTCTGCTGTTATTTTTAAAGCAATCTACTTTAGCATAAAAATAATTGTTATCTTTTACAGTTAACAGGGTATCTAGTTGTTGATAGTCAAGGAGCATCATTGAAGAGGGTAATAGGGGAGGATTCATGGAATTGGAGAGGGTAAAAGGGGCAGGATTCAGGGAATTTGTAATACATAATTAACTAGATGTTTGCCATTGAGATAGAGGGAGGATCATAGAGGGGGTGGGAGAGAAAGGGAGAGGGGGATATAGAAACATGGGGACAGAGAAAGGTTGGGGATTAACACAAGGCATATATTTCTTTTTTAATAATTCACATGCATTGGAGAGAGAGATTTGGGGTTTAAGGTTCATTTGACACAAACTAGGTCATTTCAGGACTAACATGGTTTAATTTTATTTCAATAATCCACTTGCACGTAGGGGACTAGATCAGTGGGAGGAAACCAGAAGGCCTGGAGAAAACCAACAAGGTTGGATACATGCATTGGAGTTTTGACAAAGGGAAAATAACACAGAACAAAGAGGTTAGACCGTATGCATCGAAAATACTGGTTTCAAAATCAATATTTATTGATACATAATTCTTATTCATTTTACGTTAGATTTTAAAAAATAAAAATATTTTAAATGCTAATTTAAAACTTAAGAAAATAACTATATTTCTAGATCTACAAACTAATCAAGCATCTATCTTTAATTCTATATAACTAGCAAAAATTTTTAATATGGCAAATAAACAGAAATAACTATAAATAGATATAAATAATAAATTTTCTCTTTATTATTCAAATTGTACTGAACAAATTCCCCAGAATCAGACTTCAGGGATACTCGATTCACAGTCCGGGTCTGAATCGCAATCTTATGACACGGAATTCAGTCCCATGGAGAGGGTGGTATGAGTAGAATCGTGATGTAATTAAACACAATGAATATATTTCAGCTGCATGGTTGGTTGAGATATTTACTTATCCAATCGATTCATGCGTTGTAGCCCGAAATACTCTTTTTCACTTAATTGTCAGTATTTTGATTTTGAGAGAATTCAGTTCGAGAATGTTCAATCGAGTACACAATCAACACGATATTCTGAATATGTAGACAAACATGTCCTCATTACTTGTTCCATAGTAATATCTGCAAGGTAGGGAATTTTGACAGAAAAATGGCCGTTCTCATACTGTTCTTTTATGTGCATATTGATGTATGACCATGGTCGAATTGATCCACAACTTTCGTGCACAATGAGCTAGAAGCACTTCAGAGGGTCTTCTCTGATTCCCCGAATAAACCAATTTCACGACTGAGTGACAAGGGGCATTATTCTCATATTTTCTTTGATTTAATTCCAAAATAAAATCATTACTATTTTCTAAACATACCTTTAGACCTTTCATTCTCGGATGCCCCTGCCTCGACATCATTGGCTGTCCATATGGACCCATAGGTGGCGTACCAGGTGCACCAGGCGGCATATTTCCCATATAATTTGATCCGCCATGCTGTTGATATCTCATTGGTGACCACTGACTGCCCTCTCGTTGGGGTCCTGAAGAAAAAAAATTCCCATTTGAATTATTTCATTCCTGGAATCTTATTTTTTTCCTTCATTATTTTTTTCTCTTAAAAGTAATGAGACAGTATTTGTTATTAGGCTTTTTTCACTTTTTCTTATCAAAAACAAAAATAGTACGTTTCTGCTTTTCATTCATAGGCTAAAAATTTAGATTTTTAATATCATTATCAATTGGAAATTCTTTGATTTATTTTCATTTTAAAATAAGTTAATATTATTAATAATTACTACAGGTCATGCAAACGATATTCAAGAACATTAAAAAGATTCAAATCAAAAAAAAATGAAATTCAGAAAATACTTTGTAAATCAAATTATTAACGAGTTAAAATATATAATACAAATTTTAACAATAATTTTCATTATATTACAGATTCATTTAGGTTAATTTTGTTTTTTGTTTGAAATTATTTTGTATTAATAACCTGATTTCATTGCTGGACAGTATCTCACGAAACATAACACATCACCGAAAGCTCGAGTTTACAAAGTTGCATAGAAAAACATGTGTTCAAAGTCAAGTCACTGACGAACGAACGAAAGAACGAAGCAACCAACGATAAGTCACTAAGCAAATAGAGTGATGTGTAGGCTTATGCAAAGTTATTTTCAAATACACTAGGCTAAAAATGGTTAATTTTAAATACACAGACCTCTGTCTCGTAACAACTAAACATATCTTAATAATACCCTCACTTAATTGATCATGGGCAGAAGTTTGTAAACTCGACCAATCAAATACAAGTAGCATTATTAAAATATATTAATAAAGGTTTTCTTGTTCGTTCAAAGGTCTTAAAAGGGATTATTTGTGCAACAGCGATGCTAACTACATAAACCAAATGAATTTACGTTAAAAAGATCACTTCAGAACTACATGAATGATAAAGAGAGAGAGAAATGGGGTTTAACGTCTACTCGACAAATTAACATATGGTTTAATTTTATTTCATTAATTCACTTGCATGTAGGGGTCTTTAGCAGTGGGAGGAAACCGGAGTACTCGGGGAAAACCCACGAGGTTGGACAGGCGACTCTTCTCCTTGCCACTTACAAACGGGGATTTGAAACCACGTCTTGGTTTAATGGCAGGCCGTATGATACAGAGTGCGCACACTAACCCTTCGGCCACCCAAACCCCTACATGAATAATAAGCGTTTATTTAATCTAAAAGAACACTCCAGAACTAAATAATTAACTAATAAACTATTATCATCCCTAAACTTCAGTTTTTATCTAAGTATTTCACAAAATTTCATTTATTTAAATGTTATGAAAGCAAATCTAAAACAATCTCTACTAAGGCCTTCATATTTCTGTAATATTACAATTTATATTTTTCGAACAAAATAATAATTAATACCGGCCAAGTCGTTATAAACATTCACCAAACAATTTACCAAAAATAGTAGACAGGATTCATTTTGGTTAGTAGTTTATGGTTTTTAGTTTTATTAGAACCGTTATTCTATAACCCCATGTAAGGATTTAAGCTTTACTCCAAATACAACACGATTGCACACAATGTTAAGATATGGGTTATGATGGGTGACCTCCCCTTACTTGTCCCAGATAATTAGATGTTACAATGTTATGAATACTATTACAAGTTACGGTTCTAGGGCCTCTTTCACGAAATCTTAACCAAGATAAAATCCAAATTTTAGTAATTTGATTGGATAATATTACATTGATTTTAGTGCTTAGCCAATCAAAATTGAAGAATCTACTAAAATTTGGATTTTATTTTTAGTTAATATTTCGAGAAACGGGACCCAGCTTTTCTACTTTGTTTAAAATTTGTTATAAAATAAAGCCATGTACTTTACAAACTGATGAACAACACCTAAAAGCCAAAGAGAGAGAGAAATGGGGTTTCATGTCCACTCAACACAAACTAGGTCATTTCGGGACTAACACATGGTTCAATTTTATTTCAATATATCACTTGCGCATAGGGAGGAAACCGCAGGAGAAAACACACACGCCAACCATTTGTCTATCCACCCCCCCCAAATCTTTACTCTTAATGAGAGGACATTTAAAGTATGTGTGGTTAGAGGTCACTGTTAGGTGAAGGTCAAAGGTCAACTATCAGTTTGTAAACATACATAATTAAAGGAGAGAAAGAGAAAGATGTATACATTATATATCATGTACCAAAAGAGAGATAGAATGATAGATGTAGTGATGAATATTATAACTTTTTATAAAAAAACACTCAACGATAAATATATATATATATATATAAATAGTAAGATATGATATTTAAATGAAAACAAGAAAAAAATAACTTGTTAAAATGACTTGTGCCTACCAGACATGTGGCTTTCGTGATAGCCCATTGATGGATCTTGGTGAGATGGATAGGCCATGTGACCCATCGTTGAACGTTCACCGTACATTGTGTGATTATAAACTGTCAAAAAGAGTACGAACCCCAGAAATTTTAAAAACCATTTTGAAAATGAACATAAATAGAAAATTTGGTTGCTTGTTTAGTTTCTTGATACTTTTGTTTTGCTTTTTTTTAATTAAAGGAAATATTTGTGCATAGTACACAAGAAAACTAATTGTCACACTGGACCTAATATTGCTGTTGTTCTAAAATTGTAATTCAGTCATTTCAATAGTTGACAATTTATATTTCTTTTATTGTAGGCAATCAATCTATACGATATCAACATTGCAAAGACTTGTTCAATGGGTGTGGACGCTAATTCATTTCTTATGTACCAGGTTTCGACACCAGTGTCTGCTGAGAAAGTTCCTTCGGATAGTCAAGCCTAAATTTCCTGTGAGATGTGCAGTTTGTAGAGACCGGCAGAGGCGACAAATATACTACTGGCAGCATGTAAACAAATGCTGCTGCAATGGCGATATTTCCCACTGGCAGACCAGATGTGGAAAAATAGGATGTTAATTCACTACCTTTACTTAAGATGAAGTTACATTTTAATGAAATATTTTTAAAAATATAAGTTTAATAATATTTTTCCGACATTTTATTCTAGTTCCAGTCTCAATGTCAGAAATTTAATATCAGGCTTTATATGTGAGAAATATCTGGGTCATCTTGTTGAGATATTCGTTCATCAGGGTGAGAATGTCTGGGTCATGACAATGAGAATATCTGGGTCATCGCAGTGGGAATGTCTAGTCATAACTGAGAAAATCCGGTCGTAACTGAGAATATCTGGGCCATCAGGGTGAGAATATAGAGTCTTCAGAAGGAAAATATCTGGGTCATCACAGTGAAAATATCTGGGTCATCACTGTGAGAATATCGGAAAATAAGACCTTTAAAACAACTATCCATCATCACTACAATTATTGAGGAATCCAAATCTTTAAAATGCAACTCTTCTTGAAGTAAAAGTAGTAAATAATCATGGCCTTTAGACAACTTCAAATATCAACGTAAAAAGAATATTTTCAGGGAATAACATTCCTTGGTACTTACCAGACATGTCTGGGTATCGTTTATTTGGGGTTCCATACATCGGTGGTCGTGGACTAGGATAAGATCCCTGGAAGCTTCCATATTGTTCCTGATTTCCCATTGGTCTAGGTCCATAGTTGTTTCCGTGGTAACCCGGTGTGCTGCCATATTGATCTTGGGGTCCAGGTGGTCTTATGGGCATTGGTTGACTGCCATATCGTCCTCCATAAGATGCATTTTGAGGAGTTTGTGGCATAGGTCCAGTGGGTCGCATCGATTGGTTTGGTGTGTTTGGTGCAGAAGGTTCACTAAACCTGCAAATAGGGAAATAAATTAATATAGAATAAAAATAACAAATGTATTGTTTTCAGAATCTTTATATCTCCACAAGCTGAATACTTTGTGTTGTTTCACAACTTATGATGTGGTGATTACAACTGGTGACATGGTGTTTACAACTGATGACATGGTGTTTACAAATGTATTGAGCAGCAATGTGGTGTTTATAACTGATGTGTCTACAAGTTATTTGGTGTTAACAACTTAAAATTCAGTGTTAACAACTTAAAATTTGGTATTTACAACTTAAAATTTGGTGTTAATGATGTTTACCAAAACTTTCTGCAAACTTGAGGAACAGCAAAGTAAGAGAGAATAAAGTATATCATTACCTTTCTGGTCTATCGAATTGCTGACCAAACGGAAATTGATTGGCAGTTCGACCAGGATACTGATTCGGTGCGTTAAATTCACTAGCACGATTTGGGGGAAACCCTTCCATGTTTACGCCAGGTCGCCCATAAGGGTCATTTACATCTGGTTGGTTTGGTGGTCGTGGCATTCCTTCGTTACTGCTGGAAAACGGTGGCATGTTTGGACCACCTGGTCCACGAGGTATGAAGGTGTTCCCCTGTGGTGGCATTTTAGGAAACGGGGCAACATTGGTCCTACTTGATGACATATCGTCTGCAAAAGGATCTTGGACACTGACGCTTTCGGAGTTAGCTATCGTAGGAGCTGAAGAAACTGATGGAGTAGGAGCAGCCGGCGTCGTATTAGTTGCCTCAGAATTTGGTGTAGCACTGTTTCTCATGGGAGAAGTCTGACGAGCTGCATCATTTGACGAACTGCTGTTCGATGTCTCGTTCATGGGGATATTGTGTCGGTTTCCTGCCATGGCACTAGCTGGAGCATTGCCTGGCATGTTATTGTTTGGCATCGATGTATGAGGCATACTTCCAGTCATGGTACCACTTGAATTTCCTGTCATGGACGTCGATGTGGCGGTTGTTGTCATCCCCTCACCACTTTGAGCTGTCATTGAATTCGGCATGTTTCCAGACATAGAAGTAACGGGCCCATGACTTCCCATTGGGAAAGGCATACCCGTGCCCATCAACGTATTTGGGACATTTCCAGGCATGGCATTGGGCATACTGGTTGTCATTGTTGTTGCTGCGTTCATATTTGACATGACTCCTGTAGGGGACGCATTACCTCCCATAGACGAGTTGGGCATGTTGCTCGTCATTGAGGAATTAGGATTGCCTGGCATTCCACTGTTGGGCATATTCCCTGGCATTCCACTGTTTGGCATGTTCCCTGGCATTCCACTGTTTGGCATATTCCCCGGCATTCCACTAGTTGGCATGTTCCCAGCCATAGAGCTATTCGGGATGCTTCCTGGCATGCCACTAATGGGCATCGAACCTGACATCGAACTATTGGGCATATTTCCTGGAATTGAACTACTTGACATATGTCCGGGCATAGATGAGTTCGGCATATTTCCTGACATTGAGCTGCTTGGATGGTTGCCTGGCATCAAACTGTTGGGCATACCACCTGGCATCGAACTGTTAGGCATATTTCCGGGCATCGAACTGTTTGGGTGGTTACCAGGCATCGAACTGTTTGGATGGCTGCCAGGCATCTGACTGTTTGGATGGCTGCCAGGCATCTGACTGTTTGGATGGCTGCCAGGCATCTGACTGTTTGGATGGTTACCAGGCATGGAGCTGTTTGGATGGTTACCAGGCATGGAGCTGTTGGGATGGTTACCAGGCATGGAGCTGTTGGGATGGTTACCAGGCATGGAGCTGTTGGGATGGTTACCAGGCATGGAGCTGTTGGGATGGTTACCAGGCATGGAGCTGTTGGGATGGTTACCAGGCATGGAGCTGTTTGGATGGTTACCAGGCATGGAGCTGTTTGGATGGTTGCCAGGCATCGAGCTGTTTGGATGGTTACCAGGCATCGAGCTGTTTGGATGGTTACCAGGCATCGAGCTGTTTGGATGGTTACCAGGCATCGAGCTGTTGGACATATTGCCTGCCATTGATGTGTTGGGCATGTTTCCACCCATGGAATGTGGTAAATTTCCTCCCATCATGGGGCCCATGTGTCCTGAATTGGGTCCTTGTCCGCCAAAGGACATATTATTTCCACCAATAGAATTGGGCATGTTCCCAGGCCCCATTGCGTTAGGCATATTTCCCATCATAGGGTTTGGGCCACTCATAGAATTTGGGATATTTCCAGGGCCCATAGAGTTGGGCATATTGCCTCCCATCGAATTTGGCATATTTCCTGGGCCCATTGAGTTGGGCATATTTCCATGGCCCATGGAATTCTGCATATTTCCACCCATCGGGTTTGGCATATTTCCACCCATTGAGTTCTGCATATTTCCAGGACCCATCGAATTTGGTCCACCCATTGCATTAGGCATATTTCCACTCATTGTATTGTGTCCACTCATAGAATTGGGCATATTTCCTCCCATTGAGTTAGGCATACCTCCCGGACCCATCGAATTCGGCATATTTCCGGGACCCATAGAATTCGGCATGTTTCCAGACATCATGTTGTTCGACCTCATCATATTTCCAGGCCCCATCATGGAATTCGGTGGCATGTTTCCTCCGTGACCCATCATAGAATTTGGACCCATTCCTCCCATCATATTGGAGCCTGACATCATTCCATGGTGTGGCATTCCGCCCATGTGACCGGGCGGCATCATGTGAGGATTCATGGGGTTCATCATTCCACCATGTGGCATTCCACCCATTGGGTTCATTCCACCATCGTTTTGCATGTAGTGCCCTGACATACCTCCTGGTCCTGGAGAAAATGGATCCAGGCCTTGACTGTTCGGGGTACTCGAAGGCCTGAAAGCATCCTGAGATGAACCTTGGGAACCAGCTGAAAAAGAAAAGAATAGAAATCTTTTAAAATCAACAGCCATATTGAGAAGATAATAGATAATCATGCATATTTATCACAATATATTTTGGGACTGGAGCTGTGCCAGGCGCTACTCATTGGTTTTTAGGGGGGTGATGCTTATCGAAAAAAGCTCATTGCACCTTCACTTCAAGTGAACTCGACATGAAATTTGACATACACGCTCTTTCAACATCGACTGACATATCCTCGAGAGTGAGAGAAATAGGGTTTAACATCCACTCGACACAAACAATTATCTTTGTATGGTTCAATACTATTTCAATAATTCGTTACATATCCAAGATAGCATGTCATGCCATGCTTGATTGCTGGATCCAAACTTCTCACTTCAAAATACTATTGCATTTCCAATGATTTTGAATTTATCCTGATATTACATGTTTTTGTAGCTTAGGCAGAACTTATGGAAGATTAGCTTTTTTGCACACTAAGTATATTGTCTCATTAAATAAAGTTATTATAATAGTTATTATTATTATAATTACTCCAGATCCATTCAGCCAATTCCTACGCTCAATATTTCCTCGCCAAAGTCTCACAGACTATTTCGATAGTGAATTATTACCTAGACGAAATCAGAACCAATGATATATCGAAAAGGGACAGCCACTCACCTGGGGAAGGAGCACGTTTATTTTTCTGTTCACGTTTCTGAGCTAAAGCTGCCTCCATTTGAGCAAGAATGGGTTGTGGATCCATTCCACCACGATCAAAATGACATTCAAACGCAAATAAATATTTGATATAATTTTTCTTCAATGTAAAAGCAGCACTGGCAGACGATCCAATATTTACAATTGTACAGATTTCTTTCCATTTCTTCGTTTTATTTACCTGAAATATAAATCAAAATATTATGGTTTGTGTGTGTGAGAGAGAGAGAGGGGGAGAGGGAACACCCAACCCCCTGAATTCGCAAGGAACTTACCAGTGATTATCTAATTATAACAGACGAAGTTATCAAATGGCAGTAAAAAGTCTATATAAATCAACCACCTAACCCCTGCAGATTGATCAACTTAACTCCGTCATACCACCTCGCTCTTTAACACAGTGATATAACCTATATAAATCAACTCACCTCTGTCATACCACCTCGCTCTTTAACACAGTGGTATAGCCTATATAAATCTAGAGGTTGTTTACTGATCGCTGGCATTGACGTTATTGGCGTCCCTTTCTCTTCGTTGAACATCAACAGCTTGTCAATCATCAACTTGCGATCTGGTTCGGGACCCATTTCGTAAAGTTTACTTAAATCTATCGTACCAGATTTCTGTCAACAAAAAAAAACGATGAGAATTCATTAATTACCTGGTCAATGTTTCATGGACGTCAAAATTAAAATATAAACAAGACTTAAAATTGATCAACAAGACGTTATTGTTCTTTAAAAATTATTTACTGTAAACCTTTTCAATTAGAGCTTCAGATGATTTATATTGTCTCTAATCAAACATCAAGAAATACAAAATATTACTATTTAATTTGGAAATTGTGAAATATGGAGTTACTCATGTATTCAACTTGCTAAATAAGTATAACAATAGTTTGTACCCCAAAAAGATTAGATCAAAATAAAACATATCTGTGTCTACGGTTACCCTATTGACCCTACTGATTTGAGCCAAAATTGCGGACATTAAAACTTATTTTTCATACCCCTGGCCTTATAACTTGTGGTCTTGGCATAATTTACTGTGGAAAAATACCAGTACTGAAATTTCAATATTTTTTTCACGACCCTCACTCAGCAATTAAACAAGAAATGCTTATCAATACAGCCCCCAAACCCCCCAAATGGTAGTCAATACAACCCTTCCTTCCCAAACCACAAAAATCCGACTGACCCTATTTTGGCAAGGTAAGCAACCGTAAACACAGGGTATTTGTTTTTGCTTGGTCTAATATTTCAATATGACAATGGATTGAATCATTACATGGTTGGTGTGAGTGAGAATATTAACTATGACTATGATGGGATTAATTCATGATTGACCAGTCCTAAATAAGCTAATTTATTAATTAATTGATGTACAATTTTTAATCACATAAAATTTAGAATTTCTAAAAGTTTTTTTTTTCTTGAAGTAACCAAGATACAACATGCAGATAATATCAAACAAAACAAAGATCTAGAAAATCATAACGCAAAAAAAAAACCTTCTCGAAAATTTAACGTAGCCTTGATCAAACAGACTCAAAATGACTTGTAAAAAGTGTCTACACTTTTAAAGCAAAAAATAATGATAATGGTTAGTAGACTAATCGAAGTCATCAGAAAATTTAAAATAAAAAAAAAATTCAAAAATGTTATAACCATAAATGGAAGCAAGATATCAAAAAAAAAGAATTTCATAAAAACTTCAATCCTTGCAACAATTCATCAAAAATTTTAACAAAGATATTTTAAAGATACTGTTTTTTTATTGGCTTATAAAAACAAATGTTATAACAGTTCTCAAAAACTCAGCCAATGAGATAGCAGTATGCAGTATTCTTTAAAATATTGGTTTTGAAATTTTTGAGAAATTGGGCTTTGGACTGTCGTGGAGTCATTTTGAGGCAGTTTTCAAAACAGTACGAGAAAATAATAAAAACAAAATTAAAAACATATACAGTACTTGAAGCTTAAATATTAAAACCATGAACAGAACATTGTACTAATATAACATAAATGGTTTCGTAAAATAATAATAAATAATTGTCCATCCAAACAAAGAGGAGGAAGGGAAATATGGACAGGGGAAGGGAAACAAATTTTAAAAAATAATAAAAATCGAAATAAAAATAAATGTGCAAAAATTACGAATAATTTATGTAGATGATATCGTCAGTGCATGGACAGACGACATGCAGAAACTCCCAACCAATCAAAATGAAGGAAGGTTAGGAATTGTGTAAATAGCTGTAAGTAAACTCGATGATCATTGGATAATTTTTGTTACCGATTAGTCAATGGTAATCAACCAAAACCAGGAGTCGTTAGGAAGTAAAAATATATATATGTGTGTATAAATAATATTTTTTAACGGGTCGGGACTCGTTACCTCGCCACCAGGAGTAAAGGGTAAGTCGACACCAGAACAAGAGGTCAAGGTCAGAACAAGGTCATTAAATGTACTGGATGTTTGAGAAAGTTATCGAGAAATTTGCAGTGGATAACATCGTTGAACATGACAATAATGAACTACAATTACATCAAAACAACACGACCACGAATATCGCAACACTTTTCAAATTTGAATCTTTAATTTATCGCTTAATTTAAAAAAATTCTAACTTTATATTCTAATTTGTTAACTTTTTATTTCTTAAATGTATTTAGATCTCAAATCTTAAATTAAAAATAAAATATCTAATTTTGGGTTTCAGACTGTCCAAAAATAAGGACTTAAAATTAAATATGGCAAAAACAATATGACTACAAATCACTAATAATAAAATATTTTTCTTTTCAGGTAATTTTAATCAATAATTATTTTAATGTTATAAATTATTTTTTTAGTTCCAAATCTACTGTTAATAATTACATGACAATAATTCATATTAAAAAGCATGCAGAAAAAAAATTAAAAAGTATGAATAATAAATATATCAAAAGCTTTTCTCCATTTCTCAAAAATCCAGTTTGACCTCTGACCCAATCGTATTCCTACACCAAAAAAAAAAAATTCTTTTTGCCTAATAAGGGTGAATTGAGCAGGAAAAGAAAGGACAAAAAATCGACAAAAGGCATATTTGAAAACTTTTTGAACAGTACAAATATGGTCTGACTGACTGAAGGACTTACGGCTGCGCCCGATACTCCCGGGCTGCTTATGTCATAGTCGTCATAGGACGCAATACTCACACTACCAGGTGAATGGGCCATCGAACCCGCGGGTGATGAATACCCACACTCCTTAAAAAACAAACAGCGCTTTAAGTCAGACCCTTTTTCGTTCTTTAAATATTTTTTTGCTTTCAACATTTGTATTTAAAAGATGGCAATATATTTCTAAATACTAACTCTTACATAAAATAAAATAAACAAATTCATAATTATTCTCAAATATTTTAATTTATCATTGCTGTGTTTCTGCCTTTTAACATCTCAAAAACGCTTCTTTTAGAAAGTTCATTTCCTATTGCTTTTATTCAAGCCGAACAGTCAACATTGAATGACTGAACCCAAAATAATCGATTTATTTCCAAAAGCAGAGCTTAGCTCCATACTTCTGTTACAAGGAGCAATTATTCTAAAATTGGTGAACAGATTGCTTAGATAGTTTCCTCCGAAGCATTTGTGTAGCGTTACAAAATACTAATTCTTGCAAGGTAAATTGACACGCTACCCTGCTTACTTCAATCCCGGCCTCATCATTCATTTTTTTTCTTTCACAGATGTAAGTTGGTTAGCTGTTTGCTCAAATTTATCCGAAATAGTTTCCTCAAACATTAGTATAGCGTTACAGATTACCAATTTTTGTATGGTAAATTATTCTGCTACACAGCCTTACAATTGTTTTTTTTTTTTAAATCAAGAACGTAAGAATGAAGGACATAAAATGAAAATACTTTACGTAGCTAAAATCAATGGAGGAAGGTATGTAAAATTAGGCTTTCTAACGGCACAGAAGTCAATCAAAAACTCAAAATTTGGAATTTGATAAAATTATTGAACATTCTAAAAGGCTACTAATGTATAAAAACAACAAATAGATGAAATATCAAAATAAAAATAAAAATATTTCATTCCAATCTATGATCTAATTCCAACACTTGGAGTTCTAAATTCAAATCATACACAGTGAACAGGACAAACCAATTTGCAACATTTAATTCTTCAGGGTCGTCATAATTATCAATTTCATTAAAACACAGATCCTTTTTCGTTTCGTTTTTTTTTTACAGTTAAAAATTTCATTTTACTTGTCTTTACTACAGTAGGACCTGGAAGAGTTGTTATATGAGCGGCGTTCTTGTTGATGTGAGGAATTAGCCAATGAAAGGGTCTGTTACGCCAAGTTCTTGGCATTTGATGCATGGAACCTTGGGAAAACTCCAAGAAACGTCAACGCTAATTGAATAATCAATGTCTTGACTTCATAGGATCAAAAGCCACTCGTTTCACCCCTGACGTAATCTCCCACTACAACTCTTCACATCTTCATGTAGTGTAGGCCATCGATAGTATAAAAAAAACGAAACGCAATAAAGATCTGTATTTTAATCAGATTGAACTAATAAACAACCGGCCAACCGTGTCTTGTGAACGACATATTGGTTCGATTCTCAAAAAGTAACTACTATCGAGAAATACATTAATTATCTTCGAATAGTGACATCATATAAGACAAACAAGAATCTAAACAAAATTTCGAAATTTATTAGGTACTTTATAGACCATGAACCGAGGATGACATCATCGCTGCCATCTTGAAATTGTGACGTTAGATCAGAAGTCTTAGTTTATCAATTCGTGCACAATTTGTTCAAGGAACAAACATGCTTTTGAAATTATTTTTTTTACAAGTAAATAGAAAGGAAAATTAATCCTGAAGAATAAAAGTTGCAATTGGTGAGGCCTGACAACAATAACATATTTGTAACTAATAAGTCATGATTTTCACAGTATCGTTATATAAATATCTCATTCAAGTTAGATCCTAGTTTCATTTTCTTATCATTTTTACTATCCGACCATTCAAATGCCTGAAATGGGGTTTCAATGTCTTACATTCCTGCAACAACAGTGGTAATGAAGATGGGGCCAGAGAATAACATATTGTTTAATTTTATTTCAATAATTCGCTTGCGCGTGGGGGTCTTGAGCAGTGGGAGGGAACCAGAGTACCCGAGAAAACCCATGAGGTTGGACAGTCGACCCTACTCCTTGCCACGTACAACCGGAGATTCGAAACCACGCCAGTTGACTCAATGACTGGCCGTATGATACAGCGTGCGCACGCTAATCATTCGACCATCCACCCCCCCCCACTCAATGACAGTCGTCGTGATTTCAAACCCCACTTTCCCAAACCCCACCCAACAAGAATCGCATACACTAATGCAGTGTCCTATGATGGAAAGTGTCCCTTGACAGCGATTTTTTCCAACTACTTTTCAAATTCAAACTGACAGAGTTCTTTCAAACACGCTAACTTGTACTTAGGATTGTAGGTTTTTTTTTCCCATCCAAAATACTAAATTCTAATCTGTACCTGGGGTCACATCAAATACAGTCATCATTTGAATACTGTTTGAACCTTTTATCAAATTTAGTATGCATTGTGCCTCTTCCAAATAAATAAATTTTCCATATCCAGCTGGAAAGGGATTTCGAGTGAGTTTAGTCAATGATTTGTCAAAATAACATTTAGAAAAGTGCAGGTGATCGGGGTTTTTTTTCTATTGCAAGGACTGTGGTTTAAGTTGATGAATTTCCAGGGAGTTTAGGCAACATTCACTCTCTTTTTACGGCAAGGACTGCGGTTTAAGTCGATGAATTTCAAGTCAATGAAATGATGAACAGAAACGAAACAAAGATCTAATTTAAATTTGATTGGATAAGAAATAAGGTAAACAAATCTGCAAGAAATACAACTTATTGCGTTACAAATATGGAAGCGTGTATCAGTCACGATGTAAAATCTTCTAATAAATAAATTTCTTAGCCGTCTGAATAAATCCACTTTTAAAAAAAATAATCCAAGCATAATAAATTTTGTAATAAGTTATGCCGTCTTCAAAAGCTAAGTCAGAGCAGAACTGTAGGATGTTTAACTCCATTTCATTTTTGTAATAAGTTATATCCACAAGAATTAATAAATAAATAAATTCTGCTATAATCTATGACCATGTCAATTGAATTAACCCAAAATGTGAATACTTCAGAACAAAAAACAGCCGATTAGAACATTCGATATCAGATATGTATCAGAGAAAATCGCATATCGTACCTGATATTGAGGTCTTTGTTTAACGTCCTACTGTTCTGCTTCAAACTGGGCTAATGAAGACGAGCATACGTCATATTGTGTGATGTGAGGGAAATCTTGCCCGGGCATCGGCGCTACGGCCTACTCTTACATAGAATTCCAACTGTAAAGGGATCTTTCACGTGCACGCCAATGTATACACGGGACCTCAGCCCTCCGTCCTGCACTGACAAGGGGAAACCATATAGGAAAATCCTGATAAACTTGCTCCGAAAAATGCAGGGATCAAACTCTTTTTTTTAAAAGTGGATTTTATATCATTTTACTTCTGTTTTTTTTATTATTTCAAGAAAAATTTAATGATAAAAGAAACATTGAAAATATCAAACCTTTTTCTTTTTCTCTGGTGGTTCATCAGGAAAGGTTGGGACCGGAACACAATTCATTCCTGGCATGTTCGGTGGATGTTCCTGTGGATTCTGAGATATATTCGACTGATTATTCATCCCTTGTGTAACAATGGGAGCTGTAATTGATTGGGTCACTGCTGTCGAGTCTAAAAATAAACCCAAAGCTATATTTTATAAAACTGAAAACTAACTTATAACATCCTACTTATAATGGAAACTATCAGAGGTGAAGCCAATACACCACCACAATTATATTTTTACGCCATATAAATGACGCAACACTGTTTTTTTCCCTCCCCTCAAACAAGGCAATTTCAGGGACTAACATATGGTTCAATGAAAGTATATTTCAATAATATTCTTTAAGAGGAGAGGGGGGAGGGGGACCTGATTAACATCCCTACTCGTTGTCACAGGCAATTAAAATCACGCTACTTGACTCAATGGCAGACTTTATTATCTGAAGCAGACTTTTAATCATTCAGCCAGCATCAGGGAGAAACCTTACTATCCACACCTCTTAGAGTTTAAAGGAACTGAGCTGCATAACCTGGACCTCCTATCCACAAACAAGACCCGTACCCTAGAGTCACAAACATAACCCATACCTAAGAGCCACAAACAAACCCTGGATCCTAGTGCCACAACCCGGAACCCAGAGCCACAAACAAAACCAATACTCACTGGGATTAGCAGGCATCGAGTCTGAAGAATTGGACATCTGATCTGTATCGCCACTAGGGGGCAGTGTTTGACTAGTTTCACTGGGCACGGGTGTTTTAGCGGGAGTATCTTGTCCAGCTATATCACTACTAGGCACAGGTTTAATGTTTTTATCGCTATCACTGTTTATACTTGAATTTTTTTTAGACGGATCAGAGCTACTCTCCCATTGATTAACACAATTTGCTGTTCCACTATTGTCTGATGAGTTCTGATTGGATGTAGAGTCTTGTGAATTTGAGCTATTGGCCCCACCTGGGCTCGTCGTTGATGCACTTATAACCGGTTGTGTGTTCAGTTTTGCTTGACTGTCTTTTGGCGTCGATGACGCGTTAGTGGCACTATTTTGAGAGGCGGAATTAGACACTATATTCGAGTTGTTAGGTTGTTGGTTCATATTGTTCGGCACATTGTTCATAGGGGGCGCACCAAGTCCAACAGTCATGTGATTAAGCTGACCAATCGGGCCAGAATTATTCATAGTAGGTGAATTATACATACGAGATTGATTCAGGCCTGGTCGTAGATTTCCCGCGCTATTTGCAGCAGCAATCATGGCCTGTTGAGCTGCAACAGCAGCCGCATTTGCACTTTTAGAGGACGCGGAGGAATCTGTTATCGGCATATTATTCATGGCGGGTCTAATAGGTCCTGGACCATTAGGGCCCATATTGTTGTAGACACCATATTGATTTGGCATGTTCATTCCCATGTTACCCTGTCCGTAAACATTATTATAATTAGCATTGGGCATCGATGGGCGAGGCATATTATTATACATTGGGTTACCCCCAGCACTCCCACCCATGTGATTCGGACCATTGTAAATATTTTGCGGGTAATTCGGCATTCCCCCTCCACTTGTGTTCTGTAAGCCTGGCATGTTCGGATTTCTTCCAAAATTACCTGAAATTATTAAAATAATATAATTTACACACAAACACCAATGAGACAAACCCACAGACAAGACCATTATTTTCAGACCCGATGACAAGGGCCATGGAAGAAAAATTCTAAGGCAAGAAGTAAACCCAAACCCCTTAAAATTCAATATTTTCATCCAAATAAATTATAAAGTCAAATGACAGAAGCAAATCCAAACACAAAGCCTAAAATACAAAAACCATTTAAGTAAATATACATATTTTTCACCCTTCCTACATGCACCTGTAAACAACAATTCAATATTTTTATCCCTACCCCCACCACCCCCTTATCAATTATAACATTAATTATTAAATGACAGAGTAAACCTAAACACAAAGCCTAAAGTATTTTCATCCCTAATTCCCCCCCCCCCTTATAAAACATTAAATTAATTATCAAATGACAGGAGAAAAAAAAACAGTTACGAAAATAAATATTTTTCACCCCTCTAAACTTTCCCTTATTTTTCTTGAGTACAGCGAAATATTGATAATAACATAAAACTTAAATATAGGTGAAGTTAGGGTTAACTAGGGGAGATTACGACCTCATACAATATTGACCTTAAATAACAATGTAAATATTGACGACATCAAGAATCGGTGGAATTGTAATGGGACTTCCCCTTCTGATTCAACAACAAAATTGATCTCAAAGTAAATAAATGATGTCCTAAAGACAACAATCAGTGCTTTGTAACAATGGTTCATCTTAAGTCGGAGTATAAAATGTAATAACTCCTAATCAAAATTTGGCCTGGATACAAATAGAGAGAGACAAATGGGTGTCCACTAGAAACAAACTAGGTAATTTGCTAGTACGTAGAGGTTTTTATCAGTGGGAGGAAACCAGAAGAACTCCCCCCCTGGATATGAATAAATGAACGACGGTTATAAACTTTGTCAACCAACCCCAACAAGATCATTAAGGGACTAAAATATGGTTTGATTTTATTTCAATAATTTGTTTCAGCATACGGGTCCTTAGCCAGGGGTGAGCACAACTTACAACACTTAAAATTCTAGGAATTTTCCAGGAGTTATTTACTAGATTCCAGGATTCCCTCTATAGAATTTTATATTATATTATTTTACACTTGGAGAAACTTTAAAATATATAGCGAAACCACAAGTTTTAATTTTTTAGGAGTTTCAAGGAGTAAGTTTGTTTTTCCAGGATTATCCAGTACTGGAAATCACGTTTTCATTTTACCAGGATTTTCAAGAAGTTTAAAGGAGTGTGCGAACCGTGTTTGCAGTGGGAGGAATCCAGAGGACCCAGGAAGAAACGATTGAACTGGATATAATTAATTCATATTTTGTTCTAAATCAGCTCAAAATCATAATTTTTAAAATCAATCAGTTGTCAATATTTAAACAAAATTATTTCATATTTTCTTGGTATTAGATATTATATCTTCTCTTCTTCTTACCACAATTCAGTAGTCAGAGTTACTTCCCTTTGTCCTACAACTCAAGTTGAAACACATCAAAAACGTTTTGAAAATCAATGGTTTCATAACCATTTGATTAATGCTTTCATTTCTGTTTAAACCTTAGGGATTTCACGAATTAAAATCTTTCGACAACTTTCACAGATCCAGGCATGGCACCTGTCATACACGATAAAAGGCACAGATTCCGGTTTGTCAGGCACGTTCCCTCTGGTCTTTCTCTTCCTTCTCAGTTTTTATTAAAGTAGCCAAGTCTTTAACTCAATATCATCCAAAGTCAAAGACATTGATCTTGTCAGGTAAAGATGGGCTTCTGATATCAAATATTTTAGACGAACATTTTACCATCGGTACACGAACTGTACCATAATGCGTTTCAGTGCCATTTGTAACAAAGGACTCGAACGAGGCTGTACACAATGCGCGGTCATGTCAAATGGTGACCTCATATTCTTATCTAGAGAGCAAACATAGTAAACCGAAATAACTAGACTTGAGACTTCTAGCGTATTTCGGCCAACACAACTAATTTGAAATATGAATAAAAACGGAAACGACTGAATCAGTTTATATATATACATTCATATTACATTGTTCTACAAGTTGTGACCCATATGTGTCCATTTCTAGGTCCCAAATATTAGCAACTTTACTCCTTTGTCACAAAATTCAAAATTTCAGGTTGATTAGTGTCTGGCGTTTTGCCATAACATTGTAACCTCTCAGCCACGGCGAAATTATTTTGATCAAATATTTTATGGCCCCAGTGGATTTGAAATATACAATCAACATTAAAAGTGTACCAACCTTGGTTTCCAGGCGGGTACTGTGAGTTATATTGGGGATAATGCCCAGGCATCTGACCACCACCCGCCATCTTGTTATTTCCCGGAGCAGAGGGATAACCTCCCTGGTTGGGGCCAATAGGAGGGGGCATAATCTGCTGATTAAAACCTGAAATACCAACAGCGAATTTCTAAAAGATTGTTTTTGGGGTTGTTTTTTTTAATTTTTTAAGAGATTAACAAATGAATGGGAGATTGGAGAACTGGCAAAATGCCTATGTCAGACCTCTGAAGATTGGATGCCAGGCAACAAAAAAATACACCAACAACAGCAGCAACGAAAAATACACCCACAGTCATTTAAGTAATACGAAATTAAAAGAAATGGGGTTTAACGTCCAACTGTTCTGCTCCTAAACCGGGCTAATGAAGACGGGCATACGCCATACAGTGTGCTATGAGGAAAATTTTGCCCTGGCAGTGGCGCTCTTATATCAAATTCCAAATGCCAAGGGATTTTATAGTGCACGCTAATGTTTACACATGTGGTATCAAATTAACCAACATGAACGTGTGAATGTTTTAGAACATGATTCAGTTAGTTATTTATATTCTCAAGTTGTGTCAGAAATTGAAGAATTCGGGAGAAAAGAAGCCAAGTTAGGAGATACTTTTCATCAAACTGAAACTGGCATTGCTTCTTTTACATGAATGCCAAAACTGTACACAAGCAGAACTCAGTTTTTATTAGTATTATCAAAGTATGAGGGTTCATGACAGATTAAAATCTTCAGTTAATACGATCTTATCTTTTTAAATAAGTTGTCAGTTTATTATCTAACCTTGAGTTGCCATTGGAGATTGACTTAAACGACCTTGACCATCTATCTGACCTGATGGAGGTCGTGGGGGCATTGGACTGCCAGGATGGTTTCCTGAAAGAAAAAAAATAACATATTCATGAGCTTATTATTCCAAATCATAGAAAAATCAGACCTATAATACTGTTGCAAAGGCCCTGCATTTCGTGACATCAAATTTTCCCCATTTATTATTCAACACACATGTAACTTTCACAGTAGGTTGCAAGGGAAATGACATGAAATGAGGTTTAAAGTCCTACTCTTACTGGGCTAAAGTAGCCTGCCAGGGGTCCTTTACATACACACAGGACCTAAGTTTTTCGTACCACTGAAAAGAGGGAACCGCGGTGGAAAATTCCAATGAAGTTTCTCTGCAAACACAGGGATCGCAGAAGGGGAATTCCCGGTTAGAGCCAACGTCCTGCTCACGAGGCTAATGTAGCTACCAGGTGGTAAGACATTAATTAAATTGAACTGCATATATTTAATGCATGGCAAGATTATAACATCAATTACAAATCTATTTATAGTTTAAGGGAATTCCCCTATCATAAACCACATATTAATTATACAAGTAATTGATCATGCCAATGACTGGGTTTTTCATTCCATTTATAATTCAATTAATAATAAATTAAGCTAACTGCTGGATAATTGGCACACATAAACCTGGTTAATATGATGAATGAATGTCATCTTATTAAAAATACATTAATCATGTAAATTGTCAAGAAAGTAATGGGGTTCAACATCAATAGAACTATGATTAACAAATATAAATGTACTGATAAACATTGTTGAGATTGAGAAACTATTAAGAGAAGGGAAAATGGGGTTTAACTTCCACTCAACACAAAGTAGGTCATTTCGTACAACTTTACTTTAACAATTTACTTGTGCTTACTGCTTAGCAGTGGGAGGAAACAGGTCCCAGAGAAATCTGCCAATGGTCCAATAAAGAAGGAGAAGAGAACAAAGGTTTACATTGAAAATTGGTATATGTCATGCACATACTAAACTTAAGCTGTCTGACTACAGTTATCTCCCCTTGAGAACAGACACTATACGCTAGTAGACCAACATATTGGGGGTACTCGATTGAACGTTCCGGAACTGAATTCTCTCAATCCCAAAAATAGTGACAATTGAGTGAAAAGGTGGATTTCGGACTACAACGCATGCGGCAATTGAATAATTAAATATCTCAACCAACCATGTAGCTAAAACCGTTTATTTACGTCACGATTCTACTCACACCACCTCCGTTGTCGGGACTGACAGAACTGGGACGACTGAATTCTGCGTTACTCACTCAATTGCAATTCTGGCAATTTGGGACGTTCTGGACTGCGAATGGAGCATCCCCTTTCAGTCCTACGTATATCGAAGATTTTGTGTCGTATATACATGTATTCTGCTTTCAATTAAGAAAGTTGAAAAGGTTTAATTAGTCTTTTTGAGTATAACAGATGTGAACCCGAGTAGTACCGCATTATAAAACACTGTACTTATTGTTAGATATAGCGACCATTTACAGAGAGAGAAATGGAGTTTAATATCCACTCGACACAAACTAGGTAATTTAGGACTAACACTTGGTTCAATTTTATTTCAATAATTCGCTTAATAGGGGTTTTTAGCAGTGTGAGGATGTCGGAGGACATGGAGAAAACCGTTGAGGTTGGACCGGAGGCCATTTAGGACCGAGTTCTAGTGTTGAAGTAGAGTCGATGGTGCTCTGTGTGCAGAATGACAGGGTGCTATGAAGGTGGTTTTGACTGGACAACAGCTGTGCTCTCCTCCTATTGTAATCTTTAAATGTCAGAGGTAGTTTAATCTTCTCCTCAGATCTAAAAGTGACTTGAGTTTATCTATGAAGTCTCAAGATCACAATTTTGTTGTAGGGAGAGAGAGAAATGGGGATATAAATTAATAACAGTATCGCTGCTTTAATGTCTTTAAAGCATTGATTCTCAACCAGTTTCTATGGTTTTGTGTCGTCTATGACTTGCCATGTTTTTATTTTGCAAAATTCAAATATTTTTCATATATATTTAGCCAGGTGTGTTGGTATTTTTTCATGTATTCCAAGGTGTGCCAGGCCCGGATCTAAAGGGGGGGGGGCATACATTGGAGCAAAGGGTAATACGTTACAGCCTTGGATTGCTTGGGCAGAGACAATGCGCAAATCATGTTTATATCATCTATTAAAGAGCAGATATGTGAACTACAACAGTAACAAAGCAAACGAAAATGACAATCAACTATGTCACTGGGGCTGAGGAGGGAGGCCACGGCCCCCTGGATCCGCGCCTGTGTGCCATTGGCAAAAAAAGGTTGAGAACCTCGCTTTAAAGTAAACGTGTTTACATGAAGACCATGTGGTGTTTTATAATCAGACAAGTTTGGCAAGAGTTTACTATGAAATATAAATAATTGTATAATTTACTACTTCATCTATTAATAGAATTACTATTATATACTCAATGATTGCAATACTACTTGATTAACCAGACCATCTAATAACATATAAAAACACCTATGACCATTATAGGCTGAGTGACCAGGACTCAAGACTAGACAATTCAAGGTTAGAGCTTAGAAGGCAAATAGATTATTTGTCAATAGTGTCAGAGAGTGCAAATTACTGGCCAGACTTGAGTGAAGGGAGTTAAAATATAGATCAAAAGCCTGAATGAATGAATGAATGTCTTCAACACATACAAACATTGTTACAGAAGACAGGAATTGATTGGTTGTATGAAGTTAGGCTCCACCCACTTATATTAAGAAAGCTGTAAAAACACTGCAGGTGGTCTCAACATCTTCAATAGTTCATCTAAACTACTTTATCATTAGCACATGCTTTTTATCCACCAGAAACACACACACACAGAAAACTATAATTAGACCACTCTACAAAATCTTGGAAATCCCCCTATTTTTCTTCTAGTCAAATGTCAAAGGTGAGAGAAAGAATGAGTTTAGCAGATTAAGACAGGTTGAAGGAGAAAGCCAACTGATTACATCATGATGTAACTAATGGTGGCAAAAAATAGGACATATTCATGAAGGACACTTTAATTGATTACATCATCAAAACATGTGTACAATGCTCTTGGCATAAAATGACCTGAACATGTCAAGTGCCCTGCCTCAGGCCTTACGTTATAACATATTTTTTAATGATACATTATGCAAGAGCTAAATCGGGGTTAGAGCATATTCTATTAAAGATGCATTATACAAGAGCTATATTTTATTAATAATTTCAACTTGGTGAAGACCATTTCCTCCATCTTCCTACGACTCTCCGGATCAAAATACTTTGGAATGTATTTTTGTCCCTCTGCCTTTCTAGGACCATCATTAGGCTCTGCTGATGGAAACTTAAAGGGGTATTGGTCTAGCCTTGATTGTCATTATCAACATTGTTACAATAATAAACAAAGTCTTGATTATCCATAATTACGGTTATTTCATCAACCACAAAACATACTCAAGTCTACTAAATATTGTCGCAATTCAATGGCATAGAGAGTTTATTATATTCTTAATAAGTTTATTAATGTCTAATTAATAATTTAAGGCCGAAAGAAAGACCTACAAAAGGCAGATTTAGTTTTTGAATCACACATGTTGATAGTATCATATTTTAATATTGATTGTTCATTGGCTAAACATTAAAATCAAATTTTACCCCTTGAACAATGTAAATGACAAATTCTTTAAATATTTCAGTTTAACATTTCTTGAATAATGCCGCTGTTTCTCGAAATCTTAACTAAAGATAAAATCCAAATTTTAGTAGATACTTCAGATTTGATTGGCTAAGCACTAAAATCAATACTAAAATTTAGATTTTATCTTAGTTAAATTTCGTGAAACATGCCCCTGGTGAATAACTTGAAAGATGTTTCCCTCTCCCTTCTCAGATCACTCCTAGTCAGAAATTAAAGGCAGTCCTCTCCAGCTTAATTTCTGTGTACCAAAATTTCAGTGTTGGAATTTGTCTAGAGAAAATCCCACCAAGATTTTGTTATGGGGAAAGGGAATAAATTTTAAGGGTCAGATTGGGTTTCAATGTACATATCTATGTTTACTGTGTTTTCTTCGAAAGATGAAAAAATAACCAATCAAGTCACTAGACTTTATCAATGAACAAATCAATAATTCAATAGTTTCACATCTTTACGTTTTAGCCGAGAGAACTGGAGACGACCCAGTGTATGATTTTCTGAATAATTTATTTATTTCATAATTTCACAAGGAGGATAACTGGTATATAAGAGAGAGATAAAAAGAGTGAGGGGGGTTTAACCTTCACTCGACACAAACTACGTCATTTTGGGACTAACATATGGTTCAATTTTATATAAATGATTGGCTTGCACGTAGGGGTTATTAGCAGTGGGAGGAAACCAGAGGACACAGAGAAAACCCACGAGGTTGTAAAGGCGATCAATCTTGTCACCGATCAATCTTGTCACGTACAACCAGGAAATCGTTACCATGCCAGTTAACTCAATGACAGACCTTATGATACAGTATGTACATGCTAACCATTCCATTCAACCATCCAACCTCCCAACTAGGTGATTTCGGGACTAACATATGGTTTAATTTTATTTCAATAATTCGCTTGCGCGTAGAGGTCTTTAGCAGTGGGAGGAAACCGGAGTGCCCAGAGGAAACCCACGAGGTTGAGAAGGCGCCCCTATCTCTATGCCACATACGCTCACACCAGGGTTCGAAACCACAGCCGCAAGCCAGAGGTGACCGGCCAGCCAGAGGTTGAAGCGCGGCACTCTAGACCACTAGGACATCCCCCCCCCCACAACTAGTATAACCATACTAAATATATTTGACATCATGGGGTTGATTTATGTTGTTTGTGACTAGAATTCTAAGACATCTTGATATTTGTGACTAGATATTCCCACTCACACTCACAGGGGTATATTTGGCACCCATTTTGAATTAATGCAAAATTAGGAAATTTTACCAGTCCCAAAAATCAGAGAACTTTGGATTTGTTTAGCAGATAGTCCCCTGAACAGAACACTATAATTTGTTCTAGGTCAACTCTAATTTAGAGTACAAATTAGGACTTCCATTTGATTATCACTTGAATGAAGGAGGCATTGAATAAAATAGTCTTCCTCTTTACTTCTTATACATGTAACTCAAAATATTTACATGTCATGACCTTTGACCTGAGATTAAATAGTGTTATTTACCAGTGAGTTCAAGATGAAAGTGGTTTTGTTTATTTATAGCTCGGGAGATAAAGTCAAGTCTAAATATAAACCAATTTACAGTTTATCTTCTCAATTACATCTCTTGACTCAATTAAAGTATTCACACATTCAAAATTGACAAGTCAAATTTTATCTCTTTTTTCCTCTTACTCCCACATATTTTCTTGTAAACTAACCACACCCAATGCAGATGTCAATTGTGTAGGATCACTCCACATCAAAAAGAGAGAGATATGGAGTTAAACATCTACTAAACACAAACTAGGTCATCTCGGGATTAACATATGGTTTAACCTTGGGACATAGGGATCTTTAGCTGTGGAAGGAAACCGGATAGGCCAGAGAAAACTCACAAGGTTGGACAGACCTTATGATGCAATGCGTAGACGTTAACTATTTGGCCACCTAAACCCCACTCCATATCAAGGCTTGCTAATTTGCTAATTTTGACCAAGTGGAAGTAAAAAGACTGCATTAGAGACTCTATCCACCACCAGTTATTTAACATGCCACAAATTTAGAATTTCAAACACTATGAATACATCATCTTTGAGCAGCATTTAGCAGCTGACCGAAATTAAGACAAAAATATATTATGGAAAAAAATTACTATTTAATTAAAAATCTGAAATAAAATAGGTCAATACTCGAATAATTTTGATATGATAGTCCTGCTACATGTTGAGTTTTTGTTTTTTGTCATCCCAATATTTGAAGAAGGACTTGCTACTGTAAGTTACAAAAGGTCTGAAAATGGCATAACTTTCACATGCTTTAGTTCATGATGTCTGCCCTTAAAGGGTTTTCATCAGAGTGCTCCTGTTTCAACCCATTGCTTAAGACCCTTACACCCCTAACAAATTATAGAAATGAAAATATGAGATACTAGTCCCAAATTTACATAAACTTCTAGATCCATGCAGGGGTTCGAACATTGGACAAGTGTTGAAAAGCAAATTATTAAATTGCAAAACAGGAGGAGACAAAGAGAGAGAAATGGGGTTTAACGCCCACTCGACACAAAACTGGGTCATTTTGGGACTAACATAGTAACATATGGTTTAATTTTATTTCAATAATTCGCTTGCGCATAGGGGTCTTTAGAGCAGTGGGAGGAAACTGGAGTACTCAGAGAAAACCCTACTCCTTGCCACGTACCACCAGTGATTTGAAAGTAAAACAGGAAGAAGAAAGTTGGTTAGTTGTGAGCGTGTCTGTAAGGACATGAATGGGGATTGTAACCAATAATGTATATAACACATGTAATATACATGTATATATACCAGGAGTTAAATACATAACATATGGTGTATATATTACACTCTATAACAAGCACCTGTTCCATTCATAAAATACATCTATAGTTTTAACAACAATAACATCATTTCTACATCATCAATACTTCATAGTGATTTTACTGACCAGTCCAAACCACTCAAGTGGGGTGAATGGCCAAATGGTTATCATGTGCACGCTATCTCACAAGGCCTGTCATTAAGTCAACTGCCGTAGTTGAGAGAGAGAGAGAGAGAGAAATGATGTTAACGTCCACTCCAACCAAACTAGGTCATTTCGGGACTAACATATGGTTTAATTTTATTTCAATAATTCGCTTGCGCGTAGGGGTCTTTAGCAGTGGGAGGAAACCTGAGTGTCAGGAGGAAACCCACGAGGTTGAGAAGGCGCCCCTATCTCCATGCCACATATGCTCACACCAGGGATCGAAACCACAGCCGCAATCCAGAGGTGACCTGCCAGCTAGAGGTTGAAGCGCGGCACTCTAGACCACAAGGCCATCCCAACCCCCCTGTATCACAGGTCAACTGGCGTGGTTTTGAATTCCCAATTGTATGCTAAAGACCCCTTCACAGCCATTCCTCTCGCTCTCTCTCCAAACAGCTAAACATAACGCTAACGCTACAATATACGTCCACATTCCTGCTTTGATTGATATGGTACTTTGTCAAGAAGGCTAGGCGTTTGGTTTGTTTAGCGTTGAGGGTCGTGCCTCAACATCAATAGTTGCCGTCCTTAGAGTATAAGGAATAAGTATACCAAGATAATCCATTCAGAATTGTGCCTTCCAAACGCTAAAGGCAAAAAGTGGGCGTGACCCTGCCCCTGGGGGTCGGGACATTCATCAAAATCAATAGTGGACGCCCTCAGGCTATAAGGAATACATAAGCCAAGTACCAAGCTGCTTCATTCAGAATTGCGGCCCGTAAACGACAAACACAAAAATTGGGCGTGTCTTGCCTGTGGGACTCGGGACATGCAGTTGACGTCCTTAGGCTATAAGGAATACATATTCCAAGTTTAAAGACGATCCATTAAGAATCGTGGCCTGTAGACAACACACACAGACACGAAGTACAAATGGGCATGGCTCTGCCCCTGGGGGTTAGGAAATCACCCAAAACAATACGGGTCATCTTTAGGGTATAAGGAATAGGTATGTAAAGTTTTAAAAGGATCTGTTAAGAATTGCATCCTGTAGGCGAACACACGACACAAAAGCATTGGGCGTGGCTCTGTCCCAGGGGGTCCGGCATGCACCAAAAATAATAGTGGTCAGCCTTAGGGTATAAGGAATAAGTATAAAAAAAGTTTTCAAGACGATCGATTAAGAATTGTGGCCTGTAGGTGACACGCAGACAGACAAAAAGAAAATGGGCGTGGCACTGACCCTGGGGGTCGGGCATGCACCAAAAACAATAGGGATCTTGCTTAAGGTACCAAGAATAAGCATTCAAAGTTTCAAGATGATACATTAAGAAATGCAGCCTGTAGACGACAGACAAACAAATACAAGAAATGGGTGTTGCTGTCCCACGGGGGTCGGGCATGCACCCAAAACAAAAGGGATCATCCTTAGGGTATAAGGAATAAGTATTTTAAGTTTCAAGATGACCAATTAAGAATTGCGCCCTGTAGGCGACACACAAAAAGAAAATGGGCGTGGTTCTGCTCCTGGGGGTTGAGCATGCACCCCAAATGATAGGAATGTTCCTTAGGGTACAAAGAATAAGCATTCAAAGTTTCAAGATGATACGTTAACAAATGTGGCTTGTAGACGACAAACAAATAAATACAAGGAATGGGCGTGGCTCTGCCATTGGGGGTCGGGCATGCACCAAAAAACAAAAGGGATCATTCTTAGATTGTAAAGAGTAAGTATACAAAGTTTTAAGAAAATCCAGTTAGAATTGCGGCCTGTAGGCGACACACAGACACACAAAAAGAAAATGGGCGTGGCTCTGTCCCTGGGGGTTGGGCATGCACCCCAAACGATAGGGATCATCCTTAGAGTATAAAGAGTAAGTATACCAAGTTTGAAGAAAATCCAGTAAGAATTGCGCCCTGTAGGCGACACAAAGACACACGAAAAGAAAATGGGCGTGGCTCTGCCCCTGGGGGTTGGGCATGCACCCCAAATGATAGGGATGTTCCTTAGGGTACAAAGAATGTGTTTGCAAAGTTTCAAGATTATAAGTTAAGAAATGTGGCCTGTAGACGACAAACAAAAAAATACTAGAAATGGGCGTGGCTATGCCCCTGGGGGTCGGGCATGCACCAAAAACAATAGGGATCTTCCTTGGGGTATAAGGAATAAGTATACCAAGTATAAGGAATAAGTATACCAAGTTTGAAGAAAATCCAGTAAGAATTGCGCCCTGTAGGCGACACAAAGACACACGAAAAGAAAATGGGCGTGGCTCTGCCCCTGGGGGTTGGGCATGCACCCCAAATGATAGGGATGTTCCTTAGGGTACAAAGAATGTGTTTGCAAAGTTTCAAGATTATAAGTTAAGAAATGTGGCCTGTAGACGACAAACAAAAAATACTAGAAATGGGCGTGGCTATGCCCCTGGGGGTCGGGCATGCACCAAAAACAATAGGGATCTTCCTTGGGGTATAAGGAATAAGTATACCAAGTATAAGGAATAAGTATACCAAGTTTGAAGAAAATCCAGTAAGAATTGCGCCCTGTAGGCGACACAAAAGACACAAGAAAAGAAAATGGGCGTGGCTCTGCCCCTGGGGGTTGGGCATGCACCCCAAACGATACGGATGTTCTTTAGGGTACAAAGAATGTGTATGCAAAGTTTCAAGATTATAAGTTAAGAAATGTGTCCCGTAGACGACAAACAAAAAATACTAGAAATGGGCGTGGCTATGCCCCTGGGGGTCGGGCATGCACCAAAAACAATAGGGATCTTCCTTGGGGTATAAGGAATAAGTATACCAAGTATAAGGAATAAGTATACCAAGTTTGAAGAAAATCCAGTAAGAATTGCGCCCTGTAGGCGACACAAAGACACAAGAAAAGAAAATGGGCATGGCTCTGCCCCTGGGGGTTGGGCATGCACCCCAAACGATAGGGATGTTTCTTAGGGTACAAAGAATGTGTATGCACAGTTTCAAGATTATAAGTTAAGAAATGTGGCCTGTAGACGACAAACAAACAAATACTAGAAATGGGCGTGGCTCGGCCCCTGGGGGTCGGGCATGCCCCCAAAACAATAGGGATCTTCCTTGGGGTATAAGGAATAAGTATACCAAGTTTGAAGAAAATCCATGAAGAATTGCGCCCTGTAGGCGAACCACAGACACACACACACACACACACACACACACACACACATACACACACACACACAGACAGGGGCGACGGCATAATACGTTCACATTATGAATGTGGACGTATAAAAATTACATTATTTATGTGTTTGAGATTATGTATGTAGTTCGATTCTTCTGTGTTAAGCTTAGCTGATCATTCTGTAACGAGGTGTGGACAGTTCAACCCACAAGTCAGCAAAATTACTTGATTTTCAGTTTACTGTCAATATAGTGTAAAGCAGATTGCTGTCAATGCAGTGTTTCCAATGTAACCATTATTATGCTAATTGAGCATTATTAAAAGTGTGCACGTAAAAGAACCCTGGACAGTTGAGTTCTGATATAAGAGTAGGCCATAGTTCAGCTGTTAGGCAAACTTATCAGCATAGCCCGCTGTATAAACAATAGTGGGGGCTGTAATGAAGTGGGGGCTGTAATGAAGCGTGTCCTGTTCTGTTCAAAACACCATACAGTGTGCTATGAGGGAAATTTTGTCTGAGCAGCGGCGCTACCGCATACTCTTATATCGAATTCCAACTGCCAAGGGATCTTTTACATGCACCCCAATGTAAACATGGGACCTTGGTTTTTGGCCTATCCAAATGACTAGACAGCTGTCCTTGTCTAGAGTTAAAACTGTACCTTTTAGTAATTAGTAATGGTGGTTAGACCATGCCATATCTTTTACAAATCACTACCTGTTGTAATAAGCTGCTCTTATCCCTCCCACACCCCTCAATCTATCTCGACTTGACCCTGTGTGATTTAAATTCACCTTTTATCAAATATACAATATTTACAATATTCCACAGGTGTCCAGTGATGATTATATAACCTTGTTTATCTCAACAACATTGGACTGTTCAGTCAGAACAGGGGAGGTAACTCTTAACTGCATCCTAACCCAAATCCACTAAAATTTTCACTGTGGGTTATTAAGAATAGACCATATTGAACTGGTTGCAATTTTCCCAACCTACTCTTTGAATTCCTACTGTAAGGGATTCATTGCAAGTGTCAACACAGACAAATAGGTTTAGTGGACACTTGTAGGAGAGTATGTTTGGGTGTCGAACAGAGGGTGATTTGGGAGAATTAGAAATGATGGAAAATCATCAAAAGGTCAAAAATGTATTTGTTACAGATAGGAGAGAAAGAAATGGGGTTTAGCGTTCACTCGACACAAACTAGGTCATTTCCGGACTAACACATGGTTTCAATTTTATTTCAATAATTCACTTGCACGTAGTGGTCTTTAGCAGTGGGAGGAAACGGGATTGTTAGATAGGTGTTAGGATGCCAATAAACTTTGTCAAGCGAGATACATGCAGGAAAATCTGTATTGGTGTATTGGTGTCAGTCATTTGTGTGCCATGAAAAATGATGGAAAAACATGCAAAGGTTAAAAATGTACTTCTTGGTACCCTAAAACCTAACTGTAATAATAACCTTCCTTATCAAGTCAGATGCAGGCAGGAAAAATCTGAAAGCTTTGTATCGACCAAATTCAGAAAAATTTTAGTCACATGACCCATTTCTCCAAACAATAACAAAATTCAAAAACAAAAGATTCGAGAAACTTACCTGGTAGTGAGGCCGGTGTATTTGACCTTGACCCAGTAGATCCAGCGGGTGATGGGACCCTCCGTAAAGCTGATGAGGGATGAGCACCCGTAGATGAGACAGAATCTTGTTGGCTGTCCCCTTCGTCTGGATTACTCGTTTCCTGTAAACAAGATTTTAAAAACTTAATTAAATGAAATGGGGTTTAAAGATAGAGAGAAATGGGGTTTAACGTCCACTCGACACAAACCAGGTCATTTTGGGACTAACATATGGTTTAATTTTGTTTCAATAATTCGCTTCAGCAGTGGGGGGAAACCGGAGTACCCGGAGAAAACCCACAAGGTTGGACAGGCGACCCACTAGGCCTACTCCTTGCCATGTACAACCAGGGATTTGAAACCACGCCAGTTGCTGACACCATAAAAACAAATTGATTGTTGAGATAAAATAAATGTTTCACTATAAACGATTCATAAAAACTAGTATATTAATCACATATTCAGTGGAATGTGATTAATCTATTAGTTTTTATGAATCATTTCTCGTTAAAAATTGTATTTTCAGTCAAAAGTAGTTGGAACATGATTAATTTATTGTTCACACATATATTTAATAAAATAATAATTTTTAACTAAACGATTCATAAAAACTAGTGCAGTATAGTATATCAATCACATCATAATCAGCGGAATGTGATTAATTTATTATCTTTTATCAATGGTTTACAATTTAAAATTGTGTTTTCAGTCGAAAGCACTCAACGGTATGTGATTAATTTATTAGTTTATATGAATTGTTACAAGTTAAAAACTGTCTTTTTAAATATTATATATTGAGAGCAACTTTATTTATCTATATTCATATAGAAAGAGAGAGGGGAAGGGAGTACAGTCCACTAAACACAAACTAGGTCATTTCAGGACTAACATATGGTTCAATTTAATTTCAATAATTCGCTTGCACGTAGGGGTCTTTAGCAGTGGGAGGATCCATGAGAACCTGGAGAAAACAACAAGTTTTAGGATTAGATTCTTCTGGGAAACATGCAATATTTGAGTTGATATATTGTGTTATTTACAACAGATTCTCAGAGTATTTTTTTTCCACCTGCATATCAACAAGTGGACAGGATTATATACGATAGATTTTCGGATTCTATTCTTATATTTCCACCTGCAAATTGACACGTTTTGGGTCCCAAATATCGAAAATTTGAGTCGATACACAGTGTTATTTAGAACAGATTCTGAGATTTTTTTTTTCCACCTGCATATTAACGAGTGGACAGGATTATATACGACAGATTTTTTTGATTGTTTTGGGTGTTTTTGTTGACAGCACATGTTAATCAATAAGTGTAAAAACACAGGTAGAACTCCACCAGGTGACAAGAAGTCGCAGGTGTAATATCATATAACGTCTATAATTACTATCTAATAAATAAAATTGAATATTTCATGATTCTATTGATCACAGAAACTTAATGATACTAGCAATAAAATAATTAAGACATTTCATTTCCGCGTTTAATGTCTGTGCCAAAATCATTCAAGACGAATTAAAATTGCAATGTCAAATGACATGAATATTAAACAAACTTCGACATCATGATTCTGGTCTTTTTTTAAACCGAGAGACAAAATGGAGCTTAACATCCACTCAACACTAAATAAGTCATTTCGGGACTAACACATGGTTCAATTTTATTTCAATAATTCACTTGCGCGTAGGGGATTTAGCAGTGGGAGGAAACCAGAGGCCCCAGAGAAAACCCCTGAGGTTGGATAGGTGACCATGCTCCTTGTCACGTAGAACCGGGAATTCGAAATCACACCAGTGGATTCAATGACAGACCGTTAGATGCAGCGCACATTCGCTACCCAATCGGCCATCCAATCCCCTTCCATAACCTTGAAACATCGGATAATAAATCTAAAAGATGTGAATATTAGAAATACTAATCAACAACTCGATATCCATGGAAGCTTTCAATACCGGTATTAGAAATCAGAAAGAGAGAGATTTGGTTTAACATCCTTGCCACACATGGTTCAATTTTATTTCAATAATTCACTTGCTGCATGTTAAGGGTCTTTAACAGTGGGAGGAAACCGGAAGACCCACGAAAAACACACAAGGTTGGACAGGCGGTATTAGAAATGATAGTAAATATTATTGAAAGTATCGGATAATAGATTTTGAAAGATCATAAACAATATTACTAATAATATTGAAATATCTTTGGAACATCTGACAACAACTCCAAGATTATAATAATAATGATGATGGTAATTATTCTTGAAAGCATCCCATAATAAATTGGAAAAATTTTAAATATTATTAATTTGTACCTTTGAACATCTGATAAAGAATGGAAGATTATATTATTAATAATAATGGTAAATATAATATGATAAATCATAGTGACTTCCTCCTGTCCTAAATCTAAATACAGTCATAGCATACAGTGACAACTGAGAGAGAGATATACATAGTTGTATGTATAGTTAGTGTGTAACACACTGTTATATACACACTGTATAGCTTCATACATATTCATATATAACACCATGTGACCCCTAATAAATAAAAACTCCTTTATGACTTCATATATATTATATTCTCTCTCATTCCTTTAATGATCAACATTGTGTTTATTTATTCCATCTCTCTCTCACAACATTGTTTTTAAATGTACAGCTCTGGCCAGCTGACCACACTGATAGACAAAGAGACTCTCTGGTCTATATGTATTAGTCCTGACCGACCATACTGAACAAAGCCTCGGTCAATTCTCAGCACATTTAAATAAAATACTATTAACCACACACACTATAATCCAATAAATAATTAATCCAACATGTCATCACCTCACTCTAACTCTAAATCACTCAAGCCAAACTTTAAAAAAAACTTTGTGAAAATACCCAAGTTTTTGAACTGAACTCAAACGTGCCTGGCTTACTAATGCTGTGTAAGGTAGAGATAGTTGGCCAACTCTAGCTTGCTTCATAAATAAAGCCCTGGTCCATTTTCACAAAGGAAAACAGGTCGTTTCAGCTTGAACCAGGCTGTTAATTAACACTGGTTTTCTAGTAATTAGTCCAGTGTGTTCATTAATATAGTAGTGTTGTTTTGTACTCACTGATTTCTTTCTGTTTAAAACTGAATATACAAGTGTACAGCATTAACAAATAGAACAGTCTTTTCTTCTCTTGATAACCCTACACTCAATACCTCAGGCAATGCTCAAACAGGCCATACCAAGTCACATCCCTCCCCCCTTCCCCTTATATTTTCACCTTCTATCTCCCCCAAATTACTGTAAAAATCTTAAATATGTCTAACAGGGTAAGAATAAAGTGAAAGTTTATGTCAAAGTGGTAATATTGCGAGACTGGCTTAGGTGTTAATTGATATGACTACAACCTGCCACCCCTGTACTTGGAAGAGTCTATTTTTATTCTGCCTGAGTGAATTCTCCCTGTGTGAACAATACTCTGTTCCCATTTATCACTGGCTGTGTCAACTTCAACCCTTCACAACCTTAATACCGTCTGCCAAATACATTAACTACAGAAGGGAGTGGGCCATTATACTTTTTTATTTCCCTCTTTCTGATTCCCCTTTTCCTTCGCAAATCACATTTACGAATATATATGAATTATTGAAATGTTTTGTCGAATTTTATATAATTTCTTGTAAGGTTCTGCTAGCGTGTTGCATATCACTGGGCTGAATTATAGTTTATTTATGAGTCGAAATTATTTACATAAAGTAGTCCCTTAGAATTGAAGATGCAATAAAAAGCCAAATATATCCCTCCATGGCGCTATTTACTTATGATTTAGACGTTGAACACAAGTCAAGAAAGAGTTTGATAAATATTTGGAAATGGTCGATAATAACATTGCATGTCGGGAGAGGAAATACAAGTTTTAATAATTAATAGATAGAACTACTTTCTGCCTGTTTACTACTTGCGTGTAATGCTAACAGCAGCTAAAGTAAAGGTAATCTATAGCCCTACGAGAAAATCAATAGGCTAGCTTATCTAGACTTCCACACACACGACCCAATAGCTAGTCTCTTTCATCCAGTTTCACACAACCCATGATAAATGACTATAGACAAGAGTGGGCTTGATAAATGAGGCTACACAACAGCCAACTCAAAGTGAATATATCTCTCCAATACACTCTCTCACATATTAAAGCTTTTACTGTATGGTCCAACTTCACTCTAACTCAGGTTATATGTTCGGCTATATTTAGTAACACCATCACAAGCTAACAAAGGCAAGGGAGTTGTTCACCAAAGGGAATTTCTAATAAAAAAAAAATTGAAATAACTCTGGAGTTTCGAGCAGAATACACTGAACACTACTTCATTGATCTGCTAATGAATTCAATTGTGTTTTTGTCTCTTAAATCAACCACTGACATTAACTAATAAATTCTAAACATCTTGATATTTTCAAAATTAAATCAAGCACACTGTTTTAAAATACTTTTTTTTAAATTTTCAACCCTTTTTTTTAATTCATTTTAATTCGCCATCTCTTTTATCCTTAGAAAACACAAAATTAAAGGGTTTTTAGGACTCCAAAGGGACATGTGACGCAATTTAATTATCTAATTATTGGTGTTTTTATGAAGCCATTTGGCTTTGAAATAAAACAGAATGCAGACATTTAAATCAATTTTGATGCAATATATTATTTTTTTCTGTGCATGCGCCGAAAACATTCGCCTATACAATGGCTTTTTAAATACAGATATTTAAATAAATTTCAATATAGCAAATATTCGCAAAAAAATTATTGTACAGCTTTCCACATTGCCATTTGGCTTTGAAGTAAAATTGAATATGTAAATTTAAATGGATTTTGGTTCAACTTTTCTCTAAAAAAAAAAAATAAAATGAATATGGCTTTCCATGTTGCCATTTGGCTTTGAAATTAAACTTAATACAGAAATTTGATTTTGTCAAAAAAAAATTCATATACCGAAATTATTTGCTATAAAAGTAATTTGGCTTTTTAGGTAGCCATTTGGCTTTGAATTAAATCTCATTTCAGAAATTTGATCAATTTTGACAATTTTTCTTTTCATATGCATGTGCCGAAAAAATATTTGCTAAAAAACTAATTTGACATGTTGCCATTTGGCTTTGAAATAAAACTCAATAAAGAAAATTTGATGAGTTTGAACAAATTTTTATTCTCAAATGCACGTGCAAAAATTTATTCTCTAAAAATCCTTGATGTTAAGTATAGTAACCAAAGTAATTTTGATATTCAAGTATTTCAGTAAAAAAAAAAAAAAGAAATTTGTCGTAAATATGAGTAAAATATTATTTGATTTGAGTTCATTAAGAGTAAATAATGCTAGTATGATGGAATAGCGAAAAATATGACATATTACTGAATAAATAAAAAAATATGGAATAAAAATATATTTCTGAGAGCGCGGAAACGACTAACTATAAATCGTCAATATTCTGTACAGCAGAGAGAAAAAGAAAATATAGAGCAGAGTTGAAACGAGTTATCAGAATAGCGAGTGAGGAATATTGATTATTTCTCTCTCGACTTGTTTCAACGTTTATGGCTGAACACCAACTGACACCCCATCACCAAGATTATCTCCCTTTACGGCTCACTGAATACACAAACAATCCCTGCTCCCCGAGACTCGATGGCTACATCAACAATTAATTCTCCCTCTGCTTTCAGATCGGAGTGGTGTTTTTTTTCTCTAGAGTTCTCTTGAGTCTAAGACTTGATGCTAATTAAGAAAACACTGCTCGGGACGTAAAAATCACCAATCAGTAATTCACCATTTAATTTTACATGATGTAGCAATTAAATTTCATGAAATCAAATTAGGGTCGAGCTTCTTACTATTCTGCATCAAGCTAATGAAGACAGGAAAATGCCACAGAGTAAAAATGAAATGAAATGGGGGTTTAACGTCCTACTGTTCTGCTCCTACTGGGCTCATGAAGACGGGTATATGCCATGCTGTGTGCCCAGACAGAGGCCCTACGGCCTACTTTAATGTCAAATTCCAGCCGCCATGGGATCTTTAACGTGCACGCCAATGGGTACACAGTTTCTAGTGTGTCGTTCAAACATCCTACTGTTCTGCTCCCATACTGGGCATACACCATACAGTGTACTATGAGGGAAATTTAGCCGAGGCAGTGGCACGGTGGCTTTCTCTTATATCGAACTCCAACTGCCAAGGGATCTTTTATGTAAACGCCAATGTATACACAGGACCTTGGTTTTCCCTCCTATCCGAACGACTCAACGGCTGTCCATGTCAGGCCCTCCGTCCTACACCAATGACAAGAGGAAACAACAGACCTTAACCACTCTCCTTAACCACGGCTCCTTAATTTGTTGGATCTATTTTAACACACAGATAATGTTTATTATACCTAATTCACATCAAAAATTGTTTTTAAATAAAGATTAATAATTTACTTAGGTCTTTTAAATTAAAAATATAGAAATAAACAAAGCATTTTTGAAACATACTTTTTGTCCAATTACATTTCAACAGACAAGAACATTCATTTTACTGGGGTTTTTTGACAGCACTACAAATCTATTGTTTTGTTTTAGAACGGGTGGGCAAGCTCAAGTTACATGTAGAAGCAGTATTCGACTGAACGTTGATACACAAATGCCAGGCTTCCAATGCCTTTCAATCTCAAAATATCATATTGTACGTCATCTTCTACATTCAAGTGTTATCAAGTTTACCTTACTTGAAATAAAGAACACAAGAGAGAGACCAGATCATTTCGGGACTAACATATGGTTCAATTTCGTTCACTAATTTCGCTTGGTAGTAGGGGTCTTCAGCAGTGGGAGGCAACCAGAGGGCCTGGAGAAAACCCACAAGGTTGAACAGGTGATGCTACTCCTTGTCACGTACAACCGGGGAATCGAAACCACGCCAGTTGACTCAATGCGGACCTTATAATACAACACTCTTGATCTAACTATTCGGTCATCCAACCACCCCATAAATAATATAAACAAGACCGTCATCATTGATAGATTATAATACTACACAATACAATACAATAAAATATCATATCCACTGCCATTTTGAATGTAAATCACTTATGACGATTGGCTACTATTTTTTGATTTACATTTCTTCACTGAATTTTGAATAATTTTTGTTTTTATATTCTTTTTCTTTAATTCAAACGTAACTGCCAAAGTTTTAAAATAGTATGGCCCAGATTCTCAAACCAAATTATGTAGAAACACGTGTTTAAGTATTTTTCAGAACCCATCTAAATTCCCTGTTTCTTTACAAAAAAATTGTTGAATTAATAATTCCTGTCTCAAGGATAACTTTGCACTTTAACAAATGAACATAAATGTGAGAGTGACACCCAATTCATTGGAAGAATACATCCAGGGTTTTGAGTCCAAAGGGCAATTTTAATCAAATTGAAGCTGGTTTGATAACTCAATTTTGCAAGTTAACATTTGTGAGCATGCTAGAGGTGAGCTCAACAGCGCCTGTAAAATCTTAAGGCCTAATTGTGTGCTTTCCTTATTAACATTTCTTGTGTCATATAGTGTGCTTTCT
Organism: Patella ulyssiponensis; assembly: GCA_963678685.1. Taxonomy (NCBI): domain Eukaryota; kingdom Metazoa; phylum Mollusca; class Gastropoda; family Patellidae; genus Patella; species Patella ulyssiponensis. The sequence continues at coordinate 95,103,613 of OY783226.1, forward strand.
TAACCATGTACTGTGTCATATAGTGTGCATTCTTAATCAACATGTACTGTGTCATATTGTGTGCATTCTTAATCAACATGCACTGTGACATAGTGTGCATTCTTAATCAACATGTACTGTGTCATATAGTGTGCATTCTTAATCAACATGTTCTGTGTCACAGTGTGTGCATTCTCAATCAACATGTACTGTGTCATATAGTGTGCATTCTTAATCAACACTGTGTCATATTGTGTGCATTCTTAATCAACATGTACCATGTCATATAGTGTGCATTCTTAATTAACATGTTCCATGTCATATTGTATGTCTGAATGGTATCATGCACATTGTTGACTGCGCTTCATTTTTCTAAAACACCGGATACTGTGTTTTTCATTAATTAACATGTGCTTTGTTGTGAGTGTGCCTGGTTGATTAATGTGATTGGTGTCATGCACACTGACAGGTATGCTTGGCCTTTTAACAACACATTAATCCATTATCTTTAAGAGGGAGACAGAGAAAGAAGTGGGGCTTGCACATAGGGACCTTTAGCAATGGGAGGAAACTGGAGGGCTCTGAGAAAACGGTTTAACAGTCGACCTTACTTCTTGTCACGTACAAGCGGGGAATCCACACCACGAAACCTGACTCAATGACAGGCCATCTGATACAACGTGCACATGTTAACCATTTGGTCACCCAACCCCTCATCTTTTAGCGGCATTTAGTAATAGGATAGGGCAATGAACTATGAAATGAAATGGAGTTTAATGCAGGGTTTCCGCCAGAAAAATCTTGAAGGGGGGTACAATTTGGTCGCGATTGGTGGATGCAGCGCATAGCACAATCACTCCTTATATAGTCAGTAAAAGATGTTGGGAATTGGGATGCCGTGAATTAAATCACTTGAATAAACAATGTAAAATGATATTTCGTAAGGTACAGATCATTTAAACACTAGTTTTCTTACACAAAACACACTTTTTGAAAACATTACTCAGCTGACTCAAGGGGGATATGCACCCACCTCCTCTAACGAAGGGACGTACGTGCACCCCCTGTACCCCCCACTGGCGGGAACCCTGTAATGGCCTACTTTTCTATGCTGACTAGATTAATGAAGACTGAACGTACATTGTTTGGATGAAAAAACAGCTACTAATTGGTTTAGATGGAAAAACAGCAATTAATTAGTATTGAAAAACTACTAATGTGTTTAGATGTAAAAACAACTACTAATTGGTTTGGATGTAAAACAGCTAATTGGTTTAGATGGAAAAAATGCTACTAATTTGTCAGAATGGAAAAACAGGTATTAATTGGTTTCTATGGAAAAACATCTACTAATTGGTTTCGGTATAAAAACAGCTACTAATTGGTTTCAATGTAAAAACAGCTACTAATTTGTCAGAATGGAAAAATGGCTATTAATTGGTCCGGTGGAAAAACAGTTACTGATTGGTTTCAATGTAAAAACAGGTATTAATTGATTTTGATGGAAAAACAGCTACTATTGGGGTTTCAATGTAAAAACAGGTATTAATTGGTTTTGATGGAAAAAAATCATCTATTAATTGATTTGGATGAACAAACATGTATTAATTTGTTTGGGCGACGTTTTGAAGAGTATTCTCTCAACAGTGTGCGTTGTCATGCTCACGCAGGTGTGCTTTCTATTTTTAGAACACCAGACTCAAGTTCCCAAAACATTTTCAGACTTATTATCTACTCAAAATTGTTAATTTTATTTTAACTAAAATATAATATGGAGCTTCAAAGAACTTTTGTTGTTTTAATGTATCAAAAACATCAACAAGAAAATATGTAAAATGTTTTGTGTTCTTGAGTCTGGAAATGCTTTGTGAACTCAGGGCCAGATAACACTACTAATTGAGCATGTTTGATTCATTAACATGTTACTATGTACTTACCAAGCTGGCACTTTCGTTTATCACACTATCATCATTAGGTATTTTTGAATTCGGTCTACTATTTTCAGAATTCTGAAGAAAAAAAAACAACACATATACGGCATGATCTGTATATTGTATTTTTAATTCTGAATAAAAAACCTCCCACGTATTCCTTGTTTATTGTCAGCGTATGAATTGATCAAATGTTTCTACCAATCTTAAAAACAGGAAGTTCAATTAACACCTCCTTTATTTAACATAACAGAATTTTAGATAAAATAATTTTTTAACCTTAAATCATGACATTTAGAGAGATAAGAGAGAGAGAGCTGTCTAGTCGTTTGGATGGGACGAAAAATTAAAGGTCTCAAGAACACATTAGGCACACTTAAAAGATCCCTTGGCAGTTGGAATTTGGTGTAAGAGTAGACCGTAGTGCCGCTGCCTGGGCAAAATTTCCCCCCTCATAAAAAAAACACACTTATGTGTATGCCTGACTTCATTAGCTCGGTTTAGGAGCAGAAAAGTAGATGGTGAAACCCTACTTCATCTTATTTTATTTTACAAGTAATGTACTTACCGGTGTGGGACCCGGTGACGCCTGAGATGGATGAACTGCAGATTGGGGGGTACCCGGTTGGGAAGAAGGATGAGAATTAGGTGACTGATTTGCGGATCGTGAATGTTGTGGGGATAAATACATGGGATTCGGGGGTTGCGCGGAGGAAGGGGGACCAGATGGACTGTACCCTCCCCCCATTGGTTGATTTCCTGATTGGTTATACTGAGGATGTACCTGAAAATATATTTTATACAAATGTCAGTTGCGTCGTGATTTGTCTATAATTTCAATAAAACATGACCCAATCACATGGAGTACAAGTTACTTGGACTATAGATTTCGTCTCATCCAAATGATTAAACAGCTGTACTTGTCAGGCCCTACATTCGGCGCCACTGACAAGGGTGGAACTTTCTCCGCCAATGCAAGGAGCAAACACAGGACTTCAAGACTAGCTAGCTAGCATCTTACCCACTTGGCCATCGTGACTCCCAAAAACGTAGTTAGAGTTAATGTTTAACGTAACTTGTATTCCATATAATTGCGTCATGTTATATTCAGTCCGTTACTAAATACTACTCAAACAATTTGTTCTATTAAACATACATTATGCAAGAGTTAAAGCTGCCTGTTGTCGGTCTTTATTTAGACCTCAAATATTATATAAACTATCAATTCTACTTTTTATTAACATGTCAACACAATCAAATTTAGTCGCTAGAGCACTCACAAGATTTTTCAAAGTGACCAAGATCCATAACTCCGGCAGTAATTATCAGATCAATAGGCTTCTTCGTGCATTGATCTTAGTACCCATTGTGACTTAAAATGTACCTATGTCTGATTATGACATGTGGAATGAAAGACTTGATATTTATTTTTACCTGTTGTGGGTAAGATGGGTTTGATAGACGAGGTTGACCAGTCATATATCTAGAACTGGGGGAATATTGTTGTGGATTGGGAAATGGAACACCAGTCTGATTCACATAGTTACTTCCCCCTCCACTCATTGATGACTGTCGTCGAGACTCGTGCATTTCATTCTGAAAAGAAAAAAAATAATTTTTAATACATTAAGTTGCCAATAATCCTGATGGAGTAGTTTTTGGAATAAACTGATATTCACTGCTAATAGAAAATCGATAGCCATTTAACATTTATTTAAGAAAATAAATCCAAATCCATAAATAATAAATTTCAAATCCACAAATAATAAACTCCAACACCACAAATCATCAATTTAAAATCCACAAATAAATTCCAACATCACAAATTATCAATTTAAAGTCCATAACTCATCAATTTCAAATCCACAAATAATACCAATGCCATAAATTATCAATTTAAAATCCACAAATAATAAATTTCAAATCCACAAATAATAAACTCAAAGACCACAAATAATAAATTTAAAATCCACAAATAATTAACTCCAACACCACAAATTATCAATTTAAAATCCACAAATAATTAACTCCAACACCACAAATCATCAATTTAAAATCCATAAATCATCAATTTAAAATCCATAACTCATCAATTTAAAATTAACAAATCATCAATTTCAATTCTCCAAATCAGTTTCAATTCCTCCATTCTTCAAGTCACAACCTCCAGGCTAGCGAGTTAGCTTCTTACCCACTTAGCCACTGTGGCACCCTACAATCAATGAACCATTACTACTCTTATAAAATATTTTAGTTTCAATTCTTATGAAAGGAGATGCTGGTTGTTTTGCTTACCCCATTTAAAGTTTAATAAAAGAATACATTTTTGAATATTTACTGCCCATTGATATTTGCAAGTTCATATTATTATTATTAAAGTCCGCCATATTCTAACAACATCAAATTTGACTAAACCCAATTAAGTTATAACAAGAGGGGTCAGCTTTTTATCTAAATCTTACATAAGGCATCTTTATAACTTTTGATGAATAATCCTGCTGCTCATTTACTTATCCCACCTGTTCATCTTTGTGGGTTTTCTCCAGGTCCCTCGGTTTTCCCTCGCTGCTAAATACCCCAGCCCTACGCACCAACAAATTATTAAAATAAAATAGAACCCGTATGTTAGTCCCCAAAAGTCCTATTTTGTGTCAAGTGAACCTTAAACCCCATTTCTCTCTCTCTTTTTCTTATCCCATTGCAAATTTAATAAATTTAAAATACATTTTTGAAATATCTAAAGTCCATCCACATCTGCAAGTTAATGACTTCAATAGTGACTTGAGTATGAGCCTCTTTCTCTCTTTTTCTTATCCCAGTGCAAATTTAACAAAAGAATACATTTTTGAAATATCTCAAGTCCATCAACATCTTAAAGTTAATGACTTAAATAGTGACTTTGTATGAGTAATAGTACCGTCGGCCATATTTTAACATCACAATAATAATAATCTCCTGTCATAAAGATTGTGATATTTACATTTGTTACCAGATTACACTTTACATTTTACTCACGGAAATTCAAATTTTAATCCTATTAAAGATAAAAAAAAATATTTCTAGTATGTCGGTTATTTCATCTCTCTCTTTGTTCATTTCATCAAACAGAATGAAATTCAAATATACTCATCAACGTGGCATTGTTCATTTTGAGACTAACATCAAATAGTCTGGTACAATGTATGGATTAAATCGATTAAGCAGAAATGAGATGGGGTTTAACATTCTAATGTTCTGCGAAAGAGTATGCGGAAAATATGCTGTATGGGCAAAATTCACCTCCCTAGCACACTAGGTCATTTCAGGACTAACACGGTTCATTTTTATTTCAATAATTTGGTTGCTCGAAGAGGTCTTTAGCAGTAGGAGGACCTGTAGACTGGTGGCCAGTCTTCTCCACACACCAAAAACTGGCCAGTCCTCTCAAAAAAAAAAACGAAAAAAAAACGTAATCTCTAGAGACTGGGCAAATAGAGCTTCATTCTCATCTAGTAGGTCAATCTGCATTATGTAGGTCGTGTGACGTCGTGCACGTGATCACGACATATCTAACATCACGTGATAATAAACATGGCTGTCGACTAACTAGCAAACTGGTGTATGTGCGAGATGTTTGTTGTGGATAACAGTTATTGTTATTTAGTGATACTTTAACGATCTAAGAATTTTGTTGACGGACAATATCTGTCGAATGAACGGATACAACGTATGGGATGAGGTGAATGAACATAAATAATTACCCACGACATCATTATAACAACTTAACGAAGCCAGTTCATGCGTATCGGGACGAAGCCGAATGGTGAATGGAAACAAATTCGTGTCACGTGACTCGGGGCTTGCTTGACAACTGTCAATCATTCCAAATAAGGAACAACGTAAAACAGGACAGGAACGCCCATTTTATTGTGAAGCTCGCAAATTGTCCAGTCTCTGGTGCTGGTTACAGGTTTACTCAAATTTTTTTTTTTATACAAATGGAAACGAAAGTGTTGGTTTAGGGTCATTCCGTGTCAAATCACCCAAAAAAATTTAAAATTTTAACACCACCTCCTTGGATTTTCACGAAATTTTATGTACATGTTGATGTGGGGTGGCAAAGCCAATTTGCCAAATTTTAACAAAATCGGATGAATGGTTTAGTTGCTATGGGCGACCAAAATTTGCGAAAATGGGTTGAAATGAGCGACCCTTCTAATCTTTGAAGTCCCATTTCTCAGCTACTAATGGGCCAATCACAATAAAATTGGTACCAATAAACAAGGAATTGTCTGGGGATTCCAAAAATGATTTCATTATGTATATAGGAGTATATTTAAGTCTCATGACCTTTTGGTTTGACCTTTAACCTTTCATTTGACCTTGTTGCCCTTCGATGTCAGAGGTCAAGGTCATCTAGAATCGAAGCTCGGCATCATGTCCTTCATATATGAAAAAATTGGAGATGTAAAAATTTTTGTTTTTCCACAAATGTTAGATAAACGTACATACCATATGCTATTTTGAAGTGTTTTGTATTAGATACCCAAATGATGATATTGAAGATAAAAATTTCAAATTTGGATTTTTTTCACCGTCAGTTATGATTGGATAAGGTTTCACATTGGAGACAAGAGAAAGTTTTAGCTGTCACTTAAACCTTCATTATGCAAAATCTAAATCTACCTATTGTAGGTCTTTCTTAAGCCTGAAACTATTAATTTGACATTTATTAACAAAACAAGACCATAATCAACTCTTGACACCATCGTTAGCCAAGGGGCAGATCTAAAAATTTTGAAAAGGGGGTGGGAGTACCGCAAAGTAAGGGCACTGGCCGTGGAGACGGGGTACGCTGCTGAGGGGGTGGGGATGGGGTCCCCCAAGGAAAATTATCCTTCATTTCCTGGTATCTGTAGCCATTTCAAAAGCTACTTGGCTGAAATTTTCATTTGAAGTAAAGGTTTGAAATGGACATATTTGGGTCTGAGAAAAGGCACTTTGAGCAGTAAAAAGCGCACTGTCGAAAATTAGGGGGGGGGGATGTCACTTGCGCCCCCCCCCCCCCCATTGGATCCGCCTCTGTTGGTCTGCAATATTTAGTGGATTTGAATATATTATCCTTCTTCCTACCAACCTTAGTAATGACGACCTAGGCTAGCTGTAAATTTAATCACTAGGTAATATCTCAGTTCAGAGTGAAGCAATTTGACTGATCTTTTCAGGATATTCTGTTTTCATTATCTATTTGTTAACTACCTGTATAGCGAGAACAGGCAGCCTAATTATCCAACCTTACATAATGTATCTTTAAATATTCTCAAACAGAAATGATTTTCAATTGTATGTCATAATCTCCACTTGTCACAGTTTTGTTTGCATCATTTATATCAATTATAATAAGAAGAATGGAGCAAGAGTGCTCCAATCAGCAGATGATATTTTCAGGAGGTACATCCAGTGAAAGTCTTCTCAAACTCCACCTCAGTTTATAATCTAAGCAACCGGCATCATTCAGGAAGCTTGAATAGCAGTATCAGATATGTTGCAAGTTGCAACAGACTATAACGTATTATAATACAATTGAAAATCATTTTGGCTTGAGAATATTTAAAGATACATTTTGTAAGATTCAGATACAGGGCTGACCATAAATAGATAACGTAAAATGAAAATATTGAAAATTTCATTCAAATTATTTCCTTCTGAGCCATGTTATCACTGTTGGTAGTTTTAACTGGTATGTGCGAGACTTAGCCCCGCTTTTCAAATTTTTTAAATGAAATTTCTAAATGGTGAACTGTTTTAATCTAGTTACAATCTTGATACCATCAAGAGCTGATTATGGTCTTGCTTTGTTAATAAATTTCAAATTAATAGTTTCAGGCTAAAGAAAGACCTACAATAGGTAGATTTAGATTTTGCATAATGTAGGTTTAAGTGACAGATAAAGCTTTCTTGTCTCCAATGTTAAACCTTATCCAATCATAACTGACGGTGAAAAAAATCCAAATTTGAAATTTTTATCTTCAATATCATCATTTGGGTATCTAATACAAAACACTTCAAAATAGCATATGGTATGTATGCTTATCTAACATTTGCGGAAAAACAAAACTTTTTACATCTCCAATTTTTTCATATATGAAGGATATGATGCCGAGCTTCGATTCTAGATGACCTTGACCTCTGACATCGGAGGGCAACAAGGTCAGATGAAAGGTTAAAGGTCAAACCAAAAGGTCATGAGACTTAAATATACTCCTATATACATAATGAAATAATTTTTGGAATCCCCAGATAATTCCCTGTTTATTGGTACCAATTTTATTGTGATTGGCCCATTAGTAGCCGAGAAATGGGACTTCAAAGATTAGAGGGGTCGCTCATTTTAACCCATTTTCGCAAATTTTGGTCGCCTATAGCAACTAAACCGTTCATCCGATTTTGTTAAAATTTGGAAAATTGGCTTTGCCACCCCACATCAACATGTACATAAAATTTCATGAAAATCCAAGAAGGTGGGGTTAAACCCATTGGGTGATTTGACATGGAATGACCCTTTACCAAAAATTAATACTTTTATATAAATCGAAATGTAAAATAAATAGAAGAGACTGGGCCAGTCTAGAGGACCTGGAGAAAACCCACGAGGTTGGACAGGCGACAGGCGACCCTACTTCTCGTCACGTACAACCTGGGAAATCGAAACCATGCCAGTTGACTCAATGGCAGACCAAATGATACAGCATACACATGTTAACTATTCATCCATAAAGCAGACTTGTCTGACGTATGGTTTGTCTTTAAATTACCAAGCTGTTGTCAATGTTCATCCCTCATTTCCATTAAAACAATTGGTGAATGGATTAACTTATCTATCTATCTGTTACTTGACATAATCCATTCACAATTTGAATTAACTTTTTATTTTCATGCATTTGTAGAAGGTATAAGCTTATCATTCTAATTGTTGATTTAACAATTACATTGATAAATTTACTTCTTTTCACAAAGTTAAATCATGCAAAACAAAATTATATTTTATTTAACAGTCAACACAAGTAGTCCACAGTCAGCTGTTTATGTTACTCAATAGTTTTAATACAAAACATTATATTATAGTCTACAATATCCAGTCATTATTATATCAACAAGTCTCAATTGTTTCTTTTATCATGCATTAGTAGTCCCAGTCGACAAGCTTTTAAGATGATTTATTTATGATCAGTTATCCAGACTGCCTGTGATCGCCAAAAGCCACATGGCTAATTAACATATCCACAACAAAAGTAAATAAAAGCACATGGTTTCACTGGTGTAGGAAGCAAGAACTATACAATACTTGACCCCTTATAGGTGACCTTTCTTATATTCTATTCTGTTGTAAAACTCTTTATAACTGTGCTATTCATTACTGATGACACCCTCCAGACAAACTAAACCAGTTTGTGACCTAATTTTAGAATGTTTACAGTAGCATTGATTTTATGGCCTGCGGGGTGAATTAAACCATAATAAACTATTTTAGCAGTTTTACTGTAAACCTGTAATTATTATCAAATAGTCTGTCTGTTGATCCTAACTTTTAGATGTTTACAGTAGCATGTGTCAATAACAGATTTGATTACTCTATGTGAATTGTGAGTTCTTGGAGGCAAATTCAACTCTTCAAATGTATCGTCCTCACATATTGAACAATCGGCAAACAATAGCACCCCCACCCCCCTATAACCAGATTCGACAACATGGCCCAACCCTCGCCCATCCCTCCCCCAATACTATATCAGACAACAAATGACATTTATTCTTCAATTAAGTACCCCATTGATGGCTTACATCTTTTAAAATAAGTGCATGTACACCATTAATTATTGATATTCAAATATCACAAATCAACATGCACCGTAATATTCCTTTAACAAACACCCATAGATAATGCACAGTAATATTCCTTTAACAAATATCAGTAATCTTTAAAACTTTTCTACACCAATCAAGTCGACTCTTCGTCAACCTCTACAGGACCCTACATGTACATTGTACATGTGTTCATAACAAAACACATAACCACCTCCTGTTATTCAATAATACATGTAATACAGGGTATATATGGATATCACTACCCCTCTGTTATTGAATAATACAGGGTATATATGTATATAACTAGTTCTCTGGTATTTAATAAAGATGTTTCCTAAAACATACTAGATGTATATTTGTCATTAACTTCAAAACACGATCTCTATGTGTTAAGAAATGAAACATAGGGTTAAATAACAGAGAAGTAGTTATATCCATATATACATGCACCCTGCGTTGTGTTTTGTTATGAATACTTGTATTTAACCACAGACGCTTATGTAGGCTTTCAACATCAAGGGTAAGATCTAGGGAGTTTACAGCTATGATATACATGTATCTGACTTTATCATCCCCTTAACACTATGAAGATGACAGTTTGTGTAGAGATGTAGGGAGTTTTCATACTAAACTTAGACTGTATGCCTACAGTTAGCTCCGCTTGAGAACACACACTAAGCTAGTTGACTGACATTTTAAGTTAATCAACAATTTTAGTCGAAAACGCTAAGTATACTTCGAGAATTTTGTTAAGTATTTACTCTGCCTCCATTTAATAAAACCGGAAAAGTTTATTTAGTCTTTGTGTGAATGGCAGATGTGAGACAGGGTAGAAGGCCATAGAAGGCCATTACAAAACAATATACTATTTTTTGGGATATGGCCGCCAATTAGGACAGAGATCTATTCTCGAAGGGAGAGAGAGAGAGAAATGGTGTTTAACGTCCACTCGACACAAACTAAATCATTTCGTAACTAACACATGGTTTCAATTTTATTTCAATAATTAGCTTGCGCATAGTGGTCTTTAGCAGTGGGAGGAAACCGGAGTGCCCGGAGGAAACCCACGAGGTTGAGAAGGCGCCCCTATCTCCATGCCACATACGCTCACACCAGGGATCGAAACCACAGCCATAGGTGACCGGCCAGCTAGAGGTCGAAGCGCGGCACTCTAGATCTCTAGGCCATCTAAGTATGAAGGTGATAGGTGGGGAAGATCTAGGGCAGTGATTCTCAACCAGTGTGCCGCGAGATCTACCTAAGTGAACAGCCCACTTTGAAAATTTATCACTAAGGAAGCCACTATTTGACTGATAAAATTTAAAAAATTGCAATAAAATTTGCTTTATTTTTCTTTATTTGTCATTCTATGACTCTATGACTAGTATATGTCTATGACTAGTATATGTCTACGACTGTATGCCGTCTATGACATGCCATGTTTTTACTTTGCAAAATTCAAATATTTTTCATATAAATCCAGGCCTGTCGCTATTTTTTCATATGTTGGGCAACAAAAAGGTTGAGAACCACTGATCTAGGGAGTTGACTACTATGATATATCAGACTTTATCCCCTCCTTAACATTATGAAGATGTAGGGAGTTTACAGCTATGATATATCTTACAACATAGTGTCAGCTATATAACTGTGTATGTGAGTAGAGAGAGAGCACAACAACATCCAATACACAGTGAGAGAGTGGGTGAGTCATTTACAACACAGAATAGACAGTATAACTTTTCTCACACAGGTCTTCCTCTACATATAATACACAACATAGTCATACAGAGAGAGAGGGAGTGAGAGAGGAAGAGAGAGAGAAATGGGGTTTAAGGTCTACTGACAAAAACTAGGTCATTTCGGGACTAACACATGGTTTAATTTTATTTCAATAATTCACTTGCGCATAGGGGTCTTTAGCAGTGGGAGGAAACGGGAGTGCCTGGAGGAAACCCATGAGATTGAGAAGGTGCCCCATCTCCATGCCACATATGCTCACACCAGGGATCGAAAACACAGCCACAAGCCAGAGGTGATCGGCCAGCTAGAGGTTGAAGCACGGCACTCTAGACCATCCCAACCGCCCCACCCCCCACCCCCGAGAGGGGAAGAGAGAGGGGGAGGGGGTGAGAGATAGACGCCCACACACACCTCATACAGAGAGAGAAAGAGAGTGAGACGGTGGAATGGAAACTTATAATTAACCCATCTTATTAGGGAACCGAATGTGACCCAATTCTGGCCCATTCTTTCAAAATGGATTAAGAACTCTGGGTTTGAGTCCAATTAACGCAAACTAGGTCTTTCCGGGACTAATATAATATGGTTCAATCTTTATTTCAAGAATTCGCTTGCACATAGGGATCTTTAGAAGACCCGGATAAAACTCACGAGGTTGGACAGGCTATATCCTACATTTCTACACCAGCTTGGCTAATGATTCACTAATGGAGACAGACACACCATACAATGTCTTATTCGTGACAATTTGCCTGGAAAGTGGCACTACGGCCTACTTGTATCGATATCTGTTGAGGGTTTTTACCTGAACAACTACATTAAGAAAGATAAATGGGGTTTTACACCAAATTCTCACAAACTAGGCCATTATACAGGCAGTTATACAGGCAGTAACAGAGCAATGGTGTTTAACCCCTTTCTTCTGGACACAAGCTAGGCCATTACATCCAAGGTCTTCCTGTCATTTATAGAAGACAGTCATACATAGAGACAGAGAAATGGGGTTTAACATCCACAGCACACAAACCAGGTCGGGACTAACATATATGATACAAATGAGCGTGTGATCGAAACCATGTCACGCATGATAACACTTCTATAATTATCATCCAATCAGAACGGAAAGGGATTTAATATCTCAACAACAACACAGTAGCAGAACAGTATGATGTTTAACCCCATTTCAGACATAAATTAGCAAATTTTATTTCTATGGTACGTATGTGTAACAAAGTAGAAGAATTTGGGCAGAATAGTGACCTCAGTTTGCCATTATCAGAACAGCTGGATGGAAGATCTGGATCGGAGAAATAAAATGGGGTCGAACATCCTACTGTTCTGCTACGATTGGTCTATTGAAGACAGGCATACGCCAGACAGTGTGCTATGGGTTGACATTTTGTCCGGGCAGCAGCACAATGGCCTACTTTTATATAGAATTCCAACTGACAAGGGATCTTTAACGTGCACACCAGTGTCTACACAGGACCTTGTTTTTTCGTCCCTCCGCCCTGCACCACCAACAACGGGCCAACTACGCTCTGGAACATCTCGATGAACTTTCTTGCCCAATGCAGGGACTTAACAAGCGACCTACAGGCTAGCAAGCCAGCGCATTACCCACTTAGCCACCACGGCAGATTCGAATCAAAGTTTTGGCATTATGCCAATTACTAGGCACACTTTGCTTGTCTTTCTCACCGATGCCACCAACGAAAAGTGAAGGTCTAGCCATTTTTATGTCCATAATTCAAATGCGCTTAGGGGTTTTTACCAGTGGTTAGATTTTATTTCATTAATTTGCTTGTGTATAGCAGTGGGATGAAACTGTAGGACCCCGTAGAAACACCATAATTAGGGTGGACAGGCAACCTTGCTACTAGTCACATACAAGTTTACAAGTGTGGAATCGAAACAATGCCCTTTAACTCAATGACACAGAGAGAGAAATAGAATTTTAACATCCACTAGACACAAACTAGGTCATTTCGGGACTAACATATGGTTTCAATTTTATTTCAATAATTTGCATGCACATAGGGATCTTTAGCAGTGGGAGGAAACCGGAGTGCCCAGAGGAAACCCATGAGGTTGAGAAGACGCCCCTATCTCCATGCCACATACGCTCACACCAGGGATCGAAACCACAGCCGCAAGCCAGAGGTGACCGGCGGCCAGCCAGAGGTCGAAGCGTGGCACTAGACCACTTGGCCATCCCAACCCCCCAATTTTATTTCAATAATTCGCTTGCGTGTAGGGGTCTTTAGAAGTGGGAGGAAACTGGAGGACCCGGAGAAAACCCATGAGGCTGGACAGGCACTCAATGACAGACCTTATGATCTGACAAGCATGAGTTAACCATACAGCTACCCAACCACCCACTCCCCCCCCATCTTAAATAGCCATTGGAATACATGTACAAGATCTACATTTACATGTATTGTACCGGTACATTAAACTATTTTAGTTTGGCCAAAGTATTGAGCTCTTTAAAAAATATATATATTCATTTCAAAAATGTATTCTTTATGAGGTTCTTTTTTTTTGTCAAACATTTTTCCTGATGCTGATTAGTCTGGCCTTTCAATTCAGAATTCTAAATAAATAATTAAATTTATATTTTTCCCCACTTTTTTTTTTAAAATATGGTTAAAGTGATAATAGCATCAAGGACCAATTTTGTTTACAACAACCATTGTCTGAACATATGGAGTTAAGGTAGCCAAAATGGTTCAAATGAAATAAAATGGGGTTTTAAACCGTGCTGTTTTGCTCCTAAACGGAGCTAATGAAGACAGGCATACGCCATACAGTGTGCTATGAGGGAAATTTTGCCCAAGCAGCGGCGCTACAGCCTAATCTTATATCAAATTCCAACTGCCATGGGATTTTTTACGTGCACGCTAATTTGTACACGGGGCCTCGCTTTTTCGTCCCATCATTAAGAAAAGAGGTGTGGTCATGATTGACTATTGACTATTAATAAATTAGCCACAGCGTGTGGTCTTGATTGACTCAATATTACGGAAATGAACGGGTACCAAATGTTATGCGTTAAAAGACTAGTTTGTGTTGGGTGGACATTAACCTTGATTTCTAACTTTGTCTCTTCTCACAGTATTGCAATAAATTATTTCCTGTTGAAAAAGAGGCCTAATCACTGACGGAGTACGCTGTAGAGCGGCTGCCAGGTTAATTAAGGTTGGTTAGGGTAAAATAGGGTAGTACAGTAATGGTAAGGCAATAAAATAATAATGCCAAGGTATCATTTAGATACACGACAATGGGTTTTTCATAGCATCCGAAAGACTAGACAGCTGTCCATGTCAAGCCATCTTTTATGTAATTGACATAAATAGTCATCCACGCTCACTATTTCTTATACCTTAAAATTATGTTTGGTTGGCGTCATTTTAGCAGTTTTGATAATTAACGGAAAACTATCACATGTACACGTTCAGAGAAACTTGTCGTTTTAATAATCAATAAATTTTATATATGGCAAAACCTCACAGGTGCATGTACGCACAACTTGCGTTTCAAAACAAACGTTGCGAGAGCGAGAGAGAGAGAGAAACGGGTTCAACGTCTACTTCAAACTAACACATGGTTCAACCTTATTCCAATAATTTGCTTGCCCGTAGGGACTTTGAACAGTGGGAGGAAACCGGAGGACCCGGAGAAAACCACAAGGTTGAACAAGCGACTCTAATCCTTGATACATGCATCAACTGGGGAATCGAAACCATGCCAGTTGACAAAAAAGTCAGACCTTATGTGTGCATGTGTTAAACATTTGACCACCCACCCCCTGAAAGGGGGTGATGGCCTAGTGGTCTAGAGTGCGAGCGCTGCGACCTCCAGCTGACCGGTCACCTCTGGCTTGCGGCTGTGGTTTCGAGCCCTGGTGTGAGCGTATGTGGCATGGAGATAGGGGCCCCTTCTCAACCTCATGGGTTTCCTCCGGGCACTCCGGTTTCCTCCCACGGCTAAAGACCCCTACGCGCAAGCGAATTATTGAAATAAAATGAAACCATATGTTAGTCCCAGAATGACCTAGTTTGTGTTGAGTGGATGTTAAACCCCATTTCTCTCTCTCCACCCCCTGAACCCAACACTCAAACGGTAAGAGAAACCTTGTCTAAACGTTGGGCTGTGGGTAGAAACCAATGATTATTTTACATCTCCATATAAATTGTGTTGTATTTTGATTTTGTTCTTAATCGCTTAATTACACTCAAGAGATTAAATTTTGATCCAGATATGGAAGAGAAAAATACAAACTCTGGATTTGATCAAGAAATCTGGCACAAAATAAATAAATTAATAATAACCTTGAACAAACCCTTTTAAGACTTTTCTTTGGATACAAAAGAAATAAAACTTTTAAAAATAACAAATAAATAAAAAAATAAAATGTAAATAAATTGCAATTCGGTCAAATTCATTACCAGTGGGCTCTCTACAAATAAATAATCCCATTTTCCAAAAAAATAAACATAGGCAAGACAATTGCAAAAATAAAATGTCTTAAATCTATATACGGTCATTAATAAATAATATGAGAAAAGAAACAGCAAGCAAGGAAAGTGCATTGATCATTTTGCCTTTTTTATTTTCGAAAAGCCATGCCGTGTTACAAAACAGTCACTGAATCTATCCCAGCAAATCTATAGTTTATAATCGCCATGGTAACCACAGGAAGCCAGGAGGAAAATAAGATCAATGAAATATACAGGATAAAACGCGATAGGTCAATATGGAAACCAAACTGGTGTTATTACGCTAAAATGATTAATTGATTAAAACACAGATGTTATCATCCAATCAGAATGTCACAAATTGAACACTGCACAGCTGAGATGAGGGATATGGTTTTGCCTCCAAATTTAAATATCACTGAGTAGAACTAATCTTTCATGGATTCTGCTCCTCTTTAGCAAGTTTTCTCAGAAGCCATTTTCTCATTTGATGAAGATTTTGTGATAATATGACGGTACTGTCATTGTCAACACGTTGTTGACAGTCAGTTTTTAAGAAAAGAAAAGTAAGCTGTCAAAAAAAATTGATTTTCATTCGATTATAAACATTTTAACCAAATTATAGTTGTACTTACTTGATTTCTGTATGGTGAATTTCCTGACATATGCCCCTGAGGAAATGAGGGCATTCCCCGGCCTTGACTTGGGTTCCAGCCTTGCTGCATGTTGTACGGCATGTTGCCTGGTCCGCCACCCATTTCCGTTCCGGGTTTGGATCCTGGTGGATAGTCGTAATTATTTGGAAATCTGGGATTAGTGTTTGAAGTCTGTAAGAGTTGATTTAGAGTAGGGGTCGGCCCTGTTTGTTGCGATACACTCTGACCTGACATCATTCTTTGTGGGGGATGATTATATCCCGGAGGCGACATCATGTTCATGCCAGGGGGAACCATCCCAGGTCTTGGGGGACTCATACCTGGCTTACCCATGGTGGGGTAACCCGGTCTAATACCTCCTTGTGAGTAAGGAAACTGAGAAGACTGGTTGTTGAAGTCTGCTCCTGTGTTCAGAACGCCATGATGGTCTGAAGTATTCATGTTATTGAAGCCACTTCGTGAGTACGAGTTGTAGGGCTGCATCGGATTCAAATGCATGGTATCATTCATCCGATGAAAATTATCAGAATTCATACTTTGATCTGTCGAATTAGGAGGAAAATTATTCATATCTGAGTTCATATGACTACTTCCCATCTGCATTGAATAGTCGGTGGACTCCGAATTCGCGTTGTGTTGGCCTCCATCTTGGAAAGAATCCATTGTGTTGCTTGTATCACTCTGATTTTGAGAGCGAAGTTTGTTGTTTGATTTCATTCGTTCGTCTCCATCTTCAGCAGTACCTGTTTCCATTCTATATTTATACTCACCGATGTATGGCAACAACCCACGGTGACTCAGTTCGTCGTTTTCTACTGGATTTTTTGTTTACGAAGCCGAGTTGATCGGGCATAATGCAACAACACACCCTGGATCTGTGAAATCCCAGTCAGGAAAACAGTCGATCACTACATATATAAACAACAATGTCCTCCAATTCACCACTGTCCCATCCAAAGATTATGTACACACGTGTTTTGATAATGAGCTAAAGATTAAGTCAGGGAAAGTTAGTCGGATGGAAGCATGGCCTTATCATACACACGGCTATTATATGGTACACATCAATAAGCGGGAATATCTCAACATTTCGGCCCTATATTCATGCGCATTGGCGTTTTCCGGGCAAAAACTAAATATACAGCCCCAAAGTTTCATCTGACATCAGTCACATATTCCATGATCGACATGTATAATATGGTACACTAAAGCGCGTGGTTTTGGCACGCAGCATCCGCTGTAAAGTACTTTGGAATTCTTTTCTAGTGGCCCTCTACTGAGCGGATGGACACAGTTCTCGGTTCGTGAGGCGTCTCAGGCATTCTTTTCAATTCTGTCCTTTCAATTAGCTGGCAGTTTCACCTCCTCCGGAGCAACATTTAATAGATATTTATATAGAAATGTATGTTAAAAGATAGGAAAATGCGCAAATAAAAAATGCATTTTAGACTGCATTTTTCTCCAACTAATGAACCTAAATTCGGGGCCATTTGGGCCTTATAAGATATTTAAATCTCAAAATAAACATGACAAAGGGGAGGTTGTTTTACCGGCGAACATTTGCCAAAGGGCTTTCGTACTGACGTCAACCGAGCGACCAGTCTTAGATTATTGGGCACGCAATTGTTGTTATTCATTTTTTCTTGACGCCAGGCGTGAGGGAGCAACTGAGCCAGAATTTCATATTTTTGGTTCAAAACTTAGTTCGCGCAAAATTTATTATATCTAGATTTAGAAAAATGTTAAACGAAAATATTCATTTTAGTAGGTTTTTAATGGTAAATGTTTAAAGAAATTCTGGCTATTCCCGTTATAAAGCGCCTTCCCTCGTAATATTATAACGATTGCATCGAATGCGTTAGTTTGTAGAAGGCACGAGGAAAGGTCGACTACGGTGAAAAAGGAAACAGGGGAAGCAACCTCTAATTAGACATGAACTCGAACTGACAGCCGCGTTCGTGACTGAAAACAGGCGAAAATAGACGGATTTGCTCTAGAGAGCCCGCTAGCAGCTTGCAAAAACTGTTATATATTCGCTATGGCTGGAAAATTTGCGTTGAAGATAATTCTCGATAGCGATTGCCATTACTTCGCTTACAATGTGGAAAATTTTGCTCGAGAGAGAACAAGTTATACGATCAATTTTTGTGTATATTATCTGAATAAATTATTTGATTTGATGGGGTTTCGTGTTGTTTGTGATTTTATAGCGTAGAAGTTAACATTGAAAGCTGTATACAGCGGATATAGCCAGTATGACCATATTATATGCTCTGCGTTAGCAGGTCAGAACGTCATACTGATAGTGATAAACAAAGAACTACTTTTTTTCATCCACACTGCGATACATCGAAGATAAAACTCGCTTTACATATATATAATAGTAGGTTATATAGGATATAACCATTTGCGTATATCAAATGATATATTTATTGTATATTTTTAAAGGATCCCTTTATTGATTAATTTCAACATTTATTTAAAAAAATCCATTTTTCTTCACACACGTACTACACGAATATTGTATCCTGATTCTGGCCTTGATAATTCCTGGGAAAATATACATAATGTTTATTTACACTCAATGATCTTTATTTCAGAGGCAAACACTGCCAGCTGACTGGGGACAGAAAACATTGGAGCTTCCTTAATAGAATTTTTCATATGCCCAATGTAGTTGGATGAAGATAAATATATATTTACTAGAGGTTACGCGATATTGTCGATCAGCTGTATTGAAATTATATTTTGTTGATGTGTAGATTGCACTGGTTTGTTTTTGTAGCTGCCGACCGATATGGAATTTTGTTTTGGCTTTATTGAAATAATGAATGAAGGATTTGTATATGTTTACTTTGATTTCATCATTTTTAAATCTCGGGTTGACGTGTGAAATACGTCTATTCGTTTGGGGGTAGGGGAAGACATGAAATGAAATGGAGTTGATAAGGTATTACAGTGGTGGTACGTGAGAAAAGTAATGAAAAAGAGCATTTGCCCTCGTGTATCGAATTCCAACCACTAAGGGATCTTTTACGTGCACGCCAATGTGTACACGGAACCCCGGTTTTTCGTCCCATCCGAACGAATAGACAGCTGTCCTTGTCGGGCCCTCCGTCCTGCATGCACCGCTGACAAAAGGAAACCACATCGGGAAATAAGATGGGACGTAAAACTGATCGAGGTCTAGCACGCTAATTGGTATATATAAGAATATACGTATTCAACAAAGTATTGACAAGGAAAACATGTCTATTCGTTTGGATGGTACGTAAAACCGAGGTCTTGCTCTCGCGATAATGTATACGCGAAATATATTGTTGTATAATGGAAGTTGAAATCAAAGTAAATGAAATAGATGGGACATAACGTCCTACTGTTCTGCCCTACTAGGTTAATGCGACGACTGATATACACAATATTATTACATACTGCGTGCTATCAGGGAAATGTTGCCTGGACAGGGACACTAGTCTACTCTTATATCGAATTTCAACTGTCAACGGTTCTCCACGGACCTCGGTTTTTCGTCCCATCCGAACCAAATAACACACTATTTTATGGATGACAATTCCTATAATGGTTTATCAGAGAGGGAGAGAGAGAGTGAGTGAGAGAGAGAGAAAGAAATGGGGTTTAACGTCCACACCGTGTCGTATATAGTATGAATTATAACTCAATAACGCACAGTAAATATTTAGCAAGAGAAAGAAAGAAATGGGGTTTAACGTTCACTCGACACAAACTATAAGCCATTTCGAGACTAACATATGGTTCAATTTTATTTCAATAATTTGCAGTAGGGCACTTTAGCAGTTGGAGGACCCGGAGAAAACCCACGAGGTTGGACAGGCACAATATATATATACCAACACTAATAAATAAAATAAAATGATAAATCCTTGGCATGAAAAATCGACAAGATTTCCCACGTCGCACGCTGCATGGTTTATTCCGTGCTTCATTACATTTTAACCCAGTTCAGGCGCGGATCCAGAGGGGGCGCACCCGGCGCACGCCCCCTCTATTTTTTGAGGTGGCGAACAATATTTAGCTTCATATATTTTCGCGAGAAAGGAGAGCAAAAATAGTTTAGGTTGGAAATCGTAATTTACAGTACTAGTATGAAATTAGTCCTTGTGGGCATTTTTTCCACACAAAAATCACGTACCGGGCTTAGCACTCCCAACTGGGTGCAACACGCCCACCCCCCTTTCTGAAAATCCTGGATCCGCCCCTGCAGTTGGTGAAGGAACGTGGAACGATACAACCCCACCCCACCCCCACCCCCCCCCCCATCACCACCACATTTTACCTCCATTTTGTCATTCTCGTAACCCGTGATTTCACATTTTATTTTGATATTGATCATCATGGCGGACTGGCTAGGTTGTCAACTTTCCCAATGGCAAGTGGACTGCTGAGGAAGTGGACCCCTTAGAAAATAGACAAAATCGGAAAAATTCTAATTTCATCTTTCTGTTTCCATTTACATATTTTTGGAAATTTCATTTATTCATTTTAAGAATTAAATGATAGTACTTGGTTTTATTGTATGGGTGAGCGGGACCCCCTTGTCTCCTGGCAACCAATATTTTCAGACCCAGTCGACCACTGGATGATAATACATATGATATAAAACCTGTGTTTATAAAATATTATAGATTTAAAAAATAATAACATAAATATCTTCCCACAACTGACTTAGCTGTCCTCCTCCAAGCGTTGATATTAAGGCGAACATGCGTCTATATTCTACTGTCATAAACAACATACGTCGCAGCACTGTGTCGTATAGTGTGAATTATAACTTAATAACGCACAATAAATATTCAGATAAAGAGACAAATAGGGTTTAACGTCCACTGAATCGACACAGACTAGGCTAATTTTGGGACTAAAACATGGTCCAATCTTATTTCAATAATTCGCTTGTGCGTAGGGATCTTTAGCATTGGGAAAAAAACCGGAGGACCCGGAGAAAACCCACGAGGTTGAACTGGCGACACTCCTTCTCACATACAACCGGGGAATCGAAACTACAAATGTACGTCAGTTGACTCAATGACAGACCGCATGATACAGCGCGCACGGAATATTCAGATACCCTATACTTTGAATACACATTATTCTGATAGACCCCAGTAAGTGTGTATTATAAGCGAATAACCTACAATGAATACCCGCAGTAGGTGTGTATGATAAATGAATAACGCACAGTGAATACACATAATAGTACTTTTCTATACTAATCGGACAAAAGACCGTCATTCGCCCGGACAGCGCGATTTCCGCCTACTCCCATCGAATTCAAACTGCTATGGGTTGTTTTTTTGTCCCATTTGAATGGCTAGACCCTCCACTTGCCAGGCCCTATTTCCTGCACCACTGTGGAGAAACTTCGCTGAAAAATCCCATGGAAAATCACAAGACCCTTTGTCGATCAACACCGATAGAGAGGGAGAGACAGACACACACTTTCTAAGTATGGTCTGTAAGAATAACGTGCATTATTGGAGTTATATGAGTTGTAATATACACTTGTCAATAAAACACGAAACGAAATGGGGAATGGGTTTAACGTCCTACTGTTCTGATCCTATACTGGGTTCGAAGGGAGGGTGACAGAGATTGAGAGAGAGGGGGGGGGGGGGGTAGAGGGATTGACAGAGAGAAAGAGAGGGCAAACTAGGTCATTTCGGGACTAACATATGGTTTATGGGTCTTTAGCAGTACGGGAGGGGGGGGGGTACCCGAAGAAAACCTACTAGTTTGGACAGACACTCCTCCTTCTTCTCGTCACGTACAACCAGGGAATCAAAACCACGTCTCTTGACCCAATGAGTACACCACGGACAAAGAGAAACCACGCTGAAAAATCCGAGAGAGCTTTCTCGGTCAACGCCGGGAGCGAACCAGCAACCTCCAGACTAGTGAGCCAGCTTCTTCCTCCTTCCAAGAAAGATCGTCGGAGTTAGCGTTGACAAGAACCCGGGATGCCGAATCGGTATCCTGAAATGTTACATAAACTATTAATTAGACATTTATAAACCACAATCGACTCTTGATGCCATCAAATACGTACCAATTTTAAGCAGATTAGAATGGTTCAGCCATTTATTGATTTACCGTAAAAGTGGTGAAGCGAGGCTTAGCCTCGAAAAATCCGTCGGTGGTTACACCTTGTCAAACATTCAAAGGCTAATACTCGCTGAGAGAATAATGTAATTTGAATGAATTTTTCAATATATTCATTTTGCATTAAAACAGCATTATCTAAATCTTACAGTATATCTTTAAAGAGAGAGAAATGGGGTTTAATGTCCACTCAAGATACAAACTAGGTCACTTCGGGACTAACATATGGTTTAATTTTATTTCAATAATTCGCTTGCGCGTGGGGGTCTTTAGCAGTGAGACGAAACCAGAGGACCCGGAGAAAACCCACGAGATTGGACTCTACCACACCCCACCCCCTTAAGTAATAAGCAATTCCATTTTGATGTTTAGAATAAAATAGGTTGGTGACAGCTAGAATATACAATGTTAAAAACAAATTACGAGGAAATATCAAACTGTAATAAACACAGCCGGGTGTTGAATTATGTCATATTTTTTACACCTAGATAATTAATGTAATTATTATGGTTGTTGTAAATCAAATCAAACCAAATGGGGTTTAACGTTCTACTTATTGCGCCAACAGATGTAATGAGGGGGGGGGGGCTAAATATTAAACATGCATTATGCAAGAGCAAAATCTGCCTATTGTAGGCCTTTCATTAGGCCTGAAATGTCATTAAAACTATTAATTAGACATCAATTAACCCATTCAGACCATAATCAACTCTCGGTGTTGAGGATAGCATGGGATTTTTGTTGGATTGTAGTTCGATTCGCTGAAATATTTTCCTTCGTGATTAAGGATTTAATGGATAACCGAGACTACTGGTTTTGTCTTACCGACTTCAGTAATGACGACCGAGGTTAAGTGGAAATTTCATTCGCTTAGTTCTAAGTTAATAGTGGACCGATTTGATTGAAATTTTCAGCAAATTGCCTTTACATTAGCTAGTTTTTAACTATCGTAGTGATAACTGACAATTCGTTATCTAATCTCCCATAATGTACGTTTAAACTTGTTTGGCCCCAATAGCACATCACGTTATATATAGAATATACGGTAAAATAAAATATATGTAAGCATCGAGTGGCATTTAGCGATTGAGCACATGCAAAAAAAAACACAACACAATTTATATGGAAAGCAATGACTGGTTTATACACATATAGCACGACGTTTCGACAAGTATTCTCTTATCGTTATCAAGTACGAACGATAAATTAGTAAACTAAAAGGTAATATTTATAGTCACATAAAAAAGATGCCGTTAGACCTATTTTGTTACAATGTGTATAAACTGTGTTGTGTTTTGTGGTGCTTTTTGGTTATTTTAAATATATATATCTCACCATCACATATACAGTAAAATAATATATATATATAAACTACATGTATCCCTTACCAGACCGTTAGATAGACAGTTATTACATGTATCCCTTACCATCAGATAGACAATCGCTACATGTAGCCCTTAGAGAGAGAGAGAGAGAGAGAGAGAGAGAGAGAGAGAGAGAGAGAGATGGGGTTTAACGTCCACTCGACACAAACTATGTGATTTCGGGACGAACATATGGTTAAATCATTAATACGCTTGCAGAGGGAGGAAGCCGGGGAACCCGGAGGACTCTAAGAAAACCCACGAGGTTGGACAGGTGACCCTACACCATGTCACGTACAAGCGAGGAATCGAAACCACGACACAAGACTCAGTGACTGCCCCTATGATACAACTTGCAAGCGTTAACCATGTGATATCATATTTCAGACCTAAAAAAAAAGACCTGCAAAATACAGATTCGGCTCTATAATAAATAAAATCAAGGACGTGTGAGTGTGTATGTGTATATGTTCGCGCATGACGCCGCCCCTCCCCAACACACACACACACACAAACATCATATGGTACCAAACTACCCAGCAGGATCCCGTGAATGTTTAAGAACATTAAATATGGCCCCAGGTAAATTTGGACCGTGGGCTAATTGGGTCTCGGGCGAATTTGGGCCTACTCTTATATCGAATTCCAACTGCCAGGGGATATTTTACGGGCACGCCAATGTGTACACGGGACCTCGGTTTTTCGTCCTACCCGATCGACTAGACAGTTTGCTTTTACCAGGCCCTCCATCATTGCACCACTGACAAGTGGAAACCACGTCGGAAAATCTCGGCCAATGCAGACTAGTGACTAGTGACTATACCTACTTTTGTTTTCCATTTTATTTAACAGCATTAAAAGCTTTTATCGAATTTTGAACTCCAAGAGCTCACAAGAAGTATGACACAAACGTATTTATCCTTAGAATATTATGCACCATGTGTTTCTGATAATATGAATTATATTTTATGATTTTGAAAGAACAGATTGATTTTGAATTTCTGGATGTCCTTTTTGTAATCTATTTTCGGCTGTTATGCTGGAATTACGTAGGCCAACACGATATTTAAAGGAGCAATATTATTATCAACCAACCACAAACATTCTTTACGAATAGCGGGGTTGGATGGCCGGAAAAGTTAGCACGTGACAAGGAGATGGGTCCCCTATGTCAAACCTCGTTGGTCCTTGTCAGGCCCTCCGTCCTGCATCACTGATAAGGTGAAACCACACTGGAAAATCCCCATGCACTTTCTCGGCCAACACTGCCAAAGCCCAGCTTAAGAGGAGCGGGGCCCCCAACGCGACGAGAATATTTTTTCTATATCCTTTTGATTGGCACACATAACACACAATTACACGGTCTGTAATACAAGAAAAATTATATAATGTCAGTTCCGAATGGCAATGCGCGGAAATGACATATAACGGCGGGGAACTGTTATAAAAACATAAAGTGAAATCGCCGCTAGAATCCTAGACCAATCATCGAGGAATAAGGGATAACCCAGTCTCCGCCTTCATGCCGCCAAATCGCTTACCGTGAAACATTCATCTGGAATTTGATTTTTTTTCCTCTTTTTGTCATGAACCGCAGGGCCCCCTAAACCGCGGGGCCCTGGGCCTCGCACCTCAGGCCCAGGCCTAAGCTGGGCCTTTAACACTGGGATCGTATCCCGTCCTCCAAGTTCGCGAGCCAGCGTCTTACTCACTTTTGATACAGGTTTCCAACAGCACAAGACAACTCTGCGGACATGACACACAACACGTGTATAGCAGACCACATTGAGTATAAGGGTCGCTTGTCCAACCTTGTGGGTTTTCTTTGGGTCCTCCGGTTTCCTCTCACTACTAAAGACCTCTACGAGCAAGCGAATTATTGACATAAAACTGAACCATATGTTAGTCCCGAAATGACCTAGGTTGGGTTGAGTGGACATTAAACACCATTTTTCTCTCCCTCTCTGTCTCTTCTCTCTCTGTCTCCCCCTCTCTCCCGTCTTTATTAGTCCAGTCGGGGCAGTAGCATAGGCGTAGGAGCTCAAAGTAATTCAGGGGGGCATAAGAGAAAATTGCCCGAAATCAATAATATAATCAATATAGTATATATATCGAAATCAATATGCTCAATATATAGTATATTATATTGATTATATATAATCAATATAATATAATTTTTCGGGCATACCTATCATAAAAGAGCTTCGGGCATATTTTCGGGCATGCAGTGGACAAGAAAAAGACGAGAAAATACTTTTCGGGCAGTGTGGATCTCATAGAAATAAGTTAGTTATATTTTTTCTCTAAGTGTTAATAGAAAAAAAAGGTCGTCGAATTTTTCATTGCCCGAAAATAAATTTTTGGGGGGGCAAATGCCCCCCCTGCCCCCCCGGCTCCTACGCCTATGGGCAGTAGGACGTTAAAACTATTATCTGTCTTTCTCTCTGTCCCAGGGGCGTGGTGAGAATGAGTTCATGAGTAGCCATACTCATGCGCCAAAAAGTTTTTGCGCCAAAATCACAATCAAATTACTCAAAAAATGAAAAACATTTGTAAGTGGAAAAATTGTTTCATCTGACCCAATTGAAAAAATTTTGAAAGAGTCAAGTTGGAAAATTTAATCATATTTTATTACCGTATTTCTTGTCTCGGATTGCTGGAGATTGCGTTTCTGGGCTTCTAATTTTCGAAATTTTCCACGGGGGAGGGCCCCCCGGACCCCCCGCCGCGGGTTCGCGCCTTCGGCGCTCGCGGTGGCCGCCGGCCACAGCTCCGCGGTCAGTAAAAGGGTTTTTGTGCCAAAATCTTTTTTGTTACTCATAATTTCTTCTCAATAATTGCCCTCACCACGCCCCTGCTCTGTCCTTGTTGATCGAGAGAGTTTCGCGGGATTTTTCATCGGGGTTTCCCCTTCTCAGTGGTGCAGTAACTAGGGCCTGGCAAGGGATAGGGTCTTATCATTCGAATGGAACAAAAAAACCCATAGCAGTTGGAATTCGAATGAAGAATGGGCAAGATTTCCCTCATAACACAGCTCCACCATCCAGGCTAATTAAGGCGGAACAATTACCAGGATAAAAGGCTGATTATTTACAGGATATTTTTCTGTCGTGTATAGAATCACTGCCGCTTTAACAAAAGAATTATATAATGATAAATATTACTGATATAATCTAATTCTGTATCCATCAATATTCTATATTGTTTTTAAATATCAAAAAATATGAAACGAGATTATTATCATTTAAAGGGAAATAACTCGTGTCTATTCTCAATTGTACAACGGACCGTGTGTGTGTGACGGAGAGAGACAGAGAAAGAGAGAGAGGGAGAGACTATCAACTGCAATAAATCTGTTGCGAGTAGAGGTTTTTCGCCGTATGAGGAATCAGAAGGAGCCCGAGTAACTCCTGGAGAACGGCGGGCAGCCAGTACAACTAGATCAACCAATACATATTTCCCACTCGAGCCCCATTCCATCGATTCCAATAAAATAATGCGTTTCATTTGTTATATTTGTAGGTCTGAAATTAAATCAAATGAAATCGGGTTTAACGTCCTGTTGCTCTGCTCCGAATTGGGCTAATGAAGACGGGAATACGCCATTCAGTGTGCTCTGAGAGAATTTTGCCCGAACAGCGGCACTATGGCCTACTGATCGTATATTGAGAATTCCAAACGTCCAGGGATCATTTGCTGTCCTTGTCACGCCCTCCATCCTGCATCACTGAAAATCAGGATGAACTTTCTCGGCCTATGCAGGGATCGAACATCCGACCTCCCGACCTGCGAGCCACCGTTTTACCAACTCAGCCACCGTGACCCCCCTCCCCCTGCGCCCCTTCCTTTATTTTTTATATTTAGATCTGATAAACTGTTCTACCCCGACTGGGCTAATGAAAACGGGCATACGCCATGCAGTGTGCTATGAGGAAATGTTGCCTACTCTTATTCGAATTAAACTGACAATGGATCTTTTACGTGTACCTCGGTGTTCCATCCGAAGGACTAAACAGCTGTATCTCGTTAGCGTTTTCGTTCAAAATATTAAATTATAATGGTACTTTTTCAGAGATCTTAAGGGGGGCGGGGATAAATGTGTTTTGGGTAATAGAAACCACTTGGTTCAAAATTGACATGAAAAGTGTTTTCTCAAGTTTTTCGTTTAGTACCATAATATCGTCATTCAAAATATTAAATTATAATGGTATCTTTTCGAGAGATCTGGGAATGTACATAAAAACACATGTTTAGATATTAGTTTATTCTTATAATATGAGCGGGATATATATCTTCTTGGTGGCTGATCAACAGCTCGCATACATGTATATACTTTAAATATGCTTATTATTGTGTTGTTTAATGTGCAGCAAATGACTACTTGGACCAGATGGTAATAAAGAAATAAAGTTTTGTTATTTTTCATCACAATTAAAATTCCTCCAGAAGACCTTTCTTCTAATGTCATCTACTGATGTAAGTCGGTTTTGGCCGTACAAGTTATAAACAATTTTTTTCTAAACCAGCAATTACGACATCCCAGCTCTTTAAAATCTTTTAGAAGGTTGGGATTATCTTGAAAAAGAAAGGCATATAGTCATTACCGTAGTCCGAGATATTCTCAACACTTTCAATATTAATCTTGATTTGATCAAAAAATATCAAGATTAGTATTGAAAGTGTCGAGAATATCCTAGAAACGACAACCGACCACGAGGACACCATAATATCTTACCTACTCCTCTTCGCATCTCAAATTAATGGAGGTGCTGAAACATATTTTATTTTGCGTTCTTGTTCGGGCGAAATAGACATCCCAATCATTCTCTCCGCAAACGATGATACAAATATACAAATTTTGATCAATAATGAGATGGGCAAGGGTAGAAAATATCGGGAAAGGCGACATCAGTAGATTGATGACGCTAGAAAAAATCTTATAAACATATTTAGAGATGTCTCGTCAAGCTCTTAGATTGATGACGCTAGAAAAAATCTTATAAACATATTTAGAGATGTCTCGTCAAGCTCTTAGACAATCATCATTTAAATCCTATAAACTCATTTCCCGCCAATTTTATCCCCACTCCACCCCACCCTCCACACACCTGCTACCCCCACCCCACCTCCCCACAAATCAAAACCGTTGTCCAGAGGCATCATAAACCCTTATTAATAGATGGGCAGTCCTAGAAATTTGTTTTATTAATATATTATGTCAACATAATGACATGCCCCATCCCACCCGTCCACACACACAGCCATTGTAGACTTTGGACCCCCTATATCTCGCAAAAGCCCCTCAAACACCTGATTACCACCCAGATTCGGAATCTACACAAAAAACTGGTCTAGTTGGTCTCATAAATTCACAGCTCGGGTGGCGATCCCCCCCCCCCTTCAGCCATCGGACTATAGCTATATGTGAGTGACTTGTGTTCATTGCGAGTAGGAAACCCACGAGGTTGGACAGGCGACCCTACTCCTTGTCACGTAAAACCAGGGAATCGCAACCACGCCAGTTGACTCAATATCAGACCTTATGATACAGCGCGCATGTGCTAACCATTCGACCCCCTCCCCACCAAACCTTTAGAAGATAGGCTATGTTACTATGTGACATTTGTAAAGATTGATCTTGAAGGGATTTCATTGATAAAATCAGTCTGGTGAGAATAATTGACAATTAGCATAAAGTCAACAGGGGTAGAATTTCTAACGTAATAAACCTTCGCTGATTGTTTTGCACTCAATTCAAATTAAATCACTCAAATATTTGTCAGAATGTCAAAAGATTGAGTTTCCTGGCAACAGCCAATAGGAGACG
Source organism: Patella ulyssiponensis (assembly GCA_963678685.1). Taxonomy (NCBI): domain Eukaryota; kingdom Metazoa; phylum Mollusca; class Gastropoda; family Patellidae; genus Patella; species Patella ulyssiponensis. The sequence goes on from OY783226.1 coordinate 95,133,574, forward strand.
ATGTGGTCAGCGCGAGGACAGATGTAATGGACAGGTGTCAGGAAACCACGTGCTTATCTCGCGCTCCATCACGCGCTCATTCAAGCATACTATTATTTGTTGTTGGCTATTTAAATGTGTGGCTAATTATTTTTAAAGACCCGGGGATTATGAATGAATTCCCTTGTTGGAAGCCTTCGACCGTTCGTAAAGAAATATGCCGAGAGAACAGCACAATATGTTTCGTTTTTTTTTTTTTAAAATGATTTATGAACAATCACTTTAAACAAAATATTGTTTTTTTCTGCGTGGAGTACGAAGGAAATGAAATGGGGTTTAACGTCCTAGCTTTTTGTTCCGATTTGGTTAATGAAGACAGGTAGACGCCGTGCAGTGTGCTGTGGGTGGGGTGGGCGTATCGAATGGATCTTTTTCGTGCACGGCAATCGGTTTTTCGTCACAGACTATATGCCGACCTTCGCCAGACCCTCTGTCTTGCAACACTAATAAGCGGGAAGGACGCCGGAAAAATCTGATGAACTTGGCTGTAAAATACTTTGACATTTTGGGTGTTGGGATGGCCGAGTGGTCTAGAGTGCCGCGCTTCGACCTCTAGGTGGCCGGTCACCTCTGGCTTGCGGCTGTGGGTTCGAGTCCTGGTGTGAGCGTATGTGGCACGGAGATAGGGGCGTCTTCTCAACCTCGTTGGTTTCCTCCGGGCACTCCGGTTTCCTCCCACTGCTAAAGACCCCTACGCCCATGCGAATTATTGAAATAAAAATTGAAACCATATGTTAGTCCCAGAATGACCTAGTTTGTGTCGAGTGGACGTTAAATCCCATTTCTCTCTCTCTCTCACTTTGACATTTTGAGACTAACACGTAATTTTAGTTCAGTTGAAATTCGACAAAGAGTAAGTGGAAGCGTATCACGCTGGATGGCGTAACCACGTGATCATTATCACGCTTGGAGTGAGCGAGAAATCTGGTTTAACGGCCAATCGACACAAACTGGCTCATTTCGGGACTAACACATGGTTCAATTTTAGTTCAATAATCCGGCAAGCGCGTGGGGGTCTTTAGCAAAATTCACGAGGTCCAGCGACCTACTCCATCTCGCGTACAAGCTGTGAATCCAAACCATTTGACTCAATGCCAGACCTTGTGATATAAAGCGGACACGTTAGCCATTTCTGTACATGACAACCATTCATATATGCTACCAAATTAGTAGTGATCCTATATCTAGCTGTTAAGGAAATTTGACAGTTGACAAAGCATGATGCCATCATCATCTCCAAATGATATAATATATACCGTGACTTTTAAAGAGAGAAATCCAACACCCGGGTTGGCATCAATTTTTATAACGAATTAATAGGATCACACTGTGATTCAATTTCATTGATACAAAGCATGAATTGTGATATGACATCATTATTTCGTGTTTTAAACCCATTCATCCCACTATCTGAATATACAGGATAAAGCCAACGACCGGGACACTTTTTAAATAAAAGTGCTGTTACATTTTTTTAATGTAGCTGAGCCTCCCGCTTGATTCGCCCTATTACCACGTTTTTGTTGAGTTCAGGGTTATTGGGTTTTTTTGTTTTGTTTTTTTTTAGGTCTTTTTGTTTTCGGGGGTTCCGATTGGAGGTGAGTTGCTGTTGGTGGGGTCTTGATGTCTTTTTTTAAAGAATAAAGAAGTTGTTGGGTACCGTAAATCTATAGTAGATTTCTTTTATTACTTTCAGTCAAGCAAGGAGAGGACGAATTAAACAAATGTTTTTTATTCTCATATCTGTGTACAATTATGCTCTGCAGAGTTGTCTCCCATTAAAATCCCATTATTTTAATATTTTTATATTTAGCAAATTGAAAATGTGCAATGCTTTTTACTGTATAATTTGTTATGTTTTAGGATGCGTTAGATAGGAATGCGCATTATCACTATTATCACTGATTGCTATTTCAGGGATTTGAAATCCTTCTTTGATTGGCATATCAACTAAATAATTTATCCGACTTCTGTTCCGATTGGCAACTAAAACTAAATCCCAATAAAACAAAAATAATGACGTTTCTTAATTCTAAAACAAGTAAAAAGCAAAAGTGTGTATATAAATTTTATTTTGACGAATTTGAACTCCAAAATACCGAAACGTACAATTATCTTGGATTAACGACAACAAATAATTCAAGCTTCAATGAAAAAAGCCCGACGGGCGTGGTATGCGATAAGACAGAAACTATACTGAATCCCTGCCCTCTACAGTAGGCCTAATGATAAAACTTTATCATTCTATTGTTAAGCAGATTAGATAGCTCTTTATGGGGCAGAGATTTGGGGTTCGTACGTTATCAAAAACAAAACCAAAATTAAGATTGATAGGTGGGATAAATTTGAAGAAGATACTAGTATGTACCCCACACCCTTGAGTGCCTGGGGTGTTTTCCTCCAGGATTTTGTTTTAAAATTAGGATTAATTTCAGTGCATTTGAGACAATTTAGGCATCGATTTCATTGACGTTTAGAATTCGTTGACAATTTGAGTATTTTAAACAGACTCTTTCTCTTATGATGTTTTCATTTATTGAATTTAATGAAATTAATTTAGATTACCCAGAATTGTGGGGGCCCCTAAGTGCGGGGGCCCCGGACATTTGTCCCACTTTGCCCCCCTTAGATCCGGTACGGTACTGGTAAACATTTAAAAGTTCAGAACAATCGACATCCTTTTTCAGAGAGTTCTTATTTATTCATCGAGTTCACAGGCTACAAAGCTAACAAATTTTTGCTGTTTATCTAAATTTATATTGCATTATTTATTTATTTATTTCATTTATTTCATTATCTATTTATTGAAGATGGTTCGTCTATTTTTATAAGGTCACCTCTGGCTTGCGGCTGTTGTTTCGTATGAGCTTATGTGGCATGGTGAAATATGGGCGCCTTCTCAACCTTGTGGGTTTCCTCTGGGCACTCCGGTTTCCTCCCACTGCTAAAGACCCCTACACGCAAGCGAATTATTGAAATAAAATTGAACCATGTTAGTCCCGAAATGACCTAGTTTGTGTCGAGTGGACGTTAAACCCCATTTTTCTCTCTCTCTCTCTCTTTTTATTAATTTTTATCTCATTTCCTACTTTCGTTTTATAGTCGCTGTTGTCAAGCAAGATATTTATAATGTAATTTACACTTTAACGATTGGTGTCTGGGCAATCATTGCTAAAATATTTCCTATTAATTTATGTACATGCGCATGAACGATTTCCGGCCCTTTTCACCACGTTCAAAATGTCTTCAGCAGGAGGCGACAATAACGCGGCTTTATTGCCAATTGTTTATGATTACTTGAAAGACTCCTGCCAGGAAATAGCCGATGCGTTTCAGAAGAAATTCAAGTTTGTAAGTATGCTAAAGATTGCCCCCAGCGTTCTCGCCTAACCCCACGAAACGGGCGACAGAAATGGTGTTTTCCGAAAATGAGATGTTTTCAATAGCCACCGAACACGTGTTTTTAGGGATGATATTAGCGCACACTAAGTCTATTAGGCTACAGCGAGTCAGTATTCGATAAACTCGACAATTTGTGTAAGGAAATATTAATCGCACATAATGGTCTTAATTTTGTTTACACAAATCAGATGATATAGTAAAGGACGTATGGGTCTAAATAAAGTAAATTTATTTTATGGAAACTGACTATTACTATTACTGAGTTCGATTAATTAAATTTTAAATGGACGAGAGTGGTTTGAAAACCACATGGTAATGTAATAAGAATTTATGTAAAGTGATTTATGCTCAATTAATGAAAAAAATATTTAAATTCTAATCAATTGTTCGGTGAACTACGTGAACAGTTCAAATTGAGCGACAGTCATTTACACCTTCGTACTCCATTCCACACATTTTCTGGACATGTGTTCAGTGTTGAAAGATTTTTTTAAAAAAAAAAATTGTCTTCATCAAGGGAATAAGAATACCTGTTGTAAACTTACTGGCAGACACAGACTGAATAGTAAAATTTTTAAATTATGTTTCAGAAACCAAGTCCGAAATCTCCAAAGTTACACTCCATATACAAAGACTGGGCCGGGTGAGTAAACTTATTACATAAGGTACTTATCTAGCAGCTGATATAAATAAACATACCAAAACTAGTGCTGGGTATTGCGACTCCAGTCACGATACGATACGTATTGCGATTCATGTACCACGATACGATACGTATCGCGATTCATAACTAGGTCATAGATTTATCAATAAAACAACAAATTAAATAAGTGATTGTGTTTTTAATGAAGTCACTAAAACCAGGAAATAAATAAACTTGATTAGGCCTACTATTTAGTAGTAAACTCTAATCCTAGCAGACGAACTTAGACAAGAAGACAGTCGCCACTATGGACACCATGGTGTCTTGTCAAGTGAGTGATGAGATTGGTTGTATTACCACAATATTTTAGAATAGTTTTGCATATTCTACAAACAATTTTCGTTGTGTCACCCTTTAAAAACCCAAAATGTTCCCATTTGTTATTGCGACTGTGTTTACCGCCATTTTGATTTTTACAAGAGCTACTATCTATTATATTTACGTTCTAAATTTATAAAATTCGAGAGTAAAATGTTGTTTTATGTATTCAAATACCGGGTATGTATGTTTTATTAACTAAGCCTTATAACAAACTTTAAAATTCGGAAACAAAACGAAAAGATGTTAAAATGTTGTTAATCTTAACCTACGAAACTAACGGTAATTACGGTCGTGCGCTATTTATAGTAACACACATGTCAAGACTACTGGACATCGTTTGCGAAGTGTCATTGTTTCAAATAAAGTTTAGGGTTGAGGATATAATTTAAAGTTCATAATATAGTTGATAAAAAGCAAAAAAGAATCGTGAAAAATCGATTCGGCATCCCGCGATTCAATACAGGTATCGTTAAGACGGTGAATCGCGATACATCGATTCACTGATTTATCGTGCCAGCACTAACCAAAACGTTGTTTGACGTAATGTCCACTTAAAGTTACATTATGGGAGATAAGATAAAGAGATGGCAGTTCTCACTATAATAGTTAAAAACTAGATAGTGTAAAGGTAATTTGCTGAAAATTTCAGTCAAATTGATCCACTATTAGCCGAGAAAAAAGCGTTTGAAATATTCACATAGCCTCGGTCATCATTACTCAGATCATTAATATAAACAGCATAGTCTCAATTATCCACTTGATTGATTTAATTATCAACGGCCATTAAGCGGCATATAGGATTTTAATCCGCCAACATAGAAGGCTAGCCTTGACATCAAGAGTTTATTATGGTTGGGATATGTTAATTAATGTCTAATTGATTATTTAGATAACATTTCAGGCCTAAAGAAAGACTTGTAATAAGCAGATTTTGCTCTTGCATAATGCTATTTTAAGCTTATTGAATATTTAATAAATAAGATTTTGATTCCCTGGTTGTATGTGACAAGGAGTAGGGTGGTCTATCAACCCTTGTGAGTCCTCCCAGGGTTCCCCGGTTTCCTCCCACTGGTAAAGGCCCCTATGCACAAGCGAATTATTGAAATAAAATGGAACCATGTCCCTAAATGATCTAGGTTATGTTGAGGCTGACCTTAAAAATATCTTTGTTTCGCCTAACCCGACCGACTAACTAAAACCACCCCCGACCCAAATTATTTTATTGCACTTTTCCGCGATCTTTTTATTTTATTTTGTGTGTCAACCTGAAATATATCACGGGAGTTATTTCCCTTTACTATGGCTATGGTTTGATGCGTTTGATTCATTATTGAAACTGGTTGATCAAGACGAAAGCGTCATAGGTGTCGCTTCTCAACAAAATGGTTGCAGACGAAAGCATGTCCATCCCTACGAAATGATTCTGCCTTTGTCTGTGGAGCGTCGTTTTAAACTTGACGGCGATATTTTCAATATCCGTTAGAGAAAAATGAAGGCACAACCCGAACGATTGTTAAAAACGTGTTGAAGAAAATTCACACTTCAAGTTCGGAGCAAATCGTGTGCGAGTCGTGCATCACTAAAGTTTAAAATCCCGATGCGATGTCATTCAATATTGATTTGTTTACAGCTTATAAGTAAGTTATCCATTTTCTGTATGGGCTTCTCTGACTTAAAAAAAAAAATCTGAAAAAAAAACCGACCTACCGACCCTTCTCCTCAATTGTGGGTCGGGTTTGGTGAAACAAAGATATTTTTAAGGTCAGCCTGAGTGGATTTAAACACATACACTCTCTCCCTCTCTCTCATATATGTCTTTGTTAAGAGCACATGAGCACATTTATGGGGCAGTTTAGCACTATAAAAATTTGTAATAATAATGTAAGTCTAAAAATTACAGTCTCTGTTAAAAGACTGTTAAACCTCAAATCTCTTTTCACATTATGAAATATCAACTAAAAGTCTCAAGTAACAATTTTGTTTTATTTTAGGAAAAGAAAAACTGAAACATTGAATGGTCCAGCAACTAAAAAAACAAAAAAAGAGGAATCATCTGATTCAAGGTGGGCATTATATTTAGTTCATATAGGTCTTGTGGCTGTTGAAGATCATCTTGATTTTCCAGTGCAGTGCATCACAGAGGGTCTGTCGACATATGTAGTCGCTTTGATGAGACAAATAAGCTGAGGTCCGATGTACACATTGGCATTCTGAAAGATCCTTGGCAGTGTTTATTTCGCCAATATCAAATATACTAACTTAATTATTATGAAATTCAATGTAAAAGTAGTCAGTTTTGCCACTGTCTGTGCTAAATTTCACTCATAGCACGCTGTATGGCGTGTTCCAGTCCTCATTGGCCCAATCGAGGCAGAACAGTAGGACGATAAACTTGGTTTTATTTTCATTTCTAGGAATTATTGTATGTCTTATATCCAATTATTTTTGTCATTTCAGTGATTCATCAGATGAAGAAACAACACCCCCAGCTAAAAAGACAAATGGCCCAAAACCGAAACAAACACCCAGTAAACGAGGCAGAGATTCCAGTAGCGATAGCTCGGATTCTTCAGAAGAGGATACCAAGAAAAAAGTTGTCAAGAAGCCACAAGCTAAAGTAGCAAAAGTGACACCAAAAGGTAAAGCAGCTAAAGAATCGGATTCCGACTCGGATTCAGAGAGCAGTGAAGATGAAGCGACTAAGGCAAAAGCCAAACCCAAGGCTAAAACAACTACGCCCAAAACTGTTCCAAAAGTGACTCCTAAAAAAGCTGAATCTTCAGATAGTTCTGATAGCAGTGACGAGGAAGACACTAAACCAAAAGCAAAATCAGCCCCTGTAAAAACTGCAGTCAAGAAGGCGGCTGCTCCTAAAAAGGCAGAATCATCCTCTGATTCTTCAGACAGCAGTGAAGATGAAAAACCCAAAACTACAAAAGCTAAAGCTGTAACACCCAAAGTTCCAGTTAAAAGTACCCCTAAGGTAACTCCTAAATCTACCCCAAAAAAGCCCGATTCTTCTTCTGATTCCTCATCTTCAGACAGCAGCGAGGATGAAAAACCTAAACCTAAGACAACTGCTAAAGTAACCCCTAAAACACAAACTACAGTTACGCCAAAAGGGACCCCAAAAGCAGCAGCTGGAAAGACAGCTCCTAAAGCTACAGTTAAAAAAGAGGAATCGGACTCGTCGGATAGCAGCGAAGATGAAAAACCCAAAACTGCTAAGGCAACCCCCAAAACAGTTACATCTAAAGCAACTCCTAAAACAATCTCTAAAGCAGCTACTAAAAAGGATGATTCATCGGATTCTTCAGACAGTAGTGAAGATGAAAAACCAAAACCAGTTACTCCTAAAGCAGCAATTTCTAAGCCATCCCCAAAGGTTGCTGTAGCTGCGAAAAAGAAAGCGGAGTCTAGTTCCAGCAGTGATTCAAGCTCTGAAGAAGAGAAACCTACCCCAAAGAAAACACCTGTTAAGCCAGCAGTTGTAAAACCGAAGGTTGTACCAAAGGTGGCCACTAAACCAGAATCAAGCGATAGCAGCAGTTCTGAATCTGAGGATGAAAAGCCTAAAAAGCCTTCACAGTCAAAGATCGCTGCGAAATCACCAGCAGCAAAGTCAACTCAAAAAGTAAAGTCAGCTAAACATAGCGGGACCAGTGACTCAGATAGTGACTCATCAGATACAGATACAAACACTAAAAAAGCTGCAATAAAACCTAAAGTTGCTCCTAAAACTGCAGTTAAACCATCTCCAAAACCTGTAGCCAAAGCTGCTGAAAGCTCAAGTTCTGATTCAAGTTCTGAAGAAGAAACGAAGCCAAAGGCTAAAGCAGTAGTTAAACCATTAGCAAAGACTCCCACCAAAGCAGTGCCAACTCCCAAGATGACACCGAAAGCCAAGAAGGATTCAAGTTCAGATTCTGATTCCTCCAGTGAAGATGAAAGCAGGGTGACTGAATCAATTTTAAAGAAATCAACACCTTTAGCAAAGTCCACACCAGCCCCTTCAAAAATAAAATCAGTTCTCAAGAAACCTGTAACAAAAAAAGATTCCAGTAGCTCAGATTCCAGTTCTGAGGATGAAGCCCCAAAAAGTAAATTAACTCCAGCAGCAAAGAAAACCCCAGTAAAAACAACCCCAAAAACTGCTGTCAAGAAGGACTCCTCTTCCTCTTCAAGTTCAGATTCTGAAGAAGAATCAAAGTCTAAAGTAGTGAAAGCGACTGCTAAGGTTCCAACACCAAAAGCCAAAGTTGCTCCCAAAAAGGCAGCAGCTAGTTCAAGTGATTCAAGCTCTAGTGAGTCCGAGGAAGAAGTTAAGAAACCAACAGCTGCAAAGAAGTCACCCGCACCCTCAAAAAGCCCAGCAGCTAAAACAACCCCAAAAGTAACCAAGAAAGATTCCAGCTCAGATAGTTCCAGCAGTTCTGAAGACGAAAAGAAGCCCACAACCCCAGCTAGCAAAAAAGTAGCCCCCAAAACTCCTACCTCTGCTAAAGCTACCCCTAAACAAACAAAGAAAGATTCATCTAGTTCTGATTCATCAAGCGAGTCTGAAGATGAGAAACCAAAAAAGCCTGTCAACAAATCTTTAACAAAGACTCCTGTAAAGACTCCAGTTAATGGGAAAAAAGTTGCAGCTAAGAAAGACGAAAGTAGTTCCAGTTCAGACTCATCTTCTGAAGATGAGAAAAAGCCAGCACTGAAAACAAAATCCCCGGCAGTAAAGACTCCACAAGTTGTGAAAAAAACTGTTAAAAAAGAAGAAAGTTCTTCAGATTCTTCTGATAGCGAGTCCGAACCTGAAGCAAAAAAGCCTAAAACTCCCGTCTCCGCAAACAAACTAAAAGCAACTGTGAATAAAAATAAAAAAGACTCTAGTTCTTCTGACTCAAGTAGTTCAGAATCTGAGGACGAGAATCCAAAAACTCCTAAACTACCCAATGGAACCGCCAGTAAACCTAACACACCTTTATCTAACGGCAAGGTTTGTCATACAATTATACATTCCTTGTAATTGGTGGGGGGGAGTTCCCCTTGTAATTTTGTGGTTTGCCCTAACGCGTCTGTCATTGAGTCAGACATCAATTAACTTATCCAAACCATAATCAACTCTTGGTGTCATGATTAGGACCCAATCTGCTGCTCAACACCAATTCATGATAAAATCAAGAAATGAATTATAGAGACTTTTTTTATATATATATTGTATGGACCTTGCCAAAATTCAAACGATAAATTCTCAGTTTAGAGTGAATCAATTTGAAATTTTAAACAAATTCCCTTTACATTATTTAGTTTTTAACTATTATAGTGATAACTGCCTGCTCTTTATCAAATCTCCTGTAATGTATCTTTAAGTGTCTGTATCATGCAGGGGGGTTGGGGTGGTCTAGCTGGCCGGTCACCTCTGTCTTGCGGCTGTGGTGGGCGTATGTGGCATGGAGATAGGGGCGCCTTCTCAACCACATGGGTTTCCTCCGTGCACTCCTGTTTCCTCCCACTGCTGAAGAACCCTACGCGCAAGCGAATTATTGAAATGAAATTAAACCATGTCTTAGTCCCAAAATGACCTAGTTTGTGTCGAGTGGACGTTAAACCCCATTTCTCTCTCTATATCATTCATGTTCCAGGTGACCTGTAAATTAAGATATTAGTAGGCCGCTGCATATATATGCATATGTCAAAACAAAGCTTAATTCAATTTTACTCCTTGATTGAATGCCAACCTAAAACGGATGTGTAGGACTTCCTCCTCCTCTGCATGCCACTATTTACTGGCTCATTGGCACTTTTGCTACAAAAGAGTTCGAAGTTATAATTATTGTGCTGAAGTTTCTCTAACAATTTATAAATGTAATGTTGTTATGCTTGTGATATTTTCAGGGGTTGCGTAAACAGAATGAACCATTTCGTCGAGTGAAAGCAGAAGAAATGGAAGTTGATCACAGGTTACAAGATAATTCTTTTGAAGCTAAGGTACCACTGGTAGAATAAAAAAACATATTTTTCAGGATATAAGTCGATGTGGGGGTGTTGGATGGCTGAATAGTAAGCGCGCGAGTGCGTGGTATCATACGGCCTGCCATTGAGTCAACTGGCATGGCTTCGGATCCCTGGTTGTATGTGGCAAGGAGTAGGGTTGTCGTGAGTTTTCTCCAGGTTCTCTGGTTTCCTCCCACTGCTAAAGACCCCTACGCGCAAGCGAATTATTGAAATAAAATTAAACCATATGTTAGTCCCGAATTGAACTAGTTTGTGTCGAGTGGACGTTAAACCCCATTTCTCTCTCTTTCTACAAGTCGATGTGTAGCCTACACCTTAGCGTGTATGTAAAAGATCCCTTGACTGTTGGAATTCGATGTAAGAGTAGGTCACAGTGCTGTTGGCCAGGCTAATTTCACTAATAACACACTTTATGCCAGTCTTTATTAGGGCAGTTGGAGCAGAGCAGTCAGAAGTTCAACCCCATTTCATTTGTATGGTTGAAAGTTGGAAAAATATTAAAATATAACAATTCGACTTAAACTCTGCATTGACTTATACTCTGTAAAATACAGTTATTTCTACCATTACACACACAACAGTCAGTTTTAATTCCATTCTGTCATGGGATTTTACAAAGACTAATGTCTAGTTGTTTGGATGGGAACAAAAAAAAGAATAGGTCCTGTGTACGCATCATTGTTCATGTACAAAAAACCTTGACAGTTGGAATTCGAATTAACGGTAGCTTTGTTGTCCGTATAAAACTTCCCCCATAGCACAGACGTCAACCCCAGCATTAAAAGAACCCTTTACAGATGGGATTTGAAATAAGAGGGTCAGAAGGAGGTGTGGCTGAATGGTTAAAGGGTCATCATTCCGTCAAGTGGCTCAAGTGGCATGGTTTTGATTACCTGCTTGTTCGTGGCAAGGAGTAGGGTTGCCTGTCCAACTTCATGTGTTGTCAATGGGTCATCCGGTTTCCTCCCACTGCTAAAAGACCCCTACGCTCAACGATTTGATGAAATAAAATTGAACCATATAATAGTCCAGAAATGACCTAGTTTGTGTCGACTGGAGGTTATACCCCATTTCTCTCTTGAAACAAGAGTACACCGTAGTGCCATTGTCGGGACAAAATTTCCCTAATCTGGCACTAAATGGTGTGTGCCCGTCTTCCTTTCATTTCCCACCTGTCCAACCTCGTGGGCTTTCTCCGGGTACTCCGATTTCCTCCCACTGCTCCGGTTTCCTCCCACTGCTAAAGACCCCTACGCGCAAGCGGATTATTGAAATAAAATTAAACCATATGTTAGTCCCGAAATGACCTAGTTGTGTCGAGTGGACGTTAAACCCCATTTCTCTCTCTCTCTCTCCTCCCACTGCTAAAGACCCCTACGCGCAAGCGAATTATTGAAACAAAATTTAACCATTTTAATAGTCCCGAAATGACCTAGTTTTTGTCGGGTGGAAGTTAAACCCCATTTCTCTCTCTTTCTCCTTTCATTTCCAATATTGGAAGTGAAGTTGCATTAATATCGACAATGTGAACCCTCACCTTAATATTTGGTAACATTTACTTGTTTCACAGTATGTATATTTATATAACTTTACAAAAAATGTGTTTTTATTATTTCAGAAAAACGCAAAAGGCTCATGGGGCGAAAAAGCGAACTATGACTTAAAACATACAAAAGGGAAATCATTCAGACATGAAAAAACGAAGAAAAAACGTGGGAGCTATGCGGGTGGTAACATCGACTTTTCTGTGAATTCAATCAAATTTGACGATTAAACTGTGTCATGTACATATTTCATCAAGATTCTTAAGAAAACAACCGTGTTCAAGTTAATCTAGAATTTGTATCTAGAACGATAAACAACCGTGTTCAAGATAATCTAGAATTTGTATCTAGAACGATAAAAGGACAACAGTATTCAAGATATAACATACAATGTATCTTGAGCGAGAGAAGAAATCTTATTCAAGATATCTTGAACTTTGTAAGGTTTAATGTATAATGTGGATGAGATGACAACGGTTCAAACTATCTTGAACTCTGTCATGTGCAATGAGTCTAGAACGATAAAAAATAACGTATTCAAGATATCTTGAACTGTATCTGTAAAGTTCAATGTGCTTAGGATGATAAGATGAAAACTGTACCATGAAAGGAAGTGGCATTCAAGATATCTTGAAAAAATGAAGAAATATTGAGTGTTTGTGTGTATATCATTTCATTTAATTCAAAGACATTTTTCATGACCGATGACCAATTCTGGAAATGAAATAATACGAAATGTATCGTGCCCGACATAGATTGATATCAATTAAAACAAATTTGTACAAGACAAGAAGACCGGCATCAGGGAGAGAGACAGTCTGAGAAAGTCTTAATTTTGTAATACATGTACTTATGTACATCTATGATTGCACTCACTCCATCCATATTGCATGCTGCTCTAAGTGCATGGAAGATAATAGCTAATCATGATAATATGTAACAAACATATATTTGAGAACTGTTCATCTCCAATGTTAAGTTTTTCACGCTTGGGGAAATGAATGTATGATTGGCAGAAAGGTGTTAAACGATAGAAATATTGATTTGAAATCAAATCTTTCATAAATGCAAATGAATCAGTTTTTGGTGTTTAAATTTACAAAAGTTTTTAGAGATTGTATTTCCTTCATATTTAAAGAATACTTCACCTGGTCAACATTAAAGTTGAATTATGTTAAGATATAGATTAAGAATTGGTCGTTCTAGCTATAACAATTCAAAGACAGGCCATCTAATTCATTTATATCTCTGCCATCTGATGCTCTAGAGAATTGATTATGTGATTGTGATGTTAATAAATGTCTAAATAATAGTTTATAAAGCATTTGAAACCATAATAATAACAGTGTATATTTATTATGCGCAAATTTCCATACAGCTATGCATACTCAGAGCACCAAACACTATGTACACTGTGTATCATTCACTATTTACACAACAGTATATTCGGTCAATTAAACAGATGAGTCTTTAATCTGGATTTGAATGACCTACAATAAGCAGATGTAGCGGTTACATAATGTATCTTTAATCCAGTTATGACAAGAACTATGTTAAAGGTTAATTAATATTAGTAAACGTTGATTATTTTACTCCAGTTGATTATAGATTGATTGTTATTTAAGGTGGATGGTATGTTAATTGAATTTTAATTATTGAACTAATTAATGTTTTTTTGTTAATTATAAATTGCTATTTGCAATCTGATTAAAACACAGATCCTATTTCGTTTTGTTTTTATAGTTTCATTTTACTGGCCTTTACCACACTAGGATCTTGAAGAGTTTTTATATTACCTGCGTTCTAAATGGCGTGAGGGATTAGCCAATAAAACGGTCTGTTACAGCGATTTCTTGGCGTTTGATGCACAGAGCTGTGGGTAAACCCCTAGAAAAGTCAACACTGATTGGTTAATCAACATCTGACCTCATAGGGTCAAAACCCTTACATAACCTTCCAGTAAAACCGCTCAGATATTCATGTAGTGTAGGCCATCGAAAGTATAAAAATACGAAACGAAATATAGATGTGTACTTCAATCAGATTGGTGAATATGAGATATGGCCTGTTTTATAGTGGTGTTCGTTGGTGGGATTTTATGGGGGCTGTTTTCTTTTTGCATGGCTTTTATAGACAAATTACAAGTATTGTTGAAGTAATCAACAAGTGAACTATTTCAAACGAATTGAATAAAAACTTAAACATTGGCTTCCGTTCAAAGTTTTGCACAGAACATGGTTTTCTCTTATACCTGTATTAGGTTATATTAATTATTTTTTTACCATTTGTGATTCATGTCTTAGGTTAAAGTGTGGTATAAACATTTATTGTACACCTGTATGATCAAGACTTGGTACTAGCCCAGCTATAACTATCCATATTACTGTATGATCAAAACTAAAATCAAGACCAAGAATCATTTCTTCAAATTCATTTGTCAGTAGTTTTTTTGTACATTTCATAAGATTTATCTTTTCAGAATGCATATATTACATTTTTATTGTTAATGATGCATGGTGGAACAGACTAGAGTCGATTTATAGAATGGCTAACCCGCGGTATATATTTGACACTAGTTAAGCATTATGATGATTATATGTTGAAAACACATGATTTTTTTCCATTTGTGAGGGGGGAGGGGGTGCAACAACTCTAAACCATGTCGCAAAGCTTCACATTGCACTCCCTCTCACTTAGTCCCACTCAGCAAACCTCGACAGATTCCGGAACCTACATCTAGTCTCGGCTGTATGACGAATTTCCGCCATATTGGAACTACTTTAAAGGTCCCAGATGAAACATGGCTGCGCCCATGGTGTCTTGTTTGTTTGTAATAGCATCAAGTTTTCCCGTTAAAGTAAACCGGTAGGTTCCGGAATCTGTCGAGGTTTGCCAAGTGACTTAGCCCCTATCAATCCATTTTGTTCATTTGTGTTAATATACGTTGAACGACGAGTGAAATCTTGTTGAAATAAACCCTAGTAATTTATCCATAAATAGTGTTTAATTTAATTATGTTCGATTATTATTAAATACCTTTCAATAAATAAGAAAAAAGTCTGGAAAAAAAGTATTAAAGCTGATGATTATAATGAGTAGACGTCTTTGATTTGATAAATAAATTATTGATTTTATTTGATTGAATATATCGAGTTTGGTATGATAGTCTTGAATACATTCTAGGTCTATAGAAAGAAAGGTAATTAGGGTTTAATGTCCACTTGACACTGAACGAAAAACCAAGGTCCTGTGTATACATTGGCGTGACAGTTGGAGTTCGATATATGTAAGATTTGTCCGTAAAGCCATTGTACAAGCAAAGATTTCCAAGTATGGCGCGTATGCCTGTCTTCATTAGCCCAGTCGGAGCGGAACAGTTATAGGACGTTAACTCTATTTCATTTGCCCAGTTGGTGCTGTTGGATGTTAAAACGCCATTTGATTTTCTTATTTTGACCTTAATCAAGGGCTTTAGCGGATTCAATTATATTTTTCTTGTATAAATTTGATTTTTGTATATAAATATTATAATCCGATATCGTACTGTTAAATCATATTATTTACAGAATACAAATAAAACTTTTAAAACATTTGTCAAATTTTAATTACAAGTAGTTTCAATGGTTGATTGGTGTCAAGGGCAAGGCCATCAGCATATAAACAATTTCTCTGAGTCACAGTGGCTAAGTGGGTAAGACGCTGGCTTGCTAGCCTTGAGGTCGGGGGTTTGATCCCGGCATTGGCCGAGAAAGTTCATCCAAATTTTTCGGCGTGGTTCCCCCTTGTTAAGTGATGCAGGACCCGACAAGCCAGCTGTCTTTTTGTTCGGTTGGGACATAATGGGGGATAGGGGTTGATATTGACGATAACTTCCCGCTTTAAGGAGAGAGAAAGTTTTTAGGGTCATCAACGCAAGCTATGGAGGGAACTGGAGAAAACCTACGATGTTGAACAGGTGACCCGATTAGTCTCGTACAAGAGGAGAATCAAAACATTTCACTTGACTCTAGCCGACACTACATCTCCAAAGGCACCGCTGGGGTGTAATTTCAACATGGCACAAACTGGATCATTTGGGCACTAACATGATTCAATTTTATTCCAATAATTTGCTTCCGTGTAAGGGGGGTTGGGATGGCCTAGTGGTCTAGAGTGCTGCACTTCGACCTCTAGCTGGCCAGTCACCTCTGGCTTGCGGCTGTGGTTTCGATCCCTGGTGTGAGCTTATGTGGCATGGAGATAGGGGCGCCTTCTCAACCTCGTGGGTTTCCTCCAGGCACTCCGGTTTCCTCCCACTGCTAAAGACCCCTACGCGCAAGCGAATTATTGAAATAAAATTGAAACATATGTTAGTCCCGAAATGACCTAGTTTGTGTAGAGTGGACGTTAAACCCCATTTCTCTCTCTCGCTTCCGTGTAAAGGTTTTTAGATGAGACCAGAGAACACCCACAAGGTCGGACATATTTAACAATGGAGACTGCGAATTATATTTTTTGATCCTCCCAATCCTGTCCTATGCTGGACTTGCCTCACAATCATGACTTGCTCGTCTCGCAAGTTTTGTTTTTTAAGAAAACGTCTGCAATATCACCCTCAGTGGAAACCACCACTAACAAACATACAAACAAATGTTCAAATCAACACAATCTTTTATCAATTTTTTAATAAAAACTCAATTTATAATACAATAAAAAAAAACATGGGCAGTATAAGAAATGTAGGTAGTTCGAGGAAACTCAAATAAAAATATTAATATTGTCTGCTTTGGCTTGTTTAACAATCTGCAGGGAATATTGGAAAATATTCAATTCGTAATATCTTCGTAAAATTATTTCGTTTTGTTTTTTTATACTTTCTATGGTCTACACTACATAAAGATCTGACAAGTTGTACTTGAAAGTCGCGTCAGAGGTCGTACAAATGGCTTTTGACCCTATGACATCAGGCATTGATTACTCAATCAGCGTCGATGATTCTAGCAGTTTACCCACAGTTCCATGCATGGCATGTCAAGAAATCGCTGTAACAGACCGATTCATTAGCTAATCCCTTAATTCAACCAAATGCCAGTATTATAACAACTCTTCCAGATCCTAATGTAGTGAAGACAAGTAAAACGTAATTATGAACTATAAAAAACGAAAGGAAATAGGATCTGTGTTTTAATCAGATTGCCAATATTGTAGTTTGATTACCAATCCCTCCAATGAAGACCAAAGGCTTCACACTCCTTTGATATGAGGTAAATGTTGCCCAGACTTTACTTTGATTTTAAATTAACACAGTCAGGGGCACAAATGTGTACACAGGACCTTGGTATTTCATCCCATCTAAACAACCAGACTGTGTTGCTTCTCAAGCCCTCCATCATAAAACAATGACAAGGATGAAATCAAGCTGGAAACCCAGCAGATCACATAGTTTCTCTGTTGACAGATTTTGTTATTTACAACAGCCGAATTAAGCATTACCTTCCAGAACCTTAATCTGAAATTCAGGTAGAATTGTTCATAAATAAATATTAAACACTTTATCGAATTAAAACATCATGACAACGATGTTTTAACAGTTGCAGCCAACTCTAATTTTTTTTGCCAAGCGAACGAAAACACACGTATGCTTATTTTTGCCTTATCACTGAAAATCTCAAACATCATAACTTGGTATTTTGTAAATTTCTTCGCACAGGAGAAACTATTTCTGAAGACTGTTGAATGCGCTGTGATTTTGTTGGTGAAAGACAGTCAGTCTCTGCCGTTGATTGTCTTTTCCATATATTACCATGACTACCATCCTCGTCGCTGTTAAAACTTACATTACCTGAGGTATCGCGATTTGTGATCTGAGTGAAGTTAGAGTCATCGAAACTTCTAATATAAGATTCGTCACAATCAAAAAGTTTTTCGTCTTCGTCATCAGTTCTGTATTGAGCGAACTGATTGGATGACGCAAGTTGTGATTGTAAGATTAACCCTGATTCGTCCAATGTTTTAATATAAGAATCATCACTATCAAAGAAAGAATCTGAATTATCTCCCTTTAAAATAGTGTTTTCTCTTCCTTCATTTGCCTCATCCATCGTTTCACCAGTTTTTAATTTCGCATGTGATATATTAGCATCATCACTAGATAAAAATTTATTTACAGAATTCCCCCCAGAGTTGTTTCCCTTGACATAATCTTCATCAGAGTTGTTTCCCTTTTTATCACCAGCCATAGAGTAGTTTCCCTTATAAGAACTAGAACTATAGTAGTTGTCTGCCTTAGTAGAACCTCTAGCAGAACTATTCTCCACAAATCCACCTGTGACAGAGTTATTGCCCTTAATATAACCAGACACAGAGTTGCTTCCCTTAGCACTATTTGAATTATCCTCTTCTCTATCGGAGTCGGAATCTGAGGGAAGTAATTCACAGAGAGCATCCATATATTCATCATCCCAATCATCGTCTCCCTCACACCAGCTCTCGGACACACCTTTGTTATTATCTTGGTTCTGTTTTCTCTCGTCTGTTGATTTATTGATAAAAGTATCCAGGTCTTCTTGTAGAGTCTGAAATAAATATTATGGAAACGAAATGAAATGGGGTTTCACGTCCTATTGTTCTGCTCCCAGGGCTAACGAAGATGGGCATACACCATACAGTGTGCTACAAGGGAAAATTTGCCTGGACAGTGGCACTACGGCCTTCTCTTATACGGAATTCCAAATGACAAGGGATCTTTTACGTGCACCAGGCCTAGAAATAACCGTTTTAGATGTACCTGACATTTTCAAGTTAGTGCCGAACATCTATGAATAATATCAATAAAAAAAAAACAAATCTGTGCCGGACAAAATGACCGGCAACAGAGTTTTTGTGTCTGACAAAGCCTGAATCTGTACCTGACATTGTCAGTGACAGGTGCCTTATTTCCAGGCTTGACATGCACGCCAATGTACACACCTGACCTCGTTTTTTTTGTCTCATCCAAACGACTAGACAGCTGTCATTATCAGGCATCATTGACAAGAGGGAACCATGCCAGAAAATCTGGATGAACTTTCTTGGCCCATGCAGCGATCAAACACCTGACCTTCACACTAGCGAGCCAGTGTCTTACCCACTTAACCCTGTGACCGCCTATATTTTTTATACATGTATTGTAGTTTATATCATTAATTTCGATAGAATGAATGACCAATGGCAAAGGGGTGGGGTGTGGTGCTGGATGGGGACATTGCCAATTTTTATCAATGACTTATAGGTGGAGTCAATGGGTTGAGGGTACAGGATGGGAATAATCTCACTAATTATGACGTCATATCAAAAATCCAAAAGTCCCAAAAATCCAAAATTCCCACAATCGATAAGCAAATGTAGAAAGAACAAGCATGCCATTGGCTTTCTAAAGGAGTAGTGCCCCAAGAACAAGAAAAAGATTACAAGAGTATGGAACAAGTTCCTGGTTGTAAAATGCCAATGGCTATTATCAGGGGCTTTCAATGGCATGTAGTAATAGAACTGGAATATACAGCATTGGAATAGATGGAATCGGTCTAATAACGAGATAGTGAGAAATGGGGTTTAACGTCCACTTGACACCAACTAGGTCTTTTCGCATTTCGATAATTCACTTGCGCGTATAGGTCTTTGACAGTGGGAGGAAACCGGAGGACCCATGAGATTGGACAGGCGATCCTACTCCTTGTCACGTACAACCAGGCCAGTTCACTCAATGGCAGACCTTATCATACAACGTGCACGTGCTAACCAATTAGCCATCCAACTCCCCAAAAACAATATTGATTAACTGACCTGCAGAATTTCAGGAAACTTCTGTACATTCTCCAATAACTTTTCTTTTAGTGAAGTTCTTCGTGGTCTGTGACTGGTTGTTATTGCACGGTCAATATTACACTTCTTGCCCACCATATAAACAGAACAGCGCCCTCTAGTAACGGCCGTGTAGACATGTTGCCAGTTTTCGTAGAATGATCTGTACACAACGTAAACAACCGCAGTCGATTCAGAACCCTGAAGTGGAAATGTGACAAACTTCATGTATAACAATTAATTCAGTTTGTATCCGATATAGCAGTGTTTCCGAGCTTGTGGTTCGTGGGTATTTTAGGAGTGTGTCAAACACCTTTTGGGCTCTTCAAAGAGGTTCTGCAAGGGGAAAATGGGGGTCTGTGAAGATTGTTGGCATTCGAACAATAAATTATAGTAGCTGATACCAGAGAAAGTGAGAGAGAGAGGGAGTGAGAGAGAGAGAGAGAGTGAGAGAGGGAGACCTCCATTTGTACTTGATAATAATAAGATAATACTTGTCGAAATCCCTTTGTGATGGTTTTATATAGAAATTGTATTGTGTTTTTGCTAAATGCCATTCAAGGATTCTATTCTAGAAGGATATTTATTTATCTGGTAGATATGACTAGAAGTGGTACCAAGTGTTCCAGGTGGATAATTACCTGATATGTATGAATAGTACGAGCCCAGCCATGTCTCATTTTACATTTCTTTACCAAATCACGATAGTTTACACAGACCATTTTCTCTTTAGGTTCTTCTTTATCAGTTAGAGTTATGTACCTTGTTGTTTTACCATCGGCTGACGTTTCGGAAACATCCTGTCAATTATATCAGTCATAAAAAAATATAAACAGGGGCAATAACTCTCATACTCTCTAATACAATCAAAACAAACTTCATAAATATCAAATTTTAGATAATTCAATCTCTGTTGTTTAACGTCCTACTGTTCTGCTATGACTGGGATAATGAAAACAGGGACATTTTGCCCGGGCAGCATCACAATGGCCTACTCTTATTTAGAATCCTAACTGCCACGAGATCTATCACATACACGGAACCTCAGATTTTTGTTCCATTAGGACGACTATATTATGTTGTCCCTTGTCAGACCCACTGTTCTACACCACTGACAAAATCCTGATGAACCCTCTTGGTCAACATAGGGACTAAACAAGGGAACTCCAGGTCAGCAAGCCAATGTCTTACTCAGTGTGAACCACCGCGGTTCCGGATATGTTTTTTGAAATGGGGACAGAGACAGCATGATCATAGAGGCGTTTGGGCATAGGCTTGTGGTTTGCAACTGCTGGATAAAAGATAGGTTGCCAGGCAACGAAACATACGCCCACAGCAGCTAACTCGTCCGGGCAGTCAACAAGGGTTATCGCATATTTTTACTTTTTTCGGTAATGAAACATTTGTAATACACTAAAAACTGATTAAGAGTAACAACTCATTATGTAATTATCAGAAAATCATTAGAATTTAATTGCTTTTTATAAAGTTTTACCCCACGCTAACAATTAGTATATACATGTACATGAAACATTTAATATCATGGATTTAGCTGTTCAGTTATCAAAATTCATTGAAAATCAAAATAGTTGTTCGTTTCAACACCTTAAACTCTGTGTATCAATCTGAAGTCAATCAGATGATAAGTTTGGCCTCTATAGCGTCACAAGATTTCTTGAAGTTATCAAGGGAGATAACTCTGGCAGTAATTATTTGAAATCTCTGAAAATTAATAGGCCTCTTCGTCTCATGACCTTAAACATTGTGTGTAAATTTAGAGTCTATCGGATATTAACTTTGGCCTCTAGAGCTTCCACAGGATTTTTTGAAGTGATCAAGGGCCATAACTCTGGCAGTAATTATTGAAAATCACTGAAAATCAATAGACGTCTTCGTCTCATGATCTTAGACACTGTGTATAAATTTCAAGTCAATCGGATATTAACTTTGGTCTCTAGAGCATCCACAAGATTTTTTGAAGTGATCAAGGGCCATAACTCTGGCAGTAATTATCAGAAATAGCTGAATATCAATAGGCTTCTTCGTGTCATCACGTTAAACACTGTGTATAAATTTAAAGTCAATCGGATATTAACTTTGGCCTTTAGAGCGTCCACAGGATTTTTTGAAGAGATCAAGGGCCATAACTCTGGCACTAATTATCGGAAATCGCTGAAAATCAATAGGCTTCTGCGCTGCGTCTCATGATCTTAAACAGTGTGTATAAATTTAAAGTCAATCGAATATTAACTTTGGGCTCTAGAGCATCCACAAGATTTTTTGAAGTGATCAAGGGCCATAACTCTGGCACTAATTATTGGAAATCGCTGAAAATCAATAGGCTTCTTCGTCTTATGACCTTAAACAGTGTGTATAAATTTAAAGTCAATCGAATATTAACTGTGGCCTCTAGAGCGTCCACAAGATTTTTTGAAGTGATCAAGGGCCATAACTCTGGCACTATTAATTGGAAATCGCTGAAAATCAATAGGCTTCTTCGTCTTATGACCTTAAACACTGTGTATAAATTTAAAGTCAATCGGATATCAAAGTTTAGCCTCTAGAGCGTCCACAAGATTTTTTGAAGTGATCAAGGGCCATATCTCTGGCAGTAATTATCAGAAATAGCTGAATATCAATAGGCTTCTTCGTGTCATCACGTTAAACACTGTGTATAAATTTAAAGTCAATCGGATATTAACTTTGGCCTCTAGAGCGTCCACAGGATTTTTTGAAGTGATCAAGGGCCATAACTCTGGCACTAATTATCGGAAATCGCTGAAAATCAATAGGCTTCTTCGTCTCATGACCTTAAACAGTGTGTATAAATTTAAAGTCAATCGAATATTAACTTTGGCCTCTAGAGCATCCACAAGATTTTTTGAAGTGATCAAGGGCCATAACTCTGGCACTAATTATTGGAAATCGCTGAAAATCAATAGGCTTCTTCGTCTTATGACCTTAAACAGTGTGTATAAATTTAAAGTCAATCGAATATTAACTTTGGCCTCTAGAGCGTCCACAAGATTTTTTGAAGTGATCAAGGGCCATAACTTTGGCACTAATTATTGGAAATCGCTGAAAATCAATAGGCTTCTTCGTCTTCTGACCTTAAACACTGTGTATAAATTTAAAGTCAATCGGATATTAACTTTAGCCTCTAGAGCGTCCACAAGCAATTGTGGACGCCAGACGGACGGACGGACGGGGGCGACGACAATATACGACCACATTTCAATGTGGGTGTATAAAAACCGGGCGCTCTGCTCGATAAAAATACTGATGAAAAACGATTAATGAGCGAGAGAAATGGGGTTTAACTTACACTGGACACAAACTAGATCATTTTGAGACTAACACGTGGTTTAATTTTATTTTAATAATTCACTTGCGTGTTGGGGTCTTTAGTAGTGAGAGGAAACTGGAGGAATCAGAGAAAACCCACGAGGTTGGACAGGCGACCTTATTCCTTGTCACGTCAACGCCAGTTGACTCAAAGACAGACTTTATGACACAACGCGCACACCATTCGGCCATCCATCCCCTAATGAATAAGGGGTCGACATTAGTAGGTAGAGGATGACAGGACCGCTTCTAAGACCCAGTCTACTTCTAAATACAGTTTAACATCCCACTTTTCTGCACCAACTGGGCTAGTGAAAAAACCTGCCGTGTGTAATGAAGGAAATTTTGCCCAGGCAGCATCAGTTAAAGAAGAAACATGTTAAAACTTACATGAATAATAAAAAACACTTCACCATTACATAGTCTAACATTTTTATTCTTTTTTTCTTTCTTCTTTTTTTGCGTCTGGGTTGACAAATCAGGTTGAGAAACTGGGAATAATTCTAGAAAGATAATTTATACTTGCATTCAAGGATTACAGTGGATTACAAATAGGTATAAATTAATTCACATTTGGATAAATCTAATAAATAATTCTAGGGGTTCATTTTTCATTCAATATTACATCAGGTAAATTATTACACAAAAGTTTAATCAAATTAATTCATAGTTCTTCTGGGAATTGATAAAGAGAGAGAGAGAAATGGGGTTTAACATCCACTTGGCTTCAACTAGGTCATTTCAGGACTAACTCATGGTTCAATTCTATTTGGTTGGATGGAACCAAAAATGGAGATCCTATGTACATTTTGGCATGCATGTAACAGATGCCTTGACAGCTGGAATTTGATACGTAAGTAGACTGTAGCGCTGCTGCCACGGCAAAATGCCCCTCAAGTATGGCGTATGCCTGTCTTCTTTAGCCCAAAAGATGCAGAACAGTAGAATGTTAATCCCCATTTTATTTCATTTTGTTAACCTTGCTCATGAGATTCAACTGTCAATTTATTTATCCCTGTGGGGTTCGGATGGCCGAATGGTTAGCAAATGTGTATTGTATCATAAAGCTTGTTACAGGGTCAACTGGCGTGGTTTCGACTCTGCAGTTGTACGTGACAAGAAGTAGGGTCACTTGTCCAACCTCATGGGTTTTCTCAGGGTCCTCCGCTTTCCTCCCTCTGCTAAAGACCAACACTGGGAGTGAACCCGCAACCTCTAGACTAGCGAGCTAGCAAAAAGAGTATAAGAAACCCTTTTTGTTTTCAAATTATTTTATTTAGGTCCTACCTTTATCAGTGTCTTCCATAATTAAATCAGCTGCTTCCTGACTACTAAAACCATTTCTAGCATTTCTATGACTTCTAGTCGAATTGCTGATTGTATGAGAACTGCTCGCAACTGCGGAGTCACCTTGTTGTTTTGGCCTCTTCTTGGCTGGTAATCGCGATCTGTAGTTGATTATCTCAGCATTTTTACTCATGCAAACTTTATCACCCTTTCGAAACAAATATCTCTTCCGATCATCCTTTGTAATGTGGTCATTATAAAATTTACAACATAATTCATTGATGCTTTCACAGCGTCGCCTAAAAAATATACATTTTATACTTTGACCTATATAATCTTCATTTACAATATTCCTAATCATCAGTGACCCCCACAATGAGAAGGTGGAGTGAAAAGGGAGAGAGAGAGAGAGAGGGGGGGAGGGTTTAACCTCAACTCAACATAAACTAGGTCATTTCAAGACTTACATATGGTTAAATCATATTTCATTAATTCACTTCCGCAGCGTAAGGGGTCTTCAGCAATGAGAGTAAATCCCAGAGAAAACCCACAAAGTGGGATAGGCGACCCTACTCCTTGGAAGTGAAAAGACAAATATAGAAAGATAGTATGGCCTACGTTGACAAGACCTTCGGGTATTACATGGACATTTCAGACTTTCTGACGGCCTTCTGACCTCTTTTATCATATGTGTTGTTTAAAGATACATTATATAAGATTTAGATAAAGAACTAACAATTATTGCTATAATAGTTCAAAAATAGATGATGTAAAATGAATAATTTGAAAAATTCATTTCAATTACTCTACTGCGAGCGAAGATATTAGCCTTTGAAGTTTTGACATGACGTATGCAATAATTGCAACCACCGTAATGGTTGTTTCAAACCAAGTCTTGTTCTTCCATTTTTAAATTAAATCAAAATATGGCTGAACCGTTCTAATCTATTTGATATCGGAGAAATACGATGACGTCAAGAGTTGATTATGGCCTGTATCAGTTAATTGAAGTCTAATTTATAATTTAGAATACATATGAGGCCTAAAGAAAATCCTGCAATGGGCAGATTTAGCTCTTGTATAATGTATGTTTAATATTTTTACCTTTGAAAACAAACAAACTGTGATGTTTCCTGATGAAGATTCGATGTTTTTAATAGATGACGAATTTGGGCATCTGAAATTGAGAAAAATCTAAACTGTTAAAAATGGAAGGAAGGAACTGGCAAAGCCAATCTGATTAAAACACAGACCCTATTTCATTTTTTATAGTTCAAAATTTCATTTTACTTGTCTTTACTACACTAGGATCTGGAAGAGTTGTTATCATTGACGTGTTCTGGATGATGTGAGGGATTAGCCAATGAAACGGTCTGTTACAGCAAGTTCTTGGTTTGTGGTGCACAGAACTGTAGGTAGACCACTAGAAACGTCAAGGCTGATTTATTAATCAATGCCTGACGTCATAGGGTCAAAAGTTGAAGGTCAGATCTTCATGTAGTGTAGGCCATCGGAAGTATAAAAAAAACACTAAACAAAATATAGATCTGTATTTTTATCAGATTGAGGTAGCAGAAGAGTTATTGTGTTCCAAAAAGAGTGGCGGGTGGACAGATAAACCTATTTCAATTTCTAAGAATAAATTCTGATTATTAAATTTTTCAAAAATACCTATTTCATTATCTCCCTCTTCAAATCCAATCTCCAAAAGGCGAAACTTTCTGTTGTCGTAATCTGGTAACTTCATTTGCGAAATCTTTGTTGCATTTCTAACGATTAGTTCTGATTCTGACCTGTGATTGGTTCGTAATTCCATACAACATCCAAGAGAAGATAACACATGAAAAATATCACAGAGAAAGTTTCCCGGTTCCACGGAGGGCAACTGCCGTACGTCACCTAATAAAATAATTTTGCGTAACCCCGCTAGTCTCTTGAGATTATTCAGCACTGTTGCAATCGTACGGACAGAGACTAGACTACATTCATCCACAACTAAAACTGATTTATTTTCAAACTTCCATCTTGGCATTTCTGGATCGATGTTTGGGTACGTTGCTTCATTACCAAAGACATTTTCAGAATTCTGAGTCGCGTCCATTTCTGAATTTAAATCTGTCACTCCATTTTTTACATTCTCTTCATATTGATTTTGACCATCCAATTTTTCATCCCCAAATTTTTTAGAGTATTTTTTTGATTTTCCATTTTGATTTTGATCACCAGATTTTTCATTTACAAAATTCGTAGCATTTTTTTGCGAGTTTTCATCATCGTCGCTTCTGTCGTCATCATCGTTGTTGCCCTGGTTACCAAACTGCCCCTTTTCTTTTAAGTATTCGGCCTTGCGTTTACAGAAACCCTTGTAACTCATTATAACATGATGTAAGGTAAACGACTCCATACACGCTTTACGTCCCAACAGATTCGCAGCTTTACCTTAAAATAGACAAAAGAGAGAGACATGGGGTTTAACTAGGGCTGCAACGATTCATCGATAAATCACGATGTTTTAAAAATCCATGATGTACGATACAATCAATGTCCGTATCGCGATTCCTTATCCAAATAAACATTTAACAAAAATAGACTAATATTCCTTTAAATGCGTAAATAAATTCATGAGCAAAATAACTTTTCTACTTTCAGCGAGTGTAAAGGCGTTCTCGACACTTGATGTGGCTTATTAGTTGATCAGGAAAATGCCACATTTAAAGTAAATCATAAAAGTAGGCCTATTGTTTAACTCATTTTCTATATCGCGATAGTAATCGTATCGTAGACTATGAATCGTGATGCACCGTCTGGCGTATTGTTGCAGCCCTAGGTTTAACATAGATTCAACACAAACCTGGTCAATTTGGGACTAACATATGGTTCGATTTTATTTCATTAATTCACTTGTGCGTAGGGGTCTTTAGCAGTGGGAGGAAACCAGAAGACATGGAGGAAAACCCTTCAGGTCATTTTGGGACTAACATATGGTAATGGGAGGAAACCATAATTAGATAAAAGACTCAATACCTACTAGGTCATTTCCATACTAACCTATGTTTCGATTTTACAAGCGGGGAAACGAAACAGAGCCAATTGACTCAATGACAGACCATATGATCTGTAGAACATGCAGCAAATCACTCAGCCACCCAACTCCCACGTTGTAATAGCCAGTTTTGTCTAAAGGCGTTATCCACAGTTTTCAAAATATTCAAGCTAATTCAGCCCACATCTTGAAAAATGGCTCTGGCCCATAGTAAACAAAAAATAAAATTCACAATTTTCATTAATAAAGTCGTCTTAGACATATTTTCGCTTATGCTAATGCCCAACCAAGTTATACTTACTCCTATCCCTTAACTTGGTGTAAGGGAATTTCCGACCTCCCACAACTAGTACTATTCATATTAAAACAGAAATTTGAACAAGTTTACCTGTTGGCGCTGTAAGCAGTATCGTTTCACCGAGAGGCGTTTTCGATAAATAATGAACATCTTCATCATCACTGTCCTCTTCGTTCTCATCACTGTCGTCATGGTCACCATTATTTAACGTTGATTGCATCATCTCTTTCTGTGATTTCCATGGAGATTTATAATATTGCATCGGTTGATCAAAACTTTTCTCATTCTCTTGTAAAATGCTTGATTCGTCTAAAGTTTGACTAGAGTTATCTTCCCCTGTTTTATTCAATGTATCACCTTTGTTTTCTGTTTCAACTTTCTGGCTGTAAAATATAGGATGTGAATGGAGTTACATGATGATGAAGGTCAAGGACAAACTAGTCGAATGATTCAGCCAAATCAATCAGCGACGAAATTTGCCTAGTGTGTCCACTGTCATTTGGCCGAATGATTCACCCTAATCAAACATTTTTGATATATTGCCATTCGGCAGAATTATATTGGCCGATGTCTGCTTTGCCGAAGCATTTGCCCAAATAGAATACATTAGCCAATCACCACTCATCATCCACTCATATCGAGAAGTCATGTGATTGATTGAATAGATGCCTCCATGTTTCACCATGTGACATGAAAGGTGATGCAATCGACTTATAAATCGGGCAAAACATTCGCCTAGTGTGTCCACCCATTCGGCCGATTAAAATTCATGCAAGCGTTAAGAGGGTCTTTTTAGTAGTAGGAGGAAATCAGAGAAAACCCTTGATGTTGGACAAGCAACCCACTCCTCGTCACGTACAACCGAGGATTCGAAACCATGCCAGTTGGTTCATTGACAGACCTTATGATACAGTGCGCACGTGCTAACCATTCGGCCATCCCCCCCCCATTAAAGCAAGGAATCGAAACCACACCACCTGATTCAATGAAAGACCTTATGATATAATGTGCAAGCGTTAAGCCATTCGGCCACCCCCTCTTACGAGCAAAAGGGAGAGAGAGAGAAATGGGGTTTAACATCCATTCGACACAAACTAGGTCATTTCGGAAATAACATATGGTTTAACTTTATTTCAATAATTTGCTTGCGTGTAGGGATCTTTAGCAGTGGGAGGAACCGGAGTGGGAGTGGCCGGAGGAAACCCATGAGGTTGAGAAGGCGCCCCTATCTCCATGCCACATACGCTCACACCAGGGATCGAAACCACAGCCGCAAGCCAGAGGTGACCGGCCAGTTAGAGGTCGAAGCGCGGCGCTCCAGACCACAAGGCCATCCCCCCCCCCAAGCAAAAGGAAGAATAAATATCCGTGTAAGTCAATCAATCTATATCTAACCTCTTGATACAGATGTGTTTTAATAACTGTGTTACTACCGTTGTCTTGCCACATCCGCCCTTCCCAGATAGCACTGCTACAGGATTATGGGTAATAAGATGAACAGCCCTCCATTGATCTGGATCACCATAGAGATTATCAAAATCATGACTGAAAAATAAGAAAAAGATTTTTGCATACAGCATATGTGAGCTGCTCCCACAAAACCAGGCTCTTGGTCATTCTTATAAAAATAGAGCTGGCACCGTATTTCAAGTCCACAGCCTAAGCTTTCCAAAAATGGAATTCTTTTTAAATTTGTCGTATCATATGGAGTTCGGCTCATTCACAGCAACAAGAAGGCATACAGTTTTTGCTTTTGTGCCCATAGTACAAAATAAAGTTGTGCAACAAGCTCCTGGTTTCGTAGGAGCGGGTAACATATACACTGTAATAAACAATCGCAGTAATGATCCTATAACAAAATAAAAACAAAAAATTCAAAAACTTCTATTACTTATAAAGGGGGTGGGTGTGTGGTGGCTGAATGGTTAGCAAGGCGTGTGTGTATCATAAGGTCTGTTAATAAGTCAACTTGCATGGTTTTGATTGCCCTGTTGTACCTGACAAGGAGTGCGGTCGCCTGTCCAACCTCATGAGTTTTCTACGGCCCCTTGACTTTCCTCCCACTGCTAAAGACCTCTATGCACAAGAGAATTATTGATATAAAATTGATCCATGTGTTAGTCCCAAAATGACATAGTTTGTATCAAATGGACGTTAAATCCCATTTCTCTCTCTCCCTTCCAAGGCCCCTGACAATATAAAAGATCCCTTACCTTGTAAAATCAACATCCCAATGACCCAATCTATTGTCTTCATCTTTGATCATGTCACTCAAATGTTTCGCTACATCTTTCTCCGCCTGCCAATTTCTCTTCAGGTAGATCTTAGTCTGACGGTCCTTTCCCTCACTTTTTATGATTGCGTGCTGTTCCAAATATTTCAACGCTTCTTCCCATTTCACGACCCGGTAATCATTAAAGAATTTTCCCATTTTCATTCGGAATTTTTCTATGTATGTATGGCCATTTTCTCTGGCATCTTTCTTCAAAAAGTCGTAAATGTTTAAAGCATCCTGGTAAACAGTAAGGAATGTAGTGAGCAGACGACATCTAATAAAATCGTTTAACGAAGCTTCCATTCCAATTAAACCGTATTGTTTGTACATAATCTATAAAAAAAGAAACAAAACGAAATAAAATAGGGTTTCAAGTCCTACTGTTCTGCTCTGACTGGGCTAATGAAGAAGGGCATATGCCATACAGTGTGCTATGAGTGGAATTTGGCCTGGACAGCGGGGCTATGGCCTACTCTTATATCGAATTACATCTGCCAAGGGATCTTTTACATGCATGCCAATGTATACACAGGGGTCTCGGTTTTCCGTACCATCCAAACAACTAGACAGTTAATTAATATCTATTAATAAGTTAGATAACATTTCAGGCCTAAAGAAGACCTGCAATAGGCAGATTTAACTCTGTATGTTAACTCTGATTTAACATAATGTATGTTTAACTAAAATAGAGCCCTGTGTTTTAATGCATCTAATACATCAATAAGAAACTACGTGCAAAGTTTTATGTTTCTGGGTCAAAGATTATTTCTCATAAACAGTAATTTTAAGTTGAGTAAATTCTTCAAATAAGTCTGAGAATGCTTTGTGAACTCAGGGCCTGGTGTTGACCAAGAAACATCCTCATGATTTACCAGTCTGGATTCCAATGTGCAATGGTAGAGAGTGGAGGAATGGCAATAAAAGTGGGCTTATTCATTGATATGGGACCAGGAACTGAGTTCCACCTGTTGGTGTGCACATAAAAGAACCTTTAACAATGCCGATGTCTGAGCAAAACTTTCCTTATGCTGCACTGCATGGCTCTTTTGGTGCAGAAAAAGTATTTCATTGTCATCTCACTAAATAACTACAGGATTACAAATACACAGATGTGGGTTCTGACCACTATATACCTAATATGTAACATATCACAAATACACAGTTGTGGGTTCAGATCACTGTATGCCTAATATGTAACATATCACAAATACACACATGTGGGTTCAGATCACTGTATTTGTTCAAAATGAATATCCATCGTAGATTTTTATCTTCAATATGTTCATATCATTCATGTATATGACTAAGTCACGGTAATATCCAGAGATATACCACTGACAAGGAGAAACCACGTCTGAAAATCTTGATGTAATGTCAAAAATGTTTTACCGAAGAGAATCCGAATTCCCAGGGATATTCCTGACGACAAGAGTCCAACTGACTAAGATTATGTGAGCCAACAGTTTGAAAAATGGACAGAAACTGTTTGGGACGGAGTTGACCAAGAAATTGAAACAGTTCTGGAAAATGGACAACTGCTTGCAGGAGTCGAACTTGCTCTGTAG
The DNA here is from genome assembly GCA_963678685.1 of Patella ulyssiponensis. Taxonomy (NCBI): domain Eukaryota; kingdom Metazoa; phylum Mollusca; class Gastropoda; family Patellidae; genus Patella; species Patella ulyssiponensis. The sequence continues at coordinate 95,165,226 of OY783226.1, forward strand.
AGAAAAAGAAAATATAAAAATGAATAGGCATTTCATAGAATTAGAATGTAAATAAAGAGTTAAATGGGAGTAGTCTCCCTTGGTAATAAAGATGAATATAAACATCTGTTATTGTTGTAATAATTGATGTAGAAATAAACGGTCAATAAACTGTCTGTTAATTCTAAATTACCTCCCTTAGAATGCCAGTAAACATAGGATAAATATATATATATATATAAATATCTTACCTGAACTGCGAATGTGAGGCCAAATCCTCTCTACTTGATATCTATTTGATTCATTATCAAATTGTTTATAATACTTTTCAAAATTCTCAAAATAAAGACTATTTTCATATCCATTATCTCTGTAAAAAGACGATCATAATTCTATTAGTAAAATATACAATCTGATTAAAGCGGAAATTTCAAAACATAATTATTTCTATGTCTTTTGCTCAATAGGTTGTCAACTCACTATTATATTAGAGGCACAAATATCTGTGACACAGGAAATAATAACACAATTACCTCCCTTGTTTTCCATTCACCCCTATGGAATCGCTATCTTCAAACGTTTGAATTTGAAGTTGAAAATTATATTTTCGCCAATTTCTCAACTGACAATAGTGAATTATAGGATTAATAGGATTATTCTTTAACAAGGTAGGACTGTTTATAGATACAATCTATTTTAGGCCTTTATTTTAATATATTTTAAAAATATAACTTAAAAATATGAAATTGGAACTTTAAAACACAGACGCTATTTCGGTTAGTTTTTTATAGTTCCAAATTTCGTTTTGTTTGTCTTCACAACACTATGATCTGGAAGAGTTGTTATATTACCGGCGTTCTAGTTGATGTGAGGAACGAGCCATGAAACTATCTGTTACAGCTAGTTCTTGATGTGCTCTGCACGAACTGTGGGTAAACCCACAGAAATATCAACGCTGATTGATTAATCCATGTCTGACATCATAGGGTCAAAAGCCGCAATGCTACCTCTCACTACAACTGGAGAGATCTTCAAGTAGAATAGGCCATCGAAAGTATAAATCTGTATTTTAATCAGATTGATTTGATACAGATGACACGATACCCTTTGTCTTAAAGCGAGAATTTCGTATTTTTATGTTATATTTTTAAAATGTATTAAAATATAGCCTTAAAATAGATGGTATCTATAAACAGTCTTACCTTGTTGTAGAATAACCCTTTTAATCCTATAATTCACCATTGCCAGTTGAGAAATTGGCAAATATGTCATTTTCAACTTCAAATTCAAATGTTTGAAGATAGCTATTGCATGAGTAGAATATAAAATCAAGGGAGGTAATTGTGTTATTATTTCTGTTGTGAATGAATTTTTAGTGTGGGGAATAATACTTATGATCGTATAATGGTTGACAACCTATTGAGCATAAGACATAGAAATAATTATGTTTTGACTCTTTTAGAAAATATGAAATTCTCGATTTAAATTTCCATGGGAACATATAAAAACATTTTCTTACCGAATAAATTGTTCAAAAGCTGTTCCCCTTTTCTCCTGCATATCAGAATCATCGTGCGGCTCCGTAACTTTATTGATAAACATAGTCATAAGTTTATGTCGGATTACATCTTCATCTTTTCTTATCTCGTATTTTATTGGTCGTGTCTGGTCAACGAAGAACACATGTTGTCGATTACCTTGGTAAATATGACATGTGACCTTCCACCATGGATCAACCAATGGGAACTGGCCTTTACAAACATATGATTTGCCTCCTTCTCTGATTTGTTTGATCGTAACTGTAAAATATATTATAAATAATCAATGAATATACATGTCATCAGTCAATATCTAACTTTTAAATCTAGGCTCAATTATAGGTGTAGTAAATAATGTAACTGATTCGATCATCATGGGGAGGGGTGGGGCCGGAGGGTGGGGCCAGAGTGGTCTCTAGTATCGCGCACTTCGTGCTCTACTAGCTGACTAGCTACGAGAATGTACCTAAAGTCGTTGATATATACTGATGTGTTTGTTTTTAGCTACGATTGGATGCCTTTAGTTCCAAGCGGCAAACTCAATTTCTTTATTAATGCATGTAACATCTTCAAAATAAGATACGCTTATACTATTGTGGCTAACTAAACTAACAGAGGCCAATGCAGTGGCACAACTATCGCCTAACTCCAAATATTCACATATCGGGACTAAATCTTATAAAACTATATAGCCGTCCGATGCAAGCGTTTTAAAGTGTGAATCCATTTCGATCTAAAAAGATTCAAAAATTACTCAACGTGACATATCATTTATGTCTCAGTCGGGCTCAGTCATTGCAATCCCAATTATTTGTATCGTTACATTTCTACATATCAGTATTTTAAACGATTTGGGAATGCTTACTAAATTGAACAGTGGTATGATCATAAACCGTTATATAAACGATTGAATTTCGTTTGGGTTAAGTAAAAATAATTTTCACTCAGCTTTGGGTGTTCATATTTTTTATAAGGCGTATATGGACCAGAATAAATTTTCGGTCTATACGATTATAGTGATCTACATTTAATCAAAATCGCCTTAATTTGTTAATCATATTCCGGAGAATTTTGACTCCGGTAAAACGGTATGAATTTGTTGTGCAATTTATGGAGTATTTTGTACTCCGGTGTAATGGCTGAAGGCAAAACAAACGCTTGCTTTCTGATTGGCAGATATACTCCGGTAATGTTCCGGACGTATAATCTTTCTGAGTCGTTTGGGTAAAGGGGAATCTTCTCCCTAGTAATGTTTGACTCTGGGTACGGTTCCTCGTTTGAGGTGACCGGAATTATGAAATTCTTAGCTGGTAAGGTTACTCCGCAGTGAGTGTAACAAGCCAACAGTGAGGCTGATGTCCCCCGCGGAAATCCCCAAATAAATAGATGACACATATTAATTAATCGCACATTTATTTTTTTCAAACGTATCGAGCAATCAAACTGAACACGAAGTGTCATCCAAAAATTGCTTATCTCTGCCTACCGTAAGAAGAAAATGCTCATCTTCGAACTCCATCAAGGCATCGACACACCAATTTTGAACATTTTAACTCGAAGGAGAGTTATTGTGTTCCAAAGTCTCGGCAAATGAAATTGCTTATCGCTCTGCTTACCCTGAGCAGAAAATGCTCATTATCGATCTTGGTCAAAGTATTACTGTAATGAAACTATACACCAAGTTTCATCACTCTCAATTAATTAGAACTAAAGTTATCGTGTCCCAAAGCATCAACCAATCAAATTGCTTATCTCTGCCTAACCTAAGCGGAAAATGCTCATCTTCGAACTCCATCAAGGCATTGACCTTATAGGCATATACACCAAGTTTGAACATTTTAACTCAATTAGAAGGAGGGTTATTGTGTTCCAAAGTCTTGACCAATCAAATTGCGTATCGCTCTGCTTACCCTGAGCAGAAAATGCTCATTATCGAACTTAGTCAAGGTATTACTGTAATGAAACTATACACCAAGTTTCATCACTCTCACTTAATTAGAACTAGTTCTCGTGTCCCAAAGCATCAACCAATCAAATTGCTTATCTCTGCTTACCCTAAGCGGAAAATGCTCATCTTCGAACTCCATCAAGGTATTGACCTAATACACACATACACCAAGTTTGAACATTCTAGCTCAATTAGGAAGAGAGTTATTGTGTCCCACAAAGTGTGACGGACAGACAGACAGACAGACGGACGAACCCATTTTAATAGTCCCCCAACTTTCTTCGAAAGGCGGGGGACAATAATAAAGACATACACCAAGTTTGAACATTCTAGCTCAATTAGGAAGAGAGTTATTGTGTCCCAAAAAGATATACGCGACAGATCACCATATTCCCTATCCCACAGTTATAAACGGGAAACCTGTAACGATAGAGTTGATCGGTTCTTTCAGTTTAGTTAGAGAGCCGGCCTGTTTATCGCATCAATGTACGCGATATACATGGCATTTCCAAAACTTAGTGACCACAACTAGGTATTTTTATCACTTCCTGATAATATAACCCGACAGCACAATTGCCAAATAGAATACTAAGTTTGTTTATAGACTAAGTGTGCATGTCCGGACGAGTTCCAAATTATGCAATGTAATACTAGAAAAGCTTAGTACACATATCACATCATTCAACAACCCAGTCCAGTTATCTAAATAATTCCCACTTGTTTATATAATTTTAAACGACACAGTCAAATGGGCTGGGAGCCTTAGAGTCTATGCAAATCAGCATTTTTTTAAACGACAATTCTTTAGTCGTCCCTCTGTTCACAATAAACGGAAGCAGTTGCTCCGGTGACACAGCACTGCGCAGGTCCATCCGAGACCCTTTTTGTGCTCCGGTCCCCAACGACTATATAAAGGGAACACCCGCACAATTTCATTTAAGCCTGACGAGTTCGAAATGAACGAGTAGCTTCTTGAGAGAAATCTGGGACGGCTACCCGCCACTCATAGATTTCTAATTTCCAAATATTCACATTTAAATTAATGAGGCGCGATTCGCGAATTGAACATGTGGATGTCATGTTGTTTCTCCACTGACTATTGCCTTTTTGATTGGCTGTTATAAAAGCCTTATTTATATCTAGCCCCGCTTTCATGATGACATCGTCTCATACGTACGTCTCCCGTCTAAAAAGATGGCGTTCTTAGTAACGGCTTAACACCTTGATTTTAAATACAATGATTTATACCCGTTCCAGGTAGGATTGTTTATGCTTCATTGCAGTTGGGTGTGGCAGAAATATTATAAATAACAATAATCAATCGTTGTTTTGATGAAAAATATTGTCAATTTTGCGTACTAATCCCCGATGTGATTCATGTTGGGCTTTGCTACATTGAACTATATAGGACCAACTCTCATCTCAAAACACAGATGGTTGAGAATGAGAGATGAGGTTTGTTATCTACTGGCTGACCAGTCGTGGTTTCAATCCCTGGTCACCTGGTGTCATAGTTCAGCTCTGAACGTAGGTCTCATTACACTCGCCATTACTACGCGAGTGTAATGAGACCTACGTTCAGAGCTGAACTACTGGTGTCACAGGTGTGGTTTGGAGATAAGGATGCCTTCTCAACCAAGTGGTTTTACTCCGGCTACTATGAGTGCAACTTTATCATCATACAGGAGTACATGCCTCTTTGATTTTTAGCTGAATTTCTTTTGACCAAAGTACCACCCATTGACATGGCTGACATTTGATCGTCATCAAGCCAGTCATCATCTTCGTCTACATCACTATCATCATCACTGTCATTATTTTGGTCCGCCTGAACGACAACATAACCAGTTATTTCTTGTGTTGTCTGTTTCGCCGCACCCGCGCCCCTTCGATACATTTCAAATCTGTAACACACAAAACTGTTCAGATCTCGATAGTGTTTACAACGTTTACAAACGACAACAAGAAACTAAAACTAGAACTTCCGCCCGTGTTTAAAAGGCAGATTATGGTCTAAGGGAGGCAACTCTATCAAATTACCTTATATATTTTTGAGCCCGGTTCATTTGAAGATTCCTTATACCGGTAAATGCGGGGATGTGAATTTAGTTTTTGTATTTTCTCATTGATATTTTCACACATATATCTTATTTTTTGTTATAATTTTACACAATTCAATTAGACTACTATAGGCAGCTTTCCTCGGGAATTCTCAGTCTGGCAAGAGAAAGAGAAATAAAAGAAGGCAAGCCCAGTCGATTGGATGGGACAACAAACCGAGGAACCAAGTACATGGTGGCTTGCACATAACAAACACTTTACAGTTGTGGAATTTCATGATGAAGAGTAACGCCGGTGTCCAGGCAAAATATCCCTCCTAGCACACTTGGAAAAATATATATATAGCCGTTCGTTTGGTATAAAAAAAAACCAAGGTCCCTTGTACTGTACACAAGAGTGCATGTTGCCTTCGACAGTTGGAATTCGAATTAAAAGCAAAATTTCACTCACAGCACTCAGCATAGCATACGCTGTCTTCATTAGCTAAGTAGTAGCATGGACCTTATAATACATGGTAGTAGCAGAGCAGTAGGAGTTTAACCCTATTTCATTCTCCTAGCACACTGTATTAAATATGGTCATCTTCATTAGCCCAGTTTATGGTTCAAAACAGTAGGATGTTAAACCTCATTTTATTTAATTTCTTTGCAGACTATTAAAATTAAATCCTGATTATTGAAGCATATTTTTCTCGGAGCACTCTCTTTATTTATAGTGCAGAACCCAATTGTTGTTTTATTAACGAACCCCTAGGGCCTAGATCAACGTATAAAGATTTGTACGTACACATACACCTCAGTTTTTTAAAGCTTTAGAATTTTAGAATGAATTTCGGTAAGCTGTGAAATATTAGAAATTGCCTAAAAATACAATCGATGATCAGATAAGGAGCTCTCTGCCTCTCCCGTTTAGGTACAAGAAAAAAGAAAGCAGTTATATCCTCTCATATCGTAAATTTTATTACATGAAAAACAAAACAATAACTGGTTAATAAGACAGATAAATATCACAATCATCTAGTATATATAATTATATGTTATTTATACAAACAGGGTGTAAGATCATGGTGTTGTCTAGTTCCAGCTGGAGGGATCAGGTCAGTTGGGAGGGTCATTTCCTCTTATCGATTTTGAGTTAGACTTACCTCCCCCTTCCCTTAACCAATGTGTAACTCAACAAATATATTGTTTAATTTTATTTTAACAAATCGCCTGCATGTAGGGGTCTTTATTAGTGGTAGCAAACAGAAGGACCTTGGGGAAAACCCACGAGGTTGGAAAGGTGACTGTACTCCTTGCCACGTACAACCGGGGAATTAAAAAAACACACCAGTTGACTCAATGACAGGCCATATGATTAGGTACCGGCAGCCAAAATTCAATTCTTATTAATTCTGATATTTGATAGTTTATCATGAAAGTAGCCACCAATAGAAACCCAGCAAAATTTTTTTTAACACAATATCTTGATTAGTTCATGTTTAAAGGTCTCATTTTGAACTAATTGTATAAATTCGCTAAAATAGGCCATTTCATACAGCACACACACGCTAAGGATTCAGCCATCCCCTGCCCCCTCACTAACAGAAGGAAATCAAGGAATTGAGATCATATGTTATTTGATGGGTGAGCATGGTGATGGTGGAAAAAGCCTAGTTGGTAACGGAGAATGGTTAAAAAAAGATTGAAATCCACTGTCTTAAATCAATTAAAACAGATCTATATTCAATAAATAATTTATATATAAATCACTTTTGAAATAAATATACATTCAAATAAAAAAAACAACAATTTTATCGCTGCTATAAACACTGAGCACTTATTTAGGCAGGAAAAATTTGGGGTGGAAAAATAAAAATTATTTATACATTAAATCACATGAGTTGATTTTAATTTGGCTAAATATTTATGATTATTAATTAAGGTATATTTAAATATATGTACACAGTATTAAATATTAATTTATGAATTATAATTTACATATATGAAGGTAGTAGGCCTATATAAATAGCCTCCTTATAACAGGCTCCTTAATTTACACATAGTAGGCCTATATAAACAGCCCCCCTATAATAGAAGTAGACTACATCAGCCACCTTAATTTACACATTTGAAAATAGGTCTATATAAATAGCCCCTGCAAAACTAAAGTTGTATACATCAAGCTTGTAGTGGATAATTTGAGAATGGGTCTTATATTTTTCCCTAATTTACATATGAAAATAGAAGGCCTAAATAAATAACCCTGTATAAACAAAGTAGGCTACATCAGGCTTCTAGTAAAGCATTTAAGAATGGATATTTTATCTTTTCCTTACTTTGCACATGAAAATAGTAGACCTAAATAAATAGCCCGAGTATAACAAAAGTGGGCCTGTAGTGAAGCTTTTGAGAATTGGTCTTTATCTTTTCATTATTTTACACAGATTTTAAAATCCATACATAATGCTGAAACATTAACTGATTAATGCTGTTAAAAAGATTTTACTACAAATATATTCAAATTTTAAAAATAAATACAAAAAATATCACAGTTTTTCTAGTTAATTACAACATAAATAAAGGGAGAGAAATCCCTATCATAGTTGAAATTATATTTAGCAACTAAAAACTCATCGAACAAATTGCAGTTTTTGACAAAGAATCGTGTATGTTAAAACCATAAAAAGAGTAAAAAGAAATTATTCTTTGCTATTATTAACAATCTCATTTTAGAAAAGAAATTCTGTAAACCCTGTAGACTCTATTTTTACTATCAGCTGTGAAATGACATTGATGAAATTTTTATTAGGCCTATTATTCGGTGAAGTAGAAAACCATTCTGTATTGTAAAGCCAGTAGATTCTATTTTTAACATATTGCAATTCCGTAGTAAGTTTATATCTACATACGCAGGCCTTACACTAAAAAAATAAATCCATAAACTAAAACATTTGAAATAAACAGCCATTTCATTGGCTTAGAGCTTAAATTTGTACTAAGATTTTTATTTTTCAACCAATCAAAAGACTGAATCTTTAAAATCTTAAAGTTTTCGTAAATAATGTTCCAGATTTGAAAAATAGAATTTTTTTTTTTTTTCGCCGTCTGACAAATCACATGACCCGTGGCAGTACGAGTTTAGATCCTTTAATAGGTGAAGATACGGCTGTCGTTAAAAGATGGGTATTTTCTTGGACGTAATTTAAAGGTTTCCCCCGGTGAAGGGGATCAGGATGTGGTCCAGCGATTGGTTTAGATGATGTTCCTCTAGGGGGAGAGTACTCTGGCAGAACACCACGTACATCGTAACTCCACTGCATATCCGGCGTCTGTAATAAACAAATATTATGATAAATATAGGTAACAAAACAGACGTTTAGTCATCCGACTTGTTACAATGCTAAACATGGGGCAAAACTTCCTTTCAAACTGGATGGAGGAAGAGAGAAAGAGAAATTGGGCTTCATCTCCACTCGACACAAACTAGGTCATTTCGGGACTAACATTTTTTTAAAAATTTTATTTCAATAACTCGCGTGCGCGTAGGGGTCTTTAGCAGTGGAAGGAAACCTGAGTAACCGGAGAAAACCCACGAGGTTGAACAGGCGACAAACTGGATGAAGAACCCAGGGATTAACTCAGGAGGTTCACATTGAAAATCTCTGAAATTTAATAGGATTATATATACTTTAAAGAGGCAGAGAAATGGGGTTTAATGTCCACTCAACACAAACTGATCCATTTTGGGACTAACACATGGTTCAATTTTATTTCAATAATTGGCTTGCGTGTAGCAGTCTTTAGCAGTGGGAGAAAACCGGAAGAAACCCACTCCTTGTCACATACAACCGGGAGAATCGAAACCACACCAGTTGACTCAATAACAGACCGTATGATGCAGCGCACACCTGCTAACCATTCAGCCATCCAGACCCCCAACACTTTAAAAGAGCTAAATCGCTATTCTAAGGCACCTAGAAGGGGACACAAATGGGTCGAAACACATATAATACACAGGTATGTTGAAATGTCGGCAGGGTCAAAAAAAAGAACAAGAATTAATGATCACATGTGGCAAGACATGGGGATACACCAAAAAACGATTGAATCAAAATTTTCTATAGACCCCTTTTGTGGATGAGCCCCAAATTCGTGAAAACAAACTAATTAAAAAGGATATGCAAATTCCGTATGAACGATTCTAATTATTCACTGAATTTACATGAAAACATCTATCCTGCACTTGACCGATGTCTATAACAATATGTTATACCCCCCATCAGACCGGGGCGGCCCCCCTAATACGCTGCTATGACGACAGAAAATGGTCCCAGGGCACGTCAAGATCGCCATAATCGTAGTGAAAGCATGGTTGCAACGCCAGATATCACGCTGTGGTCTCCATGGTTGCAAATGGTCACCGAGTCATGACATTTGTCTTGAGCACGGTTCAGCCATATGACCAGAAAAGCTGTAAAAACGTGGTTGGGTCGCAATGGTCCTTACTACGCTACTACGGCGACGAAAAAAGCCCTCAGAGCCCGTTCCTGAAGAGCACCAAGTGTGGCAAAAGCGTGGTGGAAACGCCAGATATCGTGCTGTGGACTCCATGGTCGCCAATGATCGCTGAGCCACTGCGCCATGGTTATATTAAGAACTCCATAAACGCAGTGGGAACCTCATAACATCACCATAGGTGCAGTTGTAGCCCCATGAGGTCGTGGTGCGATCGTGCAACCGTGGTGAAATCATCGTACCATCGCCATCCATAAGGACTCAGAACGTTGGTGGGGTCACGGCCAACACGCGAGGGTTGTGGAAAAGGCAATAGGCACCGTTGCAAATGTTACCATTTTCGCAGCGTCTATGCCATGTGTGTACTGCACACATACTACGTTTATAGAGATGTTAGCACGCTTGTCTTACGACCTTCGCGACCCACCACGTTCTCTCAGCTTTCCAGGTCATATGGCAGAACCTTGCTGTGAACATGTTCAAAGCAAACGCCGTGACTCGGCGATCATTGGCGACCATGGAGTCCACAGCACGATATCTGGCATTTCCACTACGCTTTTGCAACACTTATGGGGATCTTGACACTCTCTGAGGCCAGGGCCTTCGCGACCCTACCATCTTTTCACAGCTTTCCAGGTCTTTGGCAGAACGTCGTGACTCGGTGACCATTTGCAACCATGGAGACCACAGCACGATTATTGCGATCTTGACACGCTCTCCGACCGATTGCAGGGCGCCGCCCCGGTCTGAAAGGGGTATAACATATTGTTCTAGACATCGGTAAAGTGCAAGATGGATGTTTTAATGTAAATTCAGCGAAAAATTAGAATCATTCATACGGAATTTGCATATCCTTTTTATTTAGTTTATGTTTTCATGAATTTGGGGCTCATCCACAAAAGGGGTCTATAGAAAATTTTGATTCAATCGTTTTTTGGTGTATCCCCATGAGTAGTCTTGCCACATGTGATCATTAATTCTTGTTCTTTTTTTTGACCCTGCCAACATTTCAACATACCTGTGAATACTGTATTATTAATGTATATAAACTGATTTACATGCAATTGTTTTTGTTTTTACTGTAATTTTTGATCAATTATGTTTGAAATAGGATCTGTGTTTTATTCCGTTTGATTGTTTAATGAAGTACCCCTCCACCCCCCCCCCCCCACCCTGGGAAAATATGTTTTTCTTACCTGTATAATAAGTTTTGACATGTAAACCTTGCCATACACTGTAGGTAGAAAATTAACAACAAATAATGTTCCCTCCGTGTCGTTTGGTAGCAGCTCTCCTTTCTGTGGAGATACAGATATTTCCTGGTCGCTACCATCGAGAAAGAATGCTTTGAATGGAACAGGTTGCCTGAAAGAAAAATGGTGTTCTGATCATGTGATCTCTGTTGACTAATCAAATCATGTGTTTTGGTATATACTACATACCTCTGGTTTTTGTCATAAATCATGAAAATAACAAAACTCAAGTTTGAACATACATTATGCAAGAGCTAAAACTGTCAATTGCATGTCAGTCTTTAGGCCTGAAATGTTTTCTAAATTATTAATTAGACATTTTAATTAACTTATCCAGACCATAATCAACCCTCGATGTGAACGCTAGTCTGCGATATTTATGGATTAGGTTCTGATTTGCTGCTCAACTTTCATTCATGATTTAATCATGAACTGGATGATCGAGACTATGTTTTTTTTATTGTACCGACTTTAGTAATGATGATCGAGGCTAGGCATGATTGTTAAGATTGGCCACTTACATAGATTGACTATTGAGACGGAACCCAACACTGGACGGCTTCTTTAAACCTGTAGCCTCAATCTGAATAACATCATCAGCTGGAGGCTCCGTGGATCTAAATCGTAGCGGAAATTTCCACAAACCTCCCGTAGCTGCTTGTACTAGCAGCTGAACATCACAGCTGTAAAATAAAGAATATATTAATGAATTAAGAGAGAGAGAGAGAGTGAGAGAGAGAGAAAGAGAGCAATGGGGTTTAACATCCACTTGATAAAAACTAGATCATTCTACTTCAATAATTCGCCTGAGCAGTGACAGGAAAACTGGAGGACCCGGAGACAACCCACAAGGTTTAGCAGGCGATCTTATCCGTCAAATACAAGACTGGGATAGACCAAGTGCATGTATCAACCAACAAACCACACACGACACAAAATGAGTACCATATACAAATCCATCCCTGTCTAAAACTCCTGGCAATGGGCCTGACAATGTTGAATCACATAAAAAAGAATCAGAAATTTTTAAGGCTGGACGATGTGTTATCCACATGATTTGTACAAACCTCAGTGATTTAAATGGGTTGAAGATGACGTTGAAGACCAGAACAACCAGTCCACTTTCATTATCACGATGTTGTCGAACTAAACTCAAATTAACGGAATTCTTTAAAGCCTTGGAATCACCGAATTCACCAAACGATATTTCATACATAAACTCATTGGTTGTCGCCAGAGCTGAAAAAAAAATTAATTAAATAATTCATTCACAAGTCTGTCTCACATGTCTGCATTAAAGGGAGATAATGTAGCTAGAAGTTTGGGAAATGCAGACGTACAAATCACAGTCGTTGCTTCCGCAACGTGACGTAAACCTATCTTGCAGACAACATACACTCAATCAGTGATATATATAAACAATACAGAGAGAGATAGAAATGCGGTTTACCATCCACTCGACACAAACTAGGTCATTTCTGGACTAACACATGGTTGAATTTTTTTCAATAATTTGCTTGCGCATAGGGGGTCTTTAGCAGTGGGAGGGAAACGGAAAGACCTGGAGAAAACCCACAAGGTTGGACAGGTGATCCTATCCCATGTCATGAATAACAACTGGGGGGAAAAGAAAGAGAGAAATGGGGTCATTTTGGGACTAACACATGGTTGAATTTTTTTTTGATAATTTGCTTGCGCCTGGGAGTCTTTAGTGAGAGGAAACTGAGGACCCAGACAAAACTGAGGTTGGACAGGCGACCCTACTCCTTGTCACGTACAACCAGGGAATTGAAACCCTGCCATTAACTCAATGACAGACCTTATGATACAGCACGCACATGCTAACCATTCAGCCATCAAAGAGAGAGAGAAATTGGGTTTAACGTCCACTTAACACAAACCAGGTCATTTCGGGACCAACACATGGTTTTCAATTCTATTTCTATAATTTGTTTGTGCGTAGGGGTCTTTAGCAGTGGGAGGAAACCGGAGTGCCCGGAGGAAACCAACGAGGTTGAGAAGGCGCCCCTATCTCCATGCCACATACGCTTACACCAGGGATTGAAATCACAGCCGCAGGCCAGAGGTGACCGGCCAGCTAGAGGTCGAAGCACAGCACTCTAGACCACTAGGCCATCCCAAACCCCCTCAGCCATCAAAACCACGGCAGTTGACTCAATATGCTAACCATACGGCAATCCAACCTCCCGTACAGTTGACAACTTTAACAGATACGACAAGTAATATCCCACTTACTTTCTCCCACTACAATACCATCTGGTAACGTAGGTTTATGATTTTTAGGAGTTATTGCCCTTGTTTTCATTTGTTTATGTGGTCCAGCTGAACATGGAGCTACACCAGCCAGGGTGACCTCTAACCTCTGTTCCACCGTTTCACGAGCCCGACACTCTATAACTGGAGCTTGACTATCACGAACTGGACGGGATTCTGGGATGCCTTGAATTGGAAACAACCATTTTATTTCTGGTAATCCTTGAGCAGCGGTTCGAGCTGGTTCTCTACAAAATAAAAACATAATTGATTGTAATGTTTTAAAGATACGTTATAGGAGATTAGATAAAGAGTTGGCAGTTCTCAATATAATAGTTAAAAACTAGATCATGTAAATGAAACATGCTGAAAATTTCAGTCAAATTGATCCACCCTTAACCAAGAAATTGACGATTGAATTTTTGGCTTAGCCTGAATCATTATTATTAAAGTTGGTACAATAAAGATTATAGTCTCAAATATCCATTTCATGATTAAATCATGAAAGAAAGTTGAGCAGCAAATCGGATCCATTCCAGTAAATATCGCAGTCTAGCGATGACATAGAGAGTTGATTGTGGTCTGGATAAGTTAATTAATGTCTAATTGATAATTTATATAACATTTCAGGTCTAAAGAAAGACCTGCAATAGATAGATTTAACTCTTGCATAATGTATGTTTTATAGCGGATGGTGGCAGATTGAAAGTTAAATTACTTAATAACTCACCCTGACTGTGAATTTGGTATATCTTCCCAGTTTTTACCGTCGTCCCGTTTCACAATAACAGTTAATAAAGACTGATATTTCATCATCTCAAACGGTGCGAAATTGACCGGAATATCTAATGTAGCTTTCGGTGGGACTCGTAAAGCTGTGTTATGTTTTAATAATAAAGAAAAGGAGGATTTGCGATCTTCTTTAATTCCCATTGTACGTTGTGGTAAATTCTCGTCTTCAACTGTAAAAACAACAAAAATTCCAGTTATAAAAACAAAATACAAGAGAGAGAGAAAGGGAGAGAGAGAGAGAGGAGAGAGAGAAAGATGGGGTTTAACCTCACACAAACTAGGTCAGACACAAACTAGGTCATTTCGAGAGAGAGAGAGAAATAGGGTTTAATGTCCACTCCACTTGACACAAACTAGGCCATTTCGGGACTAACATATGGTTTAATTTTATTTCAATAATTCACTTGCACTTGGGGTCTTTAGCAGTGGGAGGAAACCGGTGTACCTGGAGAAAACCCACGAGGCTGGACAGGCAACCCTACTCCTTGCCACGTACAACCGGGGATTCGAAACCACGCCAGTTCACTCAATGGCAGACTTTATGATACAACGCGCACACGCTAACCATTCGGTCATCCAACACCCTCAGGTCATTTCGAGACAAACAAAATTATGTTTTACAGACGAACCTACTTCTTGTCACATACAAGCGGGGGTTTGAAACCATGCCACCTGGCTCAATGACATACCTTATGTTCCAACCCACGTCAGCGGCTAAGTGAGAGGGATGCAATTACAAATTTTTCATCACAGTTTTGAGTTTTGGCGCAAATGGCAAAAAATCATGCGGTTTCAATCATAATCATAATGCTTCACCAGTGTCAAGCATATACTGTGGGTCGGATATTCTATACGACTCTAGCATGTTCCATACAGTCCAACGGCACTTGGCTGAATGAATGATGCAATTCGGTCACCTGACTCCCCTTCAGTAGAAAGACGACAAACTCAAAAGCAATACAGAACTCTCGTACATAATAATAAATGATTAGTTTTATTAAAGACTAAAATGAAAACTCTGATGTTTAGTCCTGATCATCTGGTATCTGATGTGTTGCTTTGGGTGACAAGTGTGTGTTGGGGGGGGGGGGATAACTTCCATGGCATGGAAATGAAATGGGGTTTAGCGTCCTACTATTCTGTTCTAAACTGGACTACTGGGCATACGCCATACAGTGTGCCATGAGGGAAATTTTGCCTGGACAGTACTCTGGCCTATTCTTATATCGAATTCCAACTGCCAAGAGATTCATTACATGCACGCCAATGTTTACACAAGACCTTGGTTTTTCGTCCCATCCTAACAACTAGACAGCTGTCCGACAGTATGGAATAAAATATATTACCTGTTAATATGACTTCTGCTCGTACCATGTGATCTGTGGGGTTACGGAATGGTATAATCAGGTTGGTATTATTACCAGCTGGCGTATAAACACTGACTGGATCCTGGGGTGATGGCAATAAACCTGTTCCTGATGCCTCAAAAACCCATTCACCAAACTACAAATATAAAAAAAACATCATTGAAAAATCTGAGAAGATTCTACTCGGCCCATGCCAAAACTGATTAAATACAGATCGATATTTCCTTTCGTTTTTTTATACTTTCGATGGCTTACACAACATGAAGATCTGTCAAGTTGTTCTAGTGGTTTACCCACAATTCATTACATGGCACGCCAATAAGTCGCTGTAACAGAACGATTCATTGGCTAATCCCTCACTTTAACCAAACCGCCAGTAATATAACAACTCTTCCAGATCCTAGTGTAGTGAAGACAAGTAAAACGAAATTTTGAACTATAAAAAACGAAACGAAATAGGATCTGTGTTTTAATCAAATTGAGCATACACGACAACTGGTAGAATTTTGACTATTCTAGCTGAGTTACTGATTACAATTCCAGACTCCATAGTCCCTACATGTATAATTTGGACTCGATTCTTTCGTAGTTTTTAATGATAATCTATATCATATTTGACCATATTTAGAATTCTGTGATGATGTCATTTATTTTTACCTGTTTGCTTGTGAATGCAATCTTGGTTGTATGAGAACCAATTCCCAACGTAGACGGCATAAAATGGAGCGGAACGTCTTTAGTCGAATTTGGCCGTAAAGACAGAGGTCTTTCATTATCGACTTCCAATGAGAAGTTATTGAGATTAGAGACAAAGGGAATTAACTCTAAAGACTCGTTTGTTGGATTATCCAGGTGAATTATTTGTTTTGTCCACCTGAAAAATAGAAATATGTTTTTATCATCAGGTACTGAATATAGTTTCAACAATATAAAGCAATAATCATTAAATTTTGAAGTATAAAAAACGAAATAGGATGTGTGTTTTCATCAGGTGAGAAATGAGTAGTTACCTTCCTAGTTCACATTCCATGTGTTGTAAGACCGACTTCGCTGGAGGTTCCGAGTTACATAATAATTCGTACCAGAATTCTCCTACAGCTGGGCTATAGAATATCAAACTGTAAAAAATAAAACTCTATTAATAGTTCAACTCTCCTACAGCTGGGTTATAGAATATCAAACCGTGAGAAATAAAATATAATTAATTTGAACTTATTGTGTACTTTTCATGGATAACACTGTGTTAAAATTAGACACGATTGCTTTGGAGAATTCACTAGTCTAGTGATTCGGATGATACGAAAAATAAAAGTCCTATGTAGACTATTATAAGCACATAAAAGGTCCCCTTGACAGCTGGAAAATTAAAGAAGAGAAGGCCGCAAAACTCCTCTCATAGTACACTGTATGGCATATGCCGGTCTCCATTAGGGCAATTGCTGCAAAAATGCAAGACCAATAAAATAAAATTAAACCATACAGTTAGTCCTGTAAAGGTCTTGGAGAGAGAGAGAGAGAGAGAGAGAGAGAGAGAGGGAGGGAGGGAGGGTTAAACGTCCACTTGACACCAACTTTGTCATTTCAGGACTAACATATGGTTCAATTTTATTTCAACACTTCACTTGCGCATAGGGGTCTTTAGCAGTGGAAGGAAACCGGAGGACCCGGAAAAAAACTCACAAGTTTTCACAGGTGACCCTACGTATAACTGCCAGTTAACTCAAAGACAGACCTTATGATAAAGTGCGCACATGCTAACCATTCGGCCATCCAACCTCCCCAATAGGTCTTGGAATAATCCTTTTAAAATCAATAGACTTACCTGGCTGTCTGCTTTCCAACATGTGATGGAGCGAAAGTCAACGTGTAGACGTCTTTCTCACCACCAGGTAGCGTTAGTGATGCTGGTCCTTCTAAATCTCGACCAATTATCGTAACTTGTAGATTTATATCCTGAACAGTTGGGTTTCTCACTATTACATCTATCAAAGTTCTCTTCTATAAAAACACAAAATGGGAAATAAATTTAAATTCAAATAAGTTACCAGTAATAAAGAGAGAGAGAAATGGGGTTTAACGTCCACTCGACACAAACTAGTTCATTTCGGGACTAACATATGATTTAATTATATTTCAATAATTTGTATGCGTGTAGGGGAATTTAGCAGTGGGAGGAAACCGGAGTACCCGGAGAAACCCACAAGGTTGGAACGCGACCCTACTCCTTGCCACGGGGATTTGACCAGTAATTAAGTAACAGTGCAAAATCCAAACAGGATGTGATATTTAAAATAGCCTTATACGAATACTATTTTGAACTCCAGGGGGCTCTTTTACATAAATATCAAGTTGTTCACCAGACTTTGCAACGTATGAACAAGACACTGTCCTTGTCAGGACCTGTGTCCTGCACCACTGACATGAAGAAACACGTGCAAAATATCCTGAGCAATTTTATTGTGAGAGATTGGGTTTAACGTCCGCTCGACACAAACTAGGTCATTTTGGGACTAACACATGATTTAATTTTACTTCAATAATTAAATCACGAAAGCGGAGGACTCAGAGAAAACCCACGAGGTTGGACATGCCAACTTTCTTGTGAACGTACCCTACAGGAACATGTGATATCTAGAGATCGTTCAGGAGGTGGTGGAGCTACTATCACTTCCACAGAATACCAGATTCTATAACCATTATACATGACATCATTAGGATTGGTTGGGACTTCATCACCATCGCTGTCGACCTCACTATAAATAAAATAAAATGTGGTTTAACATTCTCTTGTTCCCCACTATAAATAATGTCATTGTTTTTTAAACATAAATGATAAACTTTAAATATCATACAATAGCAGTGGTTTTAAATCTTTTTTTGCCAACAGCACACCTTGGAACACATGAACAAATAGCGGCAAACTTTATTTATTTATTTATCTTATTTATTTATTCTTCAAGTAAAGGTTACAGCATGACAACAATAAATTAAAGTACATGAGCTGCATTGTATGATCGGGAAAGAGGCAATAATATAATATATTAAGTTGTGCATATAAAATAAAGACGTTCTGGAGCATAGTATGATTTGGAATGAGAAATGAGAAGTATGATAGGTATAATGTCATGGTTTAATTTTCGTCATGCTGAACAATCAAAAAGGTTTGAGTCCTTCAGAAAAAGCCACGAATTGGCTTCTATAAATAGCTTATCCAATACACATATCGACTGATTTACAGACATTAAAAAAACAACATTATATTTCAGAACCATTCATCCCTACAAAATCAGGATGCATTCAAATTAAACATACATTATGCAAGAGATAAATATGTCTTTCTTAAGGCCTGAAATGTTATGTAATTTAAGACTCTTATAAACATGACAAGACTGTAATCAATTCTTGATGTCATCAGATATCTCAAATGTTAAGTAGATTAGAATGTTCCAGCCATATTTGAATTTAATCTGAAAATGTTGAAGTGAGGCTAAGCTTCGAACAACCAGTGTGGTGGTTGCAATTCATGCATACATTTTGACCGAACCTTCAAAGGTTAATATCTTGGCTTGCAATGGAGCAATTAGAATGAAATTTTCAATAAATTCATTTTGCATGATCTCTTTTCGACCTATTATAGTAAGAATGGCCAGCTCTTAATCAAAACCTTACATAATGTATCTTTAGGTTTATTAAACCTGATCGATATTTTCAAGTTGTGTAACTTACACCGGTGGGTTTTCAGACGCTGTGAAGGTAATCACTCCTTTAAATGTTCCGCGTCTATCAGGGGAGATAACCAGATCATATGTTCCTGTCTGTCCCGGCAGTACCATGATATTATCCTTACCACTGGTAAAATCTAAATCCGATTCAATCTGAAAATTGAGAAATAAAATCATAAAACAAATGAAATGGGGTTTAACATCCTATTTTTCTGCACCAACTGGGCTAATGAGAGAGAGAGAGAGAGAGAGAGAGAGAGAGAGAGAGAGAAATTCGGTTTAACGTCCATTCCACAGAAACTAGGTCTTTTCAGGACGAACACATGGTTGAATGTTATTTCAATGATTCGCTGTGGATAGGCTTGTGGTATTTGGTACTCTCGCAGTGGATGCCCTTCATTCCTCTCTATTATCTTAATGGTGGCATTTGGTACTCTGACAGAGGACGACCTCACCCCACCCTCTGGGTTAACATGTACATATCTTACTGGTGGTATTTGGTACAGTGGACGACCTCACCCGACCCCTTAGGCTGACATGTAGATATACTGAGGGCACCGGGTACTCTGACAGTGGACAACCTCACCTGACCCCTAGGTTCACATGTAGATATACTGATGGCACTGGGTACTCTGACCGAGAACAACCTCACCTGACCCCTAGGTTCACATGTAGATATACTTGTGGCGTTTGGTACTCTGGCAGCAGACAGCCCGTACCCCGACCCCTTGGTTAATGTCGACATGTCTTATATAAATATACAATGTACTCACAAAGTAGGATTGTTTTTTCTTGGTGGCGTTTGGTACTCTAATACTGTATATTACACTGAAAGCACAGAAATAAAATAAAATAGAGATTTATGGAATGTCAGCTCCATCAGGCCTATATTGCGCAATAAAATAAAAGAGGATTTCAAGACCCACTTTTCGGCATTGACTGTTTTTTTCTTCATTTCATTAAAAAGGGTCAAAGAGAGAGATATTGGGTTTAACATCCACTCGACACAAAACTAGATCAATTCGGGAGCAATTTTATTTCATTAATTCACTTAAACATAGGGGTCTTTGACAATGGGAGGAAATCACTGCACTGTAGAAATCCCAGGCGCCCCTACTCAAACAAAAGCAGGAAATTGAAACCATGCTAGTTGACTCAATGACAGACCTGATGATACAGCGTGCCCATGCTAACCATTACGCCATCCACCGCCCCCTCACGTTGACAAGTATTGTTTAATTCCTACCTTTGTTGAGCTTGACAGTTTATCTGAATATGATCAACAGCGAGAGGTTTCTCGGGTTTACCGTGCAGAACAAACACATGATCTGTTCCATCCTCGATGTTACTTAAAACTAATTTACCCTGAAACATAAACAAACTAGGTATAAAACTTAATCTCTTTTGGAGATCAGGCCACGAGTTCACAAAGCGAGAGAGACAGAGAAATGGGGTTTAACGTCCACTCGACACAAAGGAGGTGATTTTATGACTAACACATGGTTCAATTTTATTTCAATAATTCGCATGCGAATAGGGGTCTCTAGCAGTGGGAGGAAACTGGAGGAGCCGAAGAAAACCCACAAGGTTGGAAAGGCGACCCTGCTCCTTGTCGCATACAACCGGGGAATCAAAACCACGTCACTTGACTTCATGCTCAATGACAGACCTTATGACACATGCTACACATTCGGCCATCCACCCTCCTCACCCCCCCAGTTCCTATTAGCGTGGATTAAGAGAGAGAGAGAGAGAGAAATGGGGTTTAACGTCCACTCGACACAAACTAGGTCATTTTGGGACTAACATATGGTTTAATTTTATTTCAATAATTCGCTTGCGCGTAGGGGTCTTTAGCAGTGGGAGGACACCGGAGTGCCCGGAGGAAACCCACAAGGTTGAGAAGGCGCCCCTATCTCCATGTCACATACGCTCACATCAGGGCTCGAAACCACAGCCGCAAGCTAGAGGTGACCAGCCAGCTAGAGGTGGAAGTGCGGCACTCTAGACCACTAGGCCATCCCAACCCCCCGCATGGATTAAGTGGTGGGAAATTTGACATCGTTAGTTCAACCGTTATCTTAGGACGATGTTTATTGTAAATATTTTACCGTAACAGGTGTTTCATACAATGGTTTATATACGAGGGGATACTGAGCTGTCTGATATGCCTTGGCTAAATGTGATGGCGGACCAGAAAACCCATCACCAGTTATTTCAGCTCTCAACGGCCAATCGTGATTCGTCAAATTCACCTAAAAAGAAAACAATCATTATTCTATTACCAAGTAAAAACTTGTAATTTCTGACCAAATATACAACAACAAGAATCAGTCATACAGTAAAAATTTGTAATTTCTGACCACATATACGACAATAAGACTCAGTCATCAATATTCCGTCCATTTCAACTTGTTTTTGGAACGAACATGGATAGAAAATATCTGAGGTACGATAATAAAAGATATAATTATTACATAAGATAAAGAGCTGTTAACACTGCTCATCACATGCATTTTGCATACGGATAGTCCACTGGCCAATTACGTTATTTTACAGAGATTTTGTCATATGGTTTGGATGCAGCTGTGGCGGCAGGCAAGGTAAGCTTACTCTTCCGAACACCTGTTAACACTGTTTGTCCTGTATTTTGTACACGGTGAACAGTCCATTTGCTGATTACACTATTTTGCCTGTACCGATTTTTTTGACTAATGGTTTGGATTGTTCATACTTGGTTTTATCATATTTATATTGACTTACGATGGGTATATTCTGTGTTAACGATTGATTGACAGGGACAGATAACTCTAATTCAGCCATACTACCGTCAGGGTTAACAGTAGTTTCTATATGATAAACACGGATATCGTCCGGACCTCGTAATATAATCTCAGCTGGATAATGGCCCGGTGATTTGGCTTTAAATGTTACAGGAAGTTCCACAATGCCATCTTCTATTTTAATACCTGTAAACACACAATACATAATTTAACAAGAAATGGGGTTTAAATGGGGCTAATGAAATGAAATGGAGTTTAACGTCCTACTGTTCTGCTCCGAACTGTCAAGGGATCCTTTATGTGTACACGGGACCTGAGTTTTTTGTCCCATCCAAACGACTAGACAGCTGTCCTTGTCAGTCTCTCCTTCCTGCATCACTGACAGGGGAGAAAACCCTATCTCCAGGCTTGGGAGCCAGTGTCCGGACCCACTGTGACCCCCTGGGGGAAATGAAGAAAGAAATGAACTGGGGTTTAACATTTTATTTCAATAATTCGCTTGCGCGTAGGGATCTTTATCAGTGGGAGGACAAATGAAATGTGGTTTAACGTCCTGCTCTTCTGCTCCAACTGGACTAAAGGAGACGGGCATACGCCATACAGTGCGCTATAAATTAGAGAAATTTGCCTAGTTATCCAGGGCTCTTTTACATGCCCACCTACGTGTCCACGTGATTTAAAGAGTGTCACATGGATAATTTTAAAAAGTCATTGTAGACTTGATTGTCTCTCTGACATTGATCGACGATTTTAGTCGAAATCACATTACAAAATAATATACTCATTTTTGAAATTGGCAGCCATTCAAGGCAGAGATCTAATACCAAGGTAGATTATTCTTGTTCATTAGAGAAAGCTCCCTACCTTGTGGTATTCTAGTGCTGGTCGGTGCGCTGTGACTCCGTGCATCAAGGGGACTCGGCATTGACAAGGAGGACGGTAATTTATAATATTCGGAATCAACTTCAACGGTATATTTGTTGAAGTTGTCCTTCCTTGTTTTGGTTGTTTTTCCAAGTGTTGATGTGCTAGATGAGAGAAGTTTAACTGTTTTAGCTGCTACACTGGAACTGGTCAGGGTACCGGTAGCACTGCGTCTTTGTATCTCTAGGTCTGACATTCTCTGGAATAAAAACAGGAAAAGTTAATATTTCATGCACAGTAAATGAGACTTTTCCAACATTGTGGAGAATAGAAATGTGTAATGAGTTTTAACGTCACGTTCTTTGATAAAGAAATAGGGTTTAGCATCCACAGGTCTTAGACACAGCAAAAATTGACTGAATGGTTATGTTTTGAGAGCCTACTGAGCACCATCCTAGATGAGATGCTACCTGTTGACCACCACCTCCACCCTACCTGTTGACCACCATCACCACCCTACCTGTTGACCACCACTATCCCACCTATGAACCCACCTGTTGAGCAGCTAATATTAAAGCCTTTTCTTTCGTCATGTTAGTTACAGGTATCAACAACGTCTGTTTTAATGGTTGACCGGAATCACACTTCCAGTATATTACAGTTTCTTCACCACCTTGTAAACCACGACCATTACCTGAAATGAAATGAAATGGACTACTGTTCTGCTCCAAACTGGGTCAATGAAGACAGGCATACGCCATACAAAGTGCTATGAAGGAAATTTTGCCTGAACAGCTGCACTACTGCCTACTCTGATACAAAATTCCAACTGTCAAGGGATCTTTTATATGCACGTCAATGTCAACAGGAGCCTGGGTTTTTCATCCTATCCCATCCAAACGACTAGACAGCTTTCCTTGGTAGGCCATCTGCCCATTAGCTCTAATTTTAGTAATATATACACAATATAATGTGCCTGACATTTTCTTCACACACGGACTACAAGATGACCAGGTGCATCAAAACTATTCTGGTTCAAAAATGTCAGGCAAAACTTCAATAATGGCTGATACATTGTCAGGTATAATGGCTGATAATTTGTCAGGTGAATCAAAGATTGTAAAAGTTGAGTTAGGACCAACTTTTTAGTTACTAGGGTATGTGCTTCCTGTTGTTGCACTAGATATTCCAATCTTTTGATTTTGTAAGCCGTTACACCCATGACACAACCTAGCAACTTCGTTCATTTGCCTAGTATGCTACAGAAAAACCTAGTACCTCAATACTAAAATCAATGGATAAGCTGGGGCTTAATATTCATTCATTACGTTTTGCTTTGTTTTCTCAAAATAAGAAAAAAGTGAGTTACTAGGTTTTGCCTTTTGACAGGAGATTAATTCAAGCACGTTTAACACCAACCAAAATCATTACAAGAGATGACTTACCATAAGGAGCTGCACTGCTAATCCTAATTGTGTTCTGATTGGGTAAAAATGGTAGCGGTGACGGCAATGGTAATGTAGCTTTCGCTTCGATGGAATATAAAAACTCTCCTATATTCTCGTTGAGGAATATCACAGAACACTGTCGATCTCCAGTGAAGAATGGAAGGAAGTCGACCTGGACTTCAGCTGAACTTCCGGCTCCCAGATAAAATGTTTTCATAGGAGAGGAGAAAGCACTCAAAGTCACCGCCTCATCTGAAAGAAAAAATATCCATCAAAAGCAGTCTGATAGAAAAAAATAGGTTGCCAGGCAACGAAACATACGCCCACACAGCAGCCAAATCGTCCGGGCAGTCAACAAGAGTTGTTGCATTTTAAGTAATCATCAGAAAATCACCCATAACTACGGTGTAACTGTGATATAATCAAACGTTTTTTTAAATCAGATAATAATTGTGACCTCCAGAGGGACCACAAGCTAAAAAGGGTGATTTTTCGTACAATCAGGGGCCATGATTCAGGAAGTTACGATCCGATATGGGCAAATATGCAATGGAACCAAGATCATTAGGTTATAAACATGTATTTCAAGTTTCATCAAAATCAGTTCAAAATTGTGACCTCTATAGGGTCCACAACCTTGATATAACATATTCTTACACAATTCGCGTACAGACGGCGGCCATTTTATCCGTCAACTCTGGTCCGATTTTCACAAAATTAAAATTCTCTCTTCATTACCATGAAACCGTGATATAATCAAACGGTTTTTTAAATCGGATAATAATTTTGACCTCCAGAGGGACCACAAGCTAACAAAAGCGATTTTTCGGACAATCAGGGGACACAATTCAGGAAGTTATGATTCGATGGGCGCAAATATCGAAAGGAACCAAGATCTTTGGGTTATAAACATGCATGTCATGTTTCATCAAAATCGGTTCAAAATTGTGACCTCTATAAGGTCCACAACCTTGATATAACATATTTTCACACCATTCGCGTACAAACGGCGGCCATTTTGTCCGTCAATTTTGGTCCGATTTTCACAAACTTCAAACTCAACCTTCATAACCATGGAACGGTGATATAATCAAACGTTTTTTTTAAATCAGATAACAATTTTGACCTCCAGAGGAACCACAAGCTAAAAAGGGCGATTTTTCGGACAATCAGGGGCCATAATTCAGGAAGTTACGATCCGATGGGCGCAAATATCGAAAGGAACCAAGATCTTTGGGTTATAAACATACATGTCAATTTTAATCAAAATCGGTTTAAAATTGTGACCTCTATAAGGTCCACAACCTTGATATAACATATTTTCACACCATTCGCGTACAAAAGGCGGCCATTTTGTCCGTCAATTTTGGTCCGATTTTCACGAAATTCGAACTCAACCTTCATAACCATGGAATGGTGATAAAATCAAACGTTTTTTTAAATCGGATAACAATTTTGACCTCCAGAGGGACCACAAGCTAAAAAGGGCGATTTTTCGGACAATCAGGGGCCATAATTCAGGAAGTTACGATCCGATGGGCGCAAATATCGAAAGGAACCAAGATCTTTGAGTTATAAACATACATGTCAAGTTTCATCAAAATCGGTTCAAAATTGTGACCTCTACACTGTTCACAAGCTAAAAAAACGTGATTTTTCGTACAATCAGGGGCCATAACCCATGAAGTTACGGTCCGATACATGCCAATATCGAAAGGAACTGAGATCTTAGGGTGATAAACCTATATTTTAAGTTTCATTGAAATCGGATAAAAATTGTGACCTGTAGACTGTTCACAAACAATTGTGGACGGACGGACGGACCAACAGGGGCGACGACAATATACGTCCACATGAAAATGTGGGCGTATAAAAAATTGCTTAGTCGTCAGGAACTATAAGATGAGGGTTTAACGTCCACTCCACACAACCTAGGTCATTTCAGGACTAACAACATATGGTTCAATTTTATCTAAATAATTCACTTGCGCGTAGGGGTCTTTAGCAGTGGGAGGAAACCGGAAAAAACCCACGAGTTTGGACAGGCGACCCTACTCCTTGTCGCGTACAACAGGGGAATCGAAACCATGCCAGTTGACTCAATGAGAGAGAGAGAAATGGGGTTTAACGTCCACTCGACATAATCTAGGACATTTTGGGACTAACATGTGGTTTCATTATATTTCAATAATTCGCTTGCGTGTAGGGGTCTTTAGCAGTGGGAGGAAACCGGAGGACCCAGAGAGTTGACTCAATGACAGACCTTATTAGACAGCGTGCACGTGCTAACCATTCGACCATTCAATCTCCCGATTTAAATTATAACTGGAGTCTCAATTAACAAGTTTTGTTGCTACGATAATAAACAACCTATGTCAAAACTACAAACAGTGATAGCATCGCTCAGAATAAAGTAATTTGAATGAAATTTTCAATATATTTCTTTTTCATTATCTATTTTGGAGCTATTATAGTGATAACGGTATGCTCTTTATATAAATCATACAAGCAGCATCTTTAATAAAATAGTTCATTTTCTTACCATCCTTTTTACTTTTTCCCAGCTGTTCTGTGTCTGTTATCACTGGAGGTGGCGGAGTGGGTGGGGTTTCAGGACGATTCTGACCATGATCTATTTTAGCTTTAACTTTTTTCTTCTTCTTATCCTTTGTTCGGAGTAGTACCGACGTTGCTGCAGGTTTCGATGGATCTGACGAGTCCATGTTCGTCTCCACGAGAATAATTTTGAATTCTCCACCTTCGTTAAAAGGGTTCGTGACATCGAGAGTTATCCTCTCCAGCTCGTAACATGGAGATTCCGTCTTCATAGTCATCTGTTTAGAAAATTATACAATTTGTTTTAGAATTTTTAACAGTTTAATTGGAAATGAAATTAAGAGAAATGAAATGGGGTTTAGCTTCCTCGTCATCTGCATAAAACTGTAACGGATGAGAGGGATAGAGAAATGGGGTTTAAAGTCCACTCGACACAAACTAGGTCATTTCGGGACTAACATATCGTTTAATTTTATTTCAATAATTTGCTTGCGCGTAGGGGTACTAAGCAGTAGGAGGAAACCCACGAGGTTGGACAGGCGACCCTTCTCCTCGACACGTACAACTGGGGATTCGAAACCACGCCAGTTTACTCAATGGCAGGCCGTATGATACAGCGTTCTAACCATTCCGTCACCCAAACCCTCCTCTAACTGGATAATAAATAAAGGTAAAGCCTATACATCATGCAGTGGGTTTTGAGGGAAATGGTGCTATGGTATTCTCTTATTTCAAATTCTGGTTGTCAAGGGTTCTTTTTCATCCCCTATAAATAAACGACCCGGCACTGTATTTAGCCAGACCCTCCATCTTGTACCATAGACTAGGGAGAAACTGTTTAACCCTTTGATCCTGTTCACTAACCTACAGATGTTCATGTAACTAATATAGATACATGAAATAGGGTTTAATGTCTTACTGTTCTACAAGCACTGACCTAATGAATATGTTTTGATGGGTAATTCCTCCAGAGCAGAGATGGGAATAAGTTGCTGAACCTCGAGTCTGAGTCGAGTCCCAAGTCTCTGACTTTAGTACTGAGTTAAGTTCCAAGTGTTTACAAAGCCTGGGTCATTAATTGTGAATAAAGCCACTACTCGAGTGCGATGCTCTTTCGAGTCCAGGTTGAGTCTCGAATCACAAAAAATATCGCAAGTCAGGTCATTGATGCAACTGAAGTCAGACTTGAGTCCGAGAGAGAGAGAAAGATGGGGTTTATTTTTAATGTCAACTCGGCACAAACCAGGTCATTTCAGGACAAACTCATGGTTTAATTTTATTTCAATAATTCGCTTGCGTGTAGGGGTCTTTAGCAGAGGGAGAAAACCAGAGAAAACCCATGAGGTACTCAAATCCGAGTTGAGGGACTTGAGTTTCCACCTCGGCTTTTCAGATCCCAGAATCACAGTGTCATAACTTTTAAAAAATTAAAATGGTACAAATATGAAATGTGCAATGGTGTTTCAATATCTTTGTTTTATAATAGTACATATAATATAAACATTTGTGAAAGGTTAAGAAAAAGGTGAAACACACATTCTCAGAATCTTATTCACAAAAACACAAATTTATAGTTCCTGATTAGAATAAGATAATGTAATTTATTGTGAATAATTATCATGAACAACATAACAAAAAAACACATGCAATAAAGAAAATAAACCTAAAATGAGTTCTTTTATCATGTGACACGAGTTCAATCATCATGTGACACGAGTTCATCCGTCATGTAACATGAGTTCAACCATCATGTGACATGAGTTCAACCACCATGTGACATGAGTTCAACCATCATGTGATATGAGTTCATCCATCATGTGACATGAGTTCACCCATCATGTGACATGAGTTCAACCATCATGTGACACAAGTTCAACCATCCTGTGACACAAGTTTATCAACCATCATACAGACGCTGCTCCTTACAGGCCTTATCTTATTCACCGCTGACAAAGGAACTTTCTTGTTCAACACCCGGATTGAACCTGAGACCTTCTGCTTAGTGAGCCAGTGCTTTCACCCACTGAGTCACTTATAATTTTGAATATTATTTTCACCATGATGATTGAAATAATTAAAACATGAATTAAAGAAGAAAGTTAAAGCATTAGGCCAAACCAATTTGAATTTCAAATCTTCCGGATCACCTATCAAATTTTGCTTCTTATTTCTATTTTATCAAGACCCAAGAGGCTATTTATTTTATCAAGACCCAAGAGGCTATCATCTATTTTATCAAGCCCCAAAGGGCTATCTAGTTTTATCAAGACCCAAGGGGCTATCTATTTTATCAAGACCCAAGAGGTCATCTACTAATCAAGACCCCAAGAGGCTATTTTATCAAGACCCAA
This sequence comes from Patella ulyssiponensis, assembly GCA_963678685.1. Taxonomy (NCBI): domain Eukaryota; kingdom Metazoa; phylum Mollusca; class Gastropoda; family Patellidae; genus Patella; species Patella ulyssiponensis. Next base: position 95,194,658 of record OY783226.1, read on the forward strand.
GAGGTTATTTTATCAAGACCCAAGAGGTTATTTTATCAAGACCCAAGTGGCTATCTATTTCAACAAGACCCAAAAGGTCATCTACTTATCAAGATTCAAAGAGGCTATTTTATCAAGACCCAAGAGGTTATTTTATCCAGACAAAAGAGGCTATTTATCAAGACTCAGGAGGATATTTTATCAAGACTCAGGAGATTATTTATCAAGACCCAAAAGATTATTTATCAGGAGATTTATCTATTTTATCAAGACTCAAGAGGTTATCTATTTTATCAAGACTCAAGAGGTTATCTACTTATCAAGTCATCTATTGATAAAGACCCAAGAGGCTATTTATTAATCTATTGATAAGACTCAAGATATTATCAATTTTATAAAGACTCAAGAGGTTATCTATTGATAAAGACCCAAGAGATTATCTATTTATCAACACCGTGAAGAACTAAAAACAAAATTGGCATAGCCTAAAGAAAGTAAATGTGACCAGTGACAGCAAAATAATTTGAACGTCACAAGTCTTTTACATTAGGAACAAAACTGTAAGAATAGGCTAAAAACATCTTTTAATCAGAAGGTTAAAGTTTAGATTTGACAAGTAAATCTTATTTTTTTGTAAAGTTTTCAGCCTATTTTGTCATTTTTGTTCATATATCGTAAACATAATCTGATTAAAATACAAATCTATATTTCGTTTCATTTTTTATACTTTCGATGGCCTACACAACCTGAAGATCTAACCGGTTATAGTGATAAGTCTCATCAGTAGTCGATGATAACTACTCTTCCAGATCCTAGTGTAGTAAAGACAAGTAAAATAAAATTTTGAACTATAAAAAAAACGAAAGGAAATAATCAGATTGTTTTAATCAGATTGCTATAAACAAGAAGAACGAAAGATGAATAGGTACCTGATATTGACTGGAAGGCTGGAGAAAAGATAGAAATAGATAAAGATTACAGAACGATAGATCAGATGCTGTCACTAGTCTAGTTTTTCCAGTTACTATTAATCTAGATGCTGTGACGTACAAGTACTGTCTTTAGTCTAGTTTTTCCTGTTACTACTAATCAGATGCCGTGACTAGTACTGAGGTTAATCTAGTTTTTCCAGTGACTGGTACTGATTTTAGTCTAGTTTTTCCAGTTACTACTCAACAGACGCTGTGACTAGTACTGACTATAGTCTTGTTTTTCCAGTTACTACTTATCAGATGCTGTGACTAGTACAGACTTTAGTCTTGTTTTTCCAGTTACTTGACTTTCAAAATAGGGAGGTAGTATCAATAGACTGAATAACCTGCTCTAATAGTAATATGTCAGACTCGCTCCTACATCACTCTTCTGCAATCATATCTTATAATCAGATACAATCGTGGGCCCACCGGCTATGGTAAATCGCTCATAATTTTTCATTTATTGCCGTATTACTCACATTCCAAGGTATTAATTATTGTACCGTTAAATTCCAATATTGCATAGTTTCGGCATTAATCCACCAGCTAAACATAAACTACTGCCACATTTAATTGGTGTTGGCATCTTTATTGCATACTTGGACAACGTCCGATCATGTTTTTGTTTACATTGGTAATGTGCGCAGAAAGATATGTGCACTGCCAGGAGGAATCCTCCTGGCAATATGGCTGCCCGCTACCTGTCAGAATAGCGCAGTAACGTAGGAACCAACCTGACGTCATTTAGAGCAGGTTATCCAGTCTAATAGTATCAAGAGATGATTGTACGTCTAAAAGCTATGAAGTGACATCTAGCAACTACCAGAACAAGTTTGAAAGATAACGCACATTGCTACATAATGCACATACAAGATTATGCAAATTTGAGGTGCTTTGAGAGTCTTCAAATTAAAGAATGATACAGATTTAGAAGTTCCTGAAGCAATGACAGACCTTGTGATCTGAAGTGCACATGTCAGACCATTCGGCCACCCAACCCCCACTAGATAAAGAGATAAAAACTAACCAATGGAGTGATGTTATCAATCTGTGTGTGGAGGTGAAAGGTCATCGTTGTACCAGTCGTCGATCCTTGACGTCGACCAACCAAAACAAGAACTGCTTCCGCGGATCGCAGGAATCGACTAACATGTTCTACAGACAGAGGGTAGGTGGTTTTTGGTGGAACAGTCACATGATCTCCTTTCGGGACACGAAAATCTTTAGCGTCAGGACCAGCCAATAATACATGGTAGTTTAAAGATTTACTACTCGAGTTCGTTAACTTCACCTGAAGATTAAAATGAAAACATAAATTAATGGAGAGAGAGAAAAATGGGGTTTAACGTCCACTCGACACAAACTAGGTCATTTTGGGACTAACAAATGGTTTATTCTTATTTCAATAATTTGCTTTAGCAGTGAGAGGACCCACGAGGCTGGAAAGGCAGCCCTACTCATTGTCACGTACAACTGGGGGTTCAAAACCACGACAATTGACTTAAAGACAGGCTTTATAATAGAGCGTGCACATGCTAACCATTCGGCCATCCAACCCCCCTATTAATTAACAGGGCATTATGTAAGAGCTAAATCTGCTTATTACAGGTCTTTTTTTAGGCCTGAAATGTTATATAAATAATCAATTAGACATTAATTAACATGACAAGGCCATAATCAACTCTTGATGGCATCGGATATTCGAGATTTTAACTAGATTAAAACGGTTTGCCATTTAAAACTTTAATTTAAAGATGAGTAAGTGAGGCTATACCCGTGTGCAGGTTATCACGATGCACACATTTTGTCAAAACTGCAAACAGTGATAACTTGGCTCAGAATGAAGTAATTTGAATGAAATTTTCAGCATTTTCATTTTACATTATCTATTTTTGAACTATTATAACAAGAACGGTCAGTTCTTTATCTAAATTTTACATAATGTAACTTTACAGGTGAATTATGTAACATTAGATAAATTTTTCGAGGACAGGCTACCCTTACATCAAATTCAAAAGGCCAAGGGGTTTTTTTTACGTGCACTGGATCTCGGTTTTCCCTACCATGCAAATGACTATACCATGTCAATTGCCAGGTTCTTTGTCCTGCATCACTGACAAGCAAAGGGAAACCACACAGCAAAATTCTGATAAACCGGGATCGAACACACACCCCTAGGTAAAGGAACTAACATCTTTCACACTGCGGCTCCAGCATTAATATGTTGTAAATGCAGGATGTAAACAAATCTGTCTACTCGAATGTAAACAAACCTGTCTAGTAGAATGTAAACAAACCTGTCTAGTAACTGTAGAATGAAGAGAACCAGTAAAGTCGATATCATCTTTAGGTAGATATTGTGGTAATTTCTGATATAGGTGCATACATAAAAATAACATGGAAACAGGGTTAGGATCAGTAACATCTATAGCCTGAAAAGATAAAGATGGGGTTTAACATCCACTCATCATAAACTAGTTTGGGACTAACATACGGTTAAAATTCATTTCAGTTATACCCTTGCATATAGGGATCTTTAACAGTAGGAGAATAGCAGAGAAAACTCACAAGGTTAGACAGACGACCAAATTGTGTCACGTACAAGCAGATAATCGAAATCACACCACTTATTATCAATTTTGAAGATTATAGAAGATTTTTGCTTTATGTACTGGATAGAAGGATCTACCTGTATGTCGTATTCAATACCAGCAAACCTCATGGCGTTAACAATCTTTAATGCGTTATGAAGACATTGTTCTGCTGTTGATGGATGAGTGTACATATCACTTAAATAATCATCAACCTATAAAATACAAACAAATTAAACATACATTGTGGGAGATTAGATAAAGAGAAGAAGTGAGAAATGGGTTTTCACGTTCACTGGACACAAACTAGGTCATTTCGAGACTAACATATGATTCAATTTTATTTCAATAATTCGCTAGCACGTAGGTAGGGGTTTTTAGCAGTGGGAGGAAACCGGGGAACCCGGTGAAAACCCATGAGGTTAGATAGGCGACCCTACTCCTTGTCGAGTACAAGTGGGGAATCGAAAAGACAACAGTTGACGCAATGACAGACATTTTGACCTTACCCGCACACGTAAAACCATCCCTGTACCATTTCCTGATTCACCAATGCATCTTTCTATGTCATTAAACTTGTTTTAGGCCAAAAAATGTAGAATACAAAGAAGCAGTTCTGTTTGAAATTATTGAACAGTTCCAGGAAGTTTTTTCTGAAATTCCCTTTAAAAATATGTTATTTACCAGGAAAGGAAGATGAGCTCCAAGGACAGAGCCGATAACTAAACCATCCAATAAATCCATGTCATAATTAACGATCCATCGAGATGCCGGAACACCACCTGTTGTAATAAAACATACATTATAATTAACCATACATAATAGAGATAGGGATAGAGAGACAGAAAGAGACACACACAGCAAGAGAGAGAGAGAGTGAGAGAGAGAAAGAGAGAGAGAGAGAAAGAGAGAAATAATGTTTAGCGTCCAATCAACACAACATAAGACAGAGAGAGAGAGAGAGAGAATGAGAGAGAAAGAGAGAGAGAGAGAGAAAGAGAGAGATAATGTTTAGCCTCCAATCGACACAACATAAGGTTCAATTCTATTTCAATAATACGTTTGCACATAGAAGTCTTTAGCAGTGGGAGGAAACCGGAGGACCCGGAGAAAAACGACAAGGTTGGACAGGTGAGTCTACTCCTTGTTATGTTCAATAGGCGAATCAAAACCACAACAACCGTCTCAATGACAGAACCTGTGCTTTCACGAGAGACAAATGGGGTTTAAAGTCTGCTCAACACAAACTTGGTCATTTTGGAAGTAACATATGGTTCAGTTTTATTTTAGTAATTCCCAGGTGCATAGGGGTCCTTAGCTGTGGAGGTTGGACAGGCGACCCTACTACTTGTCACGTACAACTGGGGAATCAAAATTACGCCAGTTGAAGTTGACCATGACAGACCGAATGATACAGTGAACTAACATGATTAATGTTATAAATACCTTTCGTAGAGTTTTTCCAGATTTTACGTCGATATTGTTCGTAATGATGATTTAACCAAGTTAATATTATCCTCTCTCCCACACAATAGATATTACTACACAATGGGTCCGGGTTTACAATCGGCATGGTAACGCCAGGTGTAGGTGTGGCAATGTTCTTCAATGTTCTGGGTGTCACCTTGGCTAAAACCAAACACTGAAAAACAATATTAATAATAATGCAATAAGGTTGCAGTCTCGGTTTTTTGTCCCATCCAAATGACTATACGCTGTCCCTTGCCAGAGCCTCCATCCTGACCACTGACAAGGTGAACCATCATAACGAGTTGTTTTGGCCAACAATGAGATCAAACACAGGACCTCCATTGAGTAAGAGCTATTCTACAATGCTAACAAGAAAGAGACAAATGGGGTTTAACGTTCACTCGACACAAACTAGGTCATTTCGGGACTAACATATGGTTTTGTTTTAATTTTTATTTCTATAATTTGCTTGCACGTAGGGGTCTTTAGCAGTGGGAGGAAACCGGAGTACCCGGAGAAAACCCACGAGATTGGACAGGCGACCCTACTCCTTGCCACGTACAACGGGGATTTGAAACCACGTCAGTTGACAAATGCTAACAAAGGTTGACAAACAAGAATGAGTTGATGAAGTGATTCCCCTTGTTCCTGAAGCAACAACCACGAGTTTTAACAACATCTAGACATTGATAGACTGGTCTGTAATTCCCAAACACACGCAAATCAAACATGGTGAGGAATGACAGAGAGAGGAATGACAGAGAGAGAAATGAAGTTTACATAAACTAGGTCAATAAGGGACTAAAACATCGTTCAATTTTATTTCACTGGCGCGTGGGGGTCTTTAGTAGTGGGAGGAAACTAGAGGACCCGGAAAAAACCCACGAGATTGGACAGGTGACCCTTCTCCCTGTCACGTACAACAGGAGAATCAAAACCCTGGCAGTCGACTCACTGACAGACCTCATGATACAGTGTGCACATGCTAACAATTCGGCCATCCAACCCGTTCACAGATTCTAAGAAATCAATGATATCTTGATTCTCTTACCTTCATGATCTGTAAGAGTAAATCAGTCCAAGCTCGTTTTGATAAAGCCTCAAATATTTCTTCATCAACAATTGGTTCAGAATCTATGATATTTCCTGCTTCTGCTGTCTTTCCCTGCTGTAGTAGATTACGTTTTATCTCGGCCTGAAGTTCTTTCCATAAAATACAGTCACCAAGTTCCATCAGATGTTCTGGTCTTATTCCAGAAACACTACCACCTTGACATCTTTAAAACAAAAAATATCCTTCTCATAATCTTTCGTACTTGGGTGTGTGGTCTTATTAGGGGTGGGTATTGCCAAAAAAATCGTATTGCGATATATTGTGATACGATTTGTCGTATTGCAATACATATTGCAATATATTGTGAAAGTGTTAACTCCAGATTTATTGCAAAAGTACAGCCTTAAATGTATCTCATAGCAACACTGAAACTCATGTGAAGGTCTTTGAACATGCAATTCTATTATTGTACAACTGGTCAACTACAAGAACAAGATATCCACAAAACCCATGTTTTTATTTACCTCACTTCTGCGTTACATTTATTGCATAATGCAACATTCAACATTAAACGCCCTGAGCCAATTAAAAGATTAGCTACCCTACCCCTAAGCTCATTACATGTAAATCAGCAGGGCCCATCTCCCTCAGCCAATTAGTGGATTATTGTTAATCCTAATACCCTCTACAAAATTGAAAATAACTAAAAAAATATTTTCTATACATAAAAATACTCTGTTACAAAAATGTAAACATTGTCGTGTTCTTCCCAATGATATAAAATTCAATTGTACAAAGTAGCATTTATATTACTATAAATTATATTGAAAAGCCAGTTCAATTAAAATCATGACTTTTCACTACCATATTGGCAAAATAACGTGAAAAAGTATCCCTTACGATTTTTTTTTAAAAATAAAACAAAAATATAGTACTTCGTGTTGGCAGCAGTGTTCAAAGTAAATATAAATATAACTTTTAAAAAGAAACATCACCCAAATAACGGTCACTTCATCGCCTACGGCATTTAACATTTCTGCCTTTCTTTGGATTTATGACGGGAATCTTCTTTTTGTTTGCTTCGTTGAAAGCTTCGACAGTGTAATTTTCCTTAATTTAGCTTGTATTAAATCCTAAAAGTTTTGATTCAATTTAGCTTTCCAAAGTCTAGAATTATTAGCCGTAAGTTTTGTTATCATGTGTTTGAGCGAACGTATCCAAGATGGCGGCGACACATTTGATCTCGGCTCGAGTAGACGCATTCTTCGCATCATAACGTCAAAAAAAAAAAAAAAATAGTTGATTTCTTCGACATTATCATATTCCACAATATGCCTGGCAGTAAATTATAAAATCTGATTCTATTTCACTTTCAATATCATATAATTATTAGCCGTAAGTGACAGCGTGAAAATATTGGAATAGCGCCAGAGTGATTCGCACGGTGTGAATTTTCACCTCTGACCTATTACGTAAATACTGAAAGATCCGGTGTTGAAACATATATTTCTTATTGGATGATTAGCGAATTAAACATTCCTTTTCATCGCGGGTTTTACTTTTATTACCCAATCACCATTAATTAATGAATTAGAAACAATAGAAATAAGTTGATTGATTTCTCGCTTGGGTTCGCTAATGCCGTTGCCAAGTACGAAGGGTCCGCGAGTTGATTCGCTATCTCCAGGCACATGCCGCGATCTGTTTCGCTAACGTCAAAAATGCGTCAAGGAAATTCTCAAGTTTTCAATAGAATTGACAGTCTCACGGAATATTCCGATGATTATTACGGAAATTGTCGATCGTATTGACTGAACCGGTTCTTGGACGTGTATCACGATACGATGTATTGGCAAGTTTGAATCGCAATACACCGGTATACCGGTTATATCGCCCACCCCTAGGTCTTATATCATGTTCGTTGTTTATTGTATATTGTGTGTATTGTATATTGTGTGTATTGTATATTATGTATGTATTCTATATTGTGTTTAGTGTATATTGCGCATATTGCATATTGTGTTTATTGTATATTAGGTGTATTGTATATTATGAGTATTTAATATTGTGTTTATTGTATAGTGTGTTTACTTGATTTTTTGTGTATTGGATTTTGTGTTTACTGGATATTGTGTATGTATTGTATACTGTGTGTATTAGATATTGTGTTTATTGTATATTATTATATTATGTGTATTGTATATTATGTGTATTGAACATTGTGTTTATTGTATAGTGTGTTCATTGTATTATGTGTGTATTGGATATTGTATTTACTGAATATTGTGTATAAATTGTATACTGTGTGCATTAGATATTGTGTTTTTTTTGCATATTGTGTGTATTGGCTAAGGTGTGTATTGTATATTGTGATGATTGTATATGTGTATTGCATAGGTGTTTGTTGTAAACCATGTGTATTGTATATTGTGTGTATTGCAAGTATTTGATGTATGTATTGGATAATGTGTACATTAGATCTTATGCTCTTGAAATGAGACGAAACGTACATAACTAGTTCAATTTGAGACTTACATAAGATCAATCTATCTTATTACCTGATGAATGTAAGAAGTGTAGAATGTTGCCAGTAGATCTGTTTAACTCGTTCAACGGGATTAGCAGGTAACGAGGCATTAACAGGTATACCTGGTACAGGTCGTCCACTCAGGTGCGAGATCATATCGTAAATAGTTTTAACATCTTTCTTTACGCTGGTAGTATCCCAGCTTCCTCCTCTTTTCTCATCATCTTTCTTCTTACTCAAACTTCTACGATACCAACACAAAAAAGGTTAAATTCAAGATGCATTATGTAAGATTTACTGTAGATAAATGAAATGGAGTTTAACGTCCTACTGTTCTACTCTTGACTGGGCTAATGAAGACAGGTATACGCTATACAGAGTGCTATGAGGGAAATTTTACCCGGGCGGTGGTGCTACGGCCTACTCTCATACTACCTAATTCCAACTGCCAAGGGATCTTTTACGAACGTCTAGACAGCTGTCCTTGTCAGGCCCTCCGTCTTGCATAACAGACAAAGGGAAAATACGGCAGATCCGGAAAATCTGGATGAACTTTCTCTGCAGGGATCGAACACCCAACCTCCAGGCTAGCGAGCCGGCGTCTTACCCACTTAGCCACCTGATCCCCTACTTTGAATAAAGAGTTGGACTAAAGATAAAATCCAAATTTCAGTAGATGCTTCAATTTTGATTGGCTAAAGACTAAAATCAATCTAATATTATTATCCAATCATATTACTTAAATTTGGATTTTATCTTAGTTAAAATTTTGTGAAAAAGGACCCTGGTCTTTCTTGCTCTTTTGTTCCAAAATAGATTATGAACCCAAAAATAATTTAAGAGTGTTTGTGTACCTATTGATAATTGATGACAAAAACATTGATACAGCAACAGTGGCAAAAACATTGATGCAGCATACGCGAATGGTGAGAAGGTGGATTGCTATACATCGATTCAACAATATATCGGGTCAGCACTATTATGGAAACATGGAAAATCAGTGCCAAAACAGTAATTATACTATTTTGAGATTACTTCCAGTTGACATTTTGATTTGTATTTTTTAATCTGGGTGAATACCATAGTATCGAAATTAGTGCCGACATATGCAGGGTATTATGTGAAGGCCTTGATAAGTTGTACGTAGTTAAAGTGAGATCAAGACTTCTATTGAAGATGGTAAAGAACTTACATTCTAAGTGTATATGGTATTTGTATAGGGAATGGTCCACCCGGCCAACCATTAGCTGTAAACCATCTCTGCACAGCCATTAATACTTCTGTATGATATAGTCCTTTAATAAAAAAATACATGTCTCATGAATATGCATATCTATTCCATATATGGTTATGTATTCCATATAGTCTTACCCCACTACTGCTATTGATAATGAGAGTTGTGCATGTATGGAATAAAATGCGTTTTTTTCAATGAAATTTATGTACTCCTCTCTTTATCGATATTTTGTTTCATTTTTGTAGACTTTCGTTGGATTTTGACTCTATGACTTCAGACATTTGATTAACAAATCAGCGTTGATGTTTCTAGTAGGAGACCCACAGTTCTGTGGTGTGGTTCTACTCCACCTATTAATAGAATCCAAGAACTCGCTATAAATAATGCCTACCTTCTTCTGTGTCTTCATCGGGGAACATGGCTGAGCCGACTGATCTGGATGGTATTTCTGGTATCGGTCGTCCATTTGGTTCTATACTCATCTGTTGTTTATTCATGGCGCCATCTCTATTCAGTGGTGTCGTTCCTTCCGTTCCATCTGAAAAATACATTGGTCTTTCATTATACAAGGGAAATGAATAAATCACGTTTAATGTCCTACTGTTCTACTTCGACTGGGCTAATCAAGATGATGGGTCATATAGTTAGCTATGACAGAAATTTTGCCTGGACGGCTCCGTTACAGTTTATGACAAACCCCATTATACAACTGAAGAGTCCAGGGGAAGAACGATCTAAGTCACTTTTTCCACGAACCCAAGTTAATGGCGCCATCTGGTAGCAAATTGTATAAACTTTCTGTGGAACAATCAATTTCAGGTGAAAACGATAAGTGTCACATTGAACCAGGGCCATTCTGAAATGGCCTCACTGACAAATACAAGTCCATCGTACCTTTTACTTAACCTTAATTTGCCTGAAAAGTTGAAGTCAGTTGTACTGATAATAATGGTTCGTGTTAAACATTATACTGAAGTTGTAATTAAACCTACTTGTTGTTCTGTTTGCGTCCTACAATCTCTGCCAAAATGTGACTTAGATCGTTCATTCCCCTGTACTCTTCAATTTTAAAGTAATGATTACATATTTGTAAATTATTCGGGGGGTGGGGTCAGCCCTGGTTCCTTTGGGGTTGTCACGAACCAGAGTCTAAGGAGTTTTTAATCTTACCAGTACAATCAATGGATGATTCATAACTTGACGATGAAATCTGGAAGTTGGAGCTGGTTGCACTCGTACTCTGACGACTGTGTGCACGGGGTGGAGTATGACAAGGCACAATAACAGCCTCACCCACGCTATCACTAGTAATTGATCCCTGAATTCTACGTCCTTTAGGTACAGAGCCCTGAAAACAAAACAAAATACGTTGTCACATAATACCTTAGTCATTCTGACATAAAAACAAAGAGTTTTCATACCTTCCAAACAACTAGGCAAACTTTACAAGTAAGCTCTGCATGGCGTAACCCCTAACAAGTTAAGACTGAAAGGTTCTTTTACTAGCCAATGTCTAGTCAAAATTAAATAGAATTTGTAGGATGCAGCAAACTATAATATTTCTATGAATAGGAGGGGGGGGGGTAGTGTTTAAGGATTCAGCAAGCTGAAGATAACTATAATATTTCTATGAATAAGGGGCCGGAGTAGGGATGGGTCTAGTGTTTAAGGTGTGCGCATGAAATCATAAGGTCTGTCAGCATGGTCAAGTGGCATGGTTTCGATTCCCTGTTAGTACGTGACAAGGAGTAGGGTAGCATATACAACCTCGTGGGTTTTCTCCAGGTCCTCCAGTTTCCTCTCACTGCTAACAACCCCAACACGCAATCGAATTATTGGAATATGATTGAACCATAAGTCATTCCCGAGATGATCAACAGACCTACTTTGTATCAATATCACTATCAGTACTAGTAACGGGAGTAAAGCTGTTCAATAAGCGCTGCCTTGTCTTCACTATTGCCAGTTGAGAAATCAGCAATAATATCATTTTCAACTTCAAATTCAAATGTTTGAAGATAGCTATAATTATGTTTTGACTTTCTTACAAAATATGAAATTCTTGCTTTAAGATAACAAAATCAGATTGGTTTTGGTGTGAGTGGTCTTCAGAGAAAGTAATTGTATTAAAACAAATATGTTGGAATGAGTTGTCTTATAACTCGAGTCTCTACCCATGTTTTAAAGTTGGGATGAGTCGTCTTATATTGGGATGAGTCGTCTTATATTGGGGATGAGTCGTCTTATATTGGGGATGAGTCATCTTATATTGGGATGGGTTGTCATGGGATGACTTGTGTGTATGCTATGTATACCCTGTGTGCTATATCACGAATGAGAAATACAAACACATTGATGATGTCACACGCTAAATTGATACAGATAATCAATACGGACCAGGAACTTACGCTTGCCAAAAGCCTTTAACTGTATTGTCTGTGACAGGTTCCCTTTGTCAGTTCAATTCCATTTGGTATTTACAAAGATGTGATGAATTGAAAATTATTGAAAAAAAAACAACCCAAAATATAAAAAAAACAAAATATTATACTTACAACCTGTACCTGACTTCGATTTGCTTTTAATTTCTCCATCTGTATGGTCAGTGCACTCTCTGCTTCCGCTAGTTTGGCTTTTTCCGGCCCAATAATCTTCGCTACTTTGTCATAAACATTGATAGCTTGAACCCATCGACATAAACCTTCACAAGCGGCCGAAACTTTCTTAATATAAGCAGGTTCAAATTCTGGGTTGGATAAATACCTACAAGTAAAAAAATAAAACTTTTATATATAGCAGGGATTTCATTTGAAAATTTTTGAAGTGGGTCAATTAATTTCAAGACTTATTTCAAAGAATATGAAAATTTCTGTCTAATCTCAATTCATAAATAGAATCTTAACTGTTTTTACACACAAACACCATAAATGTATGTATGTGTTAGTCACGTGGAGAGAGAGCAAAATGGGGTTTAGCATCCACTTGACACAAACTAGGTCATTTCGAGACTAAAATATGGTTCAATTTTATTTCAATAATTCGCTTGCTTGTAGGGGTCTTTAGCAGTGGGAGGAAACCGGAGGTTGGACAAGTGACCCTAGTCCTTGTCACATACAAACGGGAAATCAAAATCATGCTCGTTGATTCAATGACAGACCTGATGATATAACACGCACATGTTTGCTTGTGGGTAGAGGTCTGTAACAGTGGGAGGAAATCATCAGAGGACCCAGAAGAAACCCACGATGTTGGACAGTTGACCCTCTTCCTTGTCATATACAAGCGGGATATCGAAACAACACTACTTGACTCAATAACAGACCTTATGATCCAACATGCATGCACACGTTTTGAAATTCGACCACCCTGTGAGCAGGACTATATTAAATTTCAGCTCTGAACCAATGAAAAGGCCGAATTCTTGCACTTTTTTCCAGAATACTGTATACTCACTTTTCTTGTACTCTTTTCATTACACCTGCTGGAATATTGTCTTTATCAAAATTCCTCAGTCGATCCGAGAAACGGTCCGCTAATAATTTTTTTGACGGTATCCAGAAATCTTCAACCATTTTCCCGGCCTGATTTGGGACTGGTCTGCGCTCTGGTTTTATACCCAAAATAACACATATTGATTCAAGGACCAGTTTTACCGGAGCAGGTGGCTGCTAAAATAATCATAAAATACGAAATGAGCAAAGAAAAGGGGGTATAACGTCCTACTGTTCTGAAAAACTGAGGTAATGAAGACTGGCATAAGCCATACAGTGTACTTTGACGAGGGAAATTTCGCCCAGAGAGGAGAGGGGCACTACAGCCTACTCTTATATCGAATATAGAGAGAGAGAGAGAAATGAGGTTTAACGTCCACACAACACAAACTAGGTCATTTTGGGACTATTATATGGTTTCAATTTTAATTCAACAATTCGCTTGTGTGTAGGGGTCTTTAGCAGTGGGAGGAAACCGGGGTGCCCGGAGGAAACCCACAGGTTGAGAAGGCGCCCCTATCTCCATACCACATACGCTCACACCAGGGCTTGAAACCACAGCCGCAAGCCAGAGGTGACCAGCCAGCTAAAGGTCGAAGCGCAGCACTCTAGACCACTAGGCCATCCCTACCCCAACTATATCGAATATCAAATTCCAGCTGCCAAGGGATCTTTTATGTGCACGCCAATGTGTACACAGGATATCATTTTTTCATACCATCCATATAACTAGACAGCTGTCCTTTGCCAGGAAATGAAAAGTGGTTTAACATCAAAATTTTCTGCATAGACATTGCTAATTATGTTATAGTCATAGAGTGTGCTATGAAGGAAATTTTGCCCAACTGACATGCTGCTGAATAGTCTTTCGTTTACCTATTGGAATCATTAGCAAGATGCCAATGGTGTCAGGAAACCGCAGGGCCTGGAGAAAACCCATGAGGTTTACAGGTGACCCGACTCCTTGTTACATACATGTAGGGAATCGGAAACAGACCACTTGACTCAATGACAGACGGTAAAGATGAAATGCCACAAGCGTTCACCATTCAGCCACCCAACTCCCACTTAAACTAGATATATCTCTGTTTGCTCAATATAATCAAAACACAGACCTTATTTCGTTTTTTTTTTATAGTTCAAAATTTTGATTTACCTGTCTTTACTTAATACTACACTAGGATCTGGAAGAGTTGTTATCAGGATGATGTGATGGATTAGCCAAGGAATCCACCAGAAATATCAGCGCTGATTGATTAATCAATGTCTGACATCATAGGGTCAAAAGCTGCTTGTTTGACACCTGACGTGAACTCCCACTATAACTTGTCAGATCTTGATGCAATGTAGGCCATCGAAAGTATAAAAAAACAAAACGAAATATAGATCTGTTTTTCAATCGGATTGCTGTGTGCTGAATGTAAAGTGTGATGATTTAACATAACTTACGGCCATAGATTTAATTGACGTAATATCACTCTGATTTACTGCATTTAGAGCCGACATCGCTGCCTCAACTGCTGGTAGAGCTTCTGCTAAATTCTCTTCACATTCAGCTAATTCAGCCTCACACTCCTCCACGACAGCCTGGGCATCTGCAGCAGCTTCATCTGTCTCACCTGAAGCTGCATCCCCTGCAACTGCCTACAATAAACAATGAAAGAAATCATGTCGAAATCAAACAGGGTTTGAACCTACGGTTCTGTATCAAAACTGCAGTAATGAAGCTGTATATACCGGCACAGCATAGAGCATCCTGGTTATCGAGATAGTGCCTTACTCACAGTCAACATGGCTCCCACAAATCATGTCATCTCTTGAAGAAATGCACCAAACTTTTATCAAGGTGAGGTTCATCAACAGTTTCCAATGTAAAAGATTACGCTTAACCCTACCAATCAAAAACTGTGATACAGTAGAATCCGTATGAGCAGCCACTCCTATTCAGCGACATCTCCTTGTAAGGTAAGCGGCCACAATAAATTCCCTCCGTAAAAATTCTATTGTTTCATCTCTTTATTCAACGTCCACTCCTCTACGCGGGCAGCGGTCACTAATTTGCTAATAAATTTAACAAAACATAGCCCATTCAACAGCCATTGTTGAATGATACCATCTTGTCATTCTTCGTAACACCCCGCTAATCCCGTGAGTAGTAATCAATTAACTGGAATCCCACTGATCAGGTAAAAAAAAATGTGAAAATAACAATTAACACAGGATAATCTGGTAATTAATCTTTTGTTTTATTAAACGACTAACCTGATCATTGTTTTCACACGTAACGGAACATTATTTGATACTGATTGAATAAACTGAAAGTACCGTCTAAAAACCGCTATGTAGTTAAATAGACGTTTTTAGCGCCACATATAATATTACACACAGAGTTATACCCCCTGTGAATCGGTAGCAAAATCAGTGATGCTTTTTTGGTTCATGTGTTTATTTGATAAAATAAATATCATTCATCGTTTTTCTTCACAATAATGGATAAATATTATCGAATGCATCACAATGATAGACAGTAGTATTGAAGGTTGGTACAAAATGACAAGGTTACAGAAGTTATGTCCGAGATTCAGCGATGGCCAAATTTACCGATGCAAGTCACGCAAGAAGTATTGGCGTATGCGTTCAAGCGTAATATTAATTGATGTCAGCACAAAAAAAACCCATGAGATTTTACAAAAATGGATAAATATTATCGAATGCATCACAATGATAGACAGTAGTATTGAAGGTTGGGACAAAATGACAAGTTTACAGAAGTAATGTCCGAGATTCAGCGACGGCTAAATTTACCGATGCAAGTGCACCCACACGTAATATTAATTGACGTCAGCACAAAAAAACACGAGATTTTATTAAGAGGCCACTCCCGTTAAGCGGTCAATCGTAAAAATTCCCATGAGTGGCTGCTTAATGCAGATTCTACTGTACAGAAAATATGATAGTGGTGAAATATGTAAAGTACTGGTATATTTCCATCAGGTACTGGTGTATGGGTTAATCATGTAAATTGCCGATGAATCATCTGACCTTCTGGTTTTGGTGAATTATCTTTAGCGTTGGTAAGTTATCTAATGTGCTGATGAATCATTTAAATTGCTAGTGAATTATCTCAAGTTCTGATGAATCATGTACAGGGCTGGTGAATCATGTGTTTGTGAATGTCTAAAGCTGGTAAATTTTAATGTACTGATGAATCATGCAGAGTGTTGGTGAATTATCTAAAGTGATTGTGAATTATCTAAAGTGCTCATGAATCATGTAGAGTGCGGATGAATTATCTAAAGTGCTGGTGAATCATGTACAGTGCTGGTGAATCATTTAAAGTGTTGGTGAATCATTTAAAGTGCTGATGATTTGTGAAAATGTTTTTTACTACAATTAGTTACCTGGGTCTTTATATATGTTTTCTGTATATCCTTCAAAAATAAAATATTCATTTTTCATTTCTCTAAACCTGTTTCAAGAGATAGCTAATGTCGTGTTTGGACTGAGGGGGATTTAATTTGATAGCAACCATACTAATGAATATCTTATGAAAAGCTCATTCTCTGTTCTATATCGAAACCACATCACCTGACTCAATGGCTAACCCTATGATCTAAAGTGCATGGTGTTAAATCTTCCCCCCCCCCCTCTTTAATTTCAGACAAATATTAATCAGAGCCCATTAATAAGTATAATGCCACACCTGTTCACAGACGATTTGATGATCTGTTCGATGTAGCGCCAGAAACGGGTAACACGATAAAATACAATTATCAGCTGTAGCTGTGATAAATATCTTGAAACTGAAAAAAATAATTTCACATTACAATTTCTTACAGTCCTATTGCAATTTCATTCATATGCTCCCATTGCAATATAATTTCATATGTTCCATTAAATCATAATTTCATATGCTTTCACATGGTCACATTAAAATATAATTTCATGTCTTCATTTCATGTGTTCCTCCAAAATACTTCTGGTTTCCTTCCACTGCTAAATACCCATACATGCATGTAAATTATCTAAATAAAATTGAACCATATGTTAGTCCCGAAATGACCTTGTTTGTGTCGAGTGGATGTTAAACCCCATTTCTCTCTTTCTCTCCTCCAAAATATGTTCCCATTACACGGTATACCCTCCTGAAACACCACTGACAACTGACAGGGGAAAACCAAACTGGAAGATCCTGAGCTACCTTCTCGACAACTCTGGGATTGAATCCAGTAACCTCCTAGTTAACAAGCTTGTTGTCATTCTAAGTGTTTAACGTCCACTTCCACCGAAAGTGACATTGCAGACAAGTCTTATTATTTTTCATTTTTATTATCTTAGCGCACCCGCAGGGGTCTTTCCTGTGGGAGGTAACCGGCATACTGGGAGGAAACCCACGACGTTGAGAAGGCGCCCCTATGTCAAAGCCACCTACGCTCACACCAGAGATCGAAACCGGCCATCTAGAGGTCAAAGCGCGGCACTCTAGACCACTAGGCCATCCCAACCCCTCGTTAATGAACTGCCACCATTCCCCTAAAATAATTATGTGATATCTTACCTTTGACCTTCTGTATCCTTGAAGATGATTGGTTGAGAGAATGAGATAGGTTTGGTACTGATAAACGTAACTTTACATCGTAAACTACAAGGGTCCATCTGACCGCTGTCACCACAACATGGCTGGACATCTGATGAAAATAATAGTTAAATAAAAAGAAATGAAATGGGGTTTAACGTACTACTGGTACTCTTCGGAACAGACAGAACTAAAAAAACGACATGCATCATGTAGTAAGCTATCAAGGACTAATGAAGATGGCCATACATCATTCAATATTCTATGAAGAAGAGGGTTGGGTTTAATGTCCTCTCGACACAAACTAGGTCATTTCAAGACTAATCCATGGTTCAATTTTATTTTCATAATTCGCTGTTATGAAGGACTAATGAAGACGGGCATACATCATGCAGTATTGAGTATGCTAAGGACTAATGAAAACGGGCATACATTATGTAGTATGCTATGAGAGAGAGAGAGAGAGAGATGGGGTTTAATGTCCACTTGACACAAACGTCATTTTGGGACTAACAAATGGTTTAATTTTATTTCAATAATTCGCATGCACGTTGGGGTCTTTAGTAGTGGGAGGAAACCAGAGGAGCCGGAGAAAACCCACAAGGTTAGACAGGCGACCCTACTCCTTGTCACAGTATGCTATGAAAGATATATGGAATAGATAATGACATTCCCGCCTACTCTATTAAATGGCAACTATCAGTTCGACTAAAAGATGTCTTTAATCATTAATGGTGATATTTTACCATGGTACTTACCGTGACCTTGACTAAAAGATATTTTTAACGGTGATATTTTGCTGCCATCTTCACATTCAACTTGCGGTAATTCAACTTCTAATGGAGTCACTCTGAAATTATTTTAAACACATAAATTACAATTGGCTTTATTAAAAGAACTTGGGCAGCCGCAGTGGCTCAGCGAGTTAACCTTTTTTCGGGTTCACAACGGGACATAACTCTAACTTGTATCAATTACTATGAATTACTGACTCATTTGATGAACTGGTGACTTGAACAGCAGGACTTTGTTTAGACTCTGGACTAAAGTCAGCAACTTTAGACTCAACTCAAGGTCCTGTGACTTATTCCTGCCTCTGGGAAGGAGGAGCCACGCGAACATGTAAAAGAGGCGCAGACTGAAAAGAACCAAACAGAATCTTACTTTTTATATTGTGACGCTAGAAGATTGAATTCTCCTGATATTTCTGTTAATAAAGGAACAGGGGTCAGGCACAGGGAAGGGGGATCAAACCAGATCTTGGGTGCCTTTAGTTCCCCCTTAACTTGTAAATATTGATAGGGTTTCGTCCATTCTTCATTAACTACAATCGGTACAACAGCCTCATATTGACCAGGAGCATCTGAAATATAAGAGAACTGCAATGAGCTTGGTTCAGTTACAAAATGAAATGAGAGATTGAAATGGGGTTTAACCTCCACTCGACACAAGCTAGGTCATTATGGGACTAAGATTGGGGCGATCCATGATTTTAGTTACACGCAGTTTTGGGCAAATCAAATACTACAGGGGTTAAATATTTGTGGTTCCTGACTAATTAACATATGAGATGAGAAGGGGAACAGCAAAGGCTGGACAGGTGGGTAGTTCTGTGTAGCTACTGGGTCAAACGATGATGGCTATGGATGGAGTGGACAAAAATATGAAATGAGAAATGGGACGACAACACTCCATTAAAAGTGTAGCAGAGAATGGACAGCTGCTGGTTGATATGGTGATACCAGCAGAGAGAGTAGCTGAGTCATGACAGGTGGGTAGTTCTGTGTAGCTGCTGGTTCATATGGTGATACCAGCAGAGACAAAATATGAAACGAGAGAGGGGACGACAACACTATTGAAAGTGAATCTGTGAAGCTGCTGGGTCAAATTCTGATGTTGGGGAAGACATTTTTAAATATCTAATTAATATAAACTTACTGGGACAGAATAAAATAACTATAGACTGAGTTTTTCCTGGATCTAATTCCCCTTCAATACCACAGCCACTTCCACTCTTCATAAATGGCAATCCTGTAGGATGAAGGAACTTCAAGATGCCTTCCTCCAGAGATCTCGACGGCTGCGATAAATCCAACGCCCATTTTAAAACCTTGTCACTGTTATTGACTAATACAAAATTCTGAAAAAAATCATCCCGAATATTGATGTTAGGTTTCTTTCATAATTCTAACAATGTCCAGGTGCTATTTAGAATTGAAGATCAGAGAAATACAGAGAAATGTGGTTTAACGTCCACTCAACACAAACTAGGTAATTTCTCTCCCATCCATTTTTAGCTTAAATCAAAATATGGCTGAACTGTTCTAATCTATTTAATAATAGAGAAATACGAAGCCATTGAGAGTTGACTATGGCCTGGATAAGTTAATTAATGTCTAATTAATAATTTAGAAAACATTTCAGGTCTAAAGAAAGACTTGCAATAGGCACATTTAGCTCTTGCACAATGTATGTACATCTAAAGAGGTTGTGGCATGTTCAATTAAAAGAAGTCATGGCATGCTCATTTCAAAGAGGTTCTGGCATGTTAAATCAAGAGGTCACAGCATGTTCAATTAAAAGAGGTCATGACATGCTCATTTACTTGGTAAATGAGGTCACAGTATGTTCAATTACAATTTGTATAAAGAAGACAAACATATTAACAATTAAACACAATCATCCATGCAATTGTCAGTCAACATCATTCACAAAAATGTTAATTGACACATCTTTAGTTAAGGGCCCTTAAGTAGAAGCCTTGTGCAGTCCCAAGTCTTACTTGAGGGCCCTCAGCAACCACACCAAATAAATTGGGGGCCCTGTGCAACCACACCTAATAAACTGAGGGCCCTGTGCAACCACACCTATTAAATTGAGTACCCTGTGCAGCCACACCTATTAAATTGAGGACCCCATGCAGCCACACCTAATAAATTGAGGGCCCTGTGCAGCCACACCTATTAAATTGAGTGCCCTGTGCAGCCACACCTATTAAATTGAGTGCCCTGTGCAGCCACACCTATTAAATTGAGGGCTTCAGCCAACCACACCCCTTAAGTAGAGGACCCTGTGCAGTCATTACATATGTTAGAAAAATAACTCAATATTATTACTGCATCAAAAGAGAACAACTTGATATTAATGATATTAGTGGAACAATAAAGAACAACTTGATATTAATTATAATAAGAACAATAAAGAACAACTTGATATTATAGGAACAATAAAGAACAACTTGATATTAATAATATTATAGGAACAATAAAGAGCAAACTGATATTAACTACCTTTTCATTTAACTGCAAACAAACACAAAATATAAAGAGAAAATATTAAAAGAATTAAAATGTATTTCTTAAATGTTGATGATAGAAAGTGTGAGTAAAGAGAAAAGGATCAACAGAGTTAAAATCTATTTATCTAAATATACATTAGTTAAGAGTTTAATAAAGAGTTGGCCATTCTTGTAGTAATTGTTCGAAAATAGATAATGTAAAATAAATAATTTGAAAATTTCATCCAAATTACTCTATTGTGAGCGAAGATATTAGCCTTAGAAGTTTTGACAAGACGTGTGCGATATTTGCAACTACCGTCCTGGTTGTTAGAAGCAAAGTCTTGCTCGTCCATTTTTAAATTAATCAAGATATGGTTGAACCCGTTCTAATCTATTTCAAATCGGACAAATCCTATGCCATCAAGTATTCTGTACATAAAGAGAGAGACAGAAATGGGGTTTAACGTCCACTCGACACAAACTAGGCCATTTCTGGACTAACATATGGTTTAATTCGTTGGCGCGTAGGGGTCTTTAGGAGTGGGAGGAAACCGAAGTACACGGAGAAAACCCAAAAGGTTGGACAGACGACCCTTCTCCTTGCCACGTACAACCGGGGCTGTACATAAAATGGTCTAATGGAAGTGGCTCAAATAACACAGTCGACCTGAAGAACTTTTTCAGCTGACATCAGATTGACTACAGAATCCTGTGTATATTGAGCCAGCAGAATTCTCACTAATCCACCTATATGAATTATTGTATATGTATCATAAAAATGTGTTACAAAATAAAGTACACAAAGTTTGAAAATTCAAAACACATATGGGAAAACAACATATTCCATTATTGGTAAAATTGCGATCATATCTCCCTTGTTAATAAACAAGCAGATTGATAAAGCAGTAAAGAAAGGAATAGAGAATTTTAGATTTTATATTTTGATTTATATTGTGACACTATGGTAACCAAGATACCTAACTGATTAAAACACAGATCCTATTTTGTTTCGTTTTTTATACGGTAGTGGTCTTTAGCAGTGGGGGGAAACCGGAGTGCCCGGAGGAAACCCACAAGGTTGGACAAGTTACCCTAACCCGAGGTTGAGAAGTAGCCCCTATCTCCATGCCACTTACGCTCCCACCAGAGGTCGAAACCACAGCCGCAAACCAGAGGTGACCGGCCAGCTAGAGGTCGAAGAGTGGCACTCCAGACCACTAGGCCATCCCAACCCACCTAGGATCTGGAAGAGTTGTTATATTAACCAATGCTTGGTTGAAGTGATAGATAAGCTAATGAAACAGTCGGTTACGGTGTCTTCTTGGATTACCATGTACAGAACTGTGGGTAAACCACTAGAAACACCAACGCTGATTGATTAATGAATGGCTGATGTCATTAGTTAAAAAGCTGACACGACTTTCGAGTACAACTTGTCCGATCTTCATGTAGTGTAGACCATCGAAAGTATAAAAAGACGAAATGAAATAAAGAACTGTATTGTTATCAGATTGGTTCTGCTTAATCTTCGGAAACAAACTTAACGCAAATAAAAAACCATATCAACACAATTCAACACTTTATTTGGACCTAGCTCCTTTAAACCTGGGGTTTTATTCATAAAAAACTTTATCTAAATATTTTAAGAATGCAACCTTTTCATTGGCTAAAACTCAAAATTTATTCTGGGATTTTAACGCCAATCCAATCAAAAGTCTGCATTTTAAAATGTTCTAACTTACATTTTCGTGAATAAGCTGCCTGAAGTCTAAATTAAAGAATTTTAGCTCCTTTAAAATGGGGAATAATAAACCAACATACCTTGGATCCTCCAAAACCTGTATTCATCGTAACTTCGTTAAAACTCGACGGTAGATTAAACTCAATACGATTGGTTGATAACTGTAATGGCTGACGTAATGCTGTGGCAACCACATGCTTTCTTGGTGTGACAACTGTTGCAGGTTTTGGTCGAGGGTTGATGATGTGTTCCAGGCTGTTCTTTTGGGAGGGTACTGGAGTAGGGGGGAAGGGGGTGGGAGCAGGTGAGGGGGCTCCGATATGATTTACAACCACTGGCATTATGAAGTCATAGGCAGCAACCTGAAAACCGAAATTTTCTTTCAATATATGGAATACACAAACTGTTCAATTATACATTTTTTATTCAGCTGTCAGACGTACGTCTGCCTTCCATGGTTACAGACATAAAGTGAGAGGGAGAGAGATGGGGTTTAACAGCCACACGACACAAACTAGGCCATTTCGAGACTAATACATTGTTCAATTTTAGGGGTCTTTAGCAGTGGAAGGAAACCAGAGGACCCAGAGAAAACCCACAAGGTTGGACTGGCAACTGGCGACCCTAATCCTTCTCGCAAACAACCAAGGAATCTAAATCACACCAGTTGACTCAATGACAGCATGCACACGTCTAAACATTTGGCCCCCACCCACCCGTCAGAAGAATATGAATAACACAGTAAGTTCATTGAGCTGTGTCCAAGGTGACCCAAGGGTCTGATCACTGACATTAAAGTAGTGTTACTTTTTTAAAAAGAGAGAAATGGGATTTAACATTCACTCGGAAAAAAAATTAGGGACTAAAATAATTTTATTTCAATGCTTCTTTATCTGTGGGAGGAAACTGGAGGACCAGTGAAAATCCACCAGGCTGGGTAGGTGACCCTACTCCTTGTCACACACAACCAGGGAATCAAAACCATACAATGTTATTCTTTTTAAACTTGTACACTCCTACCTCTCTTGGCATGAATGTTAATTCTCCTGATATAACCTCTTCAGGTCGAAGTCCAACACTGTACATTCCTGGATTCATCATCTGATAGGTATAATCATCTACAAAATATACAAATCAG
This sequence comes from Patella ulyssiponensis, assembly GCA_963678685.1. NCBI lineage: Eukaryota > Metazoa > Mollusca > Gastropoda > Patellidae > Patella > Patella ulyssiponensis. The sequence continues at coordinate 95,218,716 of OY783226.1, forward strand.
TATTTTATTATTGTACAGGGAGAGAGAGATACAGAGAGAGACGGAGGGATGGGGCTACTGCCCAATCAACGCAAAGTAGGTCATTTCGGGACTAACATATGGCTAGTAGTGGGAGGAAACTGGAGTAGCCAAAGACAACCTATGCTTTTGGACAGAGAGAGAGAGAGATAAGGGGTTTAACCTCTACTCGACACAAACTAGGTCATTTTGGGACTAACATATGGTTTAATTTTATTTCAATAATTCGCTTGCACGTTGGGGTCTTTAGCAGTGGGAGGAAACCAGAGAACTCATGAGGTTGGACAGACGACCCTACTCCTTGTCACAGGGGATTCGAAACCACAACCAGTTGACTCAATGACATGCCTCATGATACAGCGGGCACATGCTAACCATTCGGCCATCCAAACCCCCTGATTTTGGACAGCCCATCCTACTCCTCAACATGTACAAACTGGGAATCCAAAACACAACTTGATTCAATGACAGAACTTATGATTTGAACACGGGCGTTAGATGACTTGAATACTCATTCCTTCAGTTTTGATTAGAATATTTACCTTGTGACTGTGATCCAGGAAAATTGAGAGTAAAATCTTTAAATCTTGTCAAATCAAATTCTACTTTGGCTTTCGTTACTGTCTGTAATTATAAATTATTAAAGATGCCTTATGTAAGATTCAGATAAAGAGCTGGATGTTCTTACTTTAATCATTAGTTCAATAATAGATAATGAAACATGAATATATTGAAATATATAGTCTTAATTATCCATATTATCGTGAAATTCTAAAATTTTGCGGGTTTTCTATTCATGTAAATCATTTGCATCGGGGTTGAGTATGGGCTTGTCATGTCTAAATAATAGTTTATAAGAGTTGAAGCCAAAAAAAAGACCTGTAATAGACAGATTTAGCTCTTAAGACACGGCGTGTATGCAAGAGTTATCTACCTTATTTATCAGCTTAAAGGGAACTTGAGTTCCAGATCCACAATATACTCCACCAAGATGGAAAGACGGCTGGAAAAAATAAAAATAATTTTATAATACGTGCAGAACAAATACAACAAATTTCACAAAACCTCAAAAAATATAGAGAAATATTAATGTTATCGTAGCAGTGGGTGGAAACGGGAGGGTCCGGAGAAAACCCATGAGGTTGGACAGGCAATGACAGACCTTATGATACAATGCCTACGTGTAAACCATTTGACCCTCCCCCCCCCCCCGCCCCATAACGTATAAGGACATACGGCAGCAGAACTGTGGAATTCAAATGATTTTCTCATAGAACTCAAGTACTGTGCATCAATTGACAGTTTTAAAAGGAATCTTAAAACCCATCTTTTTAGAAACGTTTTCTTTCAATTGTTGATCGCATACTCCTTGTAACTAGTGTTTTCTTTTAACTGACCATAATGTTACCAAAGAGCAGCTTCGGTTGGATTTTAGGACATTATTATTATTATTATAAAATTGTAAATTTGGCCCATGAGCCTCAACCTCACAACATAAAATCACGTACCCAGACCACATGACGCATAATTATGAATAACGCCCAAGGAGCCTCTACCTTGTAAAAAATAATCGTAAATAAGACCCCAGGGACCTTTATCTCATGACACATAATCATTAATAAGTCCACAGGACCTTTATCTTATGACACATATCATACATAAGTCTCAAGGACCTCTACCCTGTGACATACAATCGAGAATAAAAATTGGACTAGGGCCCCGTTTCAGGAAATTTTAACTAAAGATAAAATCCAAATTTTAGTAGATACTTCAATGTTGATTGGCTAAGAACTAAAATCACTCTAATATTGTCCAATCAAATTACTCAAATTTGAATTTAATCTTAGTTAAAATTTCGTGAAACAGGCCCCAGGGCCCTGTTCTTAGAACATAAAATCCCAGAATAGAAGATAAAACGTACCAGATCAATATCAACAGCTGGAGATTCCACGGTACCTCCCATTCGTAGCTCAATACATTTACCTCCCTTGATAGAGATCTGTATCCTCGTATCAAACTTTAATACCGCGTCTGGTGTTAACGCTACTTTTATCTCTGCGGTGCCACCTACAGGTACTACACCGTGTACAGGTGATACCGTTAATCCTGGGAACGGATTTGGATCTAAAACCTGGCAAACAGAAACAAACAGGTCAGTGCGAGGAAGACAGATGTATGGTGGCCTATTGATGCCATTCTCTTATTTATACCTCACAAACTTATGGTGGCCTATTGGTGCCATTCTTTTATTCATACCTTTTTATAGTCATTTATCTCATGAGATAGATTCACTCTGCAATACAATGAACGAGTGTTTTGCAGAGACAGGGAGAGAGAAATAAGGTTTAACGTCCTCTCGATACAAACCAGGTTATTTGGGGGCCAACATATTCAATTTTATTTCAATAAGTTGCTTGCACATAGGGGTTGTTAGCAGTGGGAGGAAACCAGAGGACCAAAAGCAGCTTGTACAGCCCCTGACACGACCTTCCAGTACAACCTGTAAGATCTTCATGTAGTGTAGGTCATCGAAAGTATACAAAAAACAAAATGTAATATAGATCTGTATTTTAATCAGATTGTAGGCGTGGTTTAACCCTGTATAAAATGAAAGTAGAATTATATATATATACCTGGAAATAAGCATGGTTTGGTCCTGTATTATGTAAGAGAGCTGTTCTAACTGTTGATAAATTGACTGGAACCTGACCAAACGTAATACGCCTATCAACAAAATGTACATTGGAATGACCCAGCTGAAAAGAAAATGTAAACAAACGTAAAACAACACCAACAAAAATTGATGATATTAAAAATTGAATTCTACACACTAATGCTTTAAAGTAAACGATCACACTAGGAACTGGCCATGTTGTTCGATAAAATTCAAAAATCACCAAATTGATGCAGAATTATTCAATGAAGAAGCATCTGACATGAACTGGCGGAGCCTTAGGCCTTTTAGAAGAGCATCAACCCAAGAACAAGATGAGTAGCGGTTAGCGACCAGTTGCTGGTCCAACAAAAAATTGAATATTTTAATTTGAAACTGTCAGTTTGCATGGACAGTTGTGCTATAGCCTACTTTTATTTTGATCCCCAACTGTCACAGAATTCTTAACATGCTGCTAATGTTATGCACATGACCCCAGTTTTTCATCACATACAAACAAATAGGCACTTATTCCTTCCAGACCTTCCCAACCTGTTCCATTCACAAGTAGTATCATGAGAAACATTCCGATTCAGTCTGAGATAAAATTGAATACACAAGACACTAACCTCCGCATAACACTGTAGCTCAACACTGGTACCACCGATAACATCCAGTGAAAATTCTCCATCTAATGGCGCCAGATAGGACGGATGCCACACCACTTCACAGTCTAGAGACTTAAAAGCTTTCACGCTTCCTGTAATCAGAAAATGTTGATGTCATGCAGAATTTTCCTTTAATCAACACTTGCTATATGAATTTAAGATTTTCCTCTTCTTTTGAAACTCACTAGAGGGTTAGCAACAAAAGTTGGTCAATATACAGTTATTTATTCAACCTTGCCTATTTGAGAGTGTGTCCAATCACCACAAACTAGTTCAGTTCAGAATTGACATAGGATAAGTATAATTTCAATAATTTGCTTGCCCGAAGGAATCTTCAGCATCAGATTAGACCGGCCACCCTGCTCCTTGTAAGGTACAAGTTTGGGATTGTAACCATGCTACTTGATTCAGTGACAGACCTTATAATCTAAAGCAAATGTGAGAGACTCAGCAACTCCTTTCTGAATAAGCATGAAAGTAAAATCAATATAAAACCTGTCTTACCTGAAGCTGGTCTAATAGAGAATGCTGTGCCTTTTTCACCGATTTGAGGCGACCATCGGAAATCAGCGTTATGATTATATCTGTTATATAACGTAATAACACCACGTATACCTGTATAATATATAATATAATATCACCATGGATACTTGTATATAATATAATATCACCATGGATATTTTTTCAAAGCTGACATGAAAATTTGAAAATTTGAAAATTATACATTATTCAACATTAGAATGAAATCTGGACAGAATAAGGTGCAAAAAGAACCAGTGAGAATAACCACCACTTACCTGCGTCTGCTGGAGAACCAATGGTTGGTTTGAGAACGAGATTATTGGTGGATAACTCTATTGAGACTGGTACAACCTCGGCTAATACAGTCACATGATCTTGATGGAATCCATTCACTGTGTACAAAACTGATCTGTAGCAAAAAACAAACAACCTTATCTTAAAGATTCTGCCAAGGCAGTGGTCAAGGGTTTTATATTCGTTCGTTTGTTTTTTTGTGGGATGTATGTTCGATTCCACCAAGGGTGATATCAAATTACAAATTACTTTTTACAACATACATGAGGGAGAGAGAGGGAGAAATGGGGTTTAACATCCATTCAACACAAACTAGGTCATTATGGGACTAACATATGGTTTAATTTTTTATTTCAATAATTCGCTTGCACGTAGGTATCTTTAACAGTGGGAGCAAACCCGAGGACCCGGACAAAACCCTAGAGGTTGGACCATACATGAGGGTTTTGGTCAATATATCTATATTGTTTATACAACTTACCTCTGAAACGTTCCCTGTATACTGGACTCGAATATAACGGGTATAACAGCTTTAGACATTGGTGGTATAACTTGAGATAAGGGACTACTCTGTCGTAACTCCTTACAATCAATCTATAAATACAATAAATGACGTGAAATAGGGTTTAACATCCTACTGTTCTCTGCACAAACCATGCTACTTTTTTTGTTTCCCCTTATTTAGTGACAGTCAATTTTAATCTTTGTTTAACGTCCACAGGACTAACATATGGTTTAATAGGGGACTTAAGTAGTGGGAGGGAGAGAGAGAGAGGAATGGGGTTTAACGTCAACACGACACAACTAGGTCATTTCGGGACTAACATATGGTTTAATTTTATTTCAATAATCCCCTTGCGCGTAGGGGTCTTTAGCAGTGGGAGGAAACCGGAGTGCCCGGAGGAAACCCACGAGGTTGAGAAGGCGCCCCTATCTCCATGCCACATACGCTCACACCAGGGATCGAAACCACAGCCATAAGCCAGAGGTGACCGGCCACCTAGAGGTCGAAGCACGACACTCTAGACCACTAGGCCATCCCAACCCCCCTGTATGGGAGGAAAATTGAGAACCTAAAGAGAAAACCCACAAAGTTAGACAGGTAACTCTTTTACTTGTAACATACAAGCAGAGAATCGAAACCACATCAGTTGACTAAATGACAGACCTTGTGATCTAAAAAGACAGAAAAAATCTGTTTAACGCTCACTCAACACAAACTAGGTCATTTTGGGACTAACACATGATTCAATCTTATTTCAATAATTTGCTGGGTTTTCTTGGGTCCTTCCGTTTCCTTCCACTGACAAAGACACTCAACCCCCAATAATTAACAAGGTAATAAAAGTGTGCTTACCTCTGCTACTATATGTACAAACTGGTCCAAGTTATTAATAATGATAATATCTTTCTGACTAACTGATCTCAAACAGACTTTACTAAAATCTATTGTTGAAGGTCCTGTAAATAAAAATGGTTATTTTATAACTTGAAATGAAATGGGGTTTAACGTCCAACTGTACTGCACTGATTGGACCATTGAAGACCGGCATACACCAGACAGTGCGCTTTTAGGGAGTTTTGCTCGGAAGGCCTACTCTAATATCAAGTTCCAAATGTCAAGGGATTTTTTATGTGCAGGGCACCCAATATTCAAACAAAATAAGGAGTTGATTTTGTCTAAATTGAACTAACCTATTACTAACTGATGTAATTGTTGCGGTGTCAGCCATTTTGAACAATCTTTTTTCTCTTGTAATGTGGTAGGGACTGCATTCAACCCTTCAGATACCTAAAACAATATGAATTGGAATTTGTCATACAAGTATCTTAAGACTGTACATTCAACTAATTATTGAATCATCTGTTTACACATCTTCAATAGAATACTTGATCTCACTTTAACCACGCACATCTTATCATGTAACATCCTGCATATTATAGCACTAATTTCGATTAGGTATTCACTCAGCTTGTGAGCCTATCGGATTCCTCGACCCTCGTAAATTCCAAGTCTCGAGCTTTCCAGCTAAAATGTCTACTTGTGATAATCCAGTTGCAAAATTCAGGGTTCTTTCGATGTCAAGGTTTAAAATAAGTTAAACATTGACCTTCTGGCAAAATTTTTAAAAGAAAAGCAAGAGAAATGGGCTTTAACGTCCACTCGACATAAACTAGTCATTTCAGGACTAACACATGGTTGGATTTTACATCAATAATTCGCTTGCACATAGCAAAGGGAGGAAACCAGAGGACCCGGAGAAAACCCACAAGGTTGGACAGATGACCCTACTCCTTGTCACGTACAACCAAGGAATCGGAACCACGCCACTTGAATCAATGACAGCCCTTACGATGCAGCCCGCAACGCGCTAACCATTCAGCCATTTAACACACCCATGACTTGCTGGTACAGTAAGAAAACAATCATTTAATTCATTAAGATACAACTTACATTTCTGGTCATGGCTATCTTCTCTATCTCACTCAGTTCTTTAGCACTTAATAACTTCCAGTTGGCATTTGGTGGAGAAGGAACTAAAAAAAAACCATGTTTATTATTTTGTTTAAAAATACATAATCAATCACTCTTTATTGTACGTGTTTAGTTTCATATATTCCATTTTGTTTTACATAACAAACATAGCATACTATGAGGTCATTTCATCCCGACTATCTTAATAGGCTTTATAACACAAGAGAACATTTGGATAATTTTTCACCAATTACCGTTGGTGAGATTTAGAGGAAAATAAGAATATAACAGGCACTGTTGACTAATGGGATGGCACATTGTAACGAACAATGAGAAATGGTTTATTTGTACCAAGATGGTTGGATGGCCGAAAGGTTAGTGCGTGCACACTGTGGCTTTGATTCCCCAGATGTACGCACAATCAAATTATGGAAATAATATTGAACCATGTTAGTCCCAAAATGACCTAGTTTGTGTCAAGTGGACGTTAAACTCCATTTCTCTCGTTTAGACCAATAAAGCTTGTGTGAACATTATGCATATCGATTTAAAGTGAAAATGATCGTCATTTTAGGCATTTAAATCATTATTAGATCTTTGAAGAGATACAAGATATAAGCTTACTTTGTGGGTCTGGTTTGATATGATCGGTCTTTATGGTAAAGGGACGTAATCCACCAGCTGATTTTAATCCTATATCAACAGAGTTATTGGTCTTGGTAAATTCACTGGAAGAAAATAAGGATCAAGATGTCATGTAATTTTACTGATGAGGATCTTATAATATAATTTTACTTATACATGTATCTATATTTGACAGGGAGGGGGGTTTAATATAGGCCATGTCTGTTCCCCAATCACTATTCAAATACAAATCAGAATAAAAATATTGTTTATAAAAAATTAATAAAAAAAATAAATGACCACATACATGATCAAATGACTGTACAAAAACTCAAATGACTGACTGAAAGATAAAGCTGATGATCAAATGACTATAAAGGCTGATAACAAATCAATCACTTTATGACTTATAATAATCAACTAACTAATAAATCACTTAATGACTTATAATCAAATGACTGATAACTAATAAATCCCTTAATGAGATTTTTAATCAAATGACTGATAACTAATAAATGCCTTAATGACTTATAATCAAATGACTGATAACTAATAAATGCCTTTATGACTGATAATCAAATGACTGATAACTGATAAATACCTTAATGACTTATAATCAAATGAATGATAACTGATAAATACCTTTATGACTGACAACTAATAAATCCTTTTAATCAAATGACTAATAACTAATTATTGATGAATTAATTGTCACCACTAACCTGTGTTTTTGTTTATTGAGTCTATTTTCTCTCAAGTTTCTGATAAAATCCAGATATTTATCGGTATGCTGACGAATATGCTCTTCCTCCTCATCCGTGTAGGCGTAGTCCGGATCAATATAGTGATGACGCTCAGCCTTTGTAAAAATTGTCCTGCATAAACAAAACGTCAGAAAACATTACAGTTTATTTTTGTAATTCACATTCTTTGGACAATCTAAACATTTTTGTGGCTTAAAGATACATTATTGGAGATTAGATAACGAGTTGGCAGTTCTCACTACAATAGTTAAAAACTAGCTAATGTAAAGGCAATTTGCTGACAATTTCAGTCAAATTGATCCTCTATGAACCGAGAACTAAGCGGATAAAAGTTACGCTTATCCTCAATCATCATTTCTGAATTCGGTAAGACAAAACTAATAGTCTTGTTTATCCATTTAATCGTTAATCACGAAGAAAAGTTTTGCTCCAAATCAGACTACAATCCAACCAATATCGCAGACTAGCCTTGACATCGAGAGCTGATTATGGTCTGTATAAGTTAATTAATGTGTAATTAATAGTTTTTATAACTAATAGTTTTTATAACACTTCAAGCCTAAAGAAAGATCTAAAATTGGCAGATTTTGCTCTTGCATAATATATGTTTAAAAAATACTAAATGTTACATAAATTAACATAACAAGCCCATTGTCAACTCCCTTGAACATCGGATAGCTGAGATTTAAATAGAGAGAGGGAGAAATGGGGTTTAACATCCACACGACACAAACTAGGTCATTTCGGGACTAGAGAGAGAGAGACATTGGGTTTAACGTCCACTTGACCCAAACTAGGCCATTTCAGGACTAACATATGGTTTCAATTTTATTTCAATAATTAGCCTGCGCGTAGGGGTCTTTAGCAGTGGGAGGTAACCGGAGGACCAGGAGAAAATCGATCAGGTTGGAAGATTTCAATGGATTTGAAAATCTACAAGATTTTCTCCAGATGATTTGAACAACAAAATCTCAACTTACTTGTATCTTTCCCGTTTATCCGTAGGCCTGATGCTCTGGGCACGATCGTTGGGATAGGCAATTCTTACTTGACTATCATCATCATTATCTTCATCATCTCTGGACGTTGTTGCTGATTTTAACGCATGTAGTCTTGTTTTATTGGCACCAATAAGAGCATTACGAGGTTTGTTTGTTTCGAGTTTTACGAACGTTGTTTCATCTACGTACATACCTACTTCATTACTTATCATGGGTGTTATACCTGAAACAGTCAGAGATACATTTCTTATAATATTATTAACGTACATTTATAATTGTGCTCACTCCATCCATATTGCATGCTCTAAGCGCATGAAAGGTAATAGCTAATCACGATGATATGTATCAAACAAATGTGTTTTGAGTTTGATTTGAACACAGCTAATGTTTGAGAACTCTGTATCTCCAATGGTAGGTTATTCCACAAACACGGTCCACAGACACTTAAGGCTTTCTCCCCAGCGGTACAACCAATGAGGACTTATTTTGAGAGCGAAGTGGTCGATTTGGTTGATATGATTGAATGAGATCTGTGAGGGAAGACAGGAAAAGATCATGTTAAACATATAAACCAATGTTAGAATCATAAAAGTTCTCCGGGCTTCTATTGGTAACCAATGTAGTGATTTTATAATGGGAGTCATGTGAGAGTGAGAGAGAGAGAAATGGGGTTTAACGTCCACTAGACACAAACTAGGTCATTTCGGGACTAACATATGGTTTAATTTTATTTCTACAATTCGCTTGCGCGTAGGTTCTTTAGCAGTGGGAGGAAACCGGAGTACCCAGAGAAAACCCATGAGGTTGGACAGGCGACCCTACTCCTTGCCACGTAAAACCGGGAATTCGAAACCAAGCCAGTTGACTCAATGGCAGGCCGTATGATACAGCGCGCGCATGCTAACCATTCGGCCACCCAACCCCCCTCATTTGAATAAGACTGAATTGGGATCTGATAAAATGTAAAACAAAAGAACGGAAGAAATACCTGGATTAAATCGTGGACTTGGTTTGATTACCACTGGATCACTGGTGCCCTTAAACTGTATACCCATGGTATGTACGACCTTGAGATGGGTCAAGGTCGGGTTACGATTATCAGCAACATGACCCAGAACCTCAACTAACTGCTGGGGTGTAAAGGTTCCTGAAAACATCATTTCAATCAATAATTCAATTTTTGAAATTGATCAGATTGCAAGCAGGTTTCTTATTTCAGTCACATGACCCAGTCTTGATTGACTGACAGACAGTGAAATACATCTTCAAACAAACAATAAATACATTTACAGATAAATCGAATCTGATTAAAATACATCAATGGATGAAAATCTGACAAATTATAGAGGGAGTTCATGTCGGGGGTCAAATGAGGGGCTTTTGACCATATGACGTCAGGCATAGATTAATCAATCAGCGTTGACGTTTCTAGTGGTTTACCAACAGTTTCGTGCATCAAAAGGCCAAGCCAAGAACTCGCCGTAAAAGACGGTTTCATTGGCTATTTCGTCACATCAAGTAGAAAGCCTGTTATATAACAACTCTTCCAGATCCTAGTGTAGTAAAGACAAGTAAAATGAAATTTTGAACTCTAAGAAACGAAATGAAACAGGATTTGTGTTTAAATCAAATTGGTAGGATGTTGAATCAGATTTTATTTCAGAATGTTTTCAACTTTTCTTTTGCTAAGATACCTTAATTGTGCAGTGTCTTGCCATGGACACTTTCTTTGGTTTCAAAATTCGAGAAATAAGAAGAAATCTAATTAAAACGTGAAAACAAAACTCACCAACTTGACGTGGAGAAAATGAGAATATGACATCTTGTGTCTGACCAGGAGAGATCTTGCCATTTGGCGGATGAGTCGAGAAATGAGCAATTCTTTTAAACTGGAAAGTTGCTGGCAAGATGGTGGAATCATTTTTTAAAGTAAATAAAACATCTGCATGTTCTCCCACCAGACATTCCCCGAAATCAAAAACAGGGGCTGGAGAAATATCTAATAACACTGGTAAAGCCGTTCCTGTTAGAGCTACCTCCGCAAAACAACCTAAATAAAACACAACATAACTTTATTGAGAGAGAGAGACAGAGAGACAGAGAGAGATGGAGAGATGGGGCTACTGCCCACTCAACACAAAGAAGGTCATTTCCGGAGAGAGAGGTTAACTTCCACCACTCGACAAAAACTAGGTCATTTCGCAGTTGGAGGAAACTGGAGGACTCCGAGAAAATGCAAGATGTTGGACAGACGGCCCTACTCCTTGTCAAGTACAACCAGGGAATCGAAACCACACCAGTTGACTCAAATTGACAGACCTTATGATACAGCGCGCATGTTCTAAGCATTCGCTCATTCAACCCCTCGGCCTAATAAGGAACAGTGTCTGGTCATTACAATGGTAGGGTGCCCCACGTGCCCACTGAAAAGTTGTACTAGACTCGTTGAATATGCACGCTTTACTTGGTTCACTACTACTAATTTTCTGACTGTCTCGCACACTCGTTGAGTCTATAAATAGCAACAGCCCGTGGAAATTCTAAACACACTAGTAACTATTACAGTCGTAAAAAATCTATTGTTGACGATTCTGAGTAGCAGTAATATTTATCGTTTTGGTTATTACGGCATCTTTAGAAATTACGTTCGTTTTATTTTTTAAATTGCTTTATCCTTCGCATGACCGTTAGAAGCGACATATTTTGGTTTAGTACAAATAATATCTATGAATAACTTGGGTTGGTCAGGATCATGATACCAGCAGCAGTTTCGTTTTACTTTTACAAGGTTAGAAAAAACAATTGTTGAGTCGCCCACCGTGTGTTATTTATAAATTCGATTTCTTGTTCCAGCTTTCAGTCACGTTTCGTAAAAAGTAGTCTGGATTATCCCGGCCTGTCAATCAGACGGAGAATGGTCGGTAGGCTGGTGAAGTGAGACTAGTTTCAAAACAAGGGCACGTAACCTATTTTTTACTCGAAAGTGTCTGGATGTTATGGACGACGCTCCGAACCATTTTTCAGTGTATTATTTATGATGTTTAAATGGTCATAGATTATTAAGTTTAACATGACCGTTTATTTAGTGACTATAAATGTGTGAAATAGATTTAAGACATGTTATATATATAAATATTGTGGTGTAATTGTTTAGCTATTTGGAGATATTTATATATGGTGGGGCACCCTAACAATGGACAGATGTACACATGACAGAACCCTTGACGGTTCAAATTCCAAAGAAGAGTAGGCAATAGTGCCGATGTCCAGGCAAAATATTATCAATATATACTTTCTTCAAAAAACTGTGAAAGTCACATGTTAGTTTATTTGGCTGAATCAGGGTCAAGCAAAAAATAGAGAAAATCCAAAAATCCTGTAGGCCTATGCTTAATCTTACTTGTACCTTGTGGGCCTTGAAAATGTCTCCATTCACTTATGTAATTGAAGAAATAAAAGAAATAATGGATTAAAATCTAAAAGAATAAGGCAGATCACCCACCATCTTTGTTGCTATTGGCAACATCATCCTTCTGATTGGACATTCCACTGTTTGAACCAATAATTTGTAGACGCATAAACAAAGCAAAGTCTTTTCTTGGTGGAGGCGTTACTTGACATTTCCAACCTTGTTTTGAGCTGTACCATCTAGGACTGAATCTAAAGAATATTGGTATTTTTTCATATGGCCGTAAAACACCTTGATTTGGTATGGCTGTTATTAGTGAAGTTAAAATATTGGTGCTGCCTTTACTCAATCCACTACTTGATTCTTCAGCCAAGGTAGCAGCTGTTGTTTGACTGAGGTCAACTCCCTGAAAACAAAAACAAATTTTAAAGACATTGAATGATTATTGTGTCCTGTGTTCATTTACAGTCAGGGATGTGGTGGGGATGATTCCGAGGGAACTCACATTTAGGGAGCACAGTGGCTAAGTGGTCAAGATGCTGGCTCGCTTGATCCTTGCATTTGCCAAGCTCATCAGGATTTTCTGACCTGGCCAAAGATACTGGATAAGCAATCACATTAAAAAACAAACTCACAGTTACGCATGGGCAATGGACTTTTCGTCAAATATTGACAACGGTCCCAGACCCTACGCACATTGAAGACAAGGAGGTTCTAGGTGACCGAGACTACAACATTACCTGTGCACTGTCAGTCCATGGTGCAAACATCTGGACTGATTTTCCAAAACACATTCGGGAAATATTTAATTCATATAAATGGATATTCAATAATTAGCAAAAATCATTTAAAATTATTTTCAACAGAATATTATGTAAGAAAATTATTTCAATAATTTGCCTGTACGTAGGAGTCTTTAACAATAATTTGCCTGTGCGTGTGAGAAAACCGTAGGACCCGGGGAATTCCCCCAAGGTTAAACAAGCGACTCTGCTGTTTGTCACATACAAGCGGGGAAACGAAACCATGCAAGTTGACTCAATGACAGACGTTAAATCACTACACAAGTCAACCCATTCCCCCATTGGGGATAAGATAAGGTGGTGTCTAACACGTTATTACCACATGTTCTTGGGATAAATGAAATGAAACAGGGTTTAACATCCTACTCTTCTGCACCTAATCTGGGCTAATGGAAGACGGGCACACACCATACAGTGCGCTATGAGGGAAATTTTGCCTACTCTAAAATCGAATTCTAACCGCCAAGGGATCTTTTACGTGCATGCCAATGTGTACACGGGACCTCAGTTTTTCGTCCCATCCGACGACTAGACAGCTGTCCTTGTCAGGCCCTCCGTTCTGCATCACTGACAAGGGGAAACCACGGCAGAAAATCAAGACGAACTTTTTCAGCCAATGCAGGGATCGAACACCCGACCTCCAGGCTAGCAAGCCAGCGCCTTACCCACTTAGCCACGTGATCCCCCTCTTGGGATAACAAAAGATAATTACCAATTCTTGAGCTTCCGCTTCTTCATCCATGATGGCGACAAAGTTGATAGTTTCTGGTCCATTGTTATGTAATATAGCGTATTCTGTTTTATCTGTACCATAGTATGTCGACCCAAATTTAACGCATTCTATCGTTTGTTCATCGTGTATAGATAATAACTGTAGTGATCGTTTGACGATATTTCCTGATACTCGTAATATACTATCTTCTTGGCCTTCTAATGTTACTCTAAAAATAGACAAAATCATATGGGGTTTAACTTCCTACTTTTCTGCTCTAACTCGGCTAATGAGAGAGAGAGAGAGATAGAGACAAATGGGGTTTAATGTCCACTCGACACAAGGTCATTTCGGGACTAACAATGGTTTTAATTGTATTTCAATAATTCGCTTGTGTGTAGAGGTCTTTAGCAGTGCGAGGAAAACGGAGTGCCTGGAGGAAACCCACGAGGTTGAGAAAGCGCCCCTATCTCCATGCCACACATGCTCACACCAGGGATCGACACCACAGCCGCAAGCCAGAGGTGACCGGCCAGCTTGAGGTCGAAGCGCGGCACTCTAGACCACTAGGCCATCCCAACCCAATAAAAGAAATGAAATGGGGTTTAAAGTCCTACTGTTCTGCTCCTACTGGACTAATCAAGACTCTGTCAAGGGTGCTTTTATATATACACCAATCTATATGTTGTCTCTTGCCAGGCGCTCTATTCGACACCACTAAGAAGGGGTAAAGCATGCCAGAAAATTCTGATGAACTTTCTTGGCCAATGTAGGGATCTCCAGGTCAGCGAGTCTGCGTCGAACACTCTGGGCCCAAATGGCAGTTACATGTCATAATCGTAAAGTGAACAATTTATATTTGGGATTTATCTATACATCAAATAACTTACGAAAAAGTGTCATCTAATTTTCCAGGTTCTTTTGTAACACATTCAATCTGGAATAAAATTGTAAGAAATGGTTCTGTGACAATAGGTCTACGTCTAGAGTTAATAAAATCCCAGTAGATTCAAGCTTGAAAATGCATGAAAGTTCTTCTTATCATCATAATTATATCCCAGCACAAAAATATAATGAAAACTGTTCTAGTCATTCATTGTAATTTGAGGAATTTTGAGACACATTTTATCTCTCAATTTTATTTCAATAATTCACTTGCACTTAGGGATTTATCTGTGGGAGGAAACTGAAGGATCTGGAAAAAATCCAGACCCTGTTCCTTGTCCGTATAAGTGGGATATCGAAACTATGCCACTTGAATCAATGACAAACCTTATGATGCCACATGCACGTGTTAACCATTCAGCCAGAGAGAGAGAGAGAAATGGGGTTTAACGTCCACTCGGCACAAACCAGGTGATTTCGGGACTAACATATGGTTTAATTCTATTTCAATAATTCGCTTGCGCGTAAGGGTCTTTAGCAGTGGGGGGAAACCGGAGTGCCCGGAGGAAACCCACGAGGTTGAGAAGGCGCCCCTATCTCCATGCCACATATGTAAACATCCAGCCACCCAACTTCCAGAGGGATCTGGTATTCATTGCAAGCTATAGTTAAATTGTATATCTCTAAATTGGTCAAATTTTCGTTGTGTCTATGGGTCTTTAGAAGTGGGAGGAAACCAAGGAATTCGATGAAAACACACCTAGTTGGTCTGGCTACCATATTCTGTATCGCATTTATAGGGGTTGGGTTGTAAGCCAAATCTGGAGGAAAGAAATATATTTTCAGCACAACTTACCTTAATTATTTGTACACTATGTGGTGGAACAGAACCGCTAGCTGGATGCGCCGATAAATGTTTTTTCCCGTTATATTCCAATTTAAACTGTCCTGCTAATGATCCATGATTTATTAATGCAATTTCTCTACCAATTACACGACTTGTTGCCACAATGTGACCAAAATTCACGCTTTTTTCTAACTCTAATACAGGCTGTGATGGAAAACTGAAAAAAAAAGATTAAACAATTTATACACGCTACAGTGAATTCCAATAATTGCCAATAGTCATACTACAGGGCTAATGATCAACATTCAAAAATTATGATATCCAATAATTAGGACAACATGAAAATTTTAAAATTGACCAACGAATTGTGTGCCAGAAAGCTTTTGAGCATCATTTATGATAAAGCGACTTGATGAGCAAGGCTAAATATATCTCACAGGAGAGTACTATATATATAGACTGGAATGAGCAATTTGCACTCTTACACTATAATGTTGGTGAACATAATTGATTAGAAATTACAATCAAAACAGAAATGGTTGAATGTAAAATCAGTCTTATTTTAAACTTCTACCTAACTAAGGTCATATCGCAGATAAGAGAGTTACGATCCACCATTTGTGTCCATTTCTCGATGCCAAAGATTAGAGATATAGCTCCTTTAAGTGAAGGTGTTTGATCACAATCCTCTACATACCGGTAAAACGATAAACAAATGTGACGAGAAACTTACGCCCTGATTGGTACTTCAATAACATCCCCATCTACAGTAATAACTAATCTATCTTTTACTTCATTTTTATCAGTTGGTTCGTATTCTATAACAGCCTGAACACTTAACCCTGGTGCTACTGGTTGATCAGGATTCTTTACTTTAATGCTGAATTTCTGGAATAAAATCAAATACAAAATTACTCCATGGTGCCTTACAGATGTAAGCTTGTAAACCATGTAAAAAAAACCCTCATATTTGAATGAAATTTAACTTAAAGTGTGTTGACAGTGCAGCAATAATATCCAGGTTTATTGAGGGAAGGCCTGGAACACGGCCTGCAGAAATTGGGGTTGAAAAAAGTATTGAATATAATTCTATCCTATCGCCTCTCTAATAATAATATTATGACGCAAGTTTGATAAAATTCAATTTCTAATATTCCATTCATACAAAATTCTAATAATAATGGATTTGTTATTCAGTAAAGGCTACTCAAATAGTGCATTTATTATGCAGAATAAGACGCAATATTTCCATACAAACTTACTTGACTCTTTGGTCCATAATATCTAATATTTCGACTGATTTTGCTGATATTTTTGACATTTACTGTTAGTTGGAAAACATTATCTGGCTTCGTATCGTAAAACTCCAAGATTGGTGGAGTAATCCGCACACCAGATACGTCCCCTTGCATTTTTTAAACTTTGCAAAATTAATTAAAACAGCAGGCATGAAATTTTAAAAGAAATATTCGACTTTTTTCTGTAAATTTTGTTTCAAAGACGATGCACGGAATCCATATTGTTTGGATGTTGTCAGGGATTTAGCTCAATGAGGTCAACAAGTGGTGGTTTCGTATCCATCAAATAATCTAATTATCGGTATTTATCATTAACAAAATTGAATTCGGTTTTATTTCCATGAATTAAATCATTCTTGATAATTATTATTGTCTAATTTGACTTCATTTTGAAAGAAAATGAATGCAATTGAAATAATACGAAACTATATTTGCTTATTTTTTATTCGGTTACTATGCAACGCAGCCATTTTTCTAGATTATAAACAACTTTTATGAAAGCGTGTTGACGTTTTATCCAAAATTGAATTGAACATCAGCCATGGGGGTGGACTACTACAATATTTTGAGCTTAACAAGAAGTGCTACCGATGCCGATATCAAGAAAAGGTAAGCCAATTTTTTTGTTTGTTGATTTTGAACCAATATCAGTAGGGAATTTGATTGTTTGGCGTGTCACATCGCCTGAAATTGAAAATAGGCTCTGAACTTAAGACTGAACGTTAGCCCTACTGAATCCTTGTCGAAAATATTTCGAGCCTCAGTCAATTTTGATTGGAATCTTTTTACTGCTAATCATTAGTGCTAAACGACGACCGCGTGTCATGCCTGCACAAAGTACAAAAGGCAATGCAAATTGGAAAAGGAACATTTTACTAAATTTAGTGAAAAAATACATCCCCTTCTGCAAAACAACTTGCCAGAAGGCAGAACCCATTGAAATCTAAGAACCGGTAGGCCTATAGGGTAACGCACAAATTTACTTAACTTGACTATAAAACAGACAAAACTAAATTTAGCTAAACCACGGGGATGTTTTTCTCCCTCCCCTTAAAATTGAAAATAGCTCTCCTTTACAAAGTCATGTACAGTCTTATTAATGAAACTGTGAGAGCTTTTTATGAAGAGCATTTTTTAATCAATTTATTGACTATTTTCCTGACTCCCTTCCAAAATGCAAACAACGACGGGTCGACGACTGCTGAAGGTAACCGTTTCGTCTACACTAATGTGGTATTACTAGGGAATGTTTTAGTTTTAAATATTGCTTAGAATTAATGAATTATCAAATCTGGTACAGTAACCTTACATATTTCTTGTTGCTGGTCACACTTTTTTTTATTGAAATTATTTTATTTCAGTTATCGTAAATTGTCTTTAAAATTCCACCCTGAGAAAAACAAAGGAGACCAAATATCAGCTGATAGATTTAAACAAGTTTCAGAAGCCTATGATATTTTATCTGATCGTAAGTTTTATGAATTAACACCAATATTTGAGACAGAAGATTAGCATGGGGTATTACTCATTATTCTGTTGATAAGCTTAGATTGTTCATATTTTGGGAGGTCCTCCAGTTTCTTCCCACTGCATAAGATCCATACGCGCAAGCAAATGATTGACATATAATTGTACTATATGAGTCTATGTTAATCCAAAAAAGACCTAGTTAGTGTCAAACCGACATTTAACCCCTATTTCTCTCTTTGTTCATATTTATATCGACAAAACACTCTTTTAGTTGTTACTTCAATGGATCTGGTTAACCAACGACAATTTCTATAAATAACAAAATTTGCTAATTTTATCTCACAAATATCTGAGAAGAAAATAAATTTTCAATCTGATTAAAATACAGATCTATATTTCGTTTCATTTTTTTATACTTTCGATGGCCTACAGTACATGAATATCGGACCAGTTCTACTGGAAGGCCTCTTCAGGGATCGTACAAATGGATTTTGACCCTATGACGTCTGGCATTGATTAATGAATCAGTGTTGACCTTTCTAGTTTGTTACCCACAGTTGGTGCATGGCGTGCCAAGAAATCACTGTAACAGATGGTTTTATTGGGTAATCCCTCATGCCATCCAGAACCCCTGTTATATAACAACTCTTCCAGATCCTAGTGTTGTAAAGACAAGTGTAACAAAATTTTGAACTCTAAAAACGAAATAGGATAATCAGATTAATAAATTTCCACTGTTGATTAGTATTCATTCAAATCTGTGTACTGCCCATGTGTATTTATCAATGTTTATTTGACAGCACGTAAACGAGCGGTTTATGATCAGTTTGGTGAGGAGGGATTAAAGAATGGAGTACCAGAAGGTAGTGGTGAAGCTGGAGCATGGACTCAAGGTTACACCTTCCATGGCAATGCAGAAAAAGTCTTTAAAGATTTCTTCGGTGGAGATAATCCATTTCAAGGTGAGCTAAAATGGGAATTGATTTTGACGGATGTCAACACAATAAATCCCAGTAGATATTTTCACATTATTATTAAACAGGGGTGGGGGTGGATGGTTAGCACATGAGGACTGTCAATAAGTCAACGGGTGTGGTTTCAATTACCCAGTCGTATGTGACAAGGAGTAGTTTCGCCTGGCCAACCTCGTGTGTTTTTCTCCAATTTCTCTGGTTTCCTCCCACTGCTAAAGACCCCTACGCTCAGGCAAATTATTGAAATAAAATTGAACCATGTGTTAGTCTCGAAATGACCCAGTTTGTGTCTGGTGGCAGTTTAACCTTTCTGTTATTGAACAGGGATTGATTTGGACGCAGGCAACCATAATAAATTCATATGTAAACTTTTCAAATATTTTTACTGAGCAGGGATTGAATTTGACAGATGTACACACAATAAATGATTTTGTAAACTGTGTGTTAAGCTACAATTTCTTATTTTTAAGTTGTATCTATAAACAGTCCTACCTTATTGAAGAATAATCCTATTGATCCTATAATTCACTAATGGCAGTTGAGAAATTGGCAAAAATATCATTTTCAACTTCAAATTCAAACTTTTGAAGATAGCTATTCCATAGGGGGAATAGAAAAACAAGGGAGGAAATTGTGTTATTATTTCCGATGTGAATGAATTTAAAGTGTGGGAAATAATGCCTTTGATTGTATAATAGTGAGTTGACAACCTTTTGAACGAAAGACATAGAAATAGTTATGTTTTGACTTTCTTAAAAAAATATGAAATTCCTGCTTTAAAAGTTTGTTTTATGCAAAATTCTGTTTCTAATTATTGAGTTTTTCGATCCAAATTTTTGACATCCAGCGTTTATAGATTTTTATATAGTAACAGATCACGTGCCTAATAAGCTCAGTTGTATTTTTCCTGAATAATGATTACGCCAAAGGTCAATTGTTTTATACATTCTATTGTTACACACCAAATATTTAAAGATAAAGTACGTCAAATTATTGTCCCTGGAATTTCTCCGGAAGCGGATATGTGCTTGTTCATTTCAAATCAATAAGCAAAACTTTACTTAAATGTTTTAAGATGAAATAAATGAAATTCTTTCCATGGCTACAAGTTACATTCACAGTAAATTCACTATGAATGTGTGATACAGTAATTGATAGCGTGTCTGCTTTCACCGTTAAGATTTGTTTTGATTTGGTGGAAAAGAAAATAATCTTTCTTTAAAATATAGTCTAAATCAGTGGTTCTCAACCTTTTTTGTCAACGTCACACCTTGAAACACATGAAAAAATAGCGACACATGGGAAATCACAGACGGCATACAGACTAGTCATAGACACATCGAATGACTCAAACTAGATAAAGAAAAACACGGCTATGAACTTACAGTGAATACTCAATTAGGATCATGTGTTTTTTTCGCATTTTCTTAGTGTGTCGTTCAAAATTTCACGGCACACTTAGGAAGATTTTGCAGCACACTGTTTGAGAACCACTGGTCTAAATACAAAAAAAACTTAATTTTGAAACAGGTTGTTGATAAATAAAATGTATACTTGCCCTATAAAAATGTTTAATCTCTCGTTACTCGGCGGTGCTTGTTTCAATGAAACCATGTATAATATAACTCAATCTCTCATTATTCGTGTTTGTTTCAAGTAAACCATGTTTTAATGTAATCCTTTAGTGGCATTTAGCGATTGGAACTAGATAACGATAAGATAATACTTATCGAAACGCTGTGCTTGTATATGATAAACCAGTGATTGTGGTCCCAGTATAACTGTGTTGGTTCTGTCATATTTAATTAACTAAACTAATTAATCTATGGTATTGTTAACAAGAACAAATTAAAATTTAATTATGTACCATGTCTGTCTATTGATTTCTACTGTTTTATTTTAATCCATGTTTTTTTTTTAACATAATCTTTAAGTGGCATTTAGCGATTGGGAAACACATTAGCAGAACACAATTTTTTTGTGGGAAACAATCACTGGTTTTCTTCAAAAAGCATGAAGTTTACTCATGGTTAATAAATGTCATTGTGTTTGATAACGATAGGAGGATACTTGTCGAAACTTTGTGCTTTTAGAATAAAGCCAGTGATTGTTTCCCATAAGAATTGTGTTCTGTTAATTTTTGTTTGTATCTTAGGTGTTCGTATGTCTGTCGATTGATTTTTACAGTTTTGTTTTAGTCCAAGTTTTTTGTTTCTTGGAAGGTCGTTTATATTGAGTTACGAATTTGCTCAACTTTCAATCACTGTTTAAGAGAAATATCTTTGATCCAGAAACATCATCGTTAGTACTAGGACATTAAATCCCATTACATTTGATTAGTGGAGATGGAACAGAAAAATTCATTAAACCCAATTTTGTTTTATTTGCTATTGATTTATCTAAGACTTTAGAAAGATGGTGGCTAGGGTTATCAAACGTAAAGAAAAGAGAACCCTGACTTGTTACTTTACATGAATTATTTATTACTGTACACATTAATTATAAATACGATGTGGTGAGATTGGTTGTAATTAAAAAGCAGATGTTATCTATCCTATTTATTTATTCTGATGTCAGTATATTTAATAAGGCTGTGTATTTCACACCCTTCACACTTCCAAGTAGTTAGAGGAGTTTCTGTTTTCTATATCAATCGATTTAGAGTGATGTAGGAGATAGTATAAGTTATTTCGGACATTTAAAGGATACTTTCTGTTTGATATATTTGAATCAAATCATAATTATCTCGAGTTATTTCTGAACTAAAGGATATTTTTTCTTATCTTGAGCAGTTTCTGTTTGGAATATATTTTGATTTAATGAGAGTTAAGTGTCGGTGATATCTTTCCTGAATTTTGAGGAACTTATGTTTGTGTAAATATAGACTTTAGTAGGACTTAAAAAACCCATTACATTCATTCTGTGGTAGGAGGTTTATAATCTGTTGCGTGAAACGTGTTGATATATTGTATATTGCTGGTATATAGAAAAAGTAAACAAATTACTCTAACAATGGTGTCAGTTACTACAAGTGAGTATTGGCCAAGTGCTGTCAAATTCTAAAAACTCTCAGATCTCTGTTGGTGATGGTCTGTCTCTCCGATTTTGTAAGGCCATGGCATTTTTCGCCTTACGATTTATGTTTAGTTTTTAATTTGTTTTGATTACTTTTATTTCTGTTGGGTTGACAAATAAAGTGTACACATTGGCATGCTCGTAATAAGTAAACCCATGATAGAAATGCTGCTATCTCTTCTAATTTCACCTCCAGTGCATTACATGGATAACCATAAAACAAATTAGGGGAGTTGGTTGGCGGAATGATTAGCGTGTGAGTAGGTTTGCCTGTCCAACCTCGTGGGTTTTCTCTGGGTCCTCCGGTTTCCTACCACTGCTAAAGACCCCTACGTGCAAGCGAATTATTGAAATAAATTAAACCATTTGTTAGTCCCAAAGTGACCTAGTTTGTGTTGAGTAGATGTTAAACCCTATTTCTCTCTCTCTATCTCCATTTCATTAGACTTTTATTTGTGTGTTTATATATTTGTAGAGTTCTATGATCGCGTGGATGGGGATCTGAGTATGGGATTCGGTGGATTGAATGGTCGAGGTCACAAGAAACAAGATCCAGCCATACAGAGAGATTTACAGCTAGCTTTAGAGGAAGTCTTTCATGGCTGCACCAAAAAAATGAAAATTTCTCGTAGGGTAAGTTTGATTAATGTTAGTCTAATGTGTGTGCTTGAATAATCTAGGGGGGTGGATGGCTGAATGGATAGCATATGTGTGCTGTATCATAAGCTCTCTAATTGAGTCAACTGGTGAGGTTTCAATTTTATGTCAGTAATTCCCACAGGCCCCCTGTATCAAAAGCTGTGTCATTTGCGTCAACCGATTCCCCGTTTGTACGTAGCAAGGGGTGGGGAACTCCGGTTTCCTCCCACTGCTAAAGACCCCTACTCGCAAGCGAAGTAATAAAATAAAATTGATCAGTATGTTAGTCCCGAAATGACCTAGTTTGTGTCAGTGGATGTTAAACTCTCTCTGTCTTTCTTTATCTCTCTCTCCGTCTTTTTTCTCTCTCTCTCTCTGCTTTTCATGTATGTGTATTTAAAATTTAAAAAATTTTCTAGGTTATGAACCAAGATGGACATACATCAAGCATTCGTGATAAAATTTTAACAATCATCGTGAAGAAAGGATGGAAACCAGGAACGAGAATCACTTTCCCTAAAGAAGGGGATCAGGGACCTAATAATGTACCAGGTAAATTCTTCAATAGTCTTGAGGGAGCCACAGTGGCTCAGAATGTAATACGCTGGAGGTCGCGTGTTCAATCCCTGCATTGGCCAACAAAGTTCATCAGGATTTTCAAATTAGGCTGTTATACGTCCCTCGCGGCTCACTTTTTTTCCGCTTTTTGGACTATTATTATAAACAGTAACATATTATTAGTAACCAAGAAATTATTTCCCTCTCTGTAATCTTTTTTCGGTAATTTAGGATATTATCAACAGTACTATATTTTTCCGTTATTTAAATGTTATCGATAGTAATATATTAGTAACTCATGTTTATTTTATATTTCAGCTGATATTGTTTTTGTTGTGAAAGACAAGCCCCATCCTAGATTTAGACGGGAAGGTATAAATTTAATCCACACAGCAAAAGTTCCGCTTGGTAAAGCTTTAACAGGATGTACTGTAGAAATTAACACACTGGATGATAGAGTCTTACACATACCAATAAACGACATTATCAAGTACGTAAAAAAAAACCTTTCTTATTTATTACATATGCTACTGTGTTACTGAATAAGGGGATTGCGGTCAGGGGTTATGGCGTAAAGAGTGGACCCAGAGAAAACCTTGGTCATTTTGGGACTTACTAACACATGGTTCAATTTTATTTGAACAATTCGCTTGCGTGTAAGGGTCTTTAGCAGTGGGAGGAAACCGAAGGACCCGAAGACAACCCATGAGGTTGAGCAGGATACTCCTTACCACGTACAACCGGGGAATCGAAACCAAGCCACTTGACTCAATGACAGACACGCTATCAATTCAGCCGTCTGCCCCCACCCTACGAGGTTGGACAAACCAGCACTTGAATCAATGACAGATCTTATGTTCTAATTAATAGACCTGTTTAGAATGCGATTGAATCCTAGCAGTGAGATTATTTAGTTTGGGCATTTTGATTTTTTATTTGTTAAATGCTAAAATAATCAATCTCAATACATATTAACGTGGATCCAGAAATTTGATAATTCAGTGAAAAATTTCAGATGAAACATCGTTACTTTAAAGATAAATTATGTAAAATTTAGGTAAATAACTAGTCATTCTTGTTATAATAGTTCGAAAGCAGATAATGTAAAATGAATAATTTGAAAATTTCATTCAAATTACTCTATTGCAAATGCAGATATTAGCCTTTGAAGGTTTGGCAGACGTGTGCAATAATTTCAACTACTGTTAACTGGTTGATCGAAGCTAAGTCTCGTTCCTCCATATTTGATTAAATCAAAGTATCCCTGAAGCATTCTAATCTATTTAATATCGGAGAAATCTGATGCCATCAAGAGTTGATTCAGGCCTGGATCAGTTTATTAATGTCTAATTAATATTTCAGAAAACATTTCAGGCCTAAAGAAAGACCTGCAATTGGCAGATTTAGCTCTTGTATAATGTATGTTTAGTATTCTATGTTTATTACTTTCAGGCCTGGGTATAAGAAAATAGTTCCTGGTGAAGGTATGCCTATTTCTACAGAACCATCTGAAAAAGGAGATCTTATTATAGATTTTGATATTGAATTCCCTCCAGCATTGTCACCAGAAAGAAAAGATATGGTCCGAAGAGCTTTGTTATATTAAAAAAAAAAAATTTACAATTAAATTTAAAATAAAACAACCTCTCACCTCGAATTAAATTGAATTTGAAATAAATGTTCAGTAAAAACCCTCTGTATATTACAGCATCAATCCAGATCTCGTATTGACTGTTAAATTTTATAAACAAAATATTTGTCCATCTCACCAACTGGTGAGAAATTAACAAATTTATTTCAAACTCTTGTAAAATCAAGATTTTTTTTATACAACTCTGAGGTTATACTTTTTAATAACTATTTTTTAAATAACAAAACGCTCCATTAAGAGAGGATTTGTGGTGATGTCATTATCATTTTTAGTGTTTCATCTATTTTAGATATAAAACTTTATACCATTTTATGTGTTTTGGAAAGAATTTTAAATTTGGAGATTGTAATGATAGGAATGTTGAAGAGAATTTGATGTAAACATTATTATATTCTCCATATCTTTACATGTATATAATACCATATTTATATAAAATATCTGTGATACTCTTTTAGTCTTGTCTGCTCATGTTTTCCGATTTTTCTCCAACTGCTAAAGGGAGCTAAAAGTGGGTAAGACACTGGCTTGCAAGCCTGCAGGTCATGTGTTCAATTTTTGATCCTCTCATTGGCCAAGAATGTTCATCAGGATTTTCAGACATGATTTCTACTTGTCTAGTCATTGGGATGGGACAAAAAAACGAGGTCCTGTATATAGAGTGGCATGCATGTAAAAGATCCCTTAACAGTTGGAATTCGATATAAGAGTAGGCTGTAGTGCCACTGTCAGGGCAAAATTTCCCTCATAGCATACTGTATGGTGTATGCACCTGTCATTAGCCCATTTGAGAAAAGAAAACAGTAGGACGTTAAACTCCATTTCATTACCTCCCACTGAAACCCCTACAAGCAAGATTGAATCATATGTCAGTCCCAAAATGACCTAGTTTGTGTTAAGTGAACTTTTAACCCAATTTCTTTCTGTCTTCATGTTTTGCTAGTGAGAGAGAAAGAAATGGTGTTTAACGTCCACTCAACAGAATATGGGGTTAGTTAGGGACTAACATATGGTTCAAGTTTATTTCAATAGTTTGCTTGGTGTCTTGAGCAGTGGGAAGAAATCAACAAGGTTGAACAGGCTACCCTACGCCATCTGACACAATGAGAGAGAGAGAGATGGGATTTAATGTCCACTCGACACATGCGCGTAGGGGTCTTTAGCAGTGGGACATACGCTCACACCAGGGATCGAAACCACAGCTGCAAGCCAGAGGTCGAAGCGCGGCACTCTAGACCACTAGGCCATCCCAACCCCTCGACACAATGACAGACCTTATGATCTAGACTAAAGTTCACATATTAAACCAGGCCTTTGCATATGAGGTGTGCTCTCAGTCACTGGAGAAAACCCCATGAGGTAGTTGTACGGATGATGTCAACAGAACCCTTGACAGTTGGAATATGAAATAAAAGTAGCTTCAGGCTCCCTTACCAGGTGGTTGCAGTATTAACCAGGATATTTCGGTGGGATTTTCCGGCATGGTTCCTCCTAATGACCATCATCATTACTCTGAAAATAATTCTGAAAAAACTTTGAAATCAGCTTTCTCCTTTACCATGTTTGTCATGGTCAATTCTGATTTGAGGCATTGCGGGATCTTCAGCCCAGCTGGAGGACCTCCAGATAAAAAATGAAAAAATTCATTTTTAAATGTAGGAGAGAGTGTAGCACCATGAGTCTTCTGTCTGACGTGGAGAGCGTCTATGGGTAACCGGTCGCCACATCTTACATACGACTCATGCATATTGTTTTTGCTACATATTACTGTTAGCCTTGTGATCATCTAGAATTTGTCTCTAGCTGTCTTTGCTTCTCCTTCACGTTGTGTTCACTTCTTACTGGTTTCTTAAGACGTTTGTCTTCTTCAGTTATAACAATGCAACAGTTCGTTTTTACCTTTTATGTAGCATAGGTATACATACAAGCATAGTACATATTACAATTACAGTCAATACTAACTAAACTCTTCTCAACCTAGACCCCTCGCGGTGTCTAGGTCTCTTAGATGGTAACTCTCTGGAATCTAATCGAAGTCTGCTGAATTCTCACGAGTATCCTAATTTTGTATCAACTGGTTTTGGACATTCAATTATCTAATTGGTCAAACATGATGTAAATAATTAGTGAGATTGGTTAATTGAGCCCAATTACGTCAAAACCCACCCTTATATGGTTATGGAAATTTACTCTAGAAATTGCGCATGAGATATCTGTTATCATGTTGTTGACGTATAGAACCAGCTATGTTTTGTTTCTATAACCATTTTTTATATAACAATATGTCAATCAAATGTTAGTTGATTTCAGTACACACCTGCATATATGTCAATATGTTAGAAACATAAAACTATATCTTATCTCCTCATTCCTTGTCTATAATCTTTAAAAACAATGTCACCACGACTATATTGCTACAAGAGGTAATGTACATGTAGGCCTGGTCTGTTCCTCATCTACAAAATATTATTCTCACTCGGGGTCCTGTCCATTTATAAGAGTAATGGAGTTTAACATCCACTTAACACAAACTATGAAATGTTTTGGGACTAACATATGGTTCAATTGTATTCCAATAATTCATAAGATGCAGTAACAGGTGGATTCAGACCACTTGTGTGTATGTCGTGGACTTTCTACTTACAATCCAAGCTACTAACTGCCTGGATTCTAGGAGAGGTAGAGAGAAATGGGGTTTAAGGTTCACTTGACACAAACTAGGTCATTTCGGGACTAACATGGTTCAATTTTATTTCAATAATTTGCTTGCTCGTAGGGGTCCTTAGTAGTGGGAGAAGGACCTGGAGAAAACCCATGTGGTTGGACAGGCGACCCTACTCCTCGTACAATCGGGAATCGAAACCACGCCAGTTCACTCAATGACAGACCTTATGAATGCAGCGCTCACATGCTAACCATTCAGCCATCAACCCCAGGGGCGGATCTAGGAATTTTGAAAAGGGGGGGCGCCACAAAATGAGGCAATGACCGCGGAGACGGGGCACGCCACTGAGAGGGGGGTGGGGGCCCCAAGACAATTATCCGTCATTTCCTTGCATCTTTAGCCAATCCAAGAGCTATTGTAGCACCATGGGCCTTTTTGTCTGACGTAGAGAGCGTGTGTTGTAGGTCCGGTCGCCACATCCTACGTATGACCCATGCATCTTGTTTTTGCTACATATTACCGTTAGCCTTGTGTTCGTCTAGGATTTATCTCTGATCGTCTTTTCTTCTCTTTCACGTTGTGTGTTTCTTCTTATTGGTTTCTTAAGACGTTTGTCTTCTTCAGTTATAACAATGCAACAGTTCGTTTTTACCTTTTATCTAGCATAGGTATACATACAAGCATATAACAATTACAGTCAATGCTAACTAAACTCTTCTCAACCTAGACACCTCGCGGTGTCTAGGACTCTTAGATGGTAACCCTCTGGAATCTAATCGAAGTCTGGAATCTAAATGTCGTCTGACGAATTCGCGCAAGTATCATAATTTTATATCAACTGGTTTTGGACATTCAATTATCTAATTGGTCAAACATGATGTAAATAATTAGAGAGATTGGTTAATTGAGCACAATGACGTCAAAACTCACCCTTATATGGTTATGGAAATTTACTCTAGAAATTGCGCATGAGATATCTGTTATCATGTTATTGACATGTAGAACCAGCTATGCTTTGTTTCCATAACCTTTTCATATACCAATATGTCAATCAAATGTTAGTTGATTTTGGTACACACCTGCATATATGTGAATATGTTAGAAACATAAAACTATATCTTATCTCCCCATTCCTTGTCTATATTGCTACACTATTTGACTGATATTTTCGTGTAAACGTTCGGAAATCGTAGAAAAAGAGGCTCAAAATCGAGCAAAAAAGCTAGTTGAAAGGCACTTTCAGTAGTAAAAAAAGGCAGTGTCGAAAATTAGGGGGGGCGCGCGCCTCTGACCCCCCCCCCATTGAAATCTAGGAAAGGCCTGTAACAAAACAGATAACAGATGAATGTTGTACCAATTTCAATGTTTTATTAAAAAATTATTATTTCTATAAAAACATAATAAATATACATCATATGCTACTATGAGAATACCAGATGAAATCTAGGGTAAAAATAGAAGTTTGGTTTAGTAACAAAAGAAATTATTTCTCCACTCCACAGAGACACTAATAAAACAAAAACAGAAAATACACCCAAGTCCAAGTGATTGTTAATTTATAAGATCAGAACATCTTCTATACATTGTAGTATTCACACAGTTTACTGAGTACAGTAAATAAACTTCTACGCTGTAGACATTATCCACTAAGTTTATTTTAAAGGCTCAATACCACTCTTGTAACTGAATAATATGTCCCAATCTTTATTCTGGTCAAAAAATTGTACTTATTATACAATATTCCAATTAATTGATGATGATACAAATTTCATCTTAACACACCTAATTTAAAAAATTGGAAGAATTCAACTAAATGATTTGAAAAGCCGAACGTAAACCTTTTCAAATGTGACTTGGATTTAAAAATATTTTCGAACCCTTTAGACAAGTAAAATAGGATGTAATGGATAATTTACACAACAGGTAGGACACTTAAACATCTAGTACTTAGAATAAGGCTATTATTTATTTTCTGGAGCTGTCAAGCCAGCCAGAATGTTATTGTCCCTTTAAAATGAGCTGAGGATAAAAGTAAGAGTACTATGATTGAAACATTGCAGTAAAACATACATTATGTAAGAGCTAAATCTGCCTATTGCAGGTCATTTTTTAGGCCTGAAATGTTACCTAAATTATTAATTAGACATTAATTAACTTATCCAAACCATAATAAACTCTTGATGTCATCAATAGACAGTAATATTTACTGGATTAGGATCCGATTTGCTGGATAATCAAGACAGAGACTACCAACTTAAGTAATGATGAGAGGATAGGTCTAAAATGCTATCACTAAATTCTTGGTTCAGAGTGGATCAATTTGTCTGAAATTTTCAGCAAATAATCTTTACATTGTCTAATTTTTAACTATCATAGTCAGAACTGCCAGCTCGTTATCT
This sequence comes from Patella ulyssiponensis, assembly GCA_963678685.1. Taxonomy (NCBI): domain Eukaryota; kingdom Metazoa; phylum Mollusca; class Gastropoda; family Patellidae; genus Patella; species Patella ulyssiponensis. The sequence goes on from OY783226.1 coordinate 95,249,118, forward strand.
ATTCTCCCATAATGTATATCTTTAATAATCTTAATCAATGATAATTCATAAGCCATGTATATCATTATATATAGTTTTCACTTAATGCATTTTAAAGATATGTAGAATTTGCATCTGGATTTCTTCTTAAAAATCTAAGTTTTCTTCATCTGAAATTTAAAGAAAATTGTCTCTGTTTTCTACTTGTGACCACAAACATTTTAAACTCATCCATAATAGACTTACTGGTAATTCATTTCTATCTCTATTTTATCCATGTCTTATTGCTCAATAAAGATTTTGTTTAGGATAAACTTCGCTTCCTATATTTATATAGGCCCTACTAGTTCAAGCAGTAAGGACACTGGCCTCGCAACCAGAATCATACTCTGCGCAGCGTTTCGTTTGATTAGAGGTAATCCCACTACACACTGCTATTATGAGTGGATATTGTTGTTTTAAATTTTGATTGGTCAGTAGTCCGACTACCAACCAATCACTACCTACCATACAAAAGCTTTACATTTAAAACGAGTGCCAATATTGGACCAAATATGTTTACATAACGTTACGTCATGGCTCACGATTTAATTATTTTATGCCTAATTAACCCTTGCATAGGAGAATACTGCAGTAAAACTAATTGTGTGACAAACGAGGCTATCTAGTCGAATGAAATGTAAACAATACTGTTTGGAAACGAACATACTTTCACTGTTTTTAATACCTTAAATCACTGTCCAAAGTTTTAGGGAAGACTCAGATTAAATGAACGACTGTCATGTTGCTGTACTTAAGTGATAGCTTTCATGGAACGGGGAGAATAGACACACTCCCGCAAAAGTTCAAGAAACAGACACTATTCCTGCAATGGCCAGAGAGAGATTTCTCGGGCCATTGCTTCAGGAATATGAACCAGAATGAGACACATGACCAGGATTGATCCCGACATAGGCTAGGATTTAATTTGCCAGGTTTGACAGGTATAACTTTTGAGGGTTGGAATTTGAGGAAGAGAAAGAAGAAATTATGCTGTCTGGACAAAATTCTCCTCCCTCGCATTCAGTTTATTCCCAAAGAACACAAGTTAAATATACTAATATACCAATATAGTCTACTGTGTAATATACAATAACTCACAGTTAATATATATATAACCCACACTTTATAATACACAATGTTTAAAGTAGTCTATTACATAAATACCAATATACACCAGACTACTGTGTAATACATGTGTATTCCCCAATAACACAAGAGTAAATATACATATAACCCATGCTTTATAATACACAATGTTTAAATATACACCAATCTACTGTGTAATACATGTGTATTCCCCCTGTCTGAACAGGGTAATAAATAATTTAATAGTCAAGACCTACCATTCATTCTTCCAGGTACACACACTGTCAATAAGAGTAAAAAATATCAAACTTTAAAACCAAGTTTCCTCATACATTCTTTATGTGCTTCTATCAGTCCTTGACATTCGGATTCACCTTTTTCAAAAATACTGAAATAAACAACACAGAAACATCTGAATGCATAGCCATGGCTCAAATTATTCATTTATGATAAAAAAAAAAAAAATTTTCTTTAAAAATGCTGATGTAATGTATAAGTTACTAAGTAGGACTGTGAATATATAGAATTTAATCATCTTTGTCTTCCTTTATCTCAGCAAATGGCCGAATGGTTAGTACATGTGCGTGCTGTATCATACGGTCTGTCTTTGAGTCAGGTGGCCTTGTTTCGATTCCCCGGTTGTACGTGACAAGGAGAAGGTTTGCCTGTCCAACCACCTGAGTTTTCTACGAGTCCTCCAGGTCCTTTGGTTTTTTCTCACAGTTAAATCATAAGGCCTATATTTGAATTTTAATTCATCATGACATCACAGATCACATCTGTAGGCCTATAGGCCTATATGTAGGCCTGGACTTAGATTTACCAGAATACTAATACTATACCAGAAATTAATAAGATGACTCAGCAAGATCTACAATGATTACCCCTTATACAGAGAAAAAGGCTGTTTACGCAGTCAACCCCTGTACACGTACACACTTCTCCTTTTCAATGAAAGCAGAAACCCTACTATTCTGAATCAATTGATTCTTTGAAAAAAAAAAAAAAAAAAAGAAAGAAAGAAAAATAAAAACTTTATAATTCACAATTTTTGTAATACATTACAGGATGAAGTTGAAGAAATCAAGACATTCAAGAACGTGACCGAGAAAGTTCGTCTGCTATTTTTACGTATTATAATTTCGGTCTTGTGCTGCGGCGGGGTCTCTGTGCTGTGTGAATGAATGTGTTTAAAATGCTCACCACTGATCTCTCGGTTTCCTCGTTTCTGGACAAGCACAACACGGCTTTAATTTCTTTTCTCCGTCTTTCTTTTCTTCTGGCATCTTGGTCAACTTTACGTAAAATATAAACGTCCAAGGTTATCTCTAGTGTCTCTACCTGTTATATTATCACGTTGTATAACCCCGGAAGTGATGCAAGTTCCAAGGAAGTCATTTGAGAGTTATCCTCCCAATATTTATTTACGGTACCTTTTTAATTTACCAATTTACCACTAAACCAAAGGAATTTGTCCTTTGGCAGTGTTTTCCTACAGATGGCCATGGCAGAAAGTGAAAAGGAACAAGGCACTGAGGTAAGTAATTTCATTACTTCAATTAGCATAATCTGAAAGTAACTAATTTTGTTTATTTGCAAACAATAATATAAAAAAAACCCAGGTGGGCCTGTACTATTATTATTAAATTTATTATTAAAGTTAAGGAAGTGACTTTGTTAAAGTAAAAGTATTATTATAGTATTATAGGCTACAGTATAACTATATATTACTCAAAAGAGAAACTGAGTGATAGCCTGCTGGATAGGGCCTACTTCAGTGAGACCACAATGCGCGGGACTGGTAATGACCCACTAGCATCCATAGCTAGGGTTACCAGAAAAATTATTCATTGAAGAAACCGGGCCATTTGTTATTATGACTATGATCAGGCAAAAGCAAAAATGTGAGTTTGGAGCACCCTGTGCGGCAAAGTCGCAAATTGAATAGGGGGTTTGGAGGCATGCCCTGTAGGTGCAGCAAAGTGGGATGTTAAACCCCATTTCATTAAATTAGTATTCGCAACAAGTAACATGAATTCCAGAATCGAAAATCACTTTTTTTAATTTGATTTCAGTTTGAAGATGAAGAAGAAGACACACCGCTTGATAAAAGAAAGAAAATATTTTCTAAAGAATGTAAGAAATAAACTTTTAAGGTCAAGAGTGGGACGTATTAAGTAGGGTGACCACCTTTGCTTGATCATATTGCGGGATATTTCCGTAAAACCCTCTTATTTTCGGCAGCTCTGTGGGTGGCGTGGCAGAGCTGCTCACTCTGAACCCTGTAAGCGTTAGACCGTGCAGAGTTGGGGGAAACAGGGGTCCCTCCCCCAAACTAGAAGCCAGAAACTACCATTCACAGCAATCTGAGGCTAGAAATATGGTACATGC